>OX388154.1:7161181-8361181 GCA_947579745.1 Apocheima hispidaria
TGGGGTTTCAAAGTTTATCTATTGTTCCGAGCGTAATTTATTTACAATAACACCTGTATTCCATTTTTTGTGTTTTGTTTTTTTCGACTAAAGATTGTTATGAGATCGTAAATTGACTGGAAAAATAACACTGGATCATCATAGAGTAGTGTTTTTTTTTATCAAACTGCGTGGACCTACAAAAAAAGGAGCCTTTGTCCGTCTCCTATGATAAAATACAGTTCGATCCGTTTAGCCATTTAGCCATGAAACGCGACAGACACCCAGACAGAGACAGACAGCCAGAGAAACAGACTTACATTCGCATTTATAATATTAGTTAGAATTAGAATTAAATCTTTAGGTAGTTTTCGAATAATCAAAATCTTATACACTTCCGAGAATTTTTGTCATTTAAAAAAAAAGTGTTTTAGGTCTCATACTTTAAGCCTACAGAATTCTCACCTTAGATTGCTATGCGAATATTTGCCACAAAGTGTGTGTGTTTATCACACATTTTGGCTCCACACTTAATGTGTAATGCCAGAGTCATATTTTTTTTTAATTGGAATTAGCTAAAAAGGATAGTAGTAAGATTTATTTTGTTACAGCAAAAGGACAGAAACATTTTTATAATATATTTAGGTCTGACATCTAAATTCTTCAGAATTTATAATAAACCTACTACAAATTGGAACAAAGTAAGTCATAGACTAAAAATCCGCCCGTTCCATAGCCACTACGTACTTCCCCGGTACGTTATCACGTTTTCCCCGAGGACAGGGCACAGGTCGAGGGCGACGACTAATGACGAAAGGTTACGTTTGTTTTTACGAGGAATCTACTTTTTGTGGGATAGGGTCTTTGATTCTGTTGATGTATGTAGTACGGGTGATCTAGGTAGTTTTCTTGGTAGGAATAATAAATGTAAAAATCTTCAATTTATTTCCCATTTATTAAGAATTAAAACTGTCCTTTTGGAGAAACTAAGAGTCGCACAGCAGGCAATAGAGAGCTATGCTCGGAGTTTCTTTGCGCGATAAAATTCGTAACGAGGATATTCGTCGAAGAACCAAAATCACCGATATAGCTTTCAGAGTTTGCCAGCCGAAGTGGTAATGGGCAGGCCGCATCACTCGACGAACCGATAACCGATGGGAAGAAAGTTTCTTGAGTGGCGACCACGAATCGGAAGATGCAGAGTAGGCAGGTCTCCCAGTACATGGACCGACGACATTTTGAAAGTTGCGGGCAAACGGTAGATACAACTAGCACGTTGTCGGTCGGTGTGGCGCTCTAAGGGGAGGCCAGTTTCAGCAGCGGACGTCTTCTGACTGATGATGATGATTATGATGAAAAATAAAAATGAAAACTATATATTACGTTATGATGTTAATACACTCCACGGAGCTGCACACCTCGATTTCATTTATAATTTAACGTCATTTCCGAGGAAACGCAATTAAGTACTTACTCAGTTCGTCTATAATTTCATTCGAAATCTTGACTTCAAAATACTTAAGTTTGATGCATTTGGGTATACTGTGCTATTTTTTTATTTGTAAGTGCTTGAATGTAATTGATTGTATGGAAAATCACTATGAAATAGAATTGGTTGTTTTCAGCAAAACATGGAATAACTATTTTTTTTTTAAACTTTTATCTCTAAACGTAGAATAATGTAATATGTAATGTGTATGTAGTAGAGTAATGCAGATTTGTTATCACTCAATTTAATTCAATTTTTTTTTCTATGTTATCGTTATTTTAATCAAGAATTAGTAGCTAATACAAATTTATTTGTCTAACCCCAGAACACTGATTTGCTGTAAGCCTGGCGCGTAATTAATTATTCACAACCCACACAACTACACACTAAATTACATTAACATAATGAATTAACTAACATACAGCTAACAATCTGCTTTAAGCAATAATTTTAACTAATCTCATAATTAATGTTCTCTGAAACGGCTGAATCCTTCTACAAAGAAACTGACACCAGTTAATATCGCTTAATGCTGCCAAGTTACCAAGTTATTCTTGATTTAACTTCAGTAGATTTATAATTCCATTAGGTTGGAACTAAGTTGGGAACAAAACGTGGATTCGAATTGTACAATGTCCGCAGGAAGTTTCAGCGCTGCAGTTTCTATGGTTTACATTTTAGTTTTGCTATAGCTGATGTACGTGCACTACCGCTTAGGTAAGTGTGACAAATTAAATAATAGCGATAGCAAATAAAATCTACACGAGAAGAATGACAATCTCATACAAAAAAGGAGCCCAGAAAAATATGCTTAAAACTAGATGGTGCTTACGTATTTAGTCAGCGAATGACTGAAATTGTTGACTTAGACTATGGCTGATACTTGTTTTTATTGTGAAATGTTGTGTTTTATATGAAAATATCAAAACGTAACACTGGCTAAATATACTAAGCGTGGAGTCAAAATATAAGATAAAAACAAACTACCGTAGCTATTAGACGTAAAACACTTTTTTTTAAAATGATAATTATTATTGTTGGAAGTGCAAAAGTTTAAAAAAATAAAAAGGTAATCAGTGCTACTAAGCTACCTTAATTGACTCAGTTACCCAGGGTTATTCTTAGCGTCCGTTAATTCGATCAATTGTGAATTATCATACTAATAATTGTTAATACTTAGGTAGTGTCAGCCGTTCGATAAAATTCCGTACTTCCACTGGTTGTTCTAACTGAAACTCAACAATTGAAACAAATTTAATAATATTATTTAATGAACCAAACAACAATGTCATAATTCGGTCCGCAGTGTAATTAATCACGGGCCGCTACACGACGGCCCGCACCGGTGACACTGGCTAAGTTCATAATTGTATTCCGTAGTTTGGACGCCGCTTGATTGATTACCTTGTACAGTGTCCCGTACATTAGGTCACTCCACTACACCTGTAGATTGGCATTGGATATTGTATTATGTAGATTGCCATTAGCAACCTGATATCTATAATACATAGTCTTATTTGATCTATAATAATATTGTATTTACCCGCTACACCATTTTAATAGTATATTTTACAGGGATAAAAAGTATCCTTTTTTTTTAATATAAGGTAGGTAACCGTAACTCCGTGTTTATTTGTTTTGGCTACCATAATTTGATATTATATTTCATATAATAAATTTATACGTTTAATATAAATCTACTAACTCGTAGTAGAACTCGTAGTACCTATCAAATTGATCGAAATTTTTAATTAATGGAACTTTTACAGATATTGAGAATTAACTAAAAACACCTATCGCAGGAGACGTCAGTACCCGAGATACAGAATATCTTATTGGGGTGCTTACACTCCGTAGTAGTAGATTATGCACCAAGGGGATAAAGCAGTGTCTTACGTCACGTCAGATATACTGAATCCCGAGCGAAACGAAGGATTCTAGAGCTAGCTCCCGAGCGTAGCGAGAGAGTGGAATCCTGAGTGTAGCGAGGGATTCAAGGTCGCCCTAGACGAAGACAGCTTTATGCCTAAGGTGTATAGTCTACTTTATACACCTCCTGCGAGAAAATAAAAGCAATGCTACTAATGAATGTGCGTAATTAATAATTAATTGGATGTTATTTCAAATGTGAAATTAGAACTTTCACTCAGTAATTTTTTATGTTCAAAAATGTTGAAATTAAGCGAACGAGAGGGAAGAGGGAAGTGGGCTCTTAACTGTACGGTTATCCTACTATTTTAATACAAAATTCGATATATCAACCTATCATTACGTCCTACAACCGTGACAAATACAAAATACAGAACTACAAGAATCCCAAAAAAACGCTATCAGTTCTATCATACACGTTACGTTTTAGACGCCAAATACGATTATGCCCACAGCAAAAAATATACTTACCATTTATTTACTAAGCAAAGCAAACTAGCTCATATTAAATTCTAAAAACAGAGCAACAGTTTTCAAACTAGACGGCTTATTTATTCCACCTCGGCTGTGTCATTTGTTGAACAAAGGTTTATTAAACACGTTGGCAGTGGGAAAGCAAACAAGAGCATTAGTTGCTTAGGGCGCTACCGTCAAATAGCGGTAAGCTGCAGTGACAACGCGTCGAAAACCTGACACCAAAAGTATGAGCAAGAATAAATTTGTTTAAATTCTACCTGAAATAGCGTCTATGCTCCTTTTCACTCGACCATCCAGGAGGAGGGAATGAAACATTAAAATGTATTTTGGATATATACTCCATGATTTTATGAATGACATATCTTCAAAAATGGAAAATGGTGGACTGTGGTCGGGACTAAGGGCTAGTTGTGGCTCCAAAATAATATAGCTGTGGCACGACTACGAAATAAAGATAGGTACATATTATCCCATTTATTTTTTAAGATAGTCGGCGCGCCGTTATTTAATTAATAACCTTTTTCATACAATATTTTAATTCGATCTCCTAAGAAACAATTTAATGTTCCTAATCCATAGCTCGTTACTGCCCTCTATGAAAGTATCTTTCAGAAAAGTCCTTGGCTCTTTTGCTCGTACTTATTGGCGAACACATCGTTGATTTTTAAATAGTAAAAATAAGAAAATGTTTAAGAAAATGTTCTTGACATATTGTAAAAATTTAACTGACCGATGGGACAGGGGCAAAAACCCGATAGTTTAATTATTGACTATGATGTTAATCACACTTATATTATAAATGCAAAAGTTTGTGTGTATGATAGTGTGTTTGTTCCTACCACTCTGTAACAGCTGAACGAATCTGAAGGAAATTTAGTATGGAGCTAGCTTATAACCTGGATATATATATACACATGGGCTACACGAAAAATATTCGGTTTATGTAGAATAGCGAGTGAAACCACGGGGTTTTCAGCTAGTATTATGATATACGGAAAAGAAGCATATGTGATAATCTAGGGAATAAACTACCAAATATACCAAATATCATGCAAATCCGTGCAGCCGTTACAGTGTTGAACGGAAATAAGCACACTTACCTACTTGACTACTTACCTACTTACTTACTACATACTTACACACTTACACACAAACTATCGCATTTATAATTTTAGTGTGATTAATTTTATGTTGATTTCTTAACAAGTCATTTATTACTTTACTTTTTGCATTTTTATTCCTATCTGTGTGCGATAAAATGTTAGTGGACATATTCGTTCACTTCTGATGTTCCACGGGCATTACTACTGGTTGTTTCTCAGTGGGTATTATACTAGTACGGTACTTGTACCTACTATGGTACCTACTTTGGTATTGTTGGTTTACTGATATTGGTTCAGTAAAGGTGGAATGTTTTGGTTGTCTCAAATCAATGTATTAATTTTACAATCATAAGTTTCTTATTGTTGTTTTGATATCAGTGGCTAGGTTTGTCTGAAAATGAAACTCGTTTAATGCACATGTATAACTATTACTATAACTATAACTAAGTAGTGACTATACATTTTACTCAACTACAATTGCTCAAAATATGTAGAGGGCTGAGTGAGTCAAATAATTATCATAATTAACTCAATGTTCGTTCGTCCAACTATCTCTGTTTTGCTTAATCTGTGCTACTGTTAAAGTATAGAAACTCGGTGTACGTACTACATCATCACATATGAATAGTATTTTTTTAACTTTACGTATAGAAGTAATTTTATGGATCGTCAAGAAATTTCGTAGGTAAGTAGTTCATTTCATGAGTTTTTTTGAAGGTATTGCGTTTACTGAACCCGATTCAGAAAGAGGATTATAACTTGAGTACGCGAATAATTGGTACACTACTCATATAAACTTTTTTATTTTATTTTTGACTGTTACATCAGTTTTATCATTTCCATTGTCGTTCCAGTGTTTTCGTTGCCGACAAAATGACAAAATGGCAAAAATTTATCAATGATCCCATCATATCAGTTGTAGATTTGGTGGCCATCAAATATGGCAACACGTAAAGACTTTTTTTTTTTTTTTGCGAGCGGGAAATCTTCGCCAAGATACCCGTCTGCTTTGGGGTGCAGCCGGGTTATGTGGGATTATACCCACTAAAACCCCCCCGGTGGCCTGCCTTGGTGCTTGACCGAGGGCTCCGGGATCTCCAATGGAACGCACCGGAGCCCTCAGCACCACGCTTCTGCTCCTCCCGGGACAGCTAGTACCTGTCGTGAGACGTTTAAGCCTACAACAGCGTCCGCCACACGACGCTGTTGTCCTCCCCAGGCTCGCTTTGGTAGATGGTGGTTAGAGCCCCACCTCTAACCACCCCCGAGCCCAGAGGTCCCCTTTCAGTAGGCTCTTACTACAGGCATCGGTATCCCCTGCCTGTAAGCCTAGGAAGAAAATAAACTCAAAAGCAAGCTATTAAAACAAAAGTGATACGAACCCGACTTTAAAACGAGCTACTTCGAGCTACTATCAAACCGACGACGCCGCGGAAATCTTTGCACTAGGACCTAGAGTGATACGGTGTGTGATAAAATACGCTAGTTTGAATAGACGCCGTACAAGGATGTCTTCGTAAAATGTCTTTGTAGCAAAACGACGGATAGTGAATACGTCTGAATGCTTCTTAGGTACTTACTTACTTAATATCGTACATACACAGTCATTTTATTTTAATAAAACGGGAATACTCACGTTAAATTGAGTCGGTTATTCCAACTGTAGTTTCAATCACATGGAGACCAAGGAATGGTCAGCGAGACACGCGCGCGACCTCGTCTTGCCTTGCACAAACAAAAAGTATCAAAACCACGTCAGTTTTCATAGTAATACACAGTCATGTTAAGCCTATGACTGTGTATTATTAAATGTAATATTGTGCAGTGCAGACGCATGTTTGCTTTAAAATAACTAACAGTCCTAGGTCTGGGTGTTAGTTGTGGATGCCTTTGCATGTGTTCTGTGCACTGAGTTCTATTTTACTAGTAACTTACCTTTTATATTATATCATTAGTTCTGTCATATTCTCAACAAAGGAACCTAGCAGCGAGACTATGCCTCATTTGTGTGCAGTTATTAAATAAATAAATATTGGTGAACGTTTTTCACATAGCGCCACCTAGCCCCAAACTAAGCAAGCTTGTACTATGGGAACTGATAGAGTACATACTTTTTTTTTTTTTGTAAAAACATACATAGAATACATAGTAACACCCAAACAAAGAACAAACATCCATGTTCATCACACAAATTTTTATCCTGGGTGGGAATCGAACCCACAACCTATAAATCAGAAGGTGGAAACTCACCCACTGAGCCACAAGGCTGTCCAAATTCCATTCATTTACTTTTTGCTTTATTAACCTACTTCAAGACATTTTTAAAACATGTACATTTTTGCAATAAAACCTTTAGTCCTGACGATAAATTCAATGGAGCGTCGATAAATTTTCAAAACATAAATTTTACTCAAGTCCATCGTGTGACATCGTAAAATATTTTATAGCCGTTTACATCAAATGAGAAGGATGCCAAAGACCATTTTTGATGTAAGCTCATAAATTAAGTAGGTTTACGCTAATTTAGTGTGCAGCTAGTAAGGTTCGTAACGAGGAGACCACCTGACTACGCAGCTTAGCACTACAATACTTCATCTCCGATCGAAGATCCAGAAGACAAGACGATATGGAATGGTGTAGTACTAAAAGACTATGAAGGAGGAGTCTAAGGTTTCTGAGGAAGATGTCGAGGATAGAGCGAAGAGAAGAAGACTAAGGGAAGCTGAGCATGGAATATCACCATGCGGTAACAGAGTCGAGATAAAAGAGATCTTATGCAGCTAGTGGAGTGATCAACTGCTACGACCAGACAAAATAAGCAGAGAGCTGAAAGCTGAGCTTAGAACGTTTACACGCAGTGGCTCTAGCATCAAATTTGCAGTGACACACTCGTGCGTGGTGTCTAACTAAGTTCACGTTTCACAAAAAGAGAAACCGATCTAAGAGCTGTTACAGACGTGGTATAAAGCCAAGAGAAGCTGACATCCAATTCTGAACACACTGATATAAACTAAAAATGAAGCTTAAAATTATTGGTAAGACATCGTGACGGTTGCAATATTTATTGTATCCATTATTTATTGGAAATTGTAACATGTAGTCAATTTAAAAATTGGTTGGTAAGGCTGTGGTTCTTTGTATTGTTTACGGTTTCTCACGTACAGTGCTGTCCATGTATACGTTTATTTTTGCACTGAATGTCACAGAGTAAAGAACGATCACAGGACGTGCAGACAAGGCGAGCGTTCGTGCAATATTTCGTTACGTCAAAATAGAAATATGACGATTGTTTATCCGCATTTCGAATTGTTTACTATGTATGTATAAGCACTAAATGTATAGATATATTTTTTTAACTACAGCGTGATATTATTAATGATAGAGGTACTTAGTGCTGTGTTCAAAATATAACATTACTAACGAACTATCGAAATACTGTATTGACTTTGAAGTAAACCTGCTATACCAAGACTTCAGCTAATGATGATTTCATCTCAAAAATGATCTCAAAAAATATTTCAAGCCCCAAATTCAGCAAAAGAAATAAAAAGCATGTAAATTTGTGGGTAAGTATGTTCATTATTGGCAAATTTCAAGTATTTGGAGACAAAGCTGTGATTAAAGCAAGCTACAAAAACACAAAGCTGTGATATCCGATAAACGGAAATACAGGGGTACGTTGAAGTTTCACAATTTTTTTATACAGTCGGATACTTATTTATATTTTTCGTGAAGTGTCGACAGTTTATAATTTGATCATAACAACAAATTTTGACAGCTTTATTATCGCAACACTCTCAAAACCTAATGACATTTGTGAATAAAAACCATGGTCTGGGCACCAACTTTTATTTTTTTCGTGAAAATCGTTTAGCCCCGTTTTATGTTTTGGCGTATTTCTACAAAAAATATATAAAACCTTAACTTAAGTAATTAAAGCGAGAAAAACAATAAAAAAATCAATTTATCGAAACCTACCTACCTAAGCTTTGCTTTAGATTTACCCTACAATTTCTTTATATCAAAACTATCGCTGGCCAAAGCTCTCCTAACAATTTCATTACAATAAATCTCAAGACCTGACTTATAAAGTTTACCATCGCTCGAAACTAAAGCGATAGTGTACTCGTAGTTCGATTCATCCGATCTTAACATTAGCACGACGCCTTAACCGAAATCGAACTTTTTCTCCTGGAAACAGAGTTGCAGTTACCTGCTTGGTAGATTCGATTAACAGGTTCAGGCATTCGATAAGTACAGTCTGTGAATCTGTCTGATACGTTCCGAGCGATAATATAATTGATTCATTATTTAAAATTAAAAGATAAGTTCGGAACTTGTTTCTTTATCTGAAATGCTGTTGAAGTAAAATATGTATTTGTTTTGAGAAAATAGAAGTTGCTATGGAGTTCCCTATTTTTATTTGCAGTTGTAGTATTAATTACATTTGGCAAAAAAATATGAACAAGGATTTCTGATGCTTTTTATCCCGAAGACTGGCAGAAAATTAACCCTTATTGTTAAGCGTAGATGGTTTTTAGTCGTTTTTTTTTTTTTTTTAATACAAAAAAGAAAACCTCATCGAAATTTTCACTCGCCATTTTCTCTTAGAATAAGTCGTAACTCTATTGTACTAACAAATATTACTGTATTTCGAACAACAATACCCCCAAAGGACAGTTGGGTAAAAGAGATCTAGATTCGGTTGATTCCAGGTTCATCTGATTATTCGCGGTTGGTGGTCAAAGGTGGAATTGTGGCATTTTTTAATATAGTGGAGTCCAGAGTCCACCTGGGTAAGAACCACGCCCTTACCACTTATTCAACCGCCAAACAGTAGTGTGCAATATTACTGTGTTTCGGACTGAAGAGCAATTTTTCCAGTGACAATCTGTAACTTCAGCCATTGTAACATTATAATAATGTTGCTATGAATTAACGTGATTACTAAATGAAAGCTTTAAAAAAGTTCCAGGTGAGAAAAGGTGTCACGTGGGAAAACAGTGCCAGATGGAAATTTGGTTCCAAATGTAAAAAAAACTTAAGGGGATCCTAGATAGATATCCTTCGCGATAAATCTAGAATCGGCAATAAAGAACATAAGCTAGATATTACCTGGATAAAACTTTAGTCGGCAAAACAAAGAACCTCTAAAGTCAAGGGCCCGTACCGTGTAAATATTTAGAACTGCTTATAAGGACAAAATTAAAGAACACGTTGTTCTCAGCTGAAAGATATTTAACACATATTATCTCCAGAAGACAAGATAAGACAAGACAAGCGCAGTGATTTTGACAATCAAACAATTGCAGTGATCAGACAATTGCCGTGATTGGTTTGGAACTGAAACTGGAAGTCTGGAAGAGAAAAACTCATTTCTTAAATAAAACTACCAAAAACATTTGATACTCGTACTCGTATTTATAGATCCGTAAAGCCTTTTTATGATCGAAATATAATCCAGACATAAAATGTAACTGTTTCGGTATCGTAGCTACCGACAATCATAAATCTGAGTTTCATAAGGTACGGGTACAAAGACACTACCTACTTATTTAGATTACTTGCATTGGATGCAACCACAGAAGAGGAAAAAAATATATTTACTTCTCTCTTCTGTGGATGCTACCACAGATCACAATAGATACCGCATTACGAGATTCGTTGTTTCTACAAAAAGTCACCAAAGTTTGAGGAAGGCGGGTCGCGGGGAATGCGATGGGCTATCTCAAGGTTACGCCTACTCGCGCCTAACAATCAACCAATAAGAGTAATTCCGTATAAGTGTACTTAGATTGATGCGTGGTGCCTTCGTCATCCTGAATGCAGAATCTAGAGTGTGATCTGTGGATGCAACTCACAAAACAACATGACCTACCCTAAGCCCCTTAAATGCTACCTTTTATCTGGCGCAATACATAAGCATTGGCAATCAGCGTGATAACACTGGCAGTAAGCTTTATACGCTGCCGACGTATATTAGGCTTGAGCGTTTAGATTATTTTTAGACCTTCAATCGTCTATTTTATTTGTGTAGTAGGCAGTTGAACGAGTCAGAGACAAAATTTGCTTTCATCTGTTGGTACTTGCGTATAGGTAATATTTTTCAACTAATCTTGATGAAACTCTATATATAAGTTGTACATTTTCATCGGTTTTTTATGTCATCGGTGATTTTAAATTGGAGAGGTATTTCACCCAAAAGGGGAGAAAGTTTTCTGCGGCTGTATTTTCCGGACGAATTTAATAATATTTGACAAAATCATTCAGTACTCAACTAAACAAGAATTTCGAATTTGAACAGAATCGGAAAAACGGTTGTCAAGATGTACGGCGGTGAGCACAAAAGAAAGAAGTAAAGGTGAAAAATTTTCCTCTTCTGTGGTCGTGAGGTCTTATTGTCGTCTCGAGCCGACCTTTGACGACAAAAAAATAAAAAAATGAAATCGTAGGAATTGAGATATTGCTAAAAAGTTTGTGCTAGCGTGATGTACTATTCGCAGAACTACTAGTTTAGGTAGTTTGTTACGTATTTTGTTTACTTAGTAAAAGCACTTGCCATAATAACTCAGTTTGGGGTATAGTGCTGCTACATTATTGATCTGTACTTAGATGAAATAAATAATTAGAATTTGAATTATCTGCACGAACCTTTAAACATCCCACTTCTGGGATATCGGCCTACCATCGAAGGGTGATTAGGCCTTATCCACCAGGCTGGACCAGTGCGGGTTGATGGATTCACATACGCCATCGAATTTCTTCTCTGGTAATATGCAGGAAATATGTTTTCCTTCAGCGTAAAGCCAGTGATATATTATCCTTACGTATTAAGTTCCAAATAACTCATACATTATATGCCATAATATACTCAAAAAAAAAAACTATTTCGTCATATTAATATTGTTTTGAATAATGTTTTTAATTGTCTGTGTAATTTTTTGGCTAATTGAGTTTGAAACGTCTCGTGTTTGAGTTGTGGAGACGTTGAGTAAGCGTTTTGTGCATGCTTGGATCATTAACATTTTTGGTGAGCTTCTGTAAAAGCTAAAGCTAAGTTATCAACGCTGTAGCTAATGTGGACGAAGCTTTAATTTGGCATACAAACAAACAGAAATACTTGTAGATAAGCGCACTTGAAGAATTCTATAGTATTTTGTTTGTTCAAATCTGACTATATATATTATAGTGTAAGTTTATTTGCTCAAGACGCTCGAGTCCTTTAAGGATAACATATATTTGAGAACATTATTGATAGGATTCGAAGGTTCATTTTATTGTAGGGTCCGATGATCGTTGTGGTTTTGTTTTTGACCGAGGTTAGGTATCGGAGCGTACGGGAAGAAATCTATATTTGTATGTACTCTATATACGTATATTTGTAAAACATGCAACTTGCGCATAGCTGCAATATTCGTGAAATTGTGCAAGCAAGTGGCCCATGCAAGTATTTTTTAAGTTCTAATAATTATGTGAACGTAAAGATCACGGTGTGATCATAGTGGGTCACGTTATCACAGTTTGGGGTAAACAACTTGTTACCTAGTAGTTTATGTTTGACACTATTCATTTTCACTTTTATATCGATACCAAATTTAAATACTCCATTTTATTTTTTTATTTACTATCTAACATTTAGTTTTCAATCATTACCTTACACTTGGCAGCTAAAAAGTTAGACATAATCAGTTAAAAATGATTTAGCCCCTGCTGCAAACTATTGTATATTACTGTAACATTTGCTGAACGTGATATTCTTCTGTAGCTTGGTATTAAAATATTAAACCTATTACTAGCATTGCTTGCGAGTGGGCGTCAACAATATAAAGCAAAGCATTGTGTTCGTCACGTGCTCGTGTATCAAATTTGATGCACAAAGTTACCTTTGTGGGATGCATCTGGCTTTATTCTATATCTGAACTTTTATTGCCTTCTGTCTGTGTTTTGTTGTTTACGTTCATTCGTTTAACACGACTGTGATAAATTTTACGTAACTACATTCTTATTTTTAAAGGTTTTTGAAATATACAACAGAAAAAAACAACTTTCAGTTAGAAATTACAACGTTTTTAATCTGTTTCAAACTTTAAAGATCCCACTGCTCAGAGATATGTCAGCCCACCCGAATACTCAGCAGTTTAATAAAGCCGTTCTGTTTAATAAAGCTGTTTAGGGTTTTTAATAAAGTAATCATCATCAACCAGAAGACGTCCACTGCTGAAAGAAGGCCTTCTCCTTTAAAAAGGGGTGGGTTTACGTCCTTTTAGTAAATGGTCAGCGCATTCTGCGAATAAAGTAATAACTGATAGGTATAACAATATTACTCTAAAATTACGTTGAAACAGTTATAAGAAAGTTTATAGTTGAGGCAGCTTATTCTTCTGGAATACTGTGTTCCTAGCTCCGAATATTTTAAGAAAGTCGTTTTAAACATTCTCTAACCTTTAAATTTTCCATTTCGTCGTTCTAAACTTTATACTAGGTGTGAAGTGAGTGCAACCATTTCACCTGAGCTGACTAAAGTGGCAACTTGTGGATTATATTCTTGAAAGTTACAAAAATACCCCACACAGAGTGAAAAGCGTCAACTCGCAATAAGTTTTCGAAGTGGGAACACAGTACATTGTAATTTAATTGAGTATGATAACTTAGAAATTTAAATGAGCAATTTTATTGATACATTTTGTTTTAATAAAACGGGTCGCGCGCGTGTCTCGCTTAGCATTCCTTGATTAAGGTCACAGAATGTGATCAAAACTATAGTCGGAATAACCGACTCAATTCAACGTGAGTATTCCCGTTTCATTAAAATAAAATGTGTCAAAAACACGTCAGTTTTCATAGTAAAACATTATTAATATTACAAAAAAATTATAAGCCATGTTATGAATCGTGCACTGCACAGTCGTCAATAATAAGATTTTTTTATGTAGGCTAGTAAATATGATATTAGAAATATACGTGAAATATTCCCAACCAAGAGTTTACCACCATGAAATAATTTTATTACGACTGATTTCTGTACAAAAATTGACAGAAAAATCATCAAAATGATTTTGACAGCCACGAAGAAAAAGAAAAAAAAACCCGTCGATTTTAAAAAAAGTTCAAGAAGTTCAGCATAACATGAAGTAACATTCTTTCTGATATATCTTATACTATCGCAGGACTAGGCTCAAACAAATTCGCCATTCAATCTCACGCTACATTCTCTTTTAAACTTTCTGAATCGCGACAAATTTACTGCTACAGATTTTCATTTAATGCTCGGAATACTTTACGTATTTTTTTGCGTTCAGTGCTTAAATTGGACAAAAGAAACACAATGCAGTTAATTCTATTTTTAAATATGAATTTCAATGAAGTCGCAGAATTTTAGTCATACAATAAAATTAGAATAAGTCATACTTAGGTACTAATAAATTATCGTACATTATCGATAAGAGGCTTTTTGGAAAAAAGATACCTCTATATACATTCGCGCGCAGATGAAAAGATATGGCTTTAGCGCGCAATAGTCAAAAAATCAGATATATATTTTTTCAATTTAGCTAAATTAATATACTTATAGAGAAAGACATCGACCAATAAGAACATACTGTTAGAAAAATTGTTTTTAGTAAATATTTATATCGTATGCGCTAGTAGAATACAGATTACCTTAGACTTAGAGAATTCTTTACATTACATAAATATATAGTCATAGAATTTCTTTGCAGAGTCCATCTGGTGCCATGATTTTGATAGATGTGCAACTTACAAGGAATGGCATGCAAATATTACTGTTTCGGATTGAAGGTCGAGTGCAATAATAATGCCATAAGGAGATTTTAAATCTTTATCTTATATTATTTTAAGAGTGACGAGCGCAGTCCGTTACTGCTTCGGATTGTAAAATGTCGAAGTTAAAAATTCTGCGTACTGAACTGAGGTCTTACCAAGCATGAGGCTTATCACAGGCGAGCGACTTACTTGTCTTACAGTTGTATACAGTAAAAAAAAAAACGGAAGTGTCTACAGAATTACAGATACTCAAAGAAAACTTTTTATCGTTCTGTTCCATAGTCGAATTTGGCTGAAATAAATACCTATGTCCTATACTGCGACCAGAACCACCGGAGGACGCACAGCAGCGTCCTCTTAGTAAACGGTGAGCGCTCTGAAATTCCCAAGCGCCTGCCAAGCGTGAGGATTATGATATCCCCCCTCCCCTGCAACGTGTAGGTACTTGTTTAGCAGTGACAGTTGTCTGGCTGATGATGATGATGAAATTCACTCTTCCCGTCTTTAATAGAAATGACTAGATTGGTAAAGTTTTCGTGGTTGTTTCTACGGCGAATAGGCTTTATTTGCTTTATTCAATCATCAAAACAGATTACTGATGACTTAGATTGAAGACGTTAGAACTGAAATATCTGAACTGATGATACATTTACTGTTTCCATTAAAAAATGACTTCAGCGAGATGATTTTTAAATTATGGTGTGTTATGGTGTTTATAATAAGATTCTGTCATCTGTAAAAAGCTTTTCTTGCAGTATATTCTCTACTCTTTTAATTCTATTTTGTGGAAATATAACCGACAACGCGTCAACTTACAACTCACGGCCTACACCTCTGACGTAGCTACTCAAAGTGGGTCTTGGTGTTTGACACCAAAAGAACAACATTGGTTCTGTCCTGTACTGTCTCTCGCCAGGTCCGGAGTTCGCCAAGTTTGTTTCATCGGTATCTGGGCTGGCCGAGATTCGGCGGCCACATAAAACACCAGGTTCTTTTTGACACTACGATACACTAGCATAGTCATAGTCATTACATAGACATCAGTAAATAGCCAGTCCAACGAAGTCTCTCTCGCTGATGAAATCAGAAATATTTATTAGGCATAAATAACATTTAATATTACAGGCAAGTCACTTTTACAAATTAATCTATGTTTAGAGTAAAATTAGACAAACTAATCAATATCATAAACAATTTAATAATATTATGACAGGTAGGTATTTATTATACTTCACTCCGTTTGTTCATTACACAAAAATGAGGATTCCGAGAATTTCATTGATGTAATATTCACTTAATTTGTAGAATGGATTATTATCAAAAAAATGCTTAAGAATCTGTTTGAATTTGCTATGATTTAGTTCGGTTGTAGAATTAGGTAATTTATTGTACATTAATATTTTGGCGTGACTCTGTTTCTTAACTTTAACTAACCTAGTCCATGGCTTGTACAGCTTTTCCTTGTTTCGTAGTTGCACTGATATATAATGTATTTCAAGCAGACTATTATATATATGTAGAGAGATATCAATGTCACGATGTTGAGCTATAATAATTTGATATATAATAAGTATATAAAGTAAGTGAGATACTTTGTAATTGTCAATTGAATAAAACCTTTACTATTATTTCTGTGGCAATACTTCCCTTCTTATTGTCTCGACTTTAATCACTGTTTTATTTTGCCACGTTGTGATGTTAGTGTAATTCACGGCTTAGGTTTAATGAACAGGTCATTAGCGTACGGTTTGGTCAAATTAAGGTCAGCTGCGGTCAAAGGGCGGTGTTTGCCCAATTTTGTTTGTATAATGTTCTGCTGTATATTTACTAGATTTGTAGGTAATGTGGCCACTGTAATTGTGAGGATTAATCCTAAAACCGTAATAGTTTAGTTGGTAGTGCATCTTCTATGTGCACCGGAGGTTTTGGGTCTGGTTCCCGACAAGAATACATAAATGATGATAAAGAGAAATAATATATCTTATAACTTAGATCTCATATCATATATTATATTTATTTATGTATGTCTTTTATTTTTATGGTATCTTGAGTCTGGCTTTGGTGTTTGTTATGTTTAAAGAAACCTAGTCGGGATCCATGAGTGATTATAATGCTATGGTAGTCTCTCATCTATGTCAACACTGCGCTTCGTTGATCAGTACGATTGACTTATTAGGTACTATAATTGTTCTAAAGAACATTTCGAAGTCCCATTTTTGTTTGGTCACCTTGCCATACTTTATTCGCTTACTAGCTAGACCTCACTCTGTGATCGTATTGTATTATTCGCATAAATAAACAGGGCATGTAATACAAAACACCCCGGGCATATTTTATGCGAATAAATTTTTTTTTTCTAGCTGGTGTCATCGAATGGAACTTCGCACACATATCAATGTACTGAGGCATCACCTCTAGTATGTAGTACGTAATAGATCCATGATCAGTAATACGTACATGCCTTTTTTCCAAGACATAGTTAAGGTAAGTAGGTACGTGGTAGTGAAATACTAAGGTCATATACTGAATGGACAGACTTGATGATAAAGTTTATAGGCAAAAATTTACATAACTTTATACAACATAAAATAACAAAAATTAAATCATCTATATCATTATATCATTATCATATTCTAATTACTATTATATCATGTTTATTTTATAAATAGTATAAAATAAAGTCGATTTCCGCTTCTGTTTGTATATCTGCAAACTCTTCCTGAACCACGCAACGAATTTTGATGTGGTTTCCCCCATCAGTTAGATAATTTTACACGGAAGATTTATACATATAATATTTCTAAATTACACCTGTGTGAAGCCGGGGCGGGTCGATTGTACGTAGAGTAGGAAATTGTATCAACCATATTCTTATAATTTGAGTTGCTACCAATAATTTCTGAACAATTTATTATAACTGACATCTGTAATGCATTGGAGCGTGGTCAAAAGCCCGTATAATCTCTAACCCTGTCATGTTTATACCATGTAGGTACAATATTTGGTGCAGCAGTGACAAGCCCGCATTTAAATTATTGATAGGTAGAAATTTAGCCTGATACGTAGGTACTTGTAAAACCATGATGATGTTAATTTATTTATTTTGTTTACTGATATTTCAAACAGTTGATGAAATGCTTAAGGAACTTAAACTTAAGGCTAAAAAAATCTTTGAAAAGAATATAAAAGAAATACAGTACAAAAACTCTCGAAAATATAATTTGCAAAGTACAAGAAAAAAGAGACCTGAATACCGTTATATCAACCCAGAAAATGTAGATATATAAATAGGTATAATTTAGCAGCCATATATTAAACACAAAAGCACAGAAGTATGAAAATGGACAAGGTAACATCAATCATTACCAAACAAAATTAAACGTCACACGCGCAATGCCCTCTGCCGGACGCCGCCGGTGTGTCTAGAGTAGTTAGGAAGCAGAGAATGTCATTATTAGAACTACCAAAAATAAAAACATTTGCAATATTTCTGTTGTTATTATTTATTACTTGCGATTCAGTATGATTGAATGAATACTAGTACAAATCTTTCAGGTCCATATTACACATATATTATATATTTCAAAAAAATAAATAAATGTGGCGTGCTCAGATACTAACAATTATGTTATTATGTAGGTTCCGTTGAACTGGCAGCTATCAATTGTGAAATTATGTTTCCATTTTAATGAATGAAACCGTTTGTTTTGAGCAAACTCAGATTATTATTTCTTATGTTACATAAATCGAACGTAATTTTAGAGACCCCAGAGATACAGGAATAGGAGATTATAAAACCCGTTCGTAGATAGCACACCCCTTATTTTTAAATGTAAGTTATTAGCTTATCCACTTTATACACGGTTTTAGGTCTCAGGGCTTTTGGCCTCGCAAATACAAACCAAAAATTACGAAAGTATGTAATGTATGTATGTATGAAAGTATGTATTGAATACATACTTTCATCCCACAGGTCACACTAGATACCTTTGAATAACTAAGCTAGTTCTACAAAAGTCACCATATTTGGAGAAAAGTGCGGGTTGCGGGAACTAGCACTAAGCGGTCTCATTGGTTTTCTCATGGTTACGCCTACTCGCGCCTAGCAATGAACCAATAAGAGTAATTTTTACAGGTGTATGCGTGCGAGACATTTTCAACATCCTGAGATCGAAATGATGTGTGATCTTTGTTTCATCTTCTAAGTATTTAACAACCTGACAGGTGATTTTTTTATAACCTCTCAAAGTGCTCACCTACGGCTAGGGAGCGGGAGCGGGATAGGAATGTATGCAAGAAAACGAACAATTTTTGGCCTACGAATTTTGAAAATTCACGGGAAAAAATCAGTTGTTCCATAAATTTTATTGCAAGATCCACGAAACATTTTGTATGGAACATCTGTTTTTTTTTACAATTTTCAAAAGACGTAGAAAAAAACTGTTCTTTATTTTGTACACTACATCCTCACAATCGCTCCCTAGCCTATTATAAGCATCCTATTATTTTATGAATAAATCCAGTGGCAAAATATCAAGCTTCTATATCCTTCAATTTAGGCTATGCTTTATCCGTCAGTTATTGCTAATATTTTGATTTGTTATCAATAATTGTCATCATTTATTTTTTTGTTTTCATTTATATGATGTCCATATATTATTGTAAATTGTGATTTCTGATGCACGCCTACATCTTCCTCTCTTTAACCACGGGGATGACTGGTAGAAAATACTTAGCATTAAGTCCTCCTGTTGTACCTAATAAGTTGTATGTTTGTGCAATAAAGTATTAAATAAATAAATAAAAAAGTAAATTCTCTATTATGTAGTTAATCTGCCAACACGTTGAAACGACGCACTCATTAATAGGGCATTTGTCTCGCAAGAGACAGAATTTCTTCCTCGTTCGCCATTATTAATATTGTATTACGTCACATCCTTTTCTCGATCAATCGTGACGGCACCGTAATTAGATTTATTGAAAGCGGGATTATTAAAATCACATTGTCATGAGAATTTTGCACCGGCATAGATGATAAAGCTAATAACTTAGAGCATTTTAGGTTATTCCCTAGTTATCCCTATATAATGACAATTATACCGGTAGATATGGCGCGCTTTTACTTGTTACTTTTTGTGATTTAAGAGCAGGAAACCGACTTTCGTTTTCTCACGCTCACACATTTAATATGATATTTATTATCTTAGAGAAATCCACGTCCATAAAAAAGGCGATGATGATGATGATGATGATGATTATGAATGATTAATAATATAAAATGACAGGTTGATATAAAAAAGTTTAAGTTTCATTTTGTATGTATTTCTACCCCATGTATATACCAGCCACACTCTAAAATTTCCGTTTTGGAAAAAAAGTGCCCGTTCTCATAACACCAATTTTTTTCATATATTCGTTTAACAGATTTTAAAATCGTTACCAAATCATTTTGATCAAACAGCAAAAAAAAAGTTGAAATACTTTACACGTATAAAATTCGTCCAAGTTCAAGTGGGATTCATAAACAACGCGATAAATATCAGCTTAAGCCACGATAATGGTACGAGATACAAAATAATAGGCAAAGGTTAAAATTGTAACTTGTTAAACCAAAGACAAAAAAGCTAACAGAACGGTCATAGCGTATTGTTAGTTATTTAAGAGATACAATATACCTAACTTGATTTAATGTTTTTACTAATCCATTACTTCCCCACACGGCTTCGGTCGCCTAGCCTACAGTAAATGAAACATCCCATTTCACCTCTTTAGCTGTTGATTTTCGAAAAATCATGAGACATGCAGGTCTTATCTCCGGTTCATTAGTTTTTTATGCTTAGTTAAACTGAGTTTCAAGGGCTTAGCATGAATATATATATATATATAAATTCGAAATTTGCTATTTCTGACCTACTCAGCATAATTATGACATGCTCAAGTCTTACCAAACCGTACCGAACCGTTGTATTCTATAGTAAGAGTACCTTTCTTTCTTATCCTATTTCTCTGAGATGAATCCATTTAAAGGATTAGAGGCAAACCGTTGACATATTAGAACATTATTTTAAATTGTTACTGGGTTGAAATATAGTGGCATTATTATTAGATTCAGCTCCATTATTAACAGAATTATTCTGAGATACTTATTATTTGCCTGATGAGTGTATGATACATTCAATATACGATAGCGCAGTGTATTTTTTACCCGACAGCAGAGAAGCCAAAATAAAGTACCGTAGCTGTTTTTCCGTTTTGTTTGGGAAAACTATTTAGTAGGTATGTATTTATGTGTGTATCTAAGTTTGTATTTTGAATGTTACAACCTACAGCCTAAACGCCTCAAACGATTTTGATAAATCTTATGTATGTAATGTATTCATTTACATTCAAGACTGTATTTTAATTCTATTATGTGCTACATTTTTTTTTTATTATCTTGCGTAATTGGTTTAGCCTTATTAGTTAAATAAATAATAAATAGTCACTGGGCGTCAATGTAGGTGAAGTCAGAATATGGTGGCTAGAGAACTGGGTTTGAAAATAATGCCGTACCCTTCTTAATTTTTTTCACTGAATAACTCTTTTAAAATGACAGTAATTACCACTAAAAGCTGAAAATTGTTCATCCGACCGCCTGGGCTATAAATCTTTTAGAAATTTAAATTTAAATAAAAACCGTTGTCGGTTTATTTTTCATAAAAAACTTGTAAAACGGCAGTGCAATCCACTATTTTACACAATATACTATTATTTTTTTGTACAATTTGGTGTGATCAACAAAGAGTCTCTCTATCTGTCTTTTTTTTGTGAAATTGCGCATGATACATGTAAAATGTTATGTAGATGCTTTTTTTTGTAAAATGACTAAATGGTAGAGCAGCGTATTATTTTTGTAAAACATAAATGAGAGATGGATTGAAACTATAAATAAAAAGTTATTTTTTCTAATAAGATACATATCCAAAGAACTGGTCTTAAGATAGGAACCTATTATAACGCATGTTTAATTACTCCGCCGTCATAGGACGAAAAGCTGTAACTAGCTCAGAGTAGTTTCTGAGATAATTGAAGTTTTGTCTAAAATTGATGCCAGCTCTTTGCTATATACTTCTTATTTTCATACTTGGCAAAGCTCGTTTTTTATTGCGGTTTCTCCCTTTATTTAAATAAAATAAATTACATAATCCTTAACCGAAAAGCCACAATTGTAGAATTACGCCCTTTAAAAACTTAAAAAACTAAAAAACTTACAGGACTTCTTACCTCGGGATACTGAACGTTTGTTAACTTTGACAACAGATTAATTCTAATGCTGCCTTTGTCTGGCACTAAGCAAATGACAAAGACAGTAGATAGACAGAAGACAGTAGAAGACTTATAGACTTAATCGGTTGTCAAAGTTAACAAACGTTTCAGAATCCCGAGGTTACGTGTATAAGGCTTGTGAATAATTTGTCCGGCAACTTTCATCATATCGGAAGTTACACCCACACTCGTCTGTTATGAGACTACATTCCCCGAAAGTGGAGAGGTCGAGTCCCTCTAAATGCCAAGAACTGCCACAATCGTGAAGTGGGCAGAGTTAGGGATTTTTTCTGCAACTACGTGTATGGGATGTATTGCGATAATGGGGCAGTTGACAGTCTCACGCCGCTCTGCTAGGCAAACGAAAACTAGTGCAAACCATCGATGCTTAGCACCAACAATCGCAGGCAAGTATGGAAAAGCAGGGAGGTGCACGGGCGACCTGTTTGCGTCAATAAGCTGGATACATTTTGGTGACCTTTGAAAAAACCGAGGTTTTTGCCTGTGCAATTGCGAGCGAAGTTATCAATACCAATTATTTTTTTATATATATACTGAAGGCCGAGAAAGACAACTCAGCAAGTATCCTTGCCTAACAAGGTTACTGCCATGTGGGATGCCGACTATACGCGCTTATTTAGAAATTATCGCTTTTATTTTATGGCCAAGCAAAACTTTACATATATTTTTTATTGTTGTCCCAATCTGAAAAGGCCTAATTCGAAATTAAAGCAATTCAGTGTAGTAAGATGCGTTTACGAATACATGTTTTTTGCTAATACAAGAGGTAGTAATATCAAAATTATGGCTTTTTGGATTAAAAAACCTCAAATTTTCGCGTAGTTACGACTAAAATTCTTATTATTTAGACTAGTTAGAGCTTTATGGATAAGAACTTAAGAAAGTATTTTCTGAGCTGATTCCGAATCTGTATTTATCTCATTATGGACAAAATACCTATGACAGCAGTATTTTTTTTGGGTAGTATTTGAATTAGTGTGGTATGACGGCAATATTTCCATATTTCCAGGTTTTTTACTAGCCTAAATAAGTTTTTTTCATTTATTACTGATTTTTTGCGTCAGTAATATTTTTTCTATATTTTGGATAGTCATTAAAGTACCATTAAAAATTAAATGAATTTTTTACCTTTTAAACTCACTATTTTATATCATCCAATTCACTTCACTACCTTAATATTAAACTTCTTAAAACAAATACCAAGAAAGTATGTCAAAGGGAAAGATAAAATACAAATCAAAGTCGCACGAAAAATAAATACAAAATGAGAGGCACATAAATTATGTCCATCGTTAAGGTTATTAATAGGGCTGTTATTAAAAATGCCACAAATTATTCTTGGATTATTAATAAACAAATAGACGGACGTATATATTCTAACAGAAGATCGGAGGTTGAAACGACGTAGGTATATTTTTATTTTAGTAAATTCTTGGGAAGAGATCATTTCGCAAGTTAACGCGTTTTATGCATGGAGTTTATTTTATTATCACCTTTATGTATTCCAATCGATTTATGATTTCATTTGTTTTTAACCCTTTATCTAGACAATAGACAATATACAATAGTTTATTTGTAGCAAAAAAACATAGAAAAATAAATAAAAAAGTGAAAAATAAACAAAACGTACACAGAATTTTTTGCCACAAACCAGCAAGATGCTGGTTGTACCCAACCAGCGCTGGTCTTCCGGCAGCTGACGCCACGCACTGTATCTCTCTCGCACATTTCGTATTTTTACAGTTCCATGCGTACTTTCACAAATTTATTTTTCGTATGCGCTAACTTATAAGCTACTTGTTGTTACCCGCGACTTCATTCGCCTGGACCTACAAAAAAAGGCTATGAACGTCTCCTACACCCATACAAACCTATGAAGCCACATCTATACAAAAATTCAGGTCGATCCTTTCAGCCGCTTAGCCGTGATAACGCGACAAATACCCAGACAGAGAGACAGAGAGACAGATAGACAGAGATTTGACAGAGTTACTTTCGCATTTATAACATTAGTTAGGATTGACATAAAGTCGAGAATTAACGTAAGATCCGGACCCCTATGTACCGAGTTTATTGGGATGATTGTTTGGTTCAGCCGTCGACGCTGCGCGACCATGAACCTTATCGCGTGGGGATGTGGTTAGTACGTGGTCGCGCAGCATCGGCGGCTGAACCTAACAATCACCGCAATATGGACTTTACGGTACGGGTCCTGACCGGGTTTCGCGTAGGATACGGTCGTAGTCTGTGTATTAACAAGAAGTCCACCTAAATGGGTGAGATAAATTAGTGAGGTAAAGCAGTTCCCATCGTAAAAGTGTTTTTCAACACACTTGCTTGAAAAGTAGATCGTATTACATCGATTTTATGGTCATAATCCTAATTAGGTATTACACACTCGTATTTTTTACTTTACATCACCGGACTAGTGTTATAACGATATTAACCCAATTAAGTTAAGTACTGTATAATACTGTACTAATAATACTGTATATTAAGTGGGGACTGTTATAAGTACCCATGTAGACGAAGCATTTTTAATTTAACCGGGTAATACAGTTTTTTTTTTTTTTTAAATACCATCAAAGAATTTTTTGCGGCTAAAATAGTTTTTAATACCTGCGCGTACATCGCTGGCACGGAGCGGGAAAAATAAAAACCTGCGCGCCATCACACTAAAATTATAAATGCGAATGTTTATGTGTAAGTATGTAAGTAAGTATCTAAGTAGGTAAGTATGTAAGTAGGTAAGTGTGTTTGTTTTTATCCTGACATAATATTCGGTTTTTGTAGAATAGCGGGTAAAGCCGCGGGGCGCAGCTAGTTTTCCATAATTAAGCAAGTGAGTTGAAAAACGTCGTATGAAACGCGTCTGCATTGATACACTCTCGGCTCGCTTATTGCACTCGCCTGCAGTAACACTGTCTCGAGTCTAATTACAAATATAATTATTACACTTGTATATTACCTTCTTTACTATTTTATAATGATGAGAATTATAAGCCCTTTTCGGCTAAGCATACATTTTTTACACCATTTTGAATAACCCGGTAATTATTTTTATCTGATGATAAAAATCAAAATAAAATTCCAAGGCAAGCAAATAAAAATTTAGTTTTCATGAGAAAAATAGAAGTATTAATGAAACGTTGTTTTTATTTATTGACCCGGATATGTCCTAAAACTGCGACCAGAAACACCGGAGGACAGACAGCAAAGTCTGCGATCTTCAAGCCGCCTGCCAAGCGTGAGGATTATGGCAAACACCTTCTCATAAAGGCCATAAGGCTTCGTCTAATAGTAGTCGTCTAAGAGCTGATAAGGTTTGTATCACTCCAATAAATAAAATTATAATTTCAATGTTTCTACTACATTTATGATCTATGAAATCGATCAAAAGTTGCGCTCGCGCTGCTTTGAACATCATTTTTTTTAAATCTTCTTTTATTTAGGGACATTGAGTCACACATTTGTGATTTACTAACCGTAGCAAATCCCAACGTAACATTTTCAAAATCAACTCTTCTTTCCGGGCATTTGACATCATAAATGTTCTCGATTTTTATCGCGTTATAAATAAAAAATATAATGCTTAAAATCTTCGAAAAATAGTAACTTTACATGCATGAAACATAACTAAGATGTTAACACGTCATAGAATAGAAATGGTACTGAATCATTACCAGCAATTTTGCTTAACCATTCGAGTCGGTCCCGTCCCGCCTCTAATAATGCTTGAACATATAAATCACCAAACTGTCAATAAAAGCCAAAATGGGGTGGTTTTAACGTTTATAGGCGCGTTCAACAGATGGCATCTGTCAAAGAGTGGAGAATTACCGTGAATTAGTGGTTGACACTTTAACGCAACGTTAACGGCAGTTTAACACCTGTCCTCGGATTTATTTAATTAGATCAGTATGGACAGATGGGTTACAGTTTTAGTAATGTGATGAAAATGTGACTCATTTAAAAATTATTGTTGAGATATTAATTCAGTCCGTTTCAGTCAACTGAGAGCTACCGTGATGGACTGATGGAAGGTGGAGTAGGTCTCTGACGGAATGGTGGCCACGTGATGGTAAGCGTAGCCCCAGAAGACCGTAACAGCGATGACAGTCATGATGATATTAAAAGTGTTTGTAGGCACCTGGACGAGATTAGCACAAAACAGGGAAGATTGGCGAAAGAGGGAGGAGGCTTATGCTCTGCAGTGGGCTGAATTAGCTGACGATGAAAAGCCCTATCACGGTGAAGGCATGAAAATATATCATAGCAAAGCGAAGGTCTCTGTATCTACGGGGAGAAGTTGGTGTTTATTTATTAGTTATTGTTATTTATTAGTTGTTGGTGTTTATTAGTTGGTGTTTTTTTAGTTGGTGTTTAGTTATAAGACCAGCACTACAGCACAATTGTTTATATCAATAAACAGAAATACATTTTATAAAACAGCCATTAATTGCGTATGTTTTGTGTTAGTTCGACGGATAAGGTCGCGAGGTCAAATATCGGCATTTTAGACATTTTAGATTTAATTTATTTAAGTAATTATTTTAATTTTGTTTGAAGTTTTAGCCTTTTGATTTAAGTTTAAATTATAATATAGACATCAATTTATAATCATAGTGAATAATTTTTTTTTATGTAAGGTTTTATTGTTGACAGACTAGACATTTGACCACAAACTCACATGATAGTATGGTATCATCATCATCATCATCATCATCAGCCAGAAGACATCCACTTGCTGACATAGGCCTGCCCTTAAAGCGCCACACCGACCGACAATATGCCCCTTGCATCCACCGGCTACCCGCGACTTTCACAATGTCGTCGGTTCACCCAGTGGGAGGCCTGCCTACGCTGCGTCTTCCAGTTCTAGGTCGCCAAAAATATATGACACTTGATTATTTAACTTATTTGGGAACACGGATCGACATACTTAGAGACTGTCAAAATCATAACCCTCTTTTTAGCGCAGTCAAGTAAAAAGGTGCTAGCAGGTACTTTATTAAATCGGCCTAAATCTAAAATGCATCAGACCTGAGGCAGATATTTTTGTGCGAATTCATACGGGCGATTCAATAAACAATCAGCATTGAGGTTTCAACTTAAATTCAACACAAAACAACGTTTTCACTTTGACAAATTTCATTTCGTACGCCTATCAAATATTTCATAGCAAGGTGCACCGTCGAGCAGCGACGAAGACATCTGGCAGGACAAGCGAACAGAATTCAATTATATTATAGAACGGTAGCACAACGCTCCGATGTCGCATTAAAACAAACAGCACCCTTACTGCGAGTTTTCGTACTTAACAAAATCCTTTACATTTTGAATGACTAGTCTTTAAAACCCGATAGTCGTTGGGAATGATGTGCTCGAATTAGTTAACCATTATGACTGCGTTGGACAGACTGTCCAGTTAGGCAAGTCCAACTTCGACAAAGAGGTCGCCCTAAGAATCTAATTTGGATGGGTAGCGTTCGGGAAATTGAGTGATATTATCTTCTCGTTCAAAATCCCGCAGTGCCTGAAGACAAGGGTCTTCATGCCAAGGGTCATTGCTAGTGATGACAATACAATACAATACAATATAACTTTATTATACACCAAAAGACAATAAAACTTAAATATGAACAATAATAGAAAACCGGTAGTATAATGGGCGATGGGTGATGACATATGGAACTAAAACGTGGTCCTTGACCGCTGGCCTTTTAGATAAACTCAGAATAGCATAGTGAATAGAGAGCTATGCTCGGAGTATCTTTGCCTGATAAAATCCGGAACGAGGATATTCGTCGAAGAACCAATGTCACCGATATAGCTTTCAGAGTCTACAAGCTGAAGTGGCGATGGGAAGGCCACATCACTCGAGGAACTGATAACTGGTGAGGAAGAAAGGTTATTCAGTGGCGACCACGTACTGGAAGACGCAGCGTAGGCAGGCCAACCACTAGGTGGACCGACGACATTGTAAAAGTCGCGGGCAACCAGTGGATGCAAGTGGCACGTGGTCAGTCGGTGTAGCGCTCTAAAGGTGAAGGCCTATGTTCAGCAGTGGACGTCTTCTGGCCGGTGATGAAGATGATGAGTCTTTAAAATATTTGCAACACAAGGGTCAGGTTGGTTAAAAGTACAGACGCTGCACGCTGTTACAGCTAGTGCCAAATGTATCAGGATGAACTCTGTGACTCTACCGCGGTAGCGGTTACATATTATTGACGTCATCGATTATGATTTATCGTCAACCACCAATCTATCTGCGTAGTTCTCCTCCACAGATAATGTCCTGACTGCCAAGATTATGAATATAATTAATTTTCATATAACCTCTCTCAATGTGCGTCGAAAGAATTACAAAATTACCATTTACACGAAAAAAGAATTCTTCAAATCAAATACTAGTTTCAGAACTCGCAATCTCAATTTTAAGTTATTGCAATATTCAGATCCTTAGTAACAATACATCATATTACAACCCCATAGCCAGAATGTCTCGCCAATTTAACGAAATTCTTGATGCAGCAAAAACAAAAGACATTGATATCTTTGATCACAAATTGTATCGGTTCAAAAATCAACTCAAAACTATTTTGTTTCAAATTTTAATGCCGCTATTGCTAAAAGAAATAGAAAAAAAAAATCTCTTCTAAAAATGTTTGTTTGTTTCTAAATATTCTATTGTCTATTTTATAATTTATTGTCTAATTTAGTGTCTAAGTACGTGACCTGTGTCCCTACTATCTAACTTTAACTACCCTACTAACTTTGGTTGCCTACTTCTTTTTCTACTAAGTTCCTGTAAAGGATCGCTGGTCTTCGTTTTTTTATTGCCAAATATACCATAAATCAAAAATTAATATGCACTATCATCATAGTCTAAGTAAAGGTAACTAAAGAAAACATCTTAATATAGGTACATACCTTGTGATAATGTCAAACTTTCACTGTCACCGACTGCCTTTGAAAACCAAAGCACCGCAAGTCATTTTTTCTTCTTCTGATGTATAAATCTAATTAGGTATAGTGAGCAAAATGAATCTTATGTTTGGTAAAACTATTTCTCATCTAAAACGCATGGTAGGCAGACGAAAGTGAAAACGAAGAGAAAACGCAAGTGTCCATTGTAGGCTTAGGCGCCACTAGTTTGACGCTCGTTGCATATTAAGGTGCAACGTTTCGCTCAGTGCGCGAAATTCAAATTTTCTCGCGTTTTATGTCAATTACAGCTTAGTTACTCATGGTAGGTTCGTGAAAACTAATTTTGCGATATTAAATATATTGTTTCAAGAAATTACACCAACCAAATTCAAGTTGAAAGCTAGTATAAGTACATATCCCACTAAACCAAAAACCAAGATGAAAATCAGCTTATTGAAATTTGTAGCTAAACCAATGTTATCTAGGTGATCATTTTACCGGTAATTTCTTAAAACAACTTATTTATTGGGGCAAAATTGGTTTCAATAAATCCACGATGAGTAATTAAGCTGTAATTGACAAAAAACGGAAGAAAATTTGAATTTCACGCGAAGAGTGAAACGTTGCACCTTAACAACTCATATGCTATACTATCTTTCCTTGGACAAACGAAGCGCTTAGTGTCAGGCAAGCATTAGCAGATCCCGTCACAGATTTGCATTAAAAAAAACGTCTAATTCTCTTACCCCATAGTAAGGGAGCCTTAGCAATAACACCGCTTTATGCTCTTTGCATTTACAGCTCACGGGTGCACGTATGTTATTTTCTTTATTCCATTCTGAACGGGACCTTGTTAGACATTTTATGTTTGTATTTGAATCATTTTATTGCACGAACGTCTCTATTTTATTTACTTTTGACATTGTTGTGAATATAATTTCAGATTCATCAAATATTGAACAAATTATTTCATCTTTTCTGCGAATATGGAGTTACTACGCTTTTGCCTACATTTATTTACATGACTGGGCTTATGACTACATATATGACAAATGTATGTAATGTTTAAATTACCCACTAAAACAACAAAAGAAAAAAAATACATTGACTATTAAAAATAACTGTGCATTAATTAAATTAGTAAAACTGTGTTTCCTCTAAGGGGGAGGCATATGTTCAGCAGTGGAAGTCTACTGGCTGATGATGATGATGATGATTAAGTATATTAAGTACCAGCTGCGCCCCGCTATTCTACAGAAACTGAATATTTTTCCAAGATAAAGTAGGCTATTTGTTAATCCATGGTATAAGCTACCTCTTTACCAAATTTCATCCAAATCCGTTAAGACGTAAACACACTTACATATTTACCTACTTACTTACTTACACACAAACTTTCGCATTTAAAATATTAGTGTGATAATATTTTGGAGAAACACAGTCACACAGCGGGCAATGGAGAGAACTAGGTATATGCTCAGGGTGGGTTCCCATAATCCCCACATTTGGTAGGCGGCTTGGGCATCGCAGAACGATCAGCGTTTACTAAGAGAAGCTGCTCTTCTTCCAGTGATTCTGGTCACAGTTTTAGGACATACACGACCCTACCACAACAAAAACATTATGTTAAGCCATTCAAAGCCCAACATATTATTGAAAAGTGAATGTAAAGATAAGCATTAGCACAAGACTCGTATTCCAAAACACAACTTACCTAAATTCCACTCGAAAACATAAATCATAAGGAACCTATTTACGTAGCAGATTGCACAAGATCACATTTCCTTGGAGTGGGTGAAGAAATTCAATCTCAGCCGCACAATGTAGTCGGTGGCTGAAGGTTCCATCCACAATGGAGTTGCGCACACATTCTTCTTGAGACTTATTTCTACGTGCAGTTTTTATTCTGTAGTTTTGTTTGCACTTTCTATGACTGAAGTGTAAAGTGAGAAGATTGAATTTTCACGCTGGATTGTAAAATTTTCAGGATAAATCTCGAGCTTAAAGTACTGCATGTTAGAAAATTTTACCGTTACGACGGACATACTCGGGGAGGGTACTCCCATATCTACAAACATAATTTAATTTTAGAACCCATAAATATTATACAAATCTCAAACAGATCTCTATTCTATTTCTTAACTTTGATGAGAGTTAAGTTCGTTAGTTAAGTTGAGTTAAGATAAGTTATTTTACTATGAAAACTGACGTGGTTTTGATATATTTTGTTTTAATAAAACGGGAATACTCACGTTAAATTGAGTCGGATATTCCGACTATAGTTTCGATAACATTCGGTGAGCTTTATCAAGGAATGCTCAGCGCGCGCGACCTCGTCTTGCCTTGCACTCACGAGGTCGCGCGCGTGTCTCGCTGAGCATTCCTTGATAAAGGTCGCCGAATGTGATCGATACCATAGTCGGAATAACCGACTCAATTTAACGTAAGATAAGTTAGTTTATCAATATCAATAGTTACATTGGAATCGATTCCTGCTAATTGCTCTTTCACAAACAGAAACACAAGAAATAGATAGCATGGATTTTAGTTTTGACAAACGAGTTTACCGATTAAAGCCGCGAAGAAAAACGTACACTAGCGACACTTAAAACTTGTTTTAAATCGGCACCCGCTACGGTCTCGTCTAAGTTTGTATGGAGAACTAACATCTAATTTGACAGAACTATAATTCATGCTATCTCTATCTCGTGTACTTGTAAAGCACTTCAACATTTATCAAATACCAACAACAACACCAAGATACTCGCTGACATCGAGTCTATCAAAGTAAAATTCCTTGGTAGCAATTTAAAGTTGTCCTGCGAGTCACTGCGGGGAGGAAACTTAAATCGGTTCGTTTATAGATGGCTCGCGAACGATTACCTCCATACTTTCTGATGATAGCACATTCCGAGTTTATTTTGCGAAAATTGTTGATAGGTAGAGAATTTGCCATAGGAAAATGTGAATCGGGTAGTTTGTCAGAGGAAAATCGTGTTTGCCTATCCTCTATACATAATTAATTTGCTGAAAGAGTTTGCGGCTGTTCAAGACGTAGTTAGATTATTTCAGATTGCAAAAGATTTATGTTGGAGTTGGAGGCAAAGAAAATCTATATGTTACTTTACTTCGTAAATTGCCGCGTGCGACAGTCACGAGTTTGCTTGATATGAGTATTTCGCACCCGCGCCCGCTACCATGCCCGCTAGAAAAAAGAAGACCCTTTCGCGTTTACGGCGTCATGGAATACCGTAATACCACAACAACGATAACGTAAAAAGCCTATAAATAATAAAAAAACGACAGTCGATTTTAAGTGTCTTGTAGTAACAACTTTTTTCATATATTTTTTTAGTATTGAAGTGAATGTAAACAATCACGTCCCCCACGATAATGGCCGTTTTATCTGTTCGATAGTGATCTATCAGTCAGCTCGTTACTAAAGCACCATGACTGCAGCTTGAAAGAAACATCAAGAGTATGTTTTTATCCATGAAAGTCTCGTAAATGCTAACTACCAACCAAACAACCGTGTGTGCAAATCGCGAAAGTTTAAAAGTAACGTTTGGCCTTCAACCTTCAAACAATTGCTATTCCCCGGAAACCCGTTATTGACGTTTAAAACAGTCACCGACTGTACGCCCTGTACGGCAATGGCAACCGGGTGATACCGTTATGGCAACATCCCGGATCCCAGGACGTAAACAGAAACGGGCCTGGACACTTCCGGTCCAACCGTCTGACGCTTCCCCCTATTATAGCGAGTGTGAAAATTGCCATTGTTTTCAGCGTTGTGTAGATTTTTTTGCATCAACGCGGTTCTTCTTGGCGTGGTTGAATTAACTTGTATGGTAAACGTAAAGCAAGAACTTCTAGCTTCTTTTTGACCAAATTGCCAGCTCGAGTTTTAGTAGGCCGCATACAGGTGCAGCTTTCATGATAATGTTTAAAACACTAAAGAATACCTATAATAACTTTATAAAAAAGCGTTAGTGTATGATCCGCCAATAAGATATCAACTAATTTAAAACGTGTAATGCAAAAACATACGTGCAATGTCATCCGATCGTATTCAGAATAATGAACGTACAGAATGCCAGTTTATCTTTATACGCAATATACGCCATTTATCCAGTACTTTAAACGATAATAACCGGTAACAAGCCCTGCTAACAACATTGTGGGTTTTAATGACAAATCTAATAAGTTTTAATGCAAAAACAGGAATAAAAATCAAGCCTTAGTCACGCATTAGAAAAGCCACATTCTATAGCGAAAATGGATCATTCACTTCATCCATAAACACCGAACTTTATCACGCTCCTCATTGTAGTGGAGTTTAGTCCGCTTGTTTATTAGAAATTATCGCCAATATGTTTGTTCCGAACAAGGCATGACAAAAGCGCCATTGCGATATGAGTTACAAGGCTAAAATCTGCGCCAACTTCGATTCAACGTAGTACTCGCGTTTCCCAAGCGGATTTATGCTCGGATCTATAAGCTGGAGGTATACGGCATCATAAAATGCTGAGCAATTCCCAAAAGTTCCAGAGTGAATTTTTCTATCTCTTTAAAGCTTTCTTCTTTTGAGTAAAATAATGTGAGTATCATTTTTCTCAGTGGACGTGGTGACTCGGACTATGAAATGTGATGTTTCATGTTTTCAATAAACTTTCGTCATCTTCGTGGTGCTGAGAGAAGAAAATGATAAAAGTTAATGATTTTATATCTCTTTAGCCAACACCACGAAGTATATTATAGTCGTGCTTCAGAACAGCTTTCCCAGCCGTACATTTACCTACTAGTTTTGTAGATACAGTAAAAATTTACAAAATCTGGATATTTAGTCTCGTCATCATAAGATAAGAAATATTCTAAAGTTTGTTTTGATATTTTTTAAATTGACGGAAGTTATCGAAAATATAATTTCGAACAACAGCCATAATACATGAACGTACTTTTATGGAAATTTATAGTTAGTGACTTATGAAATTTTAGATTTCTGTGTGACACTGAACTGTTGGGCAATCGTGACGCATACTCCCTAATCGTGCCACCTCTGTGCCTCAGGTCTGGCAGCAAGCCACGAGACTCGTTTATATATCACCGTGTTTTGACGCAGCCATACACCCTGACGACGTCGGTGAAATTGTAAAAGAAATGCACAAAATGGATGCCTGCTAATCTGTCACATAATAATGATTATTATTAAGCATATAGTTCAAAATTCCTGTAACATACATTCCAGTCGTAGGTATAAAACCCTTTTATTTATACACAGTAAATCCAAGGGCCATATACTCCGCTGACCGTTATGGTCAGAATCCACCAAAGCAGAGGCGAGACGAGAAGAAACTGCCAATAAGCTTGCCTTATTTACGCATCTCGTCTCCGCTCAGCTTCGGTGGAGATGGTTGAGCAGAGAGGAGATGTCTCATTTTCGTTTAGGGCGAACAAAACAGAGACTTGAACTGTGCCTCGCTAGCTGGCGACGGCGCTCTGCGAAGACGAGAGATGTGAGCGGCGTGCGCCTAAACTTATGTTTTTTTTTTCAGGATAATGTAATTAGTACCAGAAGCACTAGTAAACCATGGATAATGGAACATCTTAGCAAAGAATGTATATACTTTCATTTTTCTAATAAAGGAACCCAAAAAACCCAAAAAAGGATAACCCAAAAAGATAAAAATAATAGACATACGTACCGTTCGTTGGTAACATCCGAATGCAGCCGTTATTCCTAGAAACTTGGAGATCCAATGAAATAAACGTGTAGACAGAGCGTAGAATTTAGAGCTCCTAGAACATTCGGTCATCAATAATGTATGAATTTCCAATGACAAAGTATGAAGACAAACAGACGTTTGTGGGTTCATTTGCACGTCCTCGCACCAATAGAACGGGGTAATGCTCACATGAACTTGACATGGTAGTCAGGAGAGCGGATTACTAGCTTTTGTTAAATAACGAGGAAACTGAATGCATAACCGATCGGTGTAGTTGACATTGTTTTTAAAAGTATCATTTTTAAATGTAAAAAACCAAAAAATTTAATCTTACTAGGTTATCATCATTTTACTTAATAATTTTATTTTGTTTATTTATTTTATTACACACAACACATATTACTATCAATACATAGCAAGATATCTAGGATAAAGACAGTTCTAGATCGTAATTCAAAACTTGTGCACATAGAAAAACCAACTGAGAAGACGTTGAGCGAGGTTAGTGCTCAATATACACAAACATAAAATATAAAACGAAATTGTTAATAATCATGCAGACCGATATAATAATGATCATATCTACTCTTATTGGCACTAATTCAAAACTCTAAACCATATACATAGGTACAACTAAATACATATATGATGAATGTCAACCACCTTCATTGGCAGATACATTTATGACACAAATATACATAACTTTAACTCAAAAACTACTGCAAAGATTGAAGCTTTTATTTCTAAATGATTTCTTCTAGGCTTATCTTGGGTTTCGGAAGCGTTTGTTAACTTTGACAACAGAAAAATGCTAATGCTGTCTTGGTCTATCACTAAAAAAATTACAAAGACAGCAATAGGCTTAATCTGTTGTCAAAGTTAACAAACGTTAGTATCGCGGCTTCCGGCTGAGTCGGTCGGGCTGGCGTTCTCGGAGTTGGTCCAGCTAGACTCGTGCTGTTCTAAGCTTTTAGTATATCTTTTTAAGTAATCCAAGCGTGAAATCATCATGATTGTAACTAACAGACCAAACTGTCAACTATTTATCTACAGTAAAATGAAGAATGCTGTCAACATAAATATTCTATTTAAATCTTACCAAATTCGCTCTACGAAACTTTTGAATGCAAAGATATTTCTTCTTAGTTTGTAGGACTTTATTGTGAACATTACAAAGGTATTTAGTAGATACGAATTCCAACGTCTCCTTTCGCTCCCGCTTATTTCACCATCGAAGCCGCACCCCAAGTAGTCGAATCCTGTACCCCAGTCGCGACACCACGTGCCTTGCATGCCTAATGTTCAAGGATTGAATGAAAGTAGGTTTTGTTCGGGAGATAGAATGAAAAAACGAACCAGAGGCAGAGGAAACGAACAATGCCTTTAAAGCCCAACAGCTGAACAGTTGTCTTCACGTCTTCGGAGTCAAATTGAATAAGTTTCCCTGCGGTGCAATATTATTGAACGCAAGGCTGTGTCAATCCACGATGAACAAAATACAGTTTTGTTTTTTTTTATTTTTGGAATGAAAATAAAAATTAGACTAAGTGGTCCTTTAATGCGGAAATAAATTTTTGGCTTGGTTTTATTTTTATAATTACAAAATAGTAGAAGCACAGAAGAGAGAGGTAAAAATTTTTCCTCTTCTGTGAGTAGAAGTTTACTGCAAACTAGTTAAAGAAAATTTTTGTTGTTCTTGTGATTGTATGCCATTTTTCTCTAAAATGGCTAAACTGTCATAGTCAAAGTCAAGCAAAGTAAGTCACGGTCAAGTCCACGTTATGCCACAGTAAAGTGGTGGAGACCTTACTAGAGGTTTCTATGGAGTTTTGGAAACAACACGAAGATACACGTTTCACAACATTATACTTAACTATTCACCTACACTCGTGCTCGTTCACGAACTCTTAATGGATAAAAATCCACTACTTTTACACACTCGAAATAACACAAGTTTTGGACAATAATACATTGTCGCGACATGACTTCTTCACGTTCCCGCCATAACTCGCCTTCCAAACACTAAGACAGAAGTCAAAGAAGTAGATGTCAGTTGCCTCAATCGTTTTAATTAACAAAAAAACACGAGATCAACTAAAAAAAAAGGTACCTAAATCAAAACGAACGATTCACGAACAAAATAAAACGATCCTATCGCCCCATTACACTTACCACAAACGAAACACGGGATAGTTAATCAGAACAGTTAATTCTATTATGTGAAACGCGGTTGTTTGTTAGGCGACGAGGCAGCCATTTGTCAATTGACACACCACCACCGTGGACTATATTTCGAGTGGAGCTCGAACCTTAGATTCGACAACTTGGGGTTTCGAAACCAGAAAGTCAGTGGAATGAAACTAGTCCTCCTTGGTCTTCCTTGTCTTTTCTTTTCATCTATGATGGTTTTCATTTGTTATCATGTTGGCAAACATCTTCAACAAAAATGAAACCATCACACTTTTAAAATGTTTAGTTTGGTTTTTACTGTTTGAGACAAACTAACCAATACAAGAATAGAATAGAATATTTATAGAATAAGATTCTACTTTGACATCATCACTGAGAAAAATTTCTTTATTCTTATTTTGATACTTTTCCATTTACTACTTGGCGCCACCTGTGTAATACTAAAGAAAGTTATTTTATATTATCTATGGTAATACGTATCATTGAGAAGGTCCGTTGGTCATCTGTTGTCTTCTTTATCAGCTTCTTCACCAAATGATACTTTCTGAACGCAAATGCTTGATATGTTGATAAAAATACCAAAATTGGTATTATATATTATATTATAAACATATTATTTGAGAAGTTCTCTCAATTCCTCATTGATCCCATTATCGGAACTGGATTTTAATAAAAATGGAACTAATCTGGAAGTATTTCCTTTCAAATTAAAAATAATTTTACTTATCGGTCCATAAATGACGGGTTTCTGAGGTAACAAACAAAAAACATTGGACTTGAAAACCTATTCCTTTTTTTGGAAGTCTGTTAAAAAGGTTTTCGTCGTTCTGTTGCATTTACCAAAAAACACAATCATTAACTAAGTCTTGAACTAAGCACAAATAACACAGCTGAACCCTTCATAGTCCGGTACGTTTGTGTGAGTGCTTTAATCAGACGATTTCAATAAATCTCACAACCTGCTTTCCAGTTTCCAAGTAGAGGGAGTTGGCCCTCACGCACCAGTGTCAACTACCCAGTAGTTTGTGTGGGTCTTGTTTGATTACGTCACTCAATCAGGCAACTGTTTCGTTTGAATATTGTATTAGCTACTAAACTTGTTCTGTAACTACTGGCCTATTAATAAAGATGACTGGAAGTAACAAGAAAATTAAATAAATGTTTTAATAGGCCAATTACAGAACAAGTTTAGTAGCTACAATATATGTACAACTTTTTCAAATCAAATAACAAATATAATATAATAATAATATAATATATAATATGAAACAGGTGGAAAATGCGAACGATTTGATAATAATAACTTTTTATTACTTCTAGATAATCGGACAGAGTTTCGTCTTAGGCGTAATGTACGTTACAAAGTTCCCCCCAACTGGGCTGTGCCAGCCATTTTATATCTTTCGCCCCACCGTGATCATAACAACCAAGATGGCGGGGCGGTAACAAAATGGCAGCGCACTGCAACGTCGGACGTGACGTCACACACAATCAACTAAACTTATTAACAAATTAAATAAATCATCTGCTTGGCTCGCTTGCCGGCTTGGCTAGGCTCCGGCAGGGCATGGCTTGGCTTGGCTTGGCTTGGCTTGGCTTGGCTCGGCTTGGCTTGGGTTGGCTTGGCTAGCATAGCGGCTGACCGTTACAATCGGCCACCCTGCAACAATTGCTCCCGCAATGGGAACAGACAGCGGACATTAACTTTCTAATAAATCAATTAGGTCTTCAGTTTCTAACTGTTCATCAGAGCTGCTGGCACTGTCAGATACCGGAGCTATACTTCGGTAAGGACGCAAGGAGTCTGCCGATACTAACCCCGTGAAGTTCTTATAACCTCTTAAGCCTTTAATACTCCTGATCCGGTATCTGTCATTGCCAACAACTTTTGCCACAACGTAGGGTCCTGAATAAAGATCATCTAATTTTGTGTTTACTTTAGCAGCGCTACTAGTAGGTGCCTGTCTCCAAAGGACCAATTCGCCTTTTTTGTATATATGACAGTTTTTACGACGCTTATCAAAGTGACGTTTCATTTTCACACTAGCCCGTTCGATACGCTGTCTAGCCTTTGTGCGTTTTACCTGAGTGGATTCGACTACGCGCCCTGGGATCGAAACGTCGCATACTGACCTACCACTACGAGAGAACATCAGATCGTAAGGTTTAAGAGTAGTCGTATCGTTAAGAGTATTATTTATACCCCAGACTACATCAGGTAGACTATTCGACCAGTTATTCGCGGCTTCGCTGGGGTCAGTTGCACGTAACGCGCTGAGAATGGTTCGATTTGTGCGTTCAACCTGACCATTAGCGCGCGGACACGCAATAGCAGTTAAGGTGTGTTTGAACTGCTTTTCGGTGGCAAATTTCTTAAAATACCTACTAGTGAACGCCTTTCCGTGATCAGACACTACCCTATCCGGATATCCGAATAAACTGAAGATTCGTTTTAGTAATCTAACCGTTTCTACCGAATTCACTGTGCGGGTAGGTTCCGCAATTACGAACTTCGAGAACGCGTCAGTGATAACCAACATATATTCATGACCTTTTTTTGTCCTACAAAAGGGGCCTAGATGATCAACATGAATCGTCCTAAATGGTTCTGTAGGTTTCGGAATAGGATACAACATGCCTTCTTTTTTTCCATATTCACCTTTCCCGTAAGCGCAATGTAAGCACGCTGCCACATACTTTCGAATAAACCGCGTCATTTTTGGAAACCAGTAATCGTTTTTTATTAAATCTAGACAACGTTTTAGCCCCACATGTCCTATTTCATCATGATGCATTTGAACAATCTTCCACCTAGCTGGTCCGGGCACTACAAGACGGTTTCCTGCAAGGGTTTTTCGATACAACCTGTCATCATTTAGAACGAAATCTTTAGTTATGTCACGGTCGGCTGACCCGGTTTTTAATTGGTCGATTATGTTTTTCACTTTATCATCCTGATACTGAACCGTATAAAACCAATCCGAAATCTCTAGGCGATTTACATTTAGCGCGTCGATAGGGTTTCTACTAAGCGCGTCGACAGGGTTTCTACTAAGCGCGTCGACGTGCTTCATACGCTCACCCGGCCTATATTCGACGCTTATATCGTAGTCCTGTATCAATAGCCACCACCTCGCAATTCGTGGAATTATGTCACGCTTCGTCAAGGTGGAGCGCACAGCTGTACAATCCGTAACAACTTTTACATGTTTACCTACCACATAAACACGAAATTTACGTAACGATTCTACCACTGCTAGCGTTTCAAGTTCGTAGCTGTGATATATACTTTCTTGTTTAGATGTTACGCGACTAAAGTACATTACCGGTCTCATAGTTCCGTCAGGCTGTTTTTGTAACAAAATACCCGCTATACCTACTTTGCAAGCATCTGTATGTATTTCTGTCTGCAACGCGGGATCGTATATTGCTAGCACTGGTTTTGAACAAAGGCATTTCTTTAATTCATTGAAACTTTCGGACTGTTTGCTACCCCAGTTCCATTGTATATCTTTCTTTGTCAATTCCGTTAATGGCCGGGCTATTTGTGCAAATTTGTAAATGAATTTTCGAAAATAACTACATAGCCCGATAAATTGTCGAACTTCGTGTACATTTTTGGGCACAGGGAACTGAGACAATGCAGTTAATTTCGACTCTGCTGGTTGTACACCATTTTCAGAGATTTCATGTCCTAAATACGTCACTTTAGCTTCCAAAAATGTACACTTTTTCATATTCAGCTTAAGATTTTCGTTTTCGAACTTATTAAGCACGGTTTCTAAAATTTCAAGGCCCGATTTAATATCTACTGAGGGTAGTAATATATCATCTAAGAAAGCTAGAATTTCGCATGTACCGTCATTGCGGCAAGTACCGTCACTAGTTGGATTTTGAATCGAATTCACTATTTTGTTGATTAATCGCATGAAAACCGACGGAGAATTGGCTAAGCCAAAGGGAACGCGGAGATATTCATAATGTCCAGCTTGACAAATGAATGCACTTTTATGGGTGTCTTCTGGTTTTAACCCTACCTGATGGTACCCTTGAGCCATATCTAAGCACGTAAAATACTTCTTGCCAGCTAGTTTGGATATGTGATCCTCAATATTAGGCAGAGGATATCTATCCTTAACGGTTATTGCGTTAAGGGCGCGATAATCTACGCACAACCGGCTATCACCGTTCTTTTTCTTAACTAGTATTACTGGCGACGCATAGTTAGATTCAGATTCTTTAATTATACCGGCATCTAATAACTCGGAGACTTTAGACGTAACTATATTCTGTTCCGAGTGAGATAGCCTATATGGTTGTCGATGAATCGGCTGATCGGTCGTGAGATTAATTGGCATTTGAACTAAATTCGTACAACCGAGATCTTTAGTACTACTAGCAAAACTATTTTCATATTTAAGCAGCAAACTCATTAAATTGTTGTAGTCATCTTCATTTAAGTCTCCTATCTTAATATCCGCTAGTAAAACACCGCCTATACTTAGTGTAGGGACCTGGTTTAAGGCTAAGACGGTAGGCGAATCGTTAGGCAAATTTAAGGACCTAGTCACGTTAGGTAACACAGGCAAGTTGGCTAAGCACGGTGGCTTATTTGCTATAAATGGCATGGCTTGACTGACCTGGCTTGTAGCTGCTGACACTTCACAGCTCTCGGCTCGCGTGAGGACCTGGCCGGCCTCCCAAACGACATCTTTATCCCCGGTGTTGACAACTTTGATATGTCCGGTGCTGCCTCGAAGTAAGGTGGCGGGTAGAGAGTAGGAAACTCCTTGGAACTCGAAGTGACGTAATGTGGTGCAGACGTTGTTGTCATCGCGGTTTCCCAAGACCTGGACCTTAATAATCGATGCTCCAGGTGGTAGTATTTCTTGGTGGGCTGTGACCACCTTGAACTTCTGAATCTCTTCGGCTACATCCATTCCTGGCATTAAATCAGGTTCTTGCACCAATATGGCGGCCCCATTCTTCACAATTAGTGACATATTGTTGGCGTTAATTACAGGCTGTCCAATTAATAGGTGGACGTCACCCATTTCCGCATCGGTTAGGAATGCTTTACATTGAACTTGAATATTGTCTATCCGTAAGTCAAATTTTACCTCGCCGCGGGTTGTGATTAATCCACCAGAAAATCCTTTCAGAATTGTGCTTGGATTTCAAGGGATAATAGATTGGAAATCTGACTACTCATGACGTTCACCTGACTTCCGGTGTCAATGTAGGCCTTCACGAATACTCCGTTGATCTCAGCAGTCTTCTTGTATACATCATTATAGTTTTGAATCAGCTTGATGTCCTTGACGCTGTTTGGTTCGACCGTAGACCGTTGAAATGTAGCAGAAGATGGGTTGTTGCAGCGAGTAGCAATGTGGCCTTGCTTTCCACATTTGAAACACACACGTTGATCAGGCAGTGTACAATTTCGCAACATGTGACCCGTTTTCTTACAGCGCGGGCACGGGTCATTTTCCGAGAAAATCTTCTTTTCTGTAGGCACTACTCGTATGTCCTTATTCGGCACCCGAATTTCTGAAGCTGGGCCTCGATAGTCATCAAGAGCACAAAGGAATGATTCGTACAGCTCATCAGGACGTTCACATTGGAAGGCACGTGCGTTTGCTTGTAAAGAAGCGGGTAGACCTCTAATTATACACGAAACACTGGCGTTATCCGATAATTTGCACCGAAAGCACATGGAGATCTTGTCTTGATAATATTTCGTCATGGTTTCATTGGGTAACTTTCGTCTTTGCATCATCTCATCCAATAACGCACTGTAGTCACGATGTTTGGGAAAAGCACGTAGCAGCACTCGCTTCCACTCGTTCCAGGTGTAGTTATATTCGTCGAGTCTGTTGTACCATTTGCGAGCTTGGCCACGTAGTTTATCTTGGAGATGAAATGCCTTAATTTGGTCGTTCCACTTGTGTATGTCTCCAAGTTGGTCGATTTTCTTCAGCCACGTGGATACTGTACAATCTTCGCTATCTGGGTCGAATTCCGGGATGAGCGACGCTGCACGATGATTCTTGCCTCGCCCCAGATATAGGTTGTTGTCTTGTTCGAGATCGCGAATCGCCATGTTGACTTCATTCTCCAATAAGGTTTTCAATAATTTTCTGGCAGGCTGCGGTGTAGAATCACTATCTTCATCTTGTTCTCGGTCATGATTCGAAGGATCCCATCCGGGTGGACGGACTCCTTGACCATTTGAATCCCGGCGAGTTCGCTTCATAATCCCACTTCTGAGTGAAACAGGTGGAAAATGCGAACGATTTGATAATAATAACTTTTTATTACTTCTAGATAATCGGACAGAGTTTCGTCTTAGGCGTAATGTACGTTACAAAGTTCCCCCCAACTGGGCTGTGCCAGCCATTTTATATCTTTCGCCCCACCGTGATCATAACAACCAAGATGGCGGGGCGGTAACAAAATGGCAGCGCACTGCAACGTCGGACGTGACGTCACACACAATCAACTAAACTTATTAACAAATTAAATAAATCATCTGCTTGGCTCGCTTGCCGGCTTGGCTAGGCTCCGGCAGGGCATGGCTTGGCTTGGCTTGGCTTGGCTTGGCTTGGCTCGGCTTGGCTTGGCTTGGCTTGGCTGGCATAGCGGCTGACCGTTACAAATATCAAATATATTCAAAATTAATTATTCATTTTTCGGTTTAAAGTACATATAACGGGTTACTGAACGGATTTTAATGAAATTTGGTATAGAAGGCTAATACCCTGAACTACCACCTAAAATAATAATTTTTACTTTTTACTTGTTTATACACATAATTTTTAGTCTAGTTTCTAGTTTGAGTCAATACAAAAAAATATAATGTATAAATAATCTAATGTTATTTTTTGGAATGATTGTAAAAAATGTTCCCTAAAAGTAATGAATATTATCAATATCACAAAACCAAAACAATAATTTTGAAAAAAATAATCCCTATTTCATTATTTAAGTCGAAAACAAACAAGAACAAATATACACTAAATATTTTATATGGAGACTAATGTTGATTTGTTTTGGCCACTGCATAAGTGAAAAGTAAACACATTGGCGTTTCTCCAAGTTTCGGCTTAGCCAAGTCCAATCTTCGTAGTATCTTTTTGGCCTTGTCTTGTCCAGAGCCCACGTTGTTCTATTAAAAGGTGGTAAAAAGTTAGAACAACGTAAGCTAATTAGAGTGGAAGTTTTATCGGACTTCAAAAAGAGAAGGTATATTATCATTTACTCCAAAAACAGCTGTTCTATACATTTCGTTGTCTGTGAATGTTTTTTTTTCTATTGAACAGTTGATGTTTTTTCTCGGTTTGATGATAAGTACTAAAGTTTATTTCGGTGTATCATCAGTGTAACCCTGTTTTTAAATAAATAAAAAATATACGTTGATAATTTCCTTTGCAAGGCATGAATGCGACATCTTGATTAAATCGCTTAATCAGATATCTTTATGTATAAACCCAATAATTATCATACTTCACACCAATATTACTCATAAGAAAGTTTGTGTGTTTGTTCTCAGTTCGATACCTATAAAATAATATTTATGGTAAGGAGATAGCGTGACACATAATAAGGTACACTCAGGTAGCTCTTTACCCGACTGCACAAGAAAGGAGGAAAATGTTTTCGAGTGTATGTGTCTATGAGTGTATGTTCCTCCCACCTCCCAGGGACTATAGTGACCTCCTATATATCCTACTACAAGCTTGACCACAAGGCTTCGCTGCTACAAAAGTAAAGGCTGCTACAGTCAATATCACCTTTTTAGGGGTTGATGGTATCGTTAGATTCATCTAAATTTCCAGAGTATCACAGGCTACTTTTTACATCACTAAATTTGCAAAAAAGAAAAACTGCTATCATTCATCTCCACGTTAAGTTGAACTCCCGGAAGTAAGAGCGCCAATACACAAACCTCAGTTTAATTAGTGATTTAGATAATTTTAGTGTCATATACAAACAGCGCAGTTCATTGCCTCGCATAGTTTTGAACTGTTGAAGTTCAGAATTCTGGGTGGCACTGAACTATCATGGGTAAGCGTGATGCTTAACATCAGGTGAGCGACTTGCTCGACTCGTCACCGAGTAACATAAAAATAAAATAAAAATAGCATTTAATTTTTGGTTTTAAATTAAATATATATCTTACCCCGGAAAATGTACAGTTCCTGTAGGATAGCGGGTAAAATCGCAAGGCTCCGCTAGGGTAAGCTTTTCTTGGACCAATACTTTATTCCACGGTCCATCTCCATTAAACAAGAAATATGTTAACCAGAGTCGAATGCGGAGAATCTAAGTAAGCAGATGTTTTATTCATAGCACCACAAATGGCAATTACAGTTACAGAGTACTAGGGACGGAAGGAAACTGTGTAAAAAAGCTTTGGTGGCTCTTATACTCAGCGCAGTAAAAACCAGTGACGAAGCATGAGACATTTTATTTGTCATGCATCTATTCTAAAATAATGTTTTAATCGATTTTATTTTAATATACAGGAATAGTAATAATAACCTTTATTTGAAAATCTTTCGAAACACGATATTAATAGGTAAAAAAATAAATAAAAATACTGACACCGGTACTGAGATTCTTGCGCCTCCGCATATGTCTCTCCTAGAGCTTGCCACCCTCTCCGATTATGGGTCATCCTAGTCCAAGTAACTCCAGCTATTTTTCTAATGTCGTCTTCCCATCTAAGACGCCGTCTTTGTTTCTTTTTTTTATTTTGTACAAAGACTTATAAATTTTGCTTTGGAAAATAACTTACACATCATGAATAGCTACTACAAGTACTACAACAGAAAACATAATAGAAAATGGACATGGATGTCGTCTGATGGGAAGACAAGAAATAAAACGGGAATACTCATGTTTAACTAAGTCGGTTATTCCGACTAATAATTCCTAGATAAATTTCACCGAATGTGATCCAAATTAAATTTATTACTACTCTACTGAATCAGGTAAAAGTATCACGGGGCTGATCTGATTTTTTGTGAAGAGGTGAATTATAGCTACACATACAATGACATTCACCGAATCCTCATTTTTGTGTAATGAGCAAACGAAGTAAGCAACATACCTACCTGTCAAAATATTATGAAATTGTTTAAATTATTGATTAGTTTGCCTAATTTAACTAAAAATAATATTAATTATTATTAATTGCGTAATTTGTAAAAGTGATTTGCCTGTAATATTCAATGTTATTTATGGCCAAAAGATATACTTATCTGATACATTTTATTGGAGTTAAAGAAAGCAACTATTGAGATGTCTTTTTTGCTTCGATGAAATTCACATTTAGCTATCTCTTTCGCATGATATCAGATCAAACGCCTTGACGGAGCAACAAATTATCAATAACTGAAGCAATACAATAAGTTCAGGTACGTCAAAACAAAAAATACACTGAGACTTTTGTGGCCGTTAAACCGGACGGTGGAACATTGTTCGGTGGTTAAATTATGTCCTCAACTGTAACGGTACGCCATTTCCCTCTGACCTAATATCTCTGTATTCCGCTCACTCAGATGCGATGTCTTTTGGCTTATTTTCATTTTCCGTGTTTATTAATATTTTCGCCCTTCAGTGGAGAAATTTGTGGTGAATTTGATAATCTGTCCTTTTGAATTTGATAAGCGTTAAGTGTTTTTATCAACTCGTTGGTTTAGCTTGTTAAAGCTTTTGGAAATATATCTTTTACAAATCTGATTTTCTTTTGCATCTCTTGTATGCTCCTATTCTTCAAATACATAATATATCCCTACTAATATTATAAATGCGAACGGGCGGTGTTGGTTTCTTTGTTCCTGTATCACGCAGCAGCAGAGCAATGGATCGACCAAAATTTTAGCATGGATATAGTTTAAGGGGCGGAGAGTGACATAGGCTTCTTTTTCATCCCGAGAAAATGTACTGTCCTTGAGGGATTTTTCAGCGGTCAGTCGGAAAGTCGGTTAAAAAAGACTCACGCTGAGATATAAAAAAAAAAAAAAAAACTTTCGCGAAGTCGCAATGAAGTTATCTTTGAAACGCACAGCAAAGCTTAATTTTTGACTGAACTATTGATATACTACTTATATTGTCTTCGGAACTGACAGTCGAATTGTTGTTGACAGCGAGCTGATCTGATGATGGATACGTAAGATGGAAAGTGGAACTCTTCAATTACTAACAGTAGATTGATGGAGTTCAGACTCCATCAATCCAATAACGCCAATAAGTGCCAATAACGGATTTTATAAGAAATAGCCTGGAAACAATTTTTTTTCCACATAAAATATTTTATCTAATAAAATTACACTCCAAGGACACCAGGGTACGTGCTCTTTTAAATCTTATATTGTTAACAATATATCAAATTATTTTAAAAATTATATTTTGTTTATTATTATGGCAACATTCTTTTTACAGTTCATACACATTTATTTTTTAATGCCTTTGTAATTTTTATTTTAGTTTTGCTTTTCACTCCTCTTTTTAATTATAAATCATTTTTTTTATGTTTTTATAGTTTTAACTATTAAAATAAATAAATTATTTATTTTAGTTATATTAACATAACTATTTTTTATTTCTATTGACGCGTAGGTATACCGCGAGCAATTCAGATCCCACAAGCAGCACTTCACGAGTCTGATGCATGTGTCAGCTATCCTCAAATATGGTTGAGGAGTACTCAACCATATTTGAGGAAGCTTTGTCACTTTTCCACTCGTTAGGTTAGGTCTAAAAGCATTAAACCCAGGTGGGATCAAGGCTAAACGCTCTGCACTCGCAGCTAGGCCTGCTTCAGTCTAAAATCGAAACGGATTTCGAAATATAATTGTATTTATTACATAACATTCAAAACTTGCCGAATAGCGTGGGGGCTTACATCCAACTTAGTTTGACACAGAATTAAATAACGATAATAGAATGTTTAAAAGACATAACAACTCCATTAAACACAAAAAGCCTGGTCAAGCTGGTATTTTGTATCTAGATTAAAACCGCTTGCGCTATTTCCTAATTTTATTTTAATTAGAATAAAAACACTAGTGCGTGACTAAAACGCAATTGATCCAGTGGGTTAGCCTCTATTTAATACTTTATTGTACCATTCGGCTAAGCATTACAAATGGTGATGTAACATGCGACTTTCTGCTACAATTTTTTTAGCCGGATGTATAGCTGTTTTTGTCCAGCTTTTAGTTTACCTGAGTATATTTAGGTTTAATAATCATTTAGTCTCATACAGATAATAATTATCACTTATATAAGAATCAATTACATAGAAAAATTAATATTGTAGGTCGATCTAGTTAAGGTTAATTAACGCATTCTTAGATAAATAAATAGATAGAATAGTTACATTAATTAATGAACATTTGTTATACGTTGAGCAAGTTTCGTTTTAAATACGTTAAGTGAGTTTATGTTTTTTTAAAATCGGAGGGTAGTTTATTATAAGTCTGCACCTTCGTAACTTATTGTTTTTATACCATAGTTCGTACGACACTTGAGTAAGAAAAGAAAACTAGCGCGACGCCTAGTTTCGCTTTATCAATAAATAAAAAATATAAAAAAAAACGGATTTTAAAGTGTATAGTTTAATGTATAGAGTATAAATTAAAACTAACTACACATATTTTTCTATATATGCAATAAAAATAAAAATGTATTGCCGCTATTCTCACTTTCACTAGTCACTTTTGTTTTGATTTGAAATTTTGAAAGTCGTTTTAATAGCTTGTTTGGCCGGAAAGCTTTGACGGCTAACAAATTCTATTTTTGTTAAAATACTACAAGAGATTTCAAAAATATTTTTCCTTATATTTCCACGGTAATGTATGATTCAATTAACACTTAGCCCGCTTTCATGCTCGCTCGAGGTTAAGCAAAATGTGAACGTATATCAGCTCTACGTGACATTTAAATCACTAATGAAGTGTGTTTTGAGCACGTGAAACACATGCTAGGGTTGCTTTAATATTTAGTTAGAATTTAATTAAGTCAACCCAAACCTTGTTGCTATCGCAAAAATATATGGGTTTTTAAAAAAAAAGTTAATGGACTGTTTTAATTTTGACAATATAAATAATGTTTATGTAGGTGCTATTTGATGAAATGTTTTCTTTTTCGATATATTTTCGAGCCAAAACAATTTAAATATTTATCATCTGTTTTTTTTCGTTTTAGAATCTAATATATTGAACCCTGAAAATACTGTTAGTCAAGTACTTTAACGCTAACGATTCATCATTTCTATACCGGCCTGACATAAAAAAAAGATCCCATTCTATTTACGTTGAAAGAAAATTAAGTTTCGCACTTCATTTACAAGTTCAACAGTACTCTAAAAAATCTAAAATAAATTTAAAGCAGCTCCAAAAAAATTCAATCGCTATCATTCTCCGGCAAATCAAAGCGAAACTGCGAAACGTCGAACGTTAACGCTCAGATACGTAAAAAGTCGACGCGTTGTAATTCAAACGGGGCTCAAAGTAAGAGGCTATAAAAGTGATAAAATATCTATTTAGCTTTTTCTTCACAGCCTTTTCTTCCTTCTTTAGCCTGTGAGGGCGTTCGTTTCCTTCCAAAAACGTTTGGAGACTGGTAATTGCAGTTTATGTTGGCTGAGATAAACGCGATATTTGCCGTCTCTTCGACGCTTCCGAGCTTATTTTCAGAATGACGATAATGAAATGGACTTTATTGTTTCGAGGCTTCGATTAGATTGCCGTGGAGATTGATGGCATCGAGCGCTGATAGTCAATCTAAGTGGATTCAGTGTAACGTAGAGATAAGAAACCTGGGGGTGTGATTGCACCCCCAGGATTGCAGTAAAGTAAATTTTTAATGTAAGTTTTGCTAACAGTTAACACAACTTGACACTTTAGCGCCGTCATAGTAGTGTCTATTTATATTAAGAGGTTGAAGGGTGAAGTGAAATATTTTGCACTTCAACTACAGACTAGATTCACGTGCTCAATATTCCTGATTTTACTTGAGGTGTGACAGAACTTTATATTGCTAGATTTCTTGCATGTGTATAAAGGACTATAGGTTTGCACACCCGCAACGGCAAATGTATAATCAAATTGCAGAGCACAATTGCCTTAATCAACCCAACAGACCTTTGTAGCTATAAGTTTAAAATAAGCGTTAAATTAAAAATCCCTGGTTGCGGTAGGGTCAGGCATTAAACGTCCGGGCTTCACCGCGGCTGTCTATCAAAAAGCAGTTTGCGGCGCGGACGCCACGTGCGCCGATTTACCGCCCGCGGCATTTTCATGTTGGCCGCATTTCAAAATAAAGAGGTGGTACACCTAGAAGAGCTGTTAGAACTAAAGTCGTGATGCGACAAAGAGATGTGACTTGTGATCTGGCTAATAATAAATAGGTGGTGGATGTTTTTCCCCCAAAATTATTTTTTACAATCGTTTTAAGACTTTTACAAAAAAAATCGCGAAATCCAGTTTGGGCTCTCGATCCTCACACAAGTGCTAAGCTTGCTTTGTTTGGGGCTAGATGGCGCTGCGTGCTAACAACGTTCACCAATATTTATTTATTTATTATTTATATTTAACTATGCGGTCTATTCTATACAAATGTATTCTCCTGTTTCCTCCCTGAATAATGACTACAGCAAATATTTTATTGCCATAAAATAAATGCAATGTATATTTTTTTCAATAATGTGAAAAAACAAATATAGATAGATATATTAGATATATGCAGTGTTATATTTAAATTGTATGACAAAAATATACAAAATAATAGACAAAATAAAAAATATCTGTAGTGTCATTATATATTCAGTAAGCGACAAGCAGAAGTCAAGCAGTTTTCATAAAATGTTTTATTTGTTTTGGCTAATATAGTTTATTTAAATTTCTATTTGACAGGCTAGGCATATGACCACGAACTTGCCTGATATTAACTGATAGATGGTGTGGTCGATGTTGCTAAGCACACGTAGCCTAGAATGGGAATTGACACTCAAGTGAGACTGGCGAAATACACTGTTAGTTGCTCAGCGGCAGATTTTTATTTTAAGGGTAGTTTAAGCTAGCCAGCCGAGAACTAGAATGTACCCTACCACCATACAAGTCAGTATCATGGCCAATAGTATAAAAATCCTGAGCCCTTCTATTCTTCTATCTTTAGAAAATCCATTATAATTGGTTAGATTAATGCTGTCCTATCCAGAATCTAAATCTCTTGAGAGCTATCGCGAACTGACAAACGGAGGTTACAATTAATTTCAGAAATACAGCAATGTTGACTTCAATCTGGTTGAGAAATTAAATATAAACAAACCAATGCTCCAGGCCTTTATACGGAACTTGAGCTGTGGGTGGTGTGCTCAAGTCATCTTTTATCCATAAATTACACGACCACCATTAATTTATGCTAAAGGTTGTAAATGTTTAACCCAGATAAGCCTAAAGTCCTTTAAATAGGACGGTGGAAATAAAAAATATGTTTGCATACCCATACCAATAAATAAATAAATAATAAATAAATATCTGGGACATTATTGCACACACGGTCATCTGACCCCAAACTAAGCAAAGCTTGTGATATGGCTGCCAGAGACTGATATACGTACATAGATATTTTTAAATACATACTTATATAGATATTAACACCCAGACATAGAACAAACACAAATATTCATCACATAAATGTTTGTCCTAGATGGGAATCGAACCCACGCCCCCAAGCACAGAACGTAGGTTCACTACGAACTGAGCCACCGAGGCAGTCAATACCAAACCAATGAAACCATATCTACGCTCATCATCATCAGCTTCAGCAACAGCGTGAAGACGTCCACTGCTGAACAAAGGCGTCCCCATTATACCGCCACATTGAACGAAAATTTGCAACTTACATCCACCAGTTACCCGCGGCCTTCAAAATGTCGTCAGTCCACCTAGTGGGAGGCCTGCGTCCTCCAGCTCGTGGTTGCCACTCAAGAACCTTTCTTACCAATCCGTTATCGGTTCTCGAGCGATGTGGCCTGCCCATTGGCACTTCAGCTTACAAACCCTGAGAGCAATGTCGGTGACTTTGGTTTTTCGGCGAATATCCTCGTTCCGGATCCTATCGCGCAAAGAAACTAAGCATAACTCTCTCCATTGCCCGCTGTGTGCCTTTGAGTTTCTCCAGAAGATATATCTGATATCTGCTGCTGTTTTTTGGCGCCAGTACTTTTATTTAAGCCTGAGCAGTTTAAATAAAAATACTGGCGCCAAAAAACAGCTTTGCAGCATTGATTATCAAATAACTATAATAATAAATTAAATTATCTTTCAGATCGAATCAAAATGACTGCAATAATTAGTAAAGTATTTGTTTGCCGAGTCATTAAGCGTGCTGAATGAACCAATTATCGTCGTGCAAGGGTTTATCCAATTAAAATCGTACCTACCGATCAGGAGAGCTTTTGATATTCACTATTATTTTACAATTACACAAGCGAATTAAATTCGGTAGAAAAATTATTTTAGTTTTAAGTTAATTTCATGATAGAATACTACGTGATGGGGCATCAAGACCATATGCTGGTTGTAGCTTTTGTCTTTAAGCTGAAAAACTGTCACCAATAATACCTTACGATGTGTTCAAGAGCCTCAGTTAGGAAAATGGCGCAGCTTTGGGGAAGTTAAAAAAGTATTATTTCAGGTCACATATTATATAAATAAATAAATAAATAAATATCTGGGACATTTTTGTATATAGTAAGATCAAGCTCCTGGTTCCAACAAAAACTCACCAAAGTTGGAATCAAGCGCGGGTTGCGGGGATCGTGATCAAGCGTTCTCATTGGCTATCATATGGCAAGGTTATGGCTAATCTCGCCTAGCAATGAACGAATGAGAGTTAGTCATAGGTAAATTTGACCGATGTGTGGTGCGCTTTGATTGCCCTGAGTGCGATCTTCAGGTTAATATTTTTTTTTTTACGTAAGATTGAAATTAGAATAGTAAAAATATTGTACATGAGAAAGAAAAAGGGAAAAATAAATAACTTATCTCTTATTCGTTATTGTACTAGACGCAATATTGTATACATTGAAGTGGAAAAAACTATGGATTCGTGAAGAAACAGTGGACTTATCCCGGAGCTCTGAAAGCGATAGCGAGAGTTGCGCGAGCGGGACCGCGCATAGTGGCGAGATAGCGAGATGGCATGCTCTCGCAATCAGAATAACGAACGTTTCAAAGTTAGAGGATAAGCCCGCAGATTTGTCATTTCCCATTCCATGCTTGGTGTGCTTACACTCTCCGATCACATTGTTTCACTTGACATCAGGTGAGTTGTGATCAAAAATCTCGTTGTAAGCCTTAAAAATAAATAAGTTTTTGTGTAAAAATCAAAATGAGTCCAAACTCCATCAATGTACTGTTAGTTACTGAGGAGTTCCGTTTTCCACTTTCCGTCTCCAACATCTTGTTCTCATCATATAGTATTGTCATCGGAACTTGACAGGCATGAAAAAATTCAACTCAATTGAACAAGGGGAATTGGTCTAAAATTCAGTTGCAAGATTTGACCTTCACATACATGCATACATTAACATTGTAAGTTTAACAAAATCTTGTAAAAAGTGTTAGTGGGACCACTCTCGACCATCGCTCGCCTGCTCGCTGTTTATGACAAAAATTAAGCTTTGCTGTGCGTTGTAAAGTTAACTTTACTGCGACTTGGCGAAAGTCTTTATTTATTTCATTGCTATCTCGGCGTGAGTCTTCTTTAACCGAGTTCCAAAAAAATATTAATCCGAACGTACATACATACACACATTGCAAGTTAAATAAAAGCTTAAAAATAAACCATTTCTATAGCAAAAGTCTATAATACTGATAATAATTGAACACAGTTATTGGTTGAAAAACTAAAATTCGTCTACGTCCTTACGTCAAAGCGCATTTTTGCTTGCAAATAACTTTTTATCAACGTGTTTGTTAAAAAAAAACAGCTATCAATCCTAACTAATATTATAAAAGCTAAAGTAATTCTCTGTCTGGATGTTTGCCGCGCTATCACGGCTAAACGGCTGAACAGCTCGACCTGCATTTTTGCATAGATGTAGCTGAAGGGTCGGTGAGTGACATAGGCTAATTTTTTCCGGGAAATTGTAAGACATTTTGCTCGCGGGTGAAACCGCGGGGCGCAGCTATTATATTATATCTATATGAAATGTGCTAATATTTTTGTAGTCCTCTAGAGGGCGCCATATTCAGTTTAATGTGAAATCACGTACCTGCTAGCGGACGATCAAGACGCTTCCGACGATACCTCATTTGTCAAATTACGATAGCTAGTTTAAAACCTAAGAGGAAACAGATGAATACGTACATACCGGTCAAAATCCTTTTTCGTAGTCGGGTAACTTAACAGTACCAACTTATTCGATGATATCTAGAAACTACTTACAACTTTTCATGGAAATTTTAGTATTTTATTCTTTGTCGTACGAGTTTTGCGACGAAGAAACCGCTAAACTTTTTTAATACAATTCCATCAACAATCAAAAAACCAATTCGCTAACTTCCGTTCTGAACATTTTTGTACATGTTTTTTCTTCTGGATGCCAATGTTATTGTACACACCTCAATAGTGTAGGGGAGGCGGCCCTTACGCATTCACGTACAAGTCAATTTAGATCGTATCCTGCAGGGCTGAGATCGACATCGCTTCCATAGATGAAAACAGTATTTCAGTTTCTTTAAAAAAAAAGGGTAAAACTTACCCGAACATACTTACTGGTGTAGCTTTAAGATGTCTAGCGCTACTATGATTAGATAAGTCTTATTGATCAGATATTAATGAACTCAAGTTTAATTCAATCACCCAAAGCATACAATTCATAAATCAGACCCATTGTTTGAAACGTAAATTAATTAAATTTTCGCAAAGCGAAAAAGCACTTAAAAAAGGAATAAAAAAAAAAAAAAAAAAAAATTATACATTTGGTATGGACACTACATGGATACTGAACGGGTACGTCATTATGATAATAGTCATGATAATATTGTAAGCTATTCAAATATTATTATTTTTAGTCAACAAAACAAAAGTTATAAATATCAACAGGCCCGTGTTGCCTATAGATAGTTTAAGCGGTCTCTAATTTCAGGCAACATGCCCAAAATACTAACCGTAATGCCCCGCTGGATAGCGAGGTTTACTTTCTGTCCGAAACACAGGCTAGCATTTTGGTCACGAGCAGATTTTTTAAGTAATACTTTTATTACCTGTAGCAAAACATTGTGAGGCGTATATAATAAATACTTTATGATGACCACCGCACAGCTGCTTTTCCAAAAGCGTAGCAACCAAGAAGAAGAACTAAATGTTATCAAATATTTGATTATGATTACGACCCAGATCCAGAGGTGTTTCTTGGTATCAATCGTCTCTTCGGCCGGAAATTAAACCTAGTGGATCTCTTGCTCAGACGCGCTATCTGGTCCTAATTTTTACAAATAACAGGTACTGTCTTATTCAGTATACTGAATCATTTTCACAAGGTATCTAATAACGCAGTGTAAACAAACAAAGGCCAAGTACCTTGATTGCTTAGACATTATTCAAGGATTTTAAGGCACGAAAAGTCTTGTGTTTGACAGCTGATTTCTTGTACTCGTAGTTTGGAAAATAAAGATAATACCGTCATCTGCTTACATTCAATAATACCTTTATTTTTATTCAACATCATTATCATTATCATCATAACCAGCCAGAACACGTCCACTGCTGAACGTCGACCGACAACGTGACACTTGCATCCACCGGTTGCCCGCGACTTTATCACAATCTCGTCGGTCCACCTAGTGGGAGCCCTGCTTACGCTGCGTCTGCCGGTTCGGGGTTGCCACTCAAGTACTTTTCTTCCCCATCGGTCACCATTTATTTTATTTTTATTACAAGCTTTTATGTAATTTGCAATGTTTGTACGTATTTATACGAATGTAAGGGTCAAAATCTTGCAACTGAATTTTAGACCAGTTCCCCTTGTTCAATTGAGTTGAAATTTTTCACGCCTATCCAGTTCCGAAGACAATACTATAATTATGAGAGCGAGCTGATCTGATGATGGCGACGGAAGGTGGAAAACGAAACTCCTCAGTAACTAACAGAAGATTGATGGACTTAAGACTCATTTTGATCAGCTTACAGTACCAACAGATTTTATAAAAACATGTCTGTAAAAGTCTGTCTTTTTTTTCTTGAGTGCGTTTTTATTTTTTATGGAAGTTTATATTTCAACCATTAAGAAAAATATAGGGAAGTTGTGGAATCTTCGCTTAAAAGTCTAGGATTTAATAGAGTTGAAACTCTTTAGGTGTAAAAGAAGGCGTAAAAATCTACTGATTTTTCAGGAGTTATTCATTTCTTTGAGAAATTCACCTGCCTACCTATAACCATTTCGGCTTAATATAGCTTTTAACGTACTTAGTAAACCTTTTGGTTTTCTTTTGAATGACCCCATTCCAGGTATTTATCTTGGGGAGGCCACGGGTCCGCGCCGGGTCATGGCTCGGTCAGCAATTTTTCCATAATTACTTTGTGTATGCGGTTTTGGTGGTTATACTTTTATTTTTCTAAATTAAGGCGTTCTTTGATCAAGCAGGCAATTCGAACATGGCAAAAAACATAATGTGGTAGGCAAGGTAAAAGTAGATACCTAGGTTTTATTTAGGCTAAAATAAGTCATTATGCAAAAAAGTAATTGACAGAGCGAAGCAAGGGTTTTGCGTACCTGTCATCCAATCTTCATGAAATTAAGTAGGCAAGTGGTTCATTATAACAAAATTTTAAATTTAAATAAGAGTTAAAAAAAAAAAAAAATGCCGCCGAAAAACAACGAAAAACGAAGGTATTTTATAATAAGTTCGTTTATTAATTACTTAATATTATACCGAATGAATAGATTAAAACCCAAAGGGACGGATGAGTGAATTTTCAGATTATACCGGATAATTTTTTGCAAAAAAACCTTACTAAAAAATTGTGTACTTACCGAAACTAACTTTATCTTTAAATAAAATACCTACCAAATGATATACCTGATAAGAAAATCAAACAATTATTCTACATCCCCACTTTTCTAGTCACTACACAAAACCATACTCTTCCTTCTTGGGAAGTCGCGTTAAAAATTTAAGGACCTGCGTAAAACATCAAGAACATGCAAATTAAAGCATCTAAAATAGAACGCGTGGCACAGGGCCCTGCTAAAGCCAAAAGTAAAATGGAAAAGAATTGATAAATAAATAAATAAATAAAAGTATTTAGTCGATATTGTATTATTTTGCTACATTAATGAGCAAGAAATGTTCATGTTCACTTAGCGTCTCACCGCACTTGCTTGGTCAGAGAACACAACATGCAACAATTACGCAGTTTTAACACGGGCGCTTTATAATACAAGAAAATTTATAAACCACTACGTCTGTGCTTAAATTTGATATGTAATAGTATAGTTATAGTTCAATGAACTCCATTATACATTGTCAATACCCTGTCACAGCTATCCATTTTTATCGCAAGTTTAACAGCCTATCTACGGTAACAAATTACACTGTTTCGCGAGAGATCGATGCGTTATTTATGATCGTTGAAACTCATCAATACCTCGCTTTGTCTGCCCCAGAATTGAGATAAACGACGTACGGATAGTGTTAAGGATCAAATCCAATTTTCTATTCGCAAATTGAGTAGGGAACGGTGTTTCGCGCGTGAGCGGACACGTCTCGGGAAGTGTTACTTCGCACGTCTGGGATAGTAAGATAGTTGCGAATAAATACATGTAAGTAGTCGATAAATACGTATATGAACAAGAAATAAATTGTTAAGAGCATGTCGGCCATGCTTAGTAGGGTTCCGTAGGTGCGTAGGACGTTTGAAGTTTTTATCCGTTATTACCGCATATCTCAAAAAGTAGTTATCACATGTTGCCCGAATTAATTTTAAAATAAAGTTTTTACTAAGATATATCAACATGGAAGATTACAAGTTTCTGAGATGCATAGTTTATAAATGGCGGGGGGACGGGGGGGGGACACACACATTGCAAGCAACTTTGACGGCCTATATTTCGCAAGCAGTACGTTTGATAAAAAAATATAGGAAACCTTAACATCATTTTAAAAAACCTTTTCAATAGATACCCCAGATGTGGGGTACAGGCGAAATTTTTTTTTTCCCCATTTTACATGTGTAACAGCCACCCCATTAATATAAAATTATGTTTTTTTTATTCTGTCAAAATTGTAACCTTACAAAGACCTGTTCAACGAGACCCAACATGATGGGGTGCAGCGAAATATATTTTTTGACTCCCGCTTTATTGTATGGGAGCTACCATTATTTTACAAAAAAATAAAAAAAAGGTTTTTTATTTTTTTTAAACTGTATGTCTTTACTTAGACTGTCGTTGTGCAAAATTTCATGCATGTAAGTTTATAACTTTAGAAGTTATAAGGCTGTAAAGGATTCAAACAGACAGACGGACATGACGAACTTATACGGGTTCCTTCTAGTACTACGGAACCCTAAAAACGCTGTTTCATTGTAAGATATGTGTAGATTTTATGAATGCCTGTTGTTCTTCACACATTTTTTACACTCTGTTCGTTTCTTACACAATTTGCATTACTTTCATCAAACCGACGAATATTATCGAAAAAACTTTACGTATCCGATAGAAAATTTATATAAAAAAGTAGTTTCTATTTACGTACGATACGAAGCGCAGTTCCATTTGTTCATTAATTATGCTATCGAAACGTAGATTTTTTGACCGAGCGAAGCAAAGGTCTCAGAGTTTACTGGGACAAATCGGCATTTGTATGTATGTTTGTATGTTTGTGTGTATATTTGTCCACCGATAACTTAAGAACCGTTAATACAATGTTCATAAAATTTTGTAGGCAAGTAGTGCATATCAGTACAACTTTTAAGTTCGAATATGAGCTAAATCGGTCTAAGGGTTGTGCAGTGATAGGGGTCGCGAAGTCGTAGTTCGGCGCAAACTTACCAGTAAGTATGACTCGATTATTGTTAACGCCATAAAAAGTCTCAGTGACGTGCTTAGTAATCTAGAATGTTAATTTTATCATAGAACTCAGCCTTACTAAGTTGAACTTGAAAATAATCTTGTCCATATCAAGGATAACTTAAATAATTGGCTTGCAAAATAATGTTACGGCTACTGTGTAAGATGGAAATATCTGTTAAATTTGCGTAAGACAGAGATGAACGACGTCTCCCTTAGTAAAAGGTCGTGACCTGCATATGTTTGATGTAGCGGTAAGTAATTAAATAAACTATGATTAATACTTACTTTTTATTTAGGAGCAGTTATTAAATAACAAATGTTTTAATATTAAATTAAAGTTGTTACGCTAGGCTAATATTTGCTGATAGTTTTTTAACTTCAAAATAGCGATTTGAATCCGGCTCCGCTGCAGTGTTTACAGCTCATTGTAACCTAGCAACAAATAAAGCGAAAGAAGATCCGAAAAGTAAGACAGTAAAAGAGACAGCTATAGTTAAATTTGTCTTATAGGAAGATTTGCAGGAGGCAATTTTAATGGCGCCAAAACCTATCATAATGAATATCTCCGCTATTGAAAAACATTGTTTTCAACACACGTCGTTTTCGTGTTCGTTGGAAACAACACGAAAAGTCACGTTTCAAGACATACTATTCACCAACACTCGTGCGCGATCACGATCACTTAATGCATAAAAATCACCGTATTTACATATTAAGAACCAGATCGCCTGATTCAGGTATCTCGTTCGCACTTTTAAAGTTTTTTTTTTTTAAAGGTAAAGTTACAGAAAGAGATATAAAATATTACATAGCCGATTAGAAAGCGCCATGTATATATATATATATATAAGCCTCGGGCTTACTTTAGTCCGTTTTTTTTTGTTAGAAAGCGCCATGTATATGTATAAGCCTCGGGTTTACTTCAGTCCGTATTTTTCACGTTCATCCATGAACGTATTGCCCACCTCTGCAGAAGTGTTCTATACCGATTCTCATAAGAAATCAATCTCTGTATGTATTTTATTTTACACAACAACATTTTGCGGCCCTAGCTTCTTCAATTATCATCATCAACAGTCTGAAGTACGTCCACTTATGAACAAAGGCCTCCCCCTTAAAATTTTCTGTATTTCTGTATTTCCTTAGAGCGCTACACTAAACAACAATTTGCAATTTGCATCCACCGGCTGCCTGCGACTTTCATAATGTCGTCTGCTTCTTCCGATTCTTCGTCGCCACTCAATAACCTTTCTTCCCTATGAGTTATCTTTCAATTCAAGTGATGTGGCTTGCCCATTGCCACTTCAGCTTGCAAACCCTGAGAGCTATGTCAGTTCTTCGGCGAAAATCCTCGTTTTGGATGTTATCGCGCAAAGAATCCCCGAACATAGCTCTCTCCATTGCCAGCTATATGACTCTGAGTTTCTCCAAAAGCTTCTTCAACCCCTACCTTAGAACATGCATTTTCCTGTAGACCGAATAAAATTGTCAAATGTTTCATAAAACATATTGCAAAGAATAACAGGAGATTCCGTAATTGTTTTTTTTGGAACCCTCTGGAATTGTCCTATGGAATGTAATTGAAGGGGATGCGGAAGTAATGTATGCAGTTTTATCGTCAAAACATGTGTTTTACAATTTTACTTACCGGCAATTTAGCATAATTTTATACTTTGATGTTTATTTCACATAAATGTTTCCTGCAAGTTACAGTGAATATTGAATCCACTAAATCTTTTATTTTCTCATTCATTGAAGGTAAGTTTTATTATTTATGAGAGAGTGAAATAGAATTCACAAGATATTATTAGAGGACTTGAGTTGATAAACGGTCTCACTCGAGCGGTGTTAACACAATGATATATTACACAATTTTCTGAGAGCTAAACGGATATACGGTGAGCGCTCTCAACACATTGTTTCAGAGCATTTCAGCTGGTGGCAGAGATAATTTCGGAAAAGTTAAGGGTTAGTGGGACTTTGGCAGGACTTTGTTATTTTAATTCGAGGACGAGGTAAAATTCTATGTTTACCTTATACCTTCTCTTAATTAAAATATTAATGGGGAAGTACTTAGCGCTCTTGATATTTTGCTGCTAGATAATAGCATTTTCTCCCGGACCCAGGTATGTTCTAAAACTGCGACCAATGTAACCAGAAGGCTGGCATCAGCTTCCTCTTACTAAATGGTGAACACTTTGCGGTCTCCAAACTGCCTTCCAAACGTGGGGATTGTGGAAACCATCCCCTCCTAGCGAAAGTCTAAGGGCTGACAAGAAGAATAGCATTTTCAAATTAAAATTAGATACTATTGAAATTGACCAAAACACACTAAACATAAACGATGACATTGTAACCTAAAATTAAATGTCATCAAAATATACACACATCCATTATTGTTATGATTTGTTTTGTATCAATCGCCATAAACCGGAAGGTCTAAGCCATCATAAAATGCATCAGAAAAATACCGACCATTTCCTTCCATGACGCCCAAAGCAATACTGCAGACAATCATAAAATGAAACATCATAAGGGGAATAAAAACTGAAAGGAGGTCGTAACGACCAGGACCGGGTCTTAACAAATCGTAGGTCATCACTCAAGGTTATAGCCAGAGGGTGTTAGGGTCACGTGTTGGGTCTCCCGGACCCTGCGTTCACAGATAAGTCGGATTTTCATTGTGTGCTAGGAAACGATAACACTGTAGTTCGATTTATTATAAATTGAGGTCTGTGAGGTCCAGTCTTATTAGTGGACATAATAGCGGGCTCTGATGTGTTCGATACAATATTGTGCTCGGCTATTGAGCTATACTATTTTTTGTAAGGAAAATGGAAAAGGGAGTCGCGTTGTGTTTTGGTAAAGCGAATGACGCGTAATAGGAAGAGTCAAATAAATGTTAGGAGTGTGCTTTTGTCATCAGTTGTTTTTTTGTTAGTATTGCGCTAATTTTGCGTATACGTATTTTATACATATTTAAAAAAAAGTGTAATTTTATAATGTGGTTATAATTAAGTTTGATCCGTTTGGAGTAGAGAAATTGGGTCCGCAGGGGCCGGCTGAGAACGCTGCCAACTGGTTGTGGTCTTGAATTATGGACTTTCAATGTTGTCTGGGTATACTATAATTGTTTGTTTTATGTAGGCAAAGTAGTTTAGGTAGTTTTTATGTATTTTATTTATTACTAAAGGCACTTGCCCTAATTTAATAGTTTAAATTTAAATGAGATCGGTACCAATCTAAACATTATTTTATTGATATCGAGTAACATTCTGCTCCACTTGTATCGCATAAAAGATTTAAGCCCGTAAAAGGTTCGAGACTTCAAACCGTATCGAATAAAAATGAAAATATTTATTTGGACAAAAAACTCAATCACTGACCGACAGCTTGGAGAGGATTATCCGAAAACCTATATTGATTTACAAATTGCAACTCCAATTAAAATTTAAAGAGAACTGCTGAAACGGTAATTTCGAAATTGCTTCTATTCATATCTTTTGAAGTTGAAACTTTGATGAATATTTCGTAAGGCCGTTGCCTTGACGTCATTTAGATCAGTATATTGACTGAACCGGGTCACACACTTGGTTTTATTGAGTATGGGACACAATATCACGCTTTTGATATCTTCTTTTTTTTTTGCTATTTTTCAAAACTCTAGATGGCTCCGGGTGAGCACGCGTGATGCTTACCATCAGGCAAGCGACGACTCGTCATTCAGTATCATAAAATTAAAATAAAATTATAATTGATATATAGATTATAATTTATAAATGAGGGTAGATCTCAACGCCCTCATTTCGCACAGAGACGACTCGCATTCTTCAGTCAGCTCGTGACCACGGCCATTGAAACTTGGCCGAAACGTCGAGGTATATAAATAAACTAGTTTTAGCGTGGTTCAGTCCTGATACATTGAATTATGGATTATAATTTTATTTGTAAATGATAATATTACATATTAAATGTACATATTACCTTAAAATGAAAAGCAAAACAAAATAAAAGTATAATATATAAGAGATAGGTAATAGCTATCGTTATTTTCTACATTTTAGATTATAATGTTTTAATTGACGCATATAAAGTCCTTATGTTTTCTTTTGCGAAAAGATTTAAAATAACAGCACAACGATTGAGCTCCGTTTGAATACTCGTCCTTACAGATTAATGTCCTTCATTATACAAACCCGTAACTTCGTGAATGGCAAACTTTTTAAAACAATTTGTCTAATGGAGAGGAAATCTGTCTCCGGAGAGAGACAAAAGGAAAGTTTACATCAAAAGGAATGTTTTTAGAGACATTTTCAATGGTAAATATTGGGTGAACAGCTATCAGGAAGTGCTCTTGCTTCTCCAAGGAAACTTAAAAAATAATGGCATTGATTTTGCTACTTTATTATAAAAAAGCAGCTCACAGTCCTAAAATTATCAGATTTTTCCAAAACTTGAGCGAAAGTGATAGCAAAAAAAAATATTTTGAAACATCTTTACATTTACCACAACATGATATATTTTGTTGGAAATTCACACTTAGTAATTTCACATCTTCAATAATGTTAAATTGTGTGTGCGATACAACTTTGACTGCGACAAAGGATAGTCTCCATTGCGTTTCTGTTTGATATCATTGAATATCATCCACAATCGCGTATTTGGGCATACATTTTTTTCCTTCACAAATAATAGCATACGTACTCTTATTAAAATTCCAGTACAATATAAGTACGTGTATTTCCATGAGATTAAAATCCGAACCGTCTATTTGTCCTGTTCATGGTTTTTAACAAATATTTACGGCGACGTGCGACGCGGCTGTAATCGTACGTCAGAGGTAAAGCTTATGTTTAAATAAATATCAGTGGCGCGACCCTGTGATAGCGAAGTAGAGGAGCGGACCAAAGGATTTACGTAATGTGGTTGTATACCCTGGTCGATTCAGTTCTTATTTATTTATTTTCATTTGATTTGTAGTGGCCGATGATGTGTTCACAGAAAAAAACAATTACACAAATAACTGAATAACTTTTTTATTAATGACAAAAAAAGTTTGCGGCACCAAGGTTTATACCGTTTGGTATTTTTATAACTATAGATTCAACATTGGTGTGCCAAAGCTGGCTAGAAAATGCAGTGCTTATATAGGCGAGAAGGACGCCATTGCTCACAGTCGAGCATTTCAAAAATATGTCGCACCGATATAGGAATGTATTTGCCACAATTTTCGCACACTTTTATGGGTAAATTATGGTGTAGCTGGGTTTAACTATAGTATTTACACGTATTGATGTTTTGTACCCTAAAATAGTATAAGGCTGCCTTTCCACCAAAGATGCTCTGCGTTCCTAAGCTACGCATGTGTGTCAAACCCACCAAAATGATCGCTTGGTTTTCATTGCTTAGCTTTGCTCTGGTGGAAAAGGGTTCAACGACGCTAAGTATTTTACATACTTGCTCAACGCTTAGCTACCCCACACATCTCTGGTGGAAAGGCCGCTTAAGGCTACTAATAACCATGTTTGTGTCTGCTCTAAACTATATAACTGTCAAAATTTGTCAAACCCGTTATGATCCTGGTTACACATCACATTGAGTTTATTCACACGGTAAATATGATTATGCCCATTATACTCGTGGATGTACGCGGTGTTAACATTTTAAGGCGGAAATACAATGTACTGTGTATGAAAATTTTGGCTTGCTATCAGCAGCCCACCCGTTGCGATTTTAACGGATTTCGGAAGTGATTCGGGCGATTGTGGATATTTTCGAATAAAATTAATTGTGATAAATAATAATAATAATTGAGCGTGGGGAAGAACCCAGTGCAAAGAAGACAAGAAAATGTATAAAGATTTATCAATGCGGCTGGTCGAAGTATGCTGGCCTCTAACTTGCTCAAAGAATTATCAATCAAAAATCAACGCGGCAATTCGGCCAGAATTTTGGGCACGACTCCTGCTGGTAGCGGTTTATTATATTAGTGTTAGTTTTAAGTTGTTTATATTTATAAATTATTCTTACTTAGGGCTTAGTTAAATTTATTTATTATTTAATGTTATTTAAGATAAGATAATAAAAAATAATTAAAGTAAAAAAAATGATATGTAATGAACTGTCACGCATTATTTAGTTCCTTTTATTTAGCTATATAATTATCTAAAATACAGTTATAAATGGATTAGGGATTACTTATGTTTATTAGATTATTACGACAAAAAAAAAACTGATTTAAAATTCAGATATTTTTCCAGATTTTTTTTTTTTTACTACAATTGAAGATCATAGCAAACATTTAACATTTTAACATTTACAGGAGAAAATCAAGAAAATCCTGTATCATTTCTTTACGCTATTAGTCTTCTTTGTATGTTATTTTTCATCTGAATGTGTAGGATTACGAATTTAATTGTATAAATAAGTCTATTATACATTTAAATTAGTATTCACGGGGTGCTTACCACGATTTACCTTACATGAATTTATGTACACCACCGACCGTATTTCTGTTTAAAATTTCTGTCCATACTAAGGTTGCCTGGAAGAAATCGCTTTAGGCGATAAGGCCTTACATCATAATGACGGATATTTTATGATTGTTTAATTTTAATTGTATTTTCGGTGTTTAATAAAGTTGTATTGTATTTTTTTGTGCTTTACCCGTGAACATGGCGCATGCAACAAAAGCCACACAAACTCATGGTATATATAGCAGAAGTACTATTTTAATTGTATGAAAAAATCGTGAAGTCCAAAACAAAGTCGAATATAGGTACAAACAGAAGAAAAAAAAACTATCCTATGGCATAAAATATTTTGTTTGCTACTTAAATTAGTTGATAATTCAATATTATTACTAGCTACGTTAAAAACCTAATCCGACTAAACTGCACTTTTAAATATTACAGGTTCGCGCCCAGGTGAACATGGTAAAGCCCGCACTTATTTCGTACCAGAATTAGATGAGCAAACAGCACATAAAAATATTTTTCCCAGTAAAATTACATTGTAACCCTGGATGCTGTATAGCTCGATTTTTTTAAAACTAGGGTTTGTTCATTGTATAATACTTAGTTTAGCCATAAAAACATAAAAAAAAATATCAACATAAAATATTATTTATTTGAACTATGAAAATAACGTGATATTCAAAAAAAAAAATGTGAAATGTGAAAATGTGTGTTTTTCAAGTTGCAGAAAACAAATGAAAACACATTTAATTCACGTACTATTTAAGGATGGCAAATAGTCGGCGCATTTTGTATGGACAAGAAGGCGTTCTTAACGGTTCACTAGTAATCATCGGACAGATTAATATACACGTAATTATATACAAAATATACAAACATACATAGAAACAATAATGGTTAGAAAGTCAAAGATTCAAAAAATAGAGACTACAAAAAATATGAATCCAACAGTTATTAATACTGGACCCTTTCAGTGATATTATATATTGTTAATCCGATTTACTTTGTGCCAACACTGCTCTTTCTTTCTCACAAAGCAAGTAGTCTGAAACATTAGTTTGCGGCGTTAGCTTTTTCTTCACCCAAACGCGGTAATATTTTCCGACGATAAATTTTAAATGCCCCCATTCTAGGTGCACTTTCGCTTAGTTTGTTAGATTATGGGCTAGCATTGGAATTTATTGCATTCGTCTGGTTATATTTTAATGACGTACAGTTATTGTTAGCGACATTGTTATGGATTCTCGGTGTCGGCGGTCGAATTTAACTGTCGCGATATTGTTGAGATGATACAATAACTTTTGAAAGTGTGTCGTTAAGTTTTGTAATAACATAAAATTGTCTGATTATTATTATTAGTTGTTTAGGCTGCCACAAAATTCATCTTTCCAATGCACTTGGCAAAATAGAGTAGTTATTGACCGAGCGAAGCGAAGATCTACACTTGTCTAAATAAATGCAGTTTTATGTATATGTTCTTTAACTATGAAAACTGACGTGGTTTTGATACATTTTGTTTTAATAAAACGGGAATACTCACGTTAAATTGAGTCGGTTATTCCGACTATAGTTTCGATCACATTCGGTGACCTTTATCAAGGAATGCTCAGCGAGACACGCGCGCGACCTCAAAAAAAGACAAGTGCAAGGCAAGACGAGGTCGCGCGCGTGTCTCGCTGAGCATTCCTTGATAAAGGTCACCGAATGTGATCGAAACTATAGTCGGAATAACCGACTCAATTTAACGTGAGTATTCCCGTTTTATTAAAACAAAATGTTCTTTAACGTTTGTGTGTATATTAAAATTTGTCGTACGATAACTTGAGAACTGTTAATTCGATATTCGTGAAATTTTGTCGACAGGTGGATATTTCAATAATATTTTTTATCGAATGTAAGCTAAATCGCTCCAAGGTTCGTGAAGTTCACTTTTGATGGTGGTCTCAACTCGGCGCGAACTAATGTTTTCTTAGAATATTTTTTTTGGTGTGAAAGATATAAATAATCATTTATTTTATTTATTGAGGTATACATAACACAATAACAGGTACACAAGTCATAATAGAAAAATACATAAACGGTATTAACATATTTATGAACTATATCACAATAATCGATCTCTTATCTCTATTGTACCAGACGTCACATTTGCAGCGGAAAAACACTAGAGATTTTTATAGATAGTTTTGAAGATTAACTTTCGTTAAGTAGCGCCTGATACAATCAACAAGAGTGCTTATTTTCTCGTATGCTTTATAAAATCGAGTGAACATTTTTTTTCCTATAAAATAGAGATACCCTACAATATCATGTTAATAATATACAATTGCATGTACTTTGGCTCATAAACGATGTTGTGTTAGAATGGACGCACACAACTATCCTATATGAGTTCCTTTTCATATAACAGAACTCTGAATACGGACACACTAAACTGACCCACACACTATAAGGACAATGACCAAATGATGATGAACTGAAACTATAATTAATCTCTACTCTCGACTCTAGTGTTTTTACTTGTTTTTTATTGCAACGGGAAAAAAAGACGCACGAAACAGACAATACTAAAGTTTTTCATGATTTACAGACGATGAAAAACGAAAATTTCTTATAGAATCAGTTTGAAAATGAACTTCCGCAAATTACCGTCGGATTCAGTCAATTACACTTTTATTCAATTGCTACCAAGTAAAGACACAATTATTTTCTTTGGCTATTTCCTTCCTACTTCTTTATTAGTTCTGTTTCAGTCTGTTAACGAGTCTGCATCTAATTACAAGCATTTGGCTACTCCGCCAACTCGCTCGCGTGAAAGCTCCGGCTCACGTATGAGCTTCTACAATTCACTTATCGCTTCGAGACTCCCAAGAGCCAGGCTACGTGAGACTACCGGTTGGAGTTTGGGAACGAAATTATTGTCCGATATGACTGAGTGGACAGTTTTGTTTATTTTTGGGTGACTTTTTAACAATAAATGAGTACTAATGAAGTTTTCAGATTTAGGGTTAGTTCATGGATGCGCGGGGCATTGCATTGCGTGGTACGTGCAGCGTCGCGTTGCGCGGGGCGTGGGATGTTTTCTCTGTTTACGCATACGGCACTTGAAGCGTCAGGTGCCGCAGCATTGTTCGCAGCGTTGCACGCTCAATGAAAAACGTATGGTATTATATACTCTCGTTTACGAGGGGCGTCGAGCGGCGTATTCTGAGTGACGTCTGCCGCGGAAAGAAGGACATAAAGGACGCGGCGAGGGACGCGACGGCGGTAGCTGCGACGGCCGTGGAAGTGGCCGCAGCATGCTCTGCCGCTAGTGCCGCAAAAACGCACATGAACACACTTCTATGAACACTCTCATACTAGCATAATACGTTTCATATGTCCGCGTCAAGCGACGCTGTCCAAGGCCCTCGTATCGAAGAAGTCAGAGCGCGTCATTATATTATTTTCCAAAACAAGTGCTATTTTGAGTAATGCTTAAAAACGGTGGATTTTCGTGAATATGCCGAACTGCTAGTGAATAGTATAATGACGTGCCGTGACTTTTCTTGTTGTTACCAAAACTTCATAATAGAAGCCTCTGGTATAGTCTCCAACACTGTACTCAAGCAGCCGTGTTGTACAAAGACGCAAGACAAGGTGGTAAGGTGGTCACTGAAAACATTTCATAACATACATATATGAACCACAAACTTTCATCTCTAATAGTTATATCTATCTATTATACTTCTATTACAAATCTTAGAAAGAGGAAAGCTTTGTAATTTTGTTAGTTTGTAAATCCTAAGATGCTGGTCTGATTTTTAAAATTCTTCGTTTTAAATAAACTATGTAATAGTAAGCCTTATATAAATTAGGAATGATTTGTTCACCTAGCGATTGAAGGCGTGGGCAAAAGCTAGTTTTTTATTGTACTAAATATATTTAAAACATACTATATTAAATACTTAACAACTTTAGTCGTATGGACTTTAATAATTTTAGACGTAGGTAATATATATTTAAAATTACCCTGTCACTTGGAAAATTATACCTTATTAAGGTATATACCTAATTAAGGTATAATTTGCACACCTTTTAGTTTAGTTTTAGTTTTAGTTTGAACGCAGATTTTTGATTCAGGCTCATATCTAGATCTCGGCTTAATTCATCCCTAAAATCGAGAACTAGAATAAATTTTAACGCCAAACGAAATAAATTCGGAATTTTGAATTTTACCAACTTCTCTCGAGAGCGTTTATTTCTAACGTTGATCGGCAGTTTTAGAGTTTCGTTCACCGGCAATCAGAAATCGATTTAATCACAGGAATCATGCAAAGTTTTTGGCACAAAGTTTGCTTAAACTTTGGAATTGGTACAAATTGGAGCAATGTGGCCTGCGGTTAGGTATTAATGGTCGATTCATGACGCCTACTGATCTCGTAATAGGCATAAAGAGTTTTCCAATGCTATAGGATAAGCTAGAAGAGAATTTTCAAATTAATAAATCAAAATTTTATGACACGTGCAGTAAGTTAAATTTTTGAGTCAGAGCAATTGAAACGACATAGTCTACGTTCCTATCTTGTCTAGTCATTTCCTAAAATATCCACTAAGAAGAGGAATACTACAGAAGTTAGTTTTAGTTGACAACGTTGATAATAACGTGAATGAGTTACGAAATGGACAACATCGGATAAAGACATACAGTAAACAGTAAAGCAGATGGTGTAGTCCAGTTTAAGTCAGAGTAAGGCTAGCGGAGCATTGGTTGTCCAGCTGTATGATAGGTCAAATGGCAAGACAATCCTGCCCACGTATTCAAAAGCCTTTTATAACTCACATAGTTCAATTTTTTAGTGATTCAATTAGTGGAATTTTAATTATGTAGTTATACTTAACTCTTCTGGTCAGGGGTCCAAAAGTAATAGTGAGTATCCGTGAAACCCTCAGGGTGTGCAAAAGGGACAGGGTTCAAGTGGAAAGAACAAATCGAAATGGATCCGATTTTAAATTTTGTCTATCTCTGTCATTCTAACTGTAAATGACGCAGACAGATAATATAGATATCAATGGACATTTTCCATTTGAGCTAAGAATACGACAGCAGAACCCGATTTTCTCAGGAAAGATAGTGGATGGCATAGCTAGAAAGAAAACTGTAATCAGCAGTAAAGATAGTTATAGATTGTGTGGAAGAATATATTCTTTATTGATCAGAGAAATTAACAAATTGTAAATAGTACATATTTTAAATTCACGGTCATTGGTAACTAGCTGACAACTTCTCGTAGGTGCTAGCTTCCCTACATCATACCTAACAACTTTTGTTCTATGACTTTTTACATAACATATTTTTAATGTTATTGTTATTTGTAGCATTTCGAATATAAACGTTTTTGGATTTTATTTGGAAGAAAAAAAATACGAATCACGAAAAGTCATGGCACAAAAGTTGTAAGGTATGATGTAGGGATATTTAGTACGAGAGCTTGTTAACAAATACCGTGTGTAAGGGTTTTGAAAAAAAGAGTGAAATAAGATGAAAATATCGTAATTTCAAAACAAACAAATTGAATCGTCGCTAATCAAAACGTAAACGGAAAAACTGCAGAAAGGGATACGTCTCCGAAAATTTCATCGTAAACTTCATTGTCATTCGAGTGGCGTTCAGTACGAGATCGATAAGCGATACATACAACCCTTGGTTCCCGAAAAAAGTGAGATTCACTGCTTTGCTATTCAGCCGGCGGAATTTTGTCATTGAAAAAGAATAGTATTGTGCATTCTGTAGTGATAAAAAGGGATAAGATATGATAAGTGCCTTTATAAGGAATCTGAATGACGGTAATGGTGATGTTTCAGTGAGGAACAACATTTTGTTGTTAACTATAAATATGTGGAACATCTTTGTGAATACGTTTTCGAATTTATATTTTTAAATTTATTCAATAATTTGGGTGATTAAAAATTTAATTTCAAAAGTAGCCACTGGTAGTACTCGGTTGGTTTTTGTGTATAAAGCTATGCTTTACATTTTTTTAGTCATGTATTTAATTAGCCTAGTTATAAACGTTTTGTGAAGATGTACTAAGTGATGATGGCATTCAAACAGGTTTAATTTAACATTATAACAGGTAGAATATTAGGCAGAAGACCGTTATAAAAAATTACATTTAATGAAACTGTAAGTATGTACGTATTTCGTCTCTTGAGGCAATACGTTCAAATAAATTTGCATATTTATGAAATGTTTCTCAAGATCTACAACCAAGAGTCTCGAACAGGAAAAACCCCCGCATTGCTGTAACAAAAAATGCCTCTAAGGCAGCATATATGCTATTTTCATTCTAAAACGCGTGTCAAAGAATACGTTTGTGCATTCAGTTCGACGTTTTATGTACGTTGTGAAAGACAGAAAACTATGCTACTTGGAAAATGTCCAAAACTAACTTCAGCTTAGCTTAGGTTTAATATTTTTTCTGGATTTTTAATATATGGATATTTCTTTTATGCGAATTGTGTTTATTAAAATGATCAATGATGTTGTGACGTAGCTCATCTAGGTCTTAACAGGTTAGCGCTACGAAAGATCTGGTTAGTCTTTGTGAACTGACCCCGATAGACGTTTACTGCTACTGTTAACGTTTACTGAAGTTTCCAGTATTCATTTATTAATATAAAAATTATTTAATCACTCTAAGACAGAAATTATACAATGGTAATTATTATTTTTCTTTTAATCAATTTTGATTTTTGACATGTAACTATCGAGTTGTAAATAAAATATTGTATTAAATTGTACTGCTCAATCCAAAGTAATGCGAAAGCCTCAGCTTTTCTAAATCGTAATAAGCATCTAGTCTTGTCAAGGTTGTTTGAGTTTTGTATAGTAATTATATAATATAATTAATTAGAAAAACTCAACAGAGTATACGCAGAAAAACAAAATCAGAAACTTCTTGAGAGCGGAGCATAGAGGGCGAGTTAAACACACATTGCAACATGCAAGAATCAAACGTCTAGATAAGCGCACATTCAATAAAAGTTGTACACAAACCGATGGAAGAATAAGATGTTATACAATGTTTTACTTGTACATAGATTAGATGAAACCGATCTCTCAGAGTCATGCTCACCGCGGCTTGTAACTTGGGAGAGGGGAAACTGTAAGCATATCTAACTTCATGTTTCCACTGTCTAAGCTTTTGGGTGACTTTGAACCTTAAAACGCTAGGCACTATCATACTAACCTAAAATTCTAACTTAGGCCTATTTACACGCAGCAATATTACAAGTAAGTTGCAGTGGTGATAATTAGAAAAATTGTACAGTACAATTCATACTTGGTTTGAATTATTTGAAACAAAATCGCGTATCTAATCGAATTCAGCTTCACACTACTGAGTTCACACTAGGTTTAACCTGTATCGGGGATTTCACGGAACAACCACAGAGACATGGACAAGTAACACCAAAACCCAACAGATATTTAAATTTAGAACTTCGAACATCTGCCCGACCGGGTATCGAATACTATTTTATTTTATTTTATGTATTTGGGACAATAAGCAGTGACATAGTATATATTAACTAAAACTAAAGATTAATTATTAACTATGCCACCCACAGCACTATCCACCAATTACTAAAAATAATCTTTGCTGGGCTTTTTGTAGTAGCCTGAAAACAAAATCAGAACCGGTACAAAATAATACATAGTAAATTAAAAAAAAAAAAAAAACATATTATGTAATACACATCTAGACTAGACCTCTTTATAGGGCAGACGTGCTACAAACTAATCAAACAGTGTCGCCATCAATACTTATCTTGTTTGGTGAGCAGTTTTTGTTTCATATACCTCATTAAGTACTCAACTTAAGCCTGAGCAAGAGCTTTCAAAGGCTTTGTTATCTTTCAGTGTGTAGAATAGTATACTTGATAGTCTACACTCGTGTTTCTGAAGCAGAAACAAAATAAAGGTAGAAAATAAAGATAGTTCAAAGTAAATGTTTTTGAAAAAGTTTTGTTTACTTGAATTTTTAAACACGTTTTACTAAGCTGCTCATTTTCAGTGTTTCGAATAACTTTAAAGGAACTTAAATGTATGTCAGTTAGAGAGATTAATGCCTCCCGTACAAGGTGTAAGGACCCTGCCCAACCTACGAAGGATGCACGTATCATTACATTTACGTACGTGCTTCTGCTATTGCTACTAGCGCCCCCGGGTAACTTGGTTCATGTGAATTTCCCTAACTAACATTATATGTATAATAACTTTATATAATATAATATCTTTAAAATATTTTCGTGGCGAATACATTATTGTTTTTTTGTTAATATAAATAATAATAGTTGTTAATATATTAATTGTTTGCTGACTTTATACTCGTAATACAAACAAAGTGCCACACTACAAACATACGCTAATTATTGTACTCCATCTTACTGATATAACTAGACGGATTAATAAAAAAAAGCATTCTTTATCATAGATAAAACATGCAATTTTCGTTCTCTGGCAAAGCACTCTCCTGGCTTTGTTTATAGCGAGTCTGCCTTATGAGTTGGAGATTCCGGGTTCAATTCCCGCCGGTAAGATATTTGAATGATGAATTTAAATACCTGTGTAGTCTGTAGTCAAGATTAGTTGTCCGCATCATTGCATGTGTTCGATGGCATTATCGGCATAGGGAAGCGTAGAGAACATACAAACACCGTACATGTCATCTTCATGTCATGTTGTTCTAGTTACAACAATCCCGCCAAACGAAGTGCAAACAAACACGGTAGGAACAATGAGAAAAGCAGACCAACACCAACAGACCGTACATGTCATATTCATGGCATATAAAAAAAATGTGGATAGCTGGCAGTTGAATATAAATTTGTATAAGGGTACTTAACCAATGTTCTATTTGCAACAATCCCGCTGAACGACATGCAAAGAAAAACGGTTTGAACAATGAGAAAAATAGACAAACAGACCGTACATGTCATGTCCAAAATAAAAAAAAATTTGGATACTTTTGGTTAGCTGGCAGTTGAAAAAATAAACTTTCTATTAGGGTAGTTACCTAATGTTCTAGTTACTACAATCCCGCCGAGCGACGCGCTAACAAACACGTTTGCCTTAAAGCTGAGTACACAAGGCATACCTACAAGCCACCTGTCCATGCTAATTGCCGGGTACGTTAACCAGATTTAAGTTCGGAATCTGATTACGTAAAGCTTAATTAATTCAGTTCCCTTAGTTAGAATTGGTGCGACCATTCATTTGGAGACAGACAACAAATTGTAAATTGCGGGGCAATGGCATATTTTTTTCTAGAATAATGAAATTTCATTCGATTCGTTCTTGACAAAATATTAATCATGTTCATTATACTTTTCGCGTGCTGCACAAAATAAACAATAGTACAAGTGCGTTTGTAAACTTCTTAAGGGGTACATAGTTTGTGCATAGTTATTTAACACGCATAGCTGCAAATTTTTGTAGAAAGCATGATTTTTCTTCCAAAAACTGTATGTTGCATAAATTTCTATTTTTATCAGAAATCTTTGTTCCGACATCTTTTAATATGACAGAGGAAACCATAAGTCAACTTATTATTTTGAGGATTTATAAATGACGCACTCTTTCGCCCTTACAACGATTAACTTTAATAACATTAAAAAAATGCGCACCGCGAATTCAGCCGCGTAAAAAATCCTATTTCTTCAGGAACCGTAAAATTTCCCGCGATAAAAAGGAGCCTATGTCACTCTTTCATCCAATCCACTGGTCAAGTTATCTACTTTCTGCTTAGTCATGGGTCCTAGAAAATAAAAAGAGATGTCGCACTTTGACCCTAGCAGTATCCATAAAAAATTTTGGTCGATCCCTTCTTCTGTTTTTGCGTGAAAGAAGAACAAATAAACCAAAAACACACTTTCGTTCGAATTTATAAATTTCATTAATATAATTTCGATATTTCTAAATCTTGCATCTCGGGGTTGCGTGTATGATACACGGAGGCTCCTTGGCGTCGTTTTCCCTACCCAGGGATGCCGCTCGTCTTGCTATACTACTCAATTGCCGGCAATAGTAATCTTGCATCTCTCTCTTTCTTTTTCTTTCTTTCTTTTTCTCTTCTCTCTCTGTTTCTGTAAAATAGGAAGCTTCATGTCTTCGAGGAGACTTCTGATGTTCCAAGTGTCAGCGAAGCGAAGCGAAGCGAAGCGAAGCGAAGCGAAAGTGTCATTGTAATTTGAAGCATCTTCCAGTAGCATAATTATTTTCCATGAGATGCATTTACACTTAGTCTTACGAAATATAATAATTACAAATTATGAAAAAAATATAGCAACATAATTTTGCAGGATGGCATCAAACCTCTTAACTATACACAAATATATTTTACCTAGAATAGGTTTTTATTTCCAAGATGGCGCTTTGAATTCGGCTCCGCTGCAGTCTGTATAGTGTTTACAGGTCATTGTAACCTAGCTACCAAGTTTAGCCAAAAAGTACGAAAGATGATGCGAAAAATAAGAGAGTAAAAGAGATAGCTACATTGAAATCTGTCTTAAAATGCAGATTTTGTGAGGTAATTTTAATTGCTCTAAAATTATATCTCAAGTAAATAGTTAAATAAAATAATAATTACCAATATTTCAAACAAGAAAAACTGCAGCTCTCGCACTATAAATATTATTTAAAACAGCGGCTCTTAAGCCCTATTTTATAGATAATGGCATATTAACCTTCAAGTTAAACAGATGCGTATGATAATAACTTACATTAAAGCATTATTACGCGTATTATCAAGAATAAATTTGACAAAGTGCTCGTAAAATTTTCATTTAACAGACGCAAAGGTCATGAAAATCGTTAAATGGAACGCTAAATTTTTTATCGTGATTTTGCAATGGAAATTAAATGTAAGTTGGATTTAACTCTGATTAATGAGTTATTAATTAGTCATGATTATGAAATGAAATGAGATTTAATGCAGATTTGCATCCATATTACACAAAATTAAAACAGAATAAAAAGAAAAAAAAAAACGAACATGGAGGCGTTACTCGCTATTTAGACAATTTCAAGTAATGTAACTATGTATTTGACTTCATTTGAAATATTAAAATATTTGACAATGGCTAAATACACAACAAAATTTAAGATTTAAAAAATAAACATAAAATATTTCGACAGAATTGACAATTACAGGTAAAGAGATAGGACTATTACGCCATCTAGGAAGTATTTTAGAACTATTTTTTTTTAAAACGCTTCATTGCATAATAACCATCTAAAATGGCAATAAATTTAAAATAATTGGAATGATGTAACAATATTGTGATAATAATGTAAAAGTTGTAAATAATTTGTGTATTTGATTAAAGGCTTATTTTACTTTTACGTTGACTTTACTTAATGAGTTATTAAAAGTATTTCAAAATATAATCATAATTTATTTGTGCTAAAGTAGTTTTCTCGATTTTTTCGACAAGCCTTCTTTCTTATATAACGAGGCTTAGATATAGTAGTACGCTTGCCTCGGTAAGAGGTGCCGGTGTCGATTCCTGGCCGAGCAGATGTTTGAATGATAAATTTGAGTATCTGTTCTGGGTGTTAAATGTGTACATTGTCTTTGTGTGTATTCCATAGTATCCCCGACACAGGGAATCTTAGTGGGGTGATGATTGCAAAAACGTTTTTTTCACAATTTTACATTTAGGTACCACCTATCTTCGTTCAGAAATTGGTAGTTTCATTTAAACGCCGTCAGATATCAAACACAATCGATAATAATTATCGGCTCTCAATGGTTCAGAGCAAATTATTCAATAATAATATCAGTATTCAATGCGCCAATTATCGTTTATAGGTCACAAAGGTTTGGTACAAGCTATAATCTTTGGGGCCGATATCCACCAAATCTATGCTATGTGAGCTTAAGATAGGTTTTTACCTTCAAAATGTCGCTTTGAAATCTGCTCCGCAGCAGTCTGTTTCAGGCTTGTTTTAGCCTAGCAACCAAGTTTCGTCAAAAAGTGCGGATGAAGATGCGAAAAGAGTGTAAAAGAGATAACTATAGAGAAATCTGTCCCAAAAGACTTTGCTGGGCCATTTTATGGGCGTCGGCTTATTGTAACCTAGCAACCAAGTTTTGCCTAAACGAGTGTGAAAGAAAAAACGAAAAGTAAGAGAGTAAAAGACATAGTGATAATAAAATCTGTCTTAAAAGACGGATTTTATAAATTAGTAGATTAAAAATTAGTAGTCTATGCGTTAGTCAATTGTTCTAAACTACTCTCATGTCGAAAAGTATCCTAATTCTTTCAGCCTTAACGGAGTAAAGTGAAAACAAACATTAAATATTTACAAACTTTCACATTAATCATATTAGCGTACTGTAATTAATTAATTAATTGAATGTATTTTACTCGATGTATGAATTTGAAGAGCGAGAGTGAGAGTTAGCTAAATAAATAAGAAGTTCAATTTGTAAGCAGGTTCATGAGATGGTAACTACAAATGTCAAATCTTAAATATAAAGTTTTGTGCAATAAAAAATAATTTATAAGTCTTATCATTTATAACAACGCTACATACCTTATAAATTCAATTAATCTTTACTCTCAACCTTCAGTTTGTTTCTTGGGATAGAACGTAAGACGGTGTAATCCATTTATCAGGTCACGACACGCGTCATGAGTCTCTGATTAGACTTCAGTAATCAGGTAATGCCACTAACCAAGCGATTAAATGGTACGACGTAAATTATAATGTCAGTTAAATCAGGAAGAAACATGCTATGGTAATAGAGTCAATAAGTTATAAGAAGAAAAAAAAGGTACTTCCTAGGCAAGCGTGCTACATCTTCGGCCACATTGTCGCTTTCCAGCAGGTGAGATTGTGGTCAAATAAAAGCCAATTCCGAAGTAAAAAAAAAAAAAAAAAGTCCACTCTATAAATATTACCCTCTTTCGTGGGCAGCTGGGTAGAAATACGGCCGAAATTAATTTAAGGTTTTAAAAAAAAAAAAACACAATTCTTCCTACTCCTTGGCTCAACTAAAGGGTTGATTGGAAACTAAAATTTCTCGCAAGGCAATAAATTTAAGATTAGAAAGTTTACGAATATTCTCATTATTGATGTTCGACATATTTAATAATAATACTATTAACCCAATGAAGCTACTATTGTAGTACATATACTTTTTGAACGGCTATTCTTTTTTGTGATTCTGTGCCACGAACACAAAATGCGACACGACGCGACACGACGCTTATGTAAGCGTCGCTTGCCCATTCCAGTGCCATCCCGAAGTTTGAATTTAAACATTTTGCTCTCGGTGATATGAGGAAATACAGTTTTACTCATGTACAAACTTACCCCTTACAACGATTTATAATCAAAGCTCGCTCTTTTTTTTTCCAGAACAGCTCTAAAATTCTCTGACTGATAATACAATCACAAAGCCGAATTATTTTAGAAAATACCAGTTACTGCCACTTTACTACCAGTATCAACATATTGGTGGGGCCTTTTCTCCCCTGGCCATTCTACGATGCTACACCATTTTCGAAGCCACTCGTAGTATACTACGACGCACGCTACGTACGTGCCGCTACAATTTTAAACCAAAAGGAAAAAAACAGCCTTAAAAAAAGTCATGCAGTTTTTTTTTTTTTTTTTTGTTTCTTCTCTTAATTCAATTCATTTTCCATCATCATTTTCCTCGCTGTAGTGAAGTGAAAAGTTGTGCGTTTCGCTCGGCAGAAAAATCTGTATCTCGTACCTTTGAAACCCTCGTTACGCTCAGGATTTAATACAACAACTCCCGCCAAAAAACAACTTTGCAGACAAATTGCAGACAACAAGAAATAACTTATTACGTGTTTGTAATTTTCAAAACGAATTCAAAAGATTCGTATGTCCAAACTCGTATTCTAGTAAACAATAAGTGACTTGCTTATCTACAAGGACCATTGTAAAAGCTAAATTGTATTGCTAAAGGCAATGTATTCAGTAGCTATGCCTCAATAATAATATAATGTTTGAAATGACCAACAAAGATAGACAAAATATCTCACAAGATCAGGCTATTCAGCTATTTCCTGTACGAACAAACGTATTGAGGATAAGTCACAGTTGAATAGATGGATAGATATAGGCCATCGATCCGGATCTTCGATGGAGCGTGACACAGAGACCGTATTACGAGCGGTCATCCGATAATTTAAGGGTATCCGTAGTTGTGGTCCGGTAATTGTCCGGAATTGTCCGAATTTGAACGTTGGAGCAAGTCACTTGGAGCAATTATGTGGTGATTAAAGTGATATAGGGATTAAGTGCGGTCACGGATCATTTGTCTCATTGATTCGAGAGTGCGAATTGATTTGGTGGCTGTATTCAATGACGAGAAACGTTCGAATTACTTTTGCAATTTATTGTGTACTAGTTGTTACCCGCGACTTCGTTCTTGTGGACATCAAAAACGTATCTTATATCCATCTTTGTGATATACCGTAACTCCTTATCAAATTTTATCAAGATCCGTTCAGCCGTTTAGCTGTGATAACGCGACAAAAATCCAGATAGAGAGACAAAGTTACTTCCTAGTTCACTAGAGAGCGTTGATCCATTTTTGTGCATTATTTGACGTTTTGTATGGTTTGACAGTTGTAATTTAGGGAGTTCTGAATCGCGCAAGTGGAGTTTTTTCTCGAGATTTTTAAATTTCGAAGCTTTGTTGATCCTGCGTCCTACACAATAGCGGCTTTAATCCTCTGAACTATAACATTAGTTAGGATTAGGATATAGCGTCTCATTGTAGTATGAGTACATTAAAAATGATTCAGATTCTTTATTCACCTTATAACATTCATTCGTAACATAAGTCAAATTTAGTCAAATAGTAGTTATAAAATAGCTGGTTAAAAATAATAATTGAATAATAGCCCTAATAGTGCTGGATGTAAAAAAAATAAAAAAATATTGTAGTTCGCTGTTAATTTATGCAATTTTAGTTGAAAAACGTTGTTCACTTAAATTTATTTTCTTAGTATAAGTAAGCTTGTGAAGCGCATTCTGCATAAAAAATGTTGTCTTATATTTTTTTTATCCTGAATAAGTACTAGCTTAATTATTACAATCAAAAAATTATACGTATCTAGTCAATGTAGGTTTTATATGTAAAGTTATAATAGAGTCACGATCCCAGTGCAGTTTTTTCGGGCTCCCAACTTATTCTTCACTAAAGCTACATCTTAATTTTTATCTAAATTTTCATCACAGGAATACGCAATTTAAGTTTGCACGTAAAAATCTTCCTTACGGTGTGAAAAATTCACGACCGAAAGTTTCGAGGTAGTATAAACTTTAGTTTTGATTAAGTCACGTCATTTTACTTCGTCTTTTGTTTTATAATTATTTTGAAGATTCATTTTAGGAAAAATAAGTCTAACTGAAGAAATGTCATCGTCACCATCAGCGAGAAGAGGTCCGCTGCTGAAAAAAAGGCCTCTCCCTTAGACCGCTACACTGGATGACAATCCGCCATTTGCAATTGCATCCATCAGTTGTCCGGTACTTTCACCATTTCGTTTCGTTTTCCACCTAGCGGGACATTGTTTTCACCTACGCCACTTCAACTTACGAATTCTGAAAACTACGCTGACCTTAGTTCTTCGGAGGATATCTTCTTTCGGGATTTTATCGCGCAAAGAAATCTAGCTTTCTCCATTGTCCGCTGTGTGACTCTGACTTTCTCTAAAAGCACCATGTCTCAGCTCTTTATGTCATCGATAGCAACACAAACTGGTCGAAAAAAGACTGGTCTGGTTTGTAAAGATAATATAAAGAAAACTAAGCAAAATATATTTTTTATACAGAAATAAGATCATTGGTGTTTATAAATAAGCACTGCATTTGTTAAACAAGACTGGCTCGAGTGTATTTCCAGCGGTTTATTTTATTATTGCATAGGAAATTGAATCCTTGAATCCGGTAGATTTCGGGAGAAGCGCGTTCCGCGTATCTCGCAAATTGTGAACACTGGGCAATCTCCTCTCCACTACTGGTATAGCAACTTTGTCAATATACCTATTTTTAATTCGTTGTGTTGAATTCATTGTGAATGTAATAATAAAAGAATTGATTTCTGTTATAATAATTGGTGCATACCTCAAGCTAGGTAAGAACAAGCTTATCATAAATTATAATGGTCAAAAAATATAATTACGTTGTAAGCGTTTTAATGATTCCGTAGTGAACGAGGGAGCCTCAAAGCTTCGCCATGTCCCTGTGTCTGTCTATCTATTTTATTGAAAAAATTGAATTTATTAATTTACTGACCACGAAATGTCGAAAAACCTAAAATACAATAATTACCTACCTACTTCTCGCTGCAGCGAGCAAGAAGAAGCTATGTAAGTACCTTCAGGTATCGTAGGTGTTCATAGTAAAATCACGAATTGAGTGACCATGACTACTGTTCTAGCTGTAGTTACTTTCATTTGAAGTTATTTCGATATTTTTGTACCAAGGTGGGTGAACCAAAAAATACGTATTCTTTATTTTTGAACAATGTAAGTACACAGAATTTGTTAACTATTTATAAAGCTATCCTGTATACTAAATCAATTTTGCTACCGAGCTATAATTTTATTATCTGCGGTATTTCATGACGTAGCTAAAGCTTCAGAATTTCTACTTGATTTTGTAGGAAATACCTTCCCACTTACTTCACGTACCCGCACAAGTCCTATTAAAGTTGCACCGGTAGAGCTTATCTACTTTGAGAGTAAAACTTGAAATTTCTATTTTGTATTAAAATAGATAAGCTTGTGTATCGAATAATGCTTGAAGTCAAAGCTTAAGTTAAGACAGGAATTTTCTATTTAGTTTGGAGATAAGTAAGGTTTAAATTAGTTGCGACTGTGAGGTAATGCAAGTGCAGCGTTCTGTTTTTTTTTAATTTTCACTTACTAAAATGAAACTAAAGCTTATTTTTACAGAAGAAAAAACAAAAGTATCGTAAATTTTAGTTCAATTATACCACAGAATATAAATAACCAGCGTGGCATTACCGCCTATCCCAGTCTATTTATCTTCTGACCCGGAACTATTGAACAGTAATATTATAATTTTCTGTACATCTGTACTTGAATATTTGGATTATCTATGGCCATCAAAGGTCTCTGGGTAATCCAATTGTTCGTTTTAACAAACTGTCTAAACTATTTAGCCTACTACATTAAATAGTTTAGATAGTTTATTTTAGACACAGGCACTTGGTACAATAAAAAAAAACGGCTATACGTACATTATTTTAAGCATGAATGAAGCATTTACAAGTACTGATCCACAAAATGTACAAACTTTACCACAAATTAATACCCATTCCAAAGAATTTCATTACACAAACAGAACATTTTGCTCACATGAAAAACAATTTAACTCCAATGTAATTAGATTTAATCGACAAATTGAGTATTTTAACCCTTATTAATTAGTCGCGAAGGTTAGGCGGGGTGACTCCAAGCGTGATATTGATATTAAATTTAATAAGCGGAGTACTTAACTGAATTCTTGCTTTAGATATTTCATCTCTTGATACGTTGAAGATGATTCTGGGCATAATTTCAGAGATAAGAGGCTCAGTGCGTAATTTTGTTCTGATGTCACTTATCGTTGCATTCGTTTGATAATGGTTGAAGCATTTATTGCGGCTTACGGCCATAATGTTTCTACGTTTTATAGTTATCACGATGTAGAAGAAACAAAAAAGTACACTAATAACGTGTACTTCTTAGCGATTACTAATTAGTGTCTAAATTTTTCGAAACTTTTTGTGCTGTAATAAAATCAGGTTTAAGTAGTAGAAACATAATTTGACTAAAACGATAACATCAAGGCAATAAATTTAAAATAAACTAATAAAATGACTTTTCATATTTTTATTTTTTTCAAATTGTTCGAAAATTTATCATTGTCGGAAGTCTATACAAATACAGGTAGTTGGTTGGTTTGGTGGCTATGGATGCAACTAAACTTTAATAAAAGGATTCTTTATGTAAGAAAGTGTTTTTTTTTTACTTTTCAGTCAATTATCATGATTAATTAAATTATGGCAGCGAACCAGGATGACGGAAGGTAATAAGTTGTGAGAGATAATCTCTACCGTGGCTTTTAGTCTTTTATGTAAATAAAACTTGCAGCAATCACCTGAGAAATTTACATGATCTACTAAGTACTAATTACACTTTGTATGTTTTTGCGCTAAATAACCTCGTAAATTGTAGTAGCATTAAATACTTACACTACTTTGTAGATTTTATTATCTATATTTCAAGGAATCCAAATCCGAAATTCAAGAGAAAATTATTACATTGCTCGTGCTCGAGACATGGAAATGAGAGTTTCGTAGACGACACTGGGCGCCTTATCGTAACCGCAACTGAGTGCGGTGAGTAAGCGCAATCGTGCATACCAACTGTACTTACTTGTAACATTGTGGCAGTAGAATTTGCCAAGCAGACTTAACATTATTGTTGTAAAAATTAATTATTGTTACAATAGCCTCTCTTCGATTTCTTCAGTTTCCACGGTCTCATTGTTAGTGCTAATCGCGACATCTCCCGCGAAGAGTTGAAGCCTTCGCTTGTCGCAGTCATGATTTTTGTTCTTTTTTTCTATATTTGAATATTTAATATTTTTTTCGCATTAGTAATTTTTCTCTACTGAGCATTGTGTAGACACACGAAACCGTATTTTTCTTTGTAGGTTTCTTTGTTCTCAGTTGTCGGTGATTGTAGTTTGGAAGATAGTGACTGAATTATTATATGATTGATAATAATATTAGATTAATCACTTGTTAATACTAAATGAACGGCTTTTCTTGCGGAGACCATACGGTTAGTAAGTTCGCAGAGGCAGAGGGGCTAGCCTTCATCACTATTTTTTAATTTTATCGGAGAACACGAAGAGTACTTCCAAAGTATTCTTTTCAGTCCCGCAAGGCTGACAAATGGATACACGGGTAATTTTTGATGGTTCAACATGCTGTACATTTACACCACACCCAAATTTGACATTCTGTGCATTTTTTTTATTAAGGTTATGTGGGATTATACCCACTAAAAACACTCCGGTGGCCTGCCTTGGTGCTTGACGTCGGTTAAGAGATCGGTTGGAGATCCAAGGGAACGTACCGGAGCCCTCACCACCACGCTTCAGCTCATCCCGGGACAGCTAGCAGCTGTCGTGAGACGTTTAAGCCTACAAATGCGTCCGCCACTCGACGCTGCTGTCCTCCCCGGGCTTGCTTTGATGGTGGTTAGAGCCCCACCTCTAGCCACCCCCGTGCCCAGAGGTCCCCTTTTAGTAGGCTCTTACTACAGGTAGGGGATACCGATGCCGTATTCTAGTGCTCCGGCATCAGGGCAAAACCTTAATAATACCTAATGAGATATTAGATATAATGATATCTAATGAGACCTTAGAAACAATATAATTATTGTAGTAGCTCTTAAGTCTGATTAGCTGAGTAAACTGTTTACCGAGCTAGGAATTAATTTCTGTAGTTTCTAGCTGAAAGAATTTTGACGTTTACGTCCTTACTGGCGTTACGGAGTTTGTTTCACTATGGCAATGCAGCTTGACAATCGTGCTTATTATACCTAACGGCGGCTTTACCTACTGCACTTAAAGATCTGTTGCTGTTCGAGTTGGCTTATACGTATATACTCAATCTGTGTAAGCGAGTATACGAACACGCTTACAAAGTTTAACTATTAATTATGTTAAAAATTAAAATAATCTTATGAATGTTGTTTCACATTGAAATTATTATTTAGAATCGCAATTCGGTATTGGGATATAATTACCAGTAATGGGCTATTTAAATATTTATCCTGAGATTTGTATAAACTTCACATCATCATCATAGAGTGCCACACCGTCCGACAACGTGCCACTTACATCCACCGGTTGCCCGCGCCTTTCACAATGTCGTCGGCACACCTGGTGGAGTCCTACACCACAATCCTAACTAATATTATATATTCGAAAGTAACTCAGTCTCTCTGTTACTCAGTCTCTCTGCCTGTGTAACTATAAAACATTGACATTGTTATTCTAAAGAAAATTTGTGTTTTGTTTTCTACTCTGTATTTTTAAATGTTTGAACGAGATAACTAAATAAAGGAAGAGGCTCTTAAAGTAAACGTCACGCTTGTCCTTAACAGTTAAGTGCAGCTCAGAATTTTAAACTTCAACAGTTACTAATACATGTAACACAACTAATACACTGGAAAATGTTCATCCCAGGAATATTAATCTTTCCTAAAGAATAGCGGGCGAAACCGCAAGCGCAACTACTAACTTATACAATCACCTTATCTAATTCATACAGAAAACAAACAAAGCTAAGGTTTGTTTGAACGATCCAGTAAACACTACAAATACAGCCTGGAGGGCCATAAATATTAATACAATTAGGCCAGTACTCGCCCAAGGGACATGATTTATTGCCAAAAGAGGATAAGGAAGTATTCACATGACGCTACACGTTAAAACAATACACGAAAAGTGGATTTGTATCGGACTTGATTGCTACTTTTCACGGACTTTTATTAACTTTCTCTGTTCCAATTTTAGTATGTCAGTTACAGTTGTCCTTTCAGGTAAAAAATTGTAAATGCTTTTTAGCCACAAGCTTCCAAACGGACTACAATTTTACAGTAATTTGTGACAATAGATGATTATGGTATTTCAAACGGTCTAAAAATTCCGACTTCTACCACTCAGCCTACACAAATTTTCTTACTTATCTTTAATTTATGTAATTACTAGCTGAGAAAAAATCGGATAAGTGCGAGTCTGACTCGCGCACCGAGGCTTCCGTACAAACTTAACATTGTAGTTAAAAAATGAATCTCCCATACATCGATGTATGACACGGTTATTTCTCCAAATACGTGATTTAAGTTTCTAATAGCAAGAGTTATTCCTTTACTTGTGCTGTAAGATCTTGCTTCATGCCAAATTTCATGAATGTAGGTCAGAGGGAAGTTTCCTATATTTACTTGCTACTGCATAAATAGCCGTATTTTTTTAATTGCGTTAAGTTAGATATTTTTTTTATACGTTCAAGGGACCATAGCTCTAAGTATTTGTTATTAATTTCCACTTGATACCTCCACGAGTCCCTGAGAAAAAGTGTCTTGACAGACAGACAGATAGACAGACTTATAACGGTTCCTATTTCCTTTTGACTTACGGAACCCTAAAAATGTAGTAAGTGTGTTAAACTAATTAATATTAAACCTAAAATGGGAGTTTCCGAAAGTCTCGGACAGCATCTAGCCATAACACTCCAGTTGGATATAGTTGTGTCGTAATAACTCATAGTCTGAGAAATCCCTTAATCAAACACAATCAAAGGTCTCTGTGTATCTATAATGTAAGAAATTTAGCTTATTTTCAAATAAGAGAACGTTGCATGCGAGCTGGCAGTTACAAAGCAAGTTCCCAAATGCCTGTGCGGCAGCAAATAATTGAAGTAATGTCCTTAATCACCGTGATTTAACGGTGATTTTGAACACAAAAATATATAAATAGGGTTTTTTTTTACTGACTTCATGTTTTGTAAATATTTTGCTTAGTCAGATTATAGCGTTAATTCTAATGCCATCTATAGTTTAAATCAAATTAGAAAAATATTAGTAACGATTTGCGTCCTGCGTCTTTCATCATCATCAGCGAGAAGACATACACCGCTGAGCAAAGGACCCTAGAAAAGAGGGGTTGTCATAATCCCCACGGATATACGGTCCACTTTTCAACTCCGCGCCAGACCAGCGCCGCCTCACCTCACAATCGTGTCAATGAATAACAGAGTTATACTATGCGCCATAAGATCCATTTTAGAATTGTAAGCATAAACAGTTTACCACGTGCTGTCCACTCGACATGGACTTTACAACAAATCTAAAACGGACCTTATGCCGTATAACTCTATATTCATTTACACAAGTGTGAGGTGAGGCGGCACTGGTCGGCGGACTTAACCAGGTATTATTATTTCTATAGAACAAAAAATGGGCCAGTTTAGTTTTTAATAATTCTACAACTGAACCACGGGATATAAATAGCTTAAGCAGTTCTATGATGTCACAGTCCCATAGAACAAATGGGAGTTACCGCTTTTACGCTGCTTGTCCAACAGAGATGTGCTACGTTGCTAAGCTTCGGATGTGTGTCAAACCCACCAATAGGATCGCTCAATTTTCATAGCTTAGCTTAGCCTAAGGGAAAGGGGTACAAAGAAGCTTACCTACGTCGCACATCGTGCATCGCACAGTGGAAAGGCAGCCTTAGTAATGATTTTTTCCACGTCAACAACTTAACTTTTTCCATGATTAAAGTTGCCTGTGTTAATACATAATATAGATTTTTTGTCCAAATCTGTTCTGTTCTGTTCAAATATCCTCACTTTTTACAATTTTTTATTTAAATTGCAATGTTCGTATTCATGTATGTTAAAGTCAAATCTTGCAACTGTATTTTAAACCAGGGGCCTTATCCCGTAACTCTGGTGGCAATGGCCATCGCGTGCCGTTCCACTCGCGCCAACTTACTCGCACCATGCGAGTGAGCAGGATAGCAAACGAAGACCATCGCCACCAGAGTTACGGGATAAGCCCACTGGTCTCCTTGTTCAATTGAGTTTCAATTTTTCACGCCTGTCTAGTTCAGATGACAATACAATATTATGAGAGCGAGCTGATCTGATAACGGAGACGGAAGGTGGAAATCGGAACTCCTCAGTACTTAACAGTAGAATGACGGAGTTTAGACTTATTTTGATCAGCGTCATTTTTTATATATTTATTTCCACAAAATCTTATTAACAATCATAAGATTTCCTGAGGCAAAGCAAACCGGACTTACGAAATAAAAAGTTAATTAATTAAAAAAGTTGGTAAGTAAATACTTCAATAATAGTGTATTAATTCATTAGCATTGTTTCTTTCTTATTAGTCCCACAATCCAAATTATACGAGGGTCCGCGTTAGAGACTCGTATATCGTACCGTAAATTGCCAACAATAAAATCGTAACGCCACATGGGGATTGAAATACTAGAAGAGGCTTATATAAAACTAAAGGGATTTATTAATAAAAACACAAACACTTTATACTAAGACTATTCTAAATACAATCTAAACTTAAATAAAAGAGTTAAAATTACAACCAAAATTATTATAAATTAATTATAGATAAAAAACAGAGCTCAGGTCAGTATCCGCGGGCAGGGTTCCCAAAAGGCTGGTGACGTTACCTCGTTGAATAGCAATGCTAATTCTAAAACTAAATAATGTAATGTGAAATTTAATTATTAAATGTTAAATACGTCTATTTTAGTTAGAAGCCGACAACTGAATTCTTAAAAACTAAAGCTTATGCTACTGGGTTCCGAGGATGAAGCTGCCGCCTCAGCATGATGCCAGGTGCGGCGGACGGAAGGTGGGCGCTTCCAGCGAAAGACGCTAAGTGGACAATAAACATAACGTGCCCGACTGGCTGGTGACGTAACTACATATATACCTATAAGTATGTAAGTTTCGACCTGTTTAGTTCAATGGTAGAAAGTTTGCCCTAAGAGCAGGAAGTCCCGGGTTCGATTCCCGGCCTGGCAAAGGTGTGGTACTTCTCCAGGTAGAGTCTGCAAAAGAGTCCCACCACTTCGACATAACACTTAACTGTTTCTATGCGACATAATTAAAAATAATTAAATCAGTTGATCGCAAGATCAACCTTTTTTTAAATACAACTCACAAAGCACATTTAAGTCAAGGTTTCAAAGAAATATTGACCAGGGCCCGTACCGTGAGGTGCTTATTGCGATGATTTTTAGGTTAAGCCGACAACACGGCGCGACCACGAACCGTATTACCGCGCGACAAGGTGTATGGTCGCGCAGCGTTCTCGGCTGAGCCTAACAATCATCGCAATAAGCACCTCACGGTACGGGCCCTGTAGGGCTATGCTTGTTGTTGTTCTATTCCATTAGTAGTCACATCCAGATAACAGAACAATAGTGCTAGTACACGTACACCTCACTGAATAAGCAAAATGGAAATAAGGCAGAGAGGTGAAGGGTGGGGGTTGAAACGGGGAGTAGGGGGTCAATGTAATTAATGCTTATGTTTAATTGTACTCGAAATTGGTCGAGACAGACCCTCAGAAATGTAAGACGAGACAGTGAAAAATATAGCAGAAACGTTAGTGCGAATTAAATTCGTAATGAGGCTACGATTTGTAGAAGGAAATTTAAGATTTTCTGCGTAATTACAGCTAAAATTCATTGAAAATACTTTATGAACAATTACACTAATATTATAAATGCGAAAGTTCGTGTGTAAGTATGTGAGCGTGTTTGTTCTCGTTCAACTCTGTAACTGCTGAACGGATTTGTATTAAATTTGGTTTGGAGGTTTGGTTACACACTGGATTAACACAAAGCCTAGGCTTTTTATTCCGGAAAAATATTCGGCTATTATATTAAATATTCGGTTTCTGTAGAATAGCGGGTTAAACCGTGGGGCGCAGCTAGTTGTACATATAAAAGATAAACTATACTCAACAATTATTTATCTGCGATTTATAAGTAAGTCAATATCACTGTGCCTGCTTAAAACAAAATAAGATAAAACGATTTCTATAATAAAAACAAAAAATAGACAATTTTAACAGACATAACCCTCCTTCTTCGTAGTCGGATAAAAAATGAAATGAGACAGCATGAGGAGAAGGCGGAACAACCCAAACATAAAACTTGGCTCAGTTTATTGACCACCTCCTTTTATCGCCTTTTTTTATAATGGTGTGTCTCTTATCTTTAAACTTAGTTCTGTGAATTATTAACAACAAGAAGTAGCTTAAAATCTGATTAGAAATGCTAATGCAGTCTGATATGGACTTTCAATTCTACTCTTTTGGTGGATTATTAAAATTTCTTACGAATCCTTTGAAAAGTTTTGGAATTTTCAGTTGCGTTATTAAATTTATTTAAATGTGTTTTAAGTACATCTTAACTTCGAATGTAAATCAGTTATTGTTAATCACTAGGTACTTTGGTTGTTTTGAGCATCAAATTATAGATAACATTTGTTTTGTTTCTTTAATATAATAAAAGTTACTTTTATTCTTATACTAGCCGAAGTATAAATTTAGATTTATTATTTATTGACATATCCTAAAAAAAATTTTACTTGTACTTATAGCATTAGTTTGACATATTTAGTTCAATAGACATTGGTGGCGATTCTGTTGTACCATTACCTAACTAAAATTAATTAATCGGTCAGGATTAAAACTGTCTCTTTTCATTTCAATATGGGAGAAAAGAATAACAACAATGTTAGAACTGTCAAATTTAGTTAACCGAGCGAAGCGATTGTCGCAGAGTCTACGGGAGCGAATCGGCAGTTGTATGTATGTTTATGTGTTTGTATGTATATTTGTCCGACGATAACTTAAGAACCGCTAATCCGATCTTCATGAAATTTTGTAGGCAATTAGTTCATTTCAATACAATTTTTAAGTTAGAATACGAGCTGAATCGGTTTGGGGTTGAAAAGTAACAGGGGTCGTGAGGTCTCAGTTCGGGGCGAACTACTAGTTTAGTCTAGATTAGATAATGATTCAACAGAATCGACACCAACATCGATTTTCTAAATCCATTTTCAAAATCTCATCCTGGGTAGGGTTACCAGAATACAGGCATTTTCCGCACTTAACAGCTGGTATTTTACCCATATTTGACAGGCATTTGCCGCATTTGACATGCATTTTAATGTTCAAAAAGGGGTTCGACCGTAATTATAGATCGAACACAGGCATTATTGAATTTCACGAACACAGAGCTTTCGAAAAACCTATGTCATCTGTAAATAAAACTCAGTTTTCCTGATTTGACCATTACTTCGTTTTCAATGTTTTTTTTCTTAGACATGCCTATTCCTAAAAATAAGTCATTCCTAGACAGGAATTCCTCCTTTTCGTAATGGCAACCCCAGTCCTGGGCAAACAAGCATCGAAGGCCTCTACGCATTACCCTGCCTCACTCACTTGACTAATAGTTCTTTTTCTCCCTGAAGACAAGTCGACGATAACGTTTTAAAGGAACGACGCGAGAGTAATGCCCCAACATGTGATCGAACCGAAAACGGATAAGAAAAAAATAAATGAACCGAGTGTCACTTAAAGGAGATTCGAAAAAGCTCGTTATGCTGATAAATTGCGTCCCACAGTGTGTTTGGTACAGTTTCCCGGGAATTCTCTTACGTTCCGTGACGACAAATCGACGCGATTGTGATGTGTTGTGTCGCATTCGAAATAAATTGTGCGTGAATAGAAATTCTGTTGTGAAATTTTTTGGAAGGGTGAGAACGCTTAGATTGGTTCAGCTTTGAAGTGAATATTGAGATGAATAGGTCAACCATTCTGAAATAAGACATCTGAAGATGGATACCTCAAAGGCAACTGAATCTAAGCACCTACCTCAAACCAATTCTGGTTTACTGGTAGTTATTAGATTTTTTAAATTATTTTAAATTTTAATTTCTGTTGTAACTCAGGTAAAAATTATATAAACCAAATATTATGTTTAGTTGAAAATTCACACAATGTACAAACATTTGCAAATGTGACAGTATAAAGTATTCTATAGAATACTTTAATCGTAAATTTTCAGTGAAAATACTAAATACGACAATTCAAAAATCCTCTATGATATAAGTAATGACAGTACATAAGTAATTAAATCCAGTCCCCAGTTTCTGACAATTAAACGCAGACGCCATTACGAGGAACGTTTATATCCTACGACGAATCTAATTAATTGTTCGGTCTGGCTCATCACTCATCTATCCATATTTCAATGTAACAGAAGCTGTGAATATGGGAATAAACGCTTTACCTTAATTATTATTCATAATTATGGAAACGTCTTCGGGAAAAAGCTGCACATACAGAGTAAGTAGGTATATGACACTATGTAAGTTACAACCTGGTTTTAGAAGAAGAATACGTACATAATTATATGCAATAAGGAAATAATAAATAAATAAAAATTAGGACAAATTATCGCTTATACCGTCTAGGCCCGTGTTGCCTATGGTCTTGATGGTTTAAGTTATCTCTAATTTCTTTAGGTCAGTAGTTAGAGTTGTAGTTAAAGTTGTAGCATATATATTATAATAGAATATTATAGCAATTTAGATTATAATAAAGTAAGTACTTCGATTACACTGCTTGCTTTCATTTGAAAGCTATAAACTATAATAAAAAAGTAATAAAAAGCCTACTAATGGAACCTAGGCGGCAGGGGCTCAATGGCCGTTTAATTTGACTTTATTATAAAATGGAATTTTTGATCGTTCGCCCGACAAGCCGACCTTTTTATTTTAATATCTGCATAATATTAAGTTATTGAGGGGTCGGTTAAAATTGCGTATTAATTAAAACGGAAAATATTTGCTGTTAATTAATCGTTGAGGGCGGTTATTAAAACTGGCCACTCGATTTTTCTCATCAAAGAATGAACCAAGTTTAGGGAGGATTTCACAAAATATATTTATACTATACAACTGCGCCCCGCGGTTTCACCCGCTATCTTACAGCAAACTTTTACTTTTTCGGGATAAAAAGTATATGTGTTAATCCAGTGTATAAGCTACCTCCATACCAAATGTCATCCAAATCTGTTCTGCCGTTATAGAGTTGAAGGGGAACAAACACACCGACATATTTACCCACTTACACACAATACATAACAGAGGCACATATACTATTACCACGAACACAGTTTTTTTTTCGCGATTTCGTGCTGGTCCTATATTAAGTTGATCATACTGATGATTACGATTATATCTTACAATGTGTCCGTTATCTAATCGCATACCCAGTATAAATATATAGAACAAAACCTTGGTCAAATAACTTTACTAGAATACTCGTTTCGACATGAGTTGGAAAACTATTTCATCTGAAACTGAACAAGAGGCAAGGATCCAGATCGAATTTGTCACTACCACGAGTCCCGAGAAGGAATGCTTAACGAATAATGACGGCATCTGTTAAGGTAAATAGAAATACGTACTGTATCCATCCGGGATTCACAGTACACCTCTTTCTATAAACCTCACAGTGAAATGCCTATTCGAAAAACATCACATTTCTAGCTCACTGCTTGCAGATTTCAAACTTTATTTTAAAATGAGTAAGGTTTGGTATTGAAATGCGATATAGTGAGCGTTTGTGAGATTGTAACTGAGCAGTGTGTGTGTTTCTCTAGAGCTTTATTACAATTTAAGCGATGTAACAAATTGTAAAACGCGCTAACGTGAATTCTGTGCACGTCCGTACTTTGTTTGCTACTCTCTTTCATCCTTTTGAAAGTAATTTTCTGACATGTTGCCCTCTAGGTTGGACGTGCAAACTGGGTTACTTCGTAGGTACGTACCGTACGTACGTAGTACAAACTTATTCACGATGAGGCTTTCGTTTAAGATTGGAGTGGTAATAAAATATTTCTTGAAGGAACAGGAACTTTACTCGAGTTGACTCCGGGTGCAAGTAATTTATTTATTTACAGCCTCGAGTCTTTACGAGTTACGTTAGTTAAGATGAGAATTATACCTATTCTTTATCGAAAATCCGTATTGTGGGACTGGACGTAATAGGAGACTAGACTTGTTAGCATATGAGACATTCTAGGACACTACAGACATTGTCAGCCTGAACGCTCTGTCCGTGAAAGAAAGTCATAAAATGCAACAAAGACGTTTTTGATTATTTTTGAGTATTGAGTATTGAGTATTGATTTCTGACTAAATTAACGAGTAATACGATTTTCTTTACAAAATCAGCAATACTCAATAACGGCTGGACGCATAAATTTGGAATTACCATAACCATTCACACGACCTCATGCACTAAATGTCTACTCCTTTCAAATCCTAAAATTCGACTCTCTTCCGCCAGGAGTTACCTAAATATGATTTATTATCAAAATTCAATGTTTCATTTATCCATAAATCGATCGGGCATAATTTTAAATAATATTATGTTCTTTTATTAGGACAGACATATATATCGACTCTTAAGATACAATATGCAACTAGTTGTTTAGTAGTTTATTTAACAAATTTTGTGAAATGTTAATTTATATCCCCAATAAATGTTTTTTTTTATTTATTTATTTTTATCGGGCAAGGGCCTTATTTACTAAGCAAAATACATACAAACTACAACTACCTAAACTACTTACTACTACATAAAAATAACAGTTGGATTATCCAGAGACCATTGAAGGTCTATAGATAATCCAAACATTCAAGCCCACTGCCAGTTGGAAGCGTACCCAGCATGCTGGCGGCATTACAATGCTAATTTTTTTATTATAATTATATTAATCTATTATTTTAAAATATGCTTAGCTATATATTTCGTGTGCTTGGCGATATATTTCGAGTGAATACTAATTAATGCTATTGTTGATTTTTGTACAGAAAAAAGTACGCGTATTTTGTATTTAACAACCGCGAAGTTTACAAATTCTTTAATCATAAAATCAGGCGAGTACCTGCTTAATAAAATTAAAGGAACAACAAAATATCCAACTGCAAAATGAAAGTAGCCTATGTCACTCGGATTCGTAAATACGAATCCAACGACATCTCACTCGAAAAAATCGGTCAAGCCGTTTAGACTATACGACGTCATATTGGAACACACAAACACACTTAAATACCCAAAAACGCTACCCTCCTTGCGCAGTCGAGTAAAAATCTAATTATCTATTTGTCGTAAAAAAAAAAAGTCACGTTTTATTTCATACCCACCTCAGCTTAAAATTTCAATCTAGTGCTTTCATCTCTTAGTAACAATTTTGCTTTGAAATTCCCGAGAAAACAATGTAAGTTCTGTTCAGAGAGATCCCCGTGGGCGTATTATTTCAATATTACATTCCTAAGCGAAACTTGCTCATGTTTAGAATGCAAAATCCTCTTTTAGTACCCCAGGTATTAGAAAAATAAAACGACGTCCAGGTCTCCTACACAGGTCCTTTATGATAGAAGATAATACACGGAACGAAAAACGAATAGCCAAAGACGTAACAAATTTATTTTATGTTAAAACAGTAAACAGTTTTCAGTTTTTATATATCACTGCTAGAAAAGGGCCAATTATGTATCATGCAAACCTCAAAAGTATGTAATTTATGCCCGGGCAATAATATTGTACTGGATTTCATTTTTACTCTCTACGCAGGTCAATAATATTGAACTGAATTTCGTTATAGCCCGCTGTTTTTTTTTTTTTAATGTTCAGGTTTGGTCATTCTTCGCAATATCATTATGCATGCTAGCACGAAGGCTAGCACCACCAAAGTACTTAAAACTAGCTTACGTCTGTATACGAATGCACACATATCAATGCCTTCCATGGAGGTATGGATGCCTCCCGTTTCTAAAAAGCATAGATAGACTTGAAATTGATATTGATATTTAAAATATGAGATTTCAGATTAGATATTAGGGATTAGGGCTTAGGGATTTGGGATTAGAGATGAGAGATTAGAGATTAGAGATTAGAGATTAGAGATTAGAGATTAGAGATTATAGATTAGAGATCAGAGATCAGAGATCAGATATCAGATATCAGATATCAGATATCAGAGATTAGAGATTAGAGATTAGAGATTAGAGATTAGAGATTAGAGATTAGAGATTAGAGATTAGAGATTAGAGATTAGAGATTAGAGATTAGAGATTAGAGATTAGAGATTAGAGATTAGAGATTAGAGATTAGAGATTAGAGATTAGAGATTAGAGATTAGAGATTAGAGATTAGAGATTAGAGATTAGAGATTCGAGATTAGAGATTAGAGATTAGAGATTAGAGATTAGAGATCAGAGATCAGATATCAGATATCAGATATCAGATATCAGAGATTAGAGATTAGATATTAGAGATAAGAGACTATAGATTCGATATTCGAGATTAGAGATTAGAGTTTGAGAGACGTATGAGACATATGAGACATAACGAGATGTTTGAGACATATGACATTTATGTGTTTTCAGTACAGTTCAATTGATAAAAATATTCAATACTTTCAATTCATATTTCGTTAGTAAGTAGGTAACCGCCTTAAGCTTCTCAAGGTATCTTCCCTAGAGTGTCTGTCGTTGCAGATATTTCACGGTATTTTAACATTTTTAACGAGTTGCCTCACTCTGATGCTCTGTAGCGAGCCACTGAAGTAAACCTTACTCTCGCGTTCCCTTATTACCTACACTCATCTTTTCATATTTGATTTGTTATAATACTTCCATAAAAATAAGAAAAATATAACTGGAATTATAAATGTACCGTTTTTTTTATAAATAAATAACGTCTACACTCAGACATCTTACACCCGAACCCAGATCGGTTATTAAAATACATCATTCAAACATCTTTCTGCACTGGGAAAAAAAAGGGTCGATTTATCGGCTATGCAAGGCCGTGTAAACCCGGTACTGCAGTTGCAGCCGTGTAAACACGGCAAGGGTTACCGTGTGGCGCTAACACGGCTACAGTGGACACACGGTTAAAACCGCACACGGCCAGGATGGTAAGGTTGGATCCGCACACGGTACTGCAGTTGCAGCCGTGTCAACTGGTCGACACGGTTATAATCATACACGGCTAGATCTGCACACGGTACTGCAGTTGCAGCCGTGTCAACTAGTCGACACGGTTCCGATTAGACACGGCTAAATCTGGACACGGTACTGCAGTTGCAGCCGTGTCAACTATAGTTGACACGGTTATGATTTAGACACGGCTAAGTATATACGTGGCTGGCATAACCATGTAATATATGCTGCGTTAACCACGTCAACACGGCTGTCCTAGCCGCTTTCCTACGACCTTGCACAGCTGGCGGAGCCGTGTGACGCGGTTGGAAGAAGCCGTGTAAAGCGGCTGCCTCGACCGCTTCAACACGGCTGTCCTAGCCGCTTTCCTACGACCCTGCACAGCTGGCGGAGCCGTGTAAATCGGCTGCATAAACCGCGTCAACACGGCTGTCCTAGCCGCTTTCCTACGACCCTACACAGCTGGCGGAGCCGTGTGACGCGGCTGAAGAAGCCGTGTAAAGCGGCTCCATCAACCGCGTCACCTACAAACCTACACAGCAGGCGGAGCCGTGTGACGCGGTTGAAAAAGCCGTGTAAAGTGGCTGCGTCAGCCGCGTCAACATGGCTGTCCCAGCCGCTTTCCTACATACCTGCACAACTGACGGAGCCGTGTGACGCGGTTGAAGAAGCCGTGTAAAGCGCCTGCGTCAACCGCGTCAACACGGCTGTCCTACGACCCTGCACAGCTGGCGGAACCATGTGACACGGTTGAAAAAGCCTTGTAAAGCGGCTGCGTTAACCGCGTCAACACGGCTGTCCTAGCCACTTTCCTACGATCCTGCTCAGCTGGCGGAGCCGTGTGACGCGGTTGAAGAAGCCGTGTAAAGCGGCTTTCTCAACCGCGTCACACAGCTTCGCCAGCTGAGCAGGGTCTTAAGAAGGGCGTTAGCATGTCCGTGTTGACATGGCCAAGGCAGCCGTTTTAATACGGCTCCTTCAAGCAGGTCTGCACGGGTATGCCGCCGTGTGTGACGCAGTTAAAGTAGCCGTGTAAAACGACTGCCTCAGCAAAGCCCAACACTTTTTTTGACCCGAATGTTTCAGGTTCGCCAGCTATGTAGGACCTGTAATAAACCATTTGAACGATTAAAAATAACGGAAATAACTAAAAAAATACTGCCCTCAAATCTACGGTCTAAATATTATTTTTCTAGGATTTGGTGATGGTTAATTTGTTGATTAAAAAAATACTGTAAGAAACAGAATTTTATTCAAAGATTTTTACATCACATAATAATATTATATAATAAGTAATAATTATACATTAGTTTTCGTAATTTCTCATATTATAAATTCATAATGATGACTACGTGAAAATGTTAGGAAGTACCGCTTGCGAAGCGACCATGTTGCCTTCCAAGCTGTTTCTAAAATAGATGATGATTCCAGTCCCTGGTACTTGATATCGTGATAATGTCAGCATTCGCTAGAAAAAAAATATTATTTAGAATGAAATTTAAAAAAAATAATCTACTGCATACTATATATCACACAGCATGCTGCGGCTGATACATGGATGTTAATTAACTCAAGAAAAGTATACTATGTCCGTCCTCGTGTGTTTATCATTACCAAATTTTATCAAGATTGGTCCGGCTGCTTAGAACAAACAATTCAGTGATAGGTAACAAACTGGCAGACAGAGAGGGAGTGGTACTTTCACATATTTAGCACAGAACATATGTGTAATCCTCAGAATTTTCCTTATAAAAATGTCTTTGGTATAATCTATAAAAATAACATCAGCATGAGCATGATTAGTCACTTACGTTTCTGCACCAGTGTTCCCAATACGTTTTAAATTTGATGCGATGGACGATCTTGGGAATCCGATTCCGATCCGATTCCGTTCCGATTTGACCCAGACAAAAGCGGCAACGCATTTGCTGTTATAGCATTTTCTGGAAATAAAATTATTTACTTAAGTTAGTTCATTATCCATCAAGCTACAATCCAGTCACTGCACTTGTCAAATAAGACCACATCACGGAATAGGTAGATAATAGACCACAGCACGGGCGGCGTGGTCAAAGCATCGTAGGGAGGCGGCTAGGACAGCCGTCTGACGCGGTTGAAGAAGCCGTATAAAGTGCCTGCGACTACCGCGTCGACACGGCTATCCTAGCGGCTTTCCTACTGCCCTGCACAGCAACTCGAATGGCAGAGTGCAAAACAACAATTACATTTGCGAAAACGCATAGGTACCTGATGCGCCTAGCTCTTTTTCGTATTTACACGTAGGAACAATATTATTACAAAAGAAAACGGTTGCACGGACAGTTTTTTTTTGGAATAATATTGTTCCCGCCGAAATACTGATTCACATGCAAAATTTACTCATACTAAGTAGGTATGTACCAAAAATTTCGGGCATAATCACATGTTCTCACATTCGTTTCTCTCGCGAATCGTTTTGTATCAACTAATAACACAATTAATATTAAAAAAAACACTATTTACGCAAGTACCTACTCGAACTGATACTAACCTTTAAATATAGCGATGTATTCTTCCAGGCAACAGGATTTATGTAATTTTTCAACAGTAGCTGCATCTTTTTCCTCTTTGATAGCGTAATAAACGCCTGACATGTTGAGAGCGTTTGAAGTAGATACAAGCACACCAAACTCAACTCAAAACGAAAACGAATGGCTGGCCGCCCGCGTGCGCGCACTTTTATATATGCGCGGCTGCCAGATATGGCTATCGACATTTCCCCAGGTTCCACAAATATCTGAAGTCATTTACCTAGGAATAATATTTATGCATTTTAGTAAAAATAAGAAATAAGTTTAGTGCTTATCTAGTTTATCACACTTATATTATAAGCGAATATTGTAAGCGATAAGTACGTAAGTATGTTTGTTTCCGTTCAACTCTGTAACGGCTGAACGGATTTGAATGCAATTTGGTGTAGAGTTAGCTTATTCTCTGGATTACACCATAGGCTTCTTTTTATTCCGGAAAAATATTCGTTTTCTGTAGAATAGCGGGTGGAACCGCGGGGCGCAGCTAGTGACATTTATAAATAATATTAAAATTCACCATTACTATAGAGATAGATAAGATATATCAAAGTGTGGATGCATTATAATAAAATAATAGTCTTATTTTAAAATGGATTACACAAAAATATTATTCATACTCTCACACATACTTATTAGTAAGACCCTAGACAGATTAACAATAAAGTTAATTGTGTTTTTTTATTTAATAAGCTTAAACATTTGTGTCTTAGATAATTTCAAATTCCTTACTTTACTGGCAAACGGCAAGTCTATTAATGTGGCAATACAACTTTTATGTTGATTATGCGGGTTTCATCTGTGACACGGCTTTCATAGTCAGGTTTCAGTTAGCACACGGTCTATCGTATCGTATTTCAAACGGCTCCATCAACCTTGTACCACTTGTGACACGGCTAACGTAGCCAGGTTTTGTTCAGTACACGGTATCATGTCGTGTCTAGAATGGGTCAGTCAACCATGTTTGTGCGGATTCCATTTCTGAAATGGCTTACGTAGTTAGGTTTTTTAGCACACGGTGTATCGTGTCTTGTCTGAAACCGTTAACCACGATTGTGGGGTCTATTTGTGACACGACTATCGTAGCCTGATTTCAGTACATGATCTCTGGTGTTGTGTCGGAAACGGTTCCGGCAACCATATTTGCGAGTTACATTTGTGACACGGCTATCATGGCCAGGGTTCATTTACCACACGGTCAGTTGTGCCGTGTCTGAAACGGCTCCGGAAACACGGCACGGCTATTATAGCCAGGTTTTGTTAAGCACACGGTCTGTCGTGCCGTGTCTAAAACGACTCCGTTAACCATGTTTACGGACTCCATTTGTGACACGGTTATCATAGCCAGGATTTTTCGTTTTGTTTTATTATTATTTATTCATAACGAAACATAAGTAAATACTATTTATTATAATTATGTCAAACTGCATAGCAGTTTGTAGGCAGATGCTTACTCTCAATGTCTACATGCATGTGTTAGCTAAATATAAAAAATAGAGCAGTTAATGTTAAAATAATAGATGAAGGTAATTTCTTAGGTGTAACAATAGATGCTAATTTGAATTGGAAAACACACATCTCTAAAATAAACAATTAAATAAATTAATATATCCATTCCCTATGTTATGGTATCATATTTTGGGGCAATTCAGTCGAATTAGGATCGAGATTCATATTACAAAAAAAATGTCTTCGTGCAATATTTAATATGAGTGGTCCTGATTCTCTCCGTAATATATTTACAGTACAGAAGTTCTTAACGCTCACTTGTATATTTATTTACGAGATTTTCCTTATTGTGAAGCATGATCGTAGTGTTTTATTTTACTCCTCAAGCAGAATTAAAGTCGGAAATCCATGTTATCGAGTTTGAATCGTGACATGGCTATCATAACCAGGTTTTGTTAAGCACACGGTCTGTCGTGCCATGCCTGAAACGGCTCTGGCAACCATGTTTACGAGTTCATTGTTCATTGTGACTTGGCTAACGTAGCCAGGTTCTGTTTAGCACACGGCCTAACGTGCCGTGTCTTGGACGTCTCCGTCAATTGTTTTCGGGTTCCATTTGCAATACTGCTATCATAGCCAGATTTTGTTAACCACACGGACTTTCGTGCCGTGTCTGAAACGGCTCCGGAAACCATGTTAACTAGTCTGAATTGGGACACGGCTATCGTAACCAAGTTTTGTTAAGCACACGGTCTATCGTGCCGTGTCTGAAACGGCTCCGGAAACCATAATCGCGAGTTTGAATTGTGACACGGCTATCTTAGCCAGGTTTTGTTTAGCACACGGTCTGTCGTGCTGTGTTTGAAACGGCTCAGAAAACCATGTTTGCTAGTTTGTATTGGAACACAGCTATCATAGCCAGGTTTTGTTAAGCACACGGTCTTCCGTGCCGTGTCTGAAACGGTTTCGGAAACCGAGTTTGCGAGTTTGAATTGTGACACGGCTATCATAGCCAGGATTTGTTGAGCACACGGTCTGTAGTGCCTTGTCTAGAACGACTACGTCAACCATGTTTGCGGGTTCCATGTGTGACATGGCTATCGCAGCCTGGTTTAGTTTGACACACGGCCTGTCATGCCGTGTCTGAAACGGCTCTGCCAACCATGTCTGCTAGTATCATTGGGACTTGGCTAACGTAGCCAGCTTTTGCTTAGCACAGGGCCTGTTGTGCCGTGTCTAAAACAGCTCAGCAGACCGTGTTTGCTTAACACACGGGCCGATGCGCTGTGTATACACAGCTTTTACAACCGTGTTAGAGTGTAGCCGTGCAAAAATGCACGGCTACGGTTTTTACACGGTTGGAAAATTATGAAACACGGTAAACGTGACCGTTTCTACCGGCTAACGAAGCCGTGTAAATGGCTAACATAGCCATGTAAAATCTCTAGCCGTGTACACGGCGCTTCACACGGCTGCCAAACCCGGCTGGCACAGCCATTTACATGGCTACAGAAAATGTAACCGTGTTCGAAAGCCGTGTATTTTTCCCAGTGTGGAATCGAAGCCGGTACCTCCAAGACTCGAATGACACTCATATAATGTTAATTTCGATGATTAAATTGCAACGCGTGTAATTCTGGCGTTTATCTGGACTACAGATTACTCCCTATAGATACCGGATTACGAGTTATTTTCTCCGACTAAACGATTTAAAAATACTTTTTGAAAGATACGTTAAATCAAGTAAATAATTGTACATTTCAAATCATTTAATACATATATTTTATTGCATTTATATTTTGTCATGAATATAATATTCTTACAAATAAATGTATTTTATTTTTTTAAAGTTGGAAAAGAATACGGATTGCGCCGATTATACCACAGCGTTTTCGTTGGCTATCTCAAGGCTATAGCCGCGCCTATATAGCATTCAACCAATGAGAATTGATTTTTATAAGTGTATTTGACCAATTCGTGGTGTGCTAGTAACCTCTTGAGTGAAGAATCTATAAGGGGTAATCTGTGGCCTGGCTTATCGTATAAGCATTACCACTAAGCTTTGAAATGCCGCCAGGATGCTGGGAACGCTGCTAACTTTACGAGTGGGCTTGAGCTATTGGATTATATTATGTTGACCTTCAATGATTTTACCACCCTATTAAAAAAGGTTAAGTAAAACGTGAATAACGCCCGAGTTTGAGTGACTCGTATGTAACTTCGATTGGTCAGATAATAGATGCTTGCTTTTTAAGATAATGGTAAGTACATAATGAGGCGTTTTCCAAAAAAAAGAAATCCTGGTTACAAAAGTACCCAATAGATGGCGTTAGATGTACCTTGCGTTTTTTCTGTCACTGTCAAGACATGAAAGACAAAAAAAATGTACGTGTGCCTTTTTTTTTTCTCGTGTTTTTTGGCTCGACATGTTTATTTAGACAATTTCAAGTAACGTAACTATGTATTTGACTTCATTTTAAATATTACAATAGTTGACACTGGCTAAATACACAACGTATGGAGCCAAAATTTACGATTTAAAAAATAAACATAAAATATTTCGACAGCAATGACAATGACAGGTAAAACGGTAGGTCTGTTACGCCATCTAGTAAGTATTTTAGAACTACTTTTTTTTTTTTTTGGAAAACGCCTCATTGAACAAATGTATTAAAGTATGTAAGTTCGCTCATTTTATACATTTCATGTTATTGTGTTTTATGTCAGCGCGTTGTGAATGTGGATATCGCAACAAACTTACAGTAGTTTTGCGGTACTTCATAAGGCTTAAAGTATAATATAGTGTAATGAATAAACGATCAATAATAAAAATAATGGCACTTTCCCGATAAAAATATCCCCGAGAGATATAGATGTTTCTTGCTGCACTTGTGCTGTAGAAGCATATGATACAGCATAAGGTATATGAGCATATGGTAATGAGAGAACTGTCTTGTGCTATAGGAGCATAACTTCTCTCATTCTAATCATTAGTAACATTAATAAAGAATTTAAACACGAAAACATTAATTGACTTGAGACAGTGCTAATTAAATTCACCACAGAATCGCAATAACTCTCTGTATCACATTTTCTCAGGTACAATTCCACAGAGAGTGAAACTTGCTTATTAATCGGTGTTTTATCTGAGCGTTGCATTTTCATTGCACTCTTTTATATTAACCAAGTTGCTTTGAATATAAAGTTAAAATTTAGCAGTACCTTGTACACAGACCAAATAACCGGTTGAAAGCTCGTACCTGTCCACTTACGAAAATATGCTCATCATAGCGTAAGCTCGCTAATTGATTTTTCCCAATCGTAGACGCAAATTTCATGAAAGAAACCTAAGCGCGATTGATTACCACGTCCGGCGTGGTGAGTTTTATTTTAAAAGAGTTTTTTTTCTGCATCTGCGATCAAATATTTTTATTAGCTTTGACCTGAACTTTTATTTATTCTGTAGTGGTAATAAATGAATAAATATCGTAGCGTGAAGGGTTGTTGAACTTTGATAGCAGATTTTTGTGTTAACAAAGCAAATTTTGTTGTGATCATACTCCCTTTGTGTTCTTAAAGGTTAATTTTTTTAATAAATTATCTAAGCTTTTGTGTATTCTGTAAGCAAAAATAATTGTAATTTTTTAAAATAATAATATACATAGACTGGAAACTGAAATGTAGAAATTCTATAAAGTTGAGTTCTTAGTGTGTTCGTTTCTCAAATCCCCAAACCCTAAACGGATTTAGATGAAAATTGATATGGAGGTAGACCTGGACTAGCAAGTAGGCTACTTTTTATCCCGGAAAAAATATGATTTCTGTAGGAAAGCTGGTGAAACTTCAAGGCGCTACTTTAGTACATATCATAAAGTACTTACAACTAAATAAAACAACCACATGATTGGTCTCCGTCGATTTGTTTTTCTAGCCCCATATTATTTTGAATTGTAATTTATTTTTTGTTACTTATAGGGATGTGATACGAATATCTGGTTAATTTTAGGACTTAGTCAAAAGAAAATGACTCCAGCATTATCAACATTGGCATTCGGCTCACATGAGTTCATTGCTGGACAGAACATCGCCCAAGGCACAGACAATATAACCAGTAGACAACATGTTATCATCAAGTGGTGGTGGTGGTCTTTTGCTTATCCTGCCAAATCAAAAAAAATACTAAGAATACTTTTTACGTAAAATACTAGCCACATCTGCACAATAAAAGCGGTCGGTGTTAAGACTGAGCCAAGAACTGGCCCCGAGGGGTTTAGATTGATGACTCCGACCAGGTGATCCCGGTATAAATCGCGGAGGAAACACCTACCATTTTGCTTTATGAGAGGCCGTTGGAAATATTACCTTGGAGTGCTACGGATATAATGACGCTGAATGCAAGGGGATGTTGACCTTTGAAGTTTTTTTTTGGTAAATACCCAGGTAACAACTGTTTCACTCGCATATTTGCAAGTATTTGTAGACAGTGTGCATTTACAAAATTGTTTATTTACAAATATAGATTTTGGAAAGTCGTACTATATCTGCGTACATCATGTTGTATCTGTCTAACATAACCGCAGAAGATAAAAATGTTATACTTCTATAACATAACACAAGAAAGATTTTAAAACTATTTTAGTTTTTTTTTTTCATTTAATTAAATGTAATGTAATCGTAAACATGCATTTTTTTGGGAATTCACTTTCTTAATTAATTTTTGCTATGTAAAAATAAATACGCAGGTTGTGGAAGAGACCAGTTGGTTCAAGTTTGCGATATAAATATTCAAAAACTTTCTAATGCATTCTATAAATGTTAAAATGTTTTAAATAATTATATTAAAGGTTATTTTACATTTAAAAAAATTACATTTACAGTGTTTAGGTCTTTGAGAAAAATAGAAAATTACAAGTATTTTATAACATGTTAACTTACTAGCTAAGCAGTGCTGAGTTGAGTGAGGTTTTGCCCCGCGTAGTGGTATCATTTTTAAAATACATTTATTTACAATGTTGTTTTTCTTCTAATGGCCTTTACAGCTTTATCAGACTACTAGATTATTTTTTTCGGGACCCTTGTTCTATGTTACTGAGATGTTTTTTATTGTTTTATTTTTGGGATAGAATAATCCTATTTAGTGCATATTACTTTTGCGATATATTGAAGGACTTATACAGACTGAAAAATTAATGAACAGACAGACATAGTAACTTCAATGTGAAGTGTATTTATTATACATCATTTTGTTTGGGTTATTATCCTCTAGACTAGTCCTTCCTAGAAGGCAAAATAGTTGTCTGATTTGGGTCCGTAATTCGTCCAATGGTGTTGGAAGGTGGACTTAAATTAGGGTTGATGGTTGAGGGCTGGAGTAGTTTAATTAAATTCTGTCGTAGTAAACTTTTGGTTCTATTGTTTAGACAGTCATTTGTTATTTGGTTTGGAGCATGGGGCAATATCTTCTGACTTATATGAGGCAGGGGCATAAGCTTATCCATAATATAGTATACGTTTTCATATTTTTTTTCGTTTCTGGATAAACAGCTTTTTAAACTTTTTATGATACTAAGAAATGGGACAAGCGAGACATAAATACGATATTGTTTGGCTAGCTTTTTTTTAAAAACATTTATGGGTTTGATTAATGTAAGGTGCAGAGCGGTAGCACTCACAAGAGCATGAGCGGTCTAAAAGTACGAAGTCGCTCAGCGATCTATAGAAAGAGGCATCGCCATGCCATCTATGAAAGATCGTATCCGGAATGAAATAATTCGCTAGATAACCAAAGTCACCGACGTAGCTCAGCGTATTAGCAAGCTTAAGTGGCCATGAGCCAGCTGTATCTGTTATTTAACCGGTAATCGCTGGCGTACAGCATGTTCTAGAGTGGAGACTGCGAATCGGCAAAGAAGCGTAGGACGCCCTGAAATTAAATGGAGTCTTACTATATACGTAGGGTAGCTGGCAGTGATCGGAAGCGAAAAGCCGAAAATCGGGCTGAGTCGCGTGTCTTGGGGGAGGCCTATGTCCAGCAGATGACTATGATAAGCTGATGATATAGATGATAACGATAACTTTTGCTGACAATATCGAAGTCATACAATTTTGTGGGTAGAAATTATGCCATGAAACTTTGCAAGTTAATGCTTCTAGTAACAATGCAACAATGCTTCAGGCTGTTGATGATGAAATAAATAACCCAGTACTTCTACCGTCTATTTATAGGTTTACATTCTAGCACTTTTATGATCTGGATGTAGCTAAATAACCGAGTACTTTTATCACCTGGCTGTGTAAATAAAAGAGAGTTTTTTTTTAATTTTTGGTAAAGCCGTAAACAATACAGCCTCATTCTGCTTTCCTGGCACATTAACATTTCACGCGTATAAGTGATCAACAGTAACCATTTCAAAACGCCGTCCAGTTACGGTAGGTCAGTGCTGCCGTTGACAGAATGGTATTTGGTGGCTGTTAACCCGCGCATTATTTTTTAACTGCCTCAATCCGTCACTTCCAGAACATTAAAATAAAATTTTAATACTGAACGCGTTTCAGTTTTATTTTTGTTGGGTGAAATTTGGGCGAGGTAAAGTTTTATTTGATGTTGAATTTCAATTGTTTTCAAAAGGGTTTTGTTTATGAATTTAGTTCATATAAAAAGTGGTGTCAAGTACAGCTGTCCAAGAAACAAACAAAAAAAATTTCAATGACAACTAATGTTACTACTGTACATAAGCCGATGATAATGTTTTTTTTTTGATACATAATACTCTTGATTCGTATCGACCATGATTACATACGAGTGTTATTGCCGATCTCCCAAACCAATGCGGTGCGTCACAGAGATCAGCATTTTTCTTTCCTTTTGGTAGACAGACTAAGCTTTACCAAATCTCAACTGATTATTCGAAGCTTGTAACCACACCTAGCCTGCTTAGGGTCTGACAGGCGCTTATTTTTGCAGAAAAATTCGTTTTGATTCTGTATTACACAAACACATCTCGTCCCAGTCATTAATCGCGATTCAGATAATTAGACTGTTATTCGCAGCGACGTATAATACCGTCATACATAATGTGATATTTGAATTATTTAATGTCATTGTCTGATGTTTGATGTAATTATGATTTTTATTTAACTTGAAATAAATTGATTTGAATTTGAATACTCTTCTTTCGGACGACATTCGATCACGAAACTGACCTCGGGCTTCTGAAACGTTTGATAGCTTTGACTTAAGTTTCATTCTAATGCTGCCTTTGTCTGGCACTAAGCAAATGACAAAGACAGCAATAGACTTAATCTATTCTCAAATTTAACAAACGTTTCAGAATTATCTAATCTAATTATTTTTGACAATATCTTATTATTATAGGGCATGAAAACATTATTGAATTAAAATAATAATAATTAGAAAGCATTAGATTAGTGTATTGAATAACAGAAACTTACAGCTATCACGACAGCACAAGCCCACTTAAGGATGAAAAGATTAACTCCACTTCCAAGCAATAACAACATAAAGCACCAAAGTAAACAAATACATCAAGCTCGATCCTGCAAAAATAATGCCAGATAAACAATAAAAACAGTATAAATGGAATACTTTCTTGGCTTAGAGAGCTAAAACAATAAATGCTCGTCCATAAAACACCGTTTACTATCCAATGTCTGTCCTCTAAGTCTCTTCATACAATATTTATACGTTCTAAGGCACGGCGCACCCGAGAACCAACGGTCTATCTTTTTTTACAACTATTATTTTATTTATAGGGACCCGACAAAAGTACTCCTTAAATATGGACTCTGTTATTTTAGGGCCTTTCATATTTAAATCGGAATGGTGATATACTCCGGTGTGTTGGTCGTATATTTTTTGGATGAGTTCCTTTATATTTGGGAGGCACAATTGCTTTTTGGCGTGGTCATTTTATTTTTACCGTCCTACGATTTTTCCTACTGCATTGCTATTATTATAAATTCTTACCTAACCCCCAAATAATGAAACGTTTGTTAAATTTGACGGCAGATTAAGTCTATTGCTGTCTTTGTCATTTTCTTAGTGCCAGACAAAGGCAGTATTAGAATTAATCTGTTCTCAAAGTTAACACACGTTTCAGTATTTGGGGGTAAGTAGTTTATTATGTACAATAGTGGATTTATTTGGATTTATCCAGAGAGCTTATTTTTGTAATTGTTTAGAAATAATTATAACTTATTTAAAATAAATCAAAATTGTGCCGAGACGAGGAAGTCGCTCGTCTGATGGTCAGAGTCACGCTAGCCCATAATAGTTTAATGTCACCGAGAAACTTTAACTATAGCAGTTCAAAACACTACGTTGCACTGTCGCTCTGAGATATTAGATGTTAAATCTCTTGATTTGCTCAGTAATTACGCTGGAAATATTGCCTTTCAATCCGGAACATAGAACTGTTTGCACACTACTGCTTGGCGGTTGAATAATAAGCAAAGGTACTTCACCAGACGGACTCAACAAGAACTATCTGAACTGTGATTTAGGCCCGTATCGTGAGGTGTGAGAGAGGTCCTTATTGCTATGATGCTTAGGTTCAGCCGCTATAGCTACGCGACCATGAATCTTATCGCGAGGCTATACGATTTGTGATCGCGCAGCGCCGCAGCTTTACCGATCAGTTTTCGCAACAAACATTTATTTAAAAAAAAAACAGTCGGCTTGAGAACTTTCACTTCTTTTTTGGAAGTCGGTTAATAAGGACTTCAAGATACGGGGCCGGAGCGTTAGTTCAGAAATACGTACTTTTTAGTCAAACGTAGTTTTTTTTAATTTTTAACAGTTACCACCGTTTTACCAGCGTCTGTGTTCCAAAAAGTGCAATAGGGGTCAAATCTAGAAATCTACAAAATCTTCAAATCTAGAGTAAATAGGTAAGTTCTAAGTAAGCGTGCTCCATCCTAGACCGATTCATTGCTTACCAAAGGGCAGGATGTGGTCAAACTAAAACCTATTCAGAATTTAAAAAAGTAAATCCATTTGGTGGAAAATTTTACTAATAATATTTATGTTTGAAAATACCTCAAAACCAGCAAATAAATTCACCAAATCAATAATTCATAAGCCGTTTTCGACACAAGCTATTCAATATTCCTTTGAGAATTTTCTTTTCAATAAACTGACCTAAAAATCTTGTCGTTGCTCCTCTATTTGAGTTCAAACTTTGCATAAGCGGCTTTTAAATCAAACTTTATGACTTTAGGATTGCATTATACTGTAAGATGAGCGAAATTTGATTATGAAATAAATAGACAAACGGGAATTTTAGTGTCATATATAAATGTTTTGCTTTATAGTTCAATAGAAACGAAATAATGGTTTTTATGGCGGTTTTAATGATAGGTATATAAACTGCATTATTATATTTATTATTATATTATTAAATTATTATGTTATAGTAATACTCAAATCTATTTGGTAAGTGTTTGCTATATGATTTGCTTATTACAAGTAGTTAGATGGTAGCACACTTTTTTTTTTGTTTAATGCTTTTTTTAATGCTATTCCTGTCCGTGCCTTAATGTCTAGAAGTCGATATGGTAATAAGGTATTTTTTATACTTTGTGTGGTTTTAAATCAAAAATACTATCTCTCACTGACACATTGGTGTAGCATGTTAGTATACAGATTATAAAATAAGGAAGATACAATTTTATTCAACGAAGTTGAAATTAAACCTTTAATTAATTAATTATTAATACAAGACTTTGCTTTTTTAAACTTTTGCTGCAGGTGTGCGCGCCTGAAAGCCTAACCTTTACACAGCGAAAACCACGATCAATCGATGTAAAGGCGATGGCAAGGCGACGTCAAGGCGATGTCAAGGCGATGTCAAGGCGATGTCAAGGCGATGTCAAGGCGATGTCATGGCGATGTCATGGCGATGTCATGGCGATGTCAAAGCGATGTCAAGGCGATGTCAGGGCGATGTCGAGTCGACGTCAAGGTGATGTCAAGTCAAAATCAAATCGATAGCTTGTCAAAGAGTGGAAATAATATGCACTATAAATCTGGTAAGATGATATTATTATCTGAGCTAGATTTAAATGTTGCGTTATATATTTCTGATACTATTTGCGAGAAGCGTGATAGTCAAACGACATTATTTTTATTTCTAAAACGTGCAACTTTGCCGGTAGGATAAAGCACTACATGTTGTTTACATTGAAGCATGAAGCTATCAAAATATGTATATTATGCCAAAAAAATGTTCCAAAAAATTGCTCACGCGTAGCAGTCAAATTCATTTAATCTTTGTAGACAGCGCCACTGACTCTTTTTGTCTTTGAGCAACTCGGTACCGGACCGAACGGCCCAGACGGCCAGAGACCGGTGTTGCTCTAAGTCTAAGGTCTTAGTTGAGGGTAAGTATATGATTATTTCACCAGTATAAAGTTTATCTCAGTTATCTTATGTACTTTTTTAAAACATCTCATAGATATTATTCTACAAAAAAAACTATTGTTATCGATTCAATTTTACACACGTAATAGTAAATTATAATTATATGTATAGTCAAATCGATATCCACTCGTCTGTTTCTGTCGTCATCTGTTTTTGGAGCCGGTACAAAGTAAATGAATACTAGGAACGAGATTAAAATCGGACATTCTGATTACGAAGTCCCAAAGGAAATTGCCGCGTCTCGATGCAAAATCAAATTTTTGCCAGCCATTTCCGAATGGAGGCACAAGATATTCCTCCCTTACTAACTTTCAAATACCTATTCGAGTTAGAGTCCGGAAAACAATTTATTTGCTTTATCTTAAGAACCCTTTGTTGTTTCAAAACACTGCGAATAAAGCAGTAACGATCGGACCAAATGGACCATAACCACTTTTGAAGCAAATAGTCGTGGCATTAATTTTTTTTTTAGAGATAATAGGTATTTTTTTTGTTAAATCTTGGTCGCTTTGGTTGTTTTAGCCAGTCATTTAGCTGAATGCTTCGTTGGATATTATAAACATTTATTGGTGAAGTTTATTGACAAAAAAAAACAAATAAAGCGTATTTACTGCTTTTACAATTATTATGATTAATTTCAATATCAATAAATGTATAAAACTCGATATTTTAATTTTACGCTTTTTATCCCAAGAAGAGAAAACTTTAACATCGCCATAGCTATCTCACTGGTGACCATGAAATTGCGATATTTTAAGGAAATTTTCGTTTTAGTATTTTAAAAACCTTACGGAAGAGATCGAAAAAAAAATTGCTTTTTCGTTTTATCGGTCTCATTAGTTAAATAAAACATAATGTATAAATTGAAAGTTTCTTTAAAACATATTTTGTATCTTATCATAATCAGACATAACTTACTGTGTCTATAATAACCAATACTTAATTACAATTATAATTACTGCCCCGGTGGCTCAGTTGGTAGTGAACCTACCTTCTGTGTTTGGGGGCGTGGGTTCGATTCCCACCTAGGACAAACATTTATGTGATGAATATTTGTGTTTGTACTATGTCTGGGTGTTAATATCTATATAAGTATGTATTTAAAAATATCTATGTACGTATATCAGTCTCTGGCAGCCATATCACAAGCTTTGCTTAGTTTGGGGTCAGATGACCGTGTGTGCAATAATGTCCCAGATATTTATTTATTTATTTATTTATTTAATATATTGTGTGTTTCCGCTTCAAAATGGTGTTATTATAGACACAGTTTGAAAATGAACTTCTGCAAAGTAACGCCTAAATCAATTACTCACATAACATACTTTTGGAAATTCACACACAGTGATATTAAACCTTAAAAACTGCGACAAACGAAAATGCGACAACTGCCGACGCCCAAGGGCTTTAAATATACAAGATCACTATAGGTACGTAATATTGTGCCCATTGAACGTACCGAGTTTTTTTATTGTTTTAGGCCAAACCACTCTTGCTAAAATTGCATGGGATAGTTATCGTTGTATCCTCTTATAAGAATGCAAATGTTATTGTTTCCTTACCCTAAGGTGCATTTTCATCAGTAGTTTGATACCTTCCAACTATAACGTGAATGTTGGCAAGATCTTATGTAGCGAACCTTTTTAAGGACATTTTTATTACGCACCTTAATTTGAAACTTAAACCTATTTTGGCTTTTTCAAATGAAAATAAAGTGACTGCCCATGATGAGGTTTATAAAGCTGAATCTATGAATTGAGAAAGGTTTTGGATTCTTCACGTTGAAACCTACGTTTTAGGCTTTTTCCCGATACTCTGCAGGAACCGTCAGTATAAAAGTAACCAACCCAGGTAACCAATACAAGGCTTAAACTACTTCCATGCCAAATTGAATAAAAATCTGTTCAGACCTTATTTTGTGGAAACAAACACATACACCAACTATCGCAGTATTCAAATTTGTGTGTAAATCTATCTTTTATTTTTACATCAGAGTAGGCTTTAGTTCGACCACAATCTTACCTCATGGAAAGCGAGGATGTGGCCGAAGATGTAGCACGCTTGCCTAGGAGGCTATTCACTCTTTTCTTGAACAGCCCAGATTGTATCTGTTCGGAAAGACAGACGCAGGTAAAGAGTTCCACACCTCTGCTGTTCTTACTAAGAAGGTGGATTGGTAACGCTTAGTACGTTTGAATGGTATATCCACCATTAGAGGTCCGTCTGGTAGTCTTATAGAAGAACGGTGACGACAGAATTAGGTCGTGCAGTTTATGTGCACACTCACCGTAGTGTATTCTCTAAACTCAATAATTAAATATTAGTACCTACCTACATAGTATAGTACAATACTGTCTATATATATGTGAGTGGGCAAGTGGAGACCATTATTTTGACCAATGAAACTGTAACAAATCCTATGCAGTTTTTGGGAAAAGATAATATTACCGAATATCAAACTCCCAACAATCACAATGTTAGATAAAATCTCTCATTCTCAAACAAATTAACAATGTAAATCAAAGCCTTGCGTTATACAGCACAAATATGCGTCCGCGCGATAACTTATATCCAGTGATGGCCCACAAGTAACATTGTTTGCTTAGGACATGACACATAGTAGATTACATTCAGTATCTTAACTTAATTTATTTGGGCTATTTTTCAGCGTGAGACATGATAGGCTTAGGCTTACCTAACCTTACCCATTGACCGCCACAGCTGTCTATACTTAACAAGCAATATCGGGTCTTGTACATGTACACCAACGACGTCAATAATTGACAATAAATATGGTCTATGAAAACCCGAAATAGATACATTAATTATAATAATACTTACGTCGTGCTTTGCTTTACAGTACTGGTAACCGCTCTACCATCAAGGACAGGGCTGTTGTCGCCAATAAGACTGATACCAGTTCCAGCACCGGGAAGTGCTCGTCGACATGGGATGGTGAGAATCATGAAGGCCAAGAAGGACAAACTCAGTAAGTACCTTGACTTGGCTCACTAGGTTACAGTCATGTGGGATGTTGACTCGATGGTCGTATCGGCGAACGGCCTTATAGCGAAGAGCCTCGACTAACATTTTAGGAGGGTCTCGCTAGACGGTTGGGTAAGGGCCAGGTTCAGACAGTAAAAATCATTAACACGGTGCGAATCATCAGGAGGTTCCTTATTTTGCAGCGCTAACTACCGTTAGCTTGGACCATGCCCACCAGTAGCTTGGGCGGTGCCCTGCTGTCGGCGGCGATCTAGGATTGTTTTTTTTTTTTGTTTTTAATATTCTTCAATATAATAATTTATTTTTAATTAAAAGGGCTGGAGGGCATTAAGCAACTTGGTACCGGCCCGAAGGGCCCAGATCCGGAGGCTTGTGTTGCTCAATGCTGGAGGGTGATATAATACTTAATGTATATTAAAAAATATAGTACATACATATATTTTAAAAAATCGTCTACATTACTTAGGTGTATATAAAAATCAAACCTCGAAAATAGGTCGACCGATATAATTTTATTTTTGTTTTTTTTCGCCGCCGTCATGGGCAGGGGTGGCTTAGGAAAAATGAGAACCACGCGGATGAAACCAAGGGACGCAGCTAGTTACTTATAAACGTCAGTGCTTGTACCCCAGCTGGGTCACCAATTGCTTATGTGTATAGACTTATTTAGAAGGAGGTTTGATACTGCATTGTGTTGCTTCCACCCTTTTAAATTATTCACATCGGTATACATACATTGCCTGTCTGCGGTCACCCCATAATTCTTCGTATTTTTTTTCAACCCCCGCCTTTAAAATGCCCTCCTCTGTGAAAACATTTGCCAAAGTTAAAAAATGTCGAGTCACGTGTTTGGGCTTTGGATGTTTTCTCAGGTAAATTGTTAAGCTTACCGAATTTAAGCGGTTTATGGTCGTACCACAGCTATCTCTCTCGCACATTTGCAAAATTTTGTATGATGTTTTTGAATGATTACAGAGTAGATTTTCATAAATTAATTAGTTTCTATTTATCATAATTATTAGCATAATTTTAGCATTCCTTAAAAAAGACTAGGTTAGATATTACGGATTAGAGATTAGGGATAAGAGATTTGAGATTAGATTTTTGAGATCTGATATCCATATGAGATATGAGATCTGATATGAAATCTGAGATCTGAGATCAGGGATCAGGGATCTAGGATCTGGGATCTGGGGTTTGAGATATGAGAAATGAGAAACGAGAAACGAGAAACGAAAAAAGCTAAACGAGTAATGAGAAACGAGAAACGAGAAACGAGAAACGAGAAACGAGAAACGGGATACGGGATACGAGATACCAGACACGAGATACGAGATATGAGATATGATATAAGATGATATGAGGGGATTAACAAATATACTACTATTTATCCCAGAAAAATATAGTATTCCTATGATATAGCTGATGAAACCGCAAGGCGCTTCTGGTATAAAAATTAAAGAAAAGAAGTGCTAAAATATCATGCAAAATAACAATAAATACGTAACAGTAGCAAAACTGATAAATTATTTTATGTATCTTAAACCGAAAATTTCCTTTTCCGTGGACACCATGATGGTTCACATGATAATATTATGAAGGTAGAGACATAAACAAAACATTCCGTACACGGTCACCTATCTAAGAGTCCATAAAATTCCTTCGCTTCCACGTAACCAAACCGAGCATCATAAATATGTATACACAGAATCAAGCATGCGTCGCGTATAAAACGACGCCGAAAATGCGATCTCGGGAGACGGCGGTTTGCTTTGATGAAGAAAAACGCTAGAAGTGAAAAATGGTGTTATCCTAATCCTAACTAATTATATAATTCAGAGGAATATAGCATTCGTATCAGGACCTATAAAGCTTCGAAGTATGAAAATGAATACGTACATGTCGAGGAAAAAACTTCGCTTGCGCGATTCAGAACTTGCAGAAAAACGCTATCTAGCAAATATAGGAAGTAACGTTGTTTCTCTGTCTGGATGTCTGTCACGTTATCACGGCTAAACGGCTAAAAGGTTATTTGATAAATAGTAACTGTATATCACAAAGACGGGCATAGGGTACTTTTTTTACGTCCCCGCGAACGAAGTCGCTCGTAGCAACTAGTCAACTAATACAATTACTAGTAGTTCACCCCGAAACTTAGACCACGATGTTCTGTTTTACAAGATTTTATTTCATTTACCTACATAATGTACACTGTCCATAATGTATAGATATATGATATGTTGTTCATCCAAATCATGTAGATGTATGTAGATAATATGTAGTTTTTATTTAATTTTTATTTAATTTTTTCGTTAAGCTCTCTTTCACGCCTCTTGATACTCTCGTGCGTGACGTCACCTGCCGGCTCCAACGGAAGACCAGCGCTGGTTGCTCACAGTCGGCATCATGCTGAGGTGGAGCCGGTTTGTGACAAAAATAAAACAAAATAGGTGTTTGTTGTTTTTTAATTGTAATTTTTATTTATCTTTTAAGTTTTGTTTATATTTTGTTTTGTTTTTGTGGCAAATAGACCATTGTCTATTGTCTATAAATCAAAACTTGTAATTGATTGTTCGACCACTTTCAACGGTTTCGATCCAGTTGACATACAAAGCATTTAACAGGTAGGTAATGCATGGTTCCTATGACAGTAAATGATCATGATAACACTGAGCTATTCTGATGCTGATTCTATGTACCTACCTACTGCGCACTAGAGCGCTAGAAAAAATACTTATTATACTTATTCGGCTAAATATATATTATGTATATGTGCTCGGGTTGTCTTGTATTGGGTAGGTACATACTCTGGGAAAATAATACAATACAACGCGTGGTCACAAAGCAAGCTCTACTGTACCTAGGTGACTGACAAAAAGAGTGAAAAATGGCCATAAATAGATGATAACATCGCAATGTAATGCGGGTTCGCTTCTAGTACGTTATTAGGTATATAATAGCTCAATATCCGCCATAATAAATCATATAGTTATCTGTTATGAACATCACGTTTACTACTTAGTTTAGTGGCTACTTTACTACTAAACTTATTCAATAGTTATTACTTTTCTGCAACTGTACGGCAACGCCGCCTACATCAACAAAAAAACTTAAGATCATATCACCATCTGACGAGACGCGGACGCAACGTTATCCACCAAAGAAAAAACAAATACTACGTAAATTTCAACCTTAGGGTCATTATATTACGATACAAACAAAAAATAAAAGGTCGCGCCCATGTACCACATCTTATGAAGTCAGGCGTAACATCTCGATGTTTGTATCGTATTGTAACGATCAACGACGCTAAGGTTAAATTGCTTAGTGGATGATTAGATGACGATTGCTTAATCTGTCTTCGGATCTCGACACCGCGTTTTAGGTGCACAGTACGCCATCTGGGATGTTTTATTAGAAACGAATATTTGCTACTTATTTTGTTCTTTGTTCCGTTCGACCCCTATGTCTTTACAAACCCTTGACATACAAATGCCAATTTGTTCCCTCAGACTCTGAGACCTCGCTTCGCTCGGTCTAAAAGAAACAAAATGTTGTGGGCAACCGGTGGATGCAAATGGCAGAATGAATTTCATGGTGACGCTTTTTTTTAACGCGTATATTACATCTGCGTACACACACGCACTATAACGCACGCATTAATGCTACAATGCTTTAGTTTAGACAAACATTGCAATTTCAAAGATAAGACTGTCTACGGAGCCAAAAAGATACTATATTTACTAAAAAAAACCTAAATTTATTCACCCTATTCAATAATATTTTACTACATATAGGTTTTTACCTTCAAATGACGCTCTGAATTTCGGGTCCGCTGCAGTCTGCTTACAGCCGCCATCTCTTACAGCCGCCAAAGATGGCGGCTGTAAGCAGACTGCAGCGGACCCGAAATTCAGAGCGTGCCTTTCGCACTCTTATGCGAAAGGTTAGAGAATAAAAGAGATAGCTATAATGAAATCTGTCTTTTCGGACAGATTCCAGGGGTAATTCTAAGCGCTTTAAACTCGTATCTCTAGTAAAATATCATTAACTCCATTCTAATCTCCCCTAATAAATACAAAAACCTAATTATAGCACATTTAGCATATATAACAATTATAAAATGTGTACATATATATTTAATATATGCAACCATATTATTACAGAAGTACTTACGCAAGGAGCATTTAAAATAAAAAGGCTATACTATACTTAAGGAAATTGTATCAGTTTCCCGCGACACAGGCTCAGCCTAGTGCGGGAAGCGTCAATTAAGTAGCTAATCCTGTCATAAACATAAGTCTGCATATTGTAATAGTTTATATAGTTGTAGCTCATCTAAGTTTATGTTCATGTTAATAAATGCATTTTTCTCTTTCAATCTTTTTTTTTTATCAAGAAAATTTCATGTCATCATTTTTTCTCGCCATGCAAAACTAGATTACAGAACCAGAAAACGTATGACCCAAAAAAAGATTTTTAATCTACATAACTAATGGGAGCACTAAATTAAAAAAAATATATATCAATATAGGTCGTGTAGTGATACATCTTTGTATCATAATAAAATATCGTTGGAAAAAACTTTAGCCTTTTCTAGTTACAAAGTATCCGCGGACATCAGACTCGCACCCGGTTTATTTGTCCCTATTTGCATAGAAACGTTTTTTTGTGGGCGTCCTTGTTTGTATAGTGGATAGGTGAAAAAGCTTCGTAGCGCTCTAAACAAAATGCTTTGGGAACATTTCTCTGAGCGTCTGAGCCATACTATCGCAGCTAATAAAAGTATCTAGTAGAATTGCATCATGATTGTCACTTTCAGTCCATAATCAGCCACTGCTAAGCTCAAGCTTTAATCTATTTAATAAATTCCAAATGGCTGATTCACAATGCACTATGAATGAAGTCACGGGCAATAGTTAGACTAACTGGGCCGACGAATTTATTATTTTGTTTTAGTAAGTACTAGCTGTGCCCCATGCTTTCACCCGCGATGTAAAAGGTGTAAGCTACCTCCATACCAAATTTCATTCAAATCACACTAACATAACACAGAAACTTTCGCATTTATAATATTAGGGTGATGACAAGTTTATCTACTGCGTATAATTATAATAAGCCGCGATAATGCAGTTCGTAGAGATCATGCCTACGAGTGCTACGATGTAGCACTCATCTACGAAGTCTACGAAAAATGTGTGCAAGCTTTTGAGTAGTTTCGAGTAAACTACTGCCAAGTGTTTGATTGTTTCATTACGTGTTGCTATTTTGTGACGTGTGATTAATATCCTGAAAGGATTTTAAGTTTTTTCTAATACTTAATTTATTTCGAATGCTTTGAATTATTATTACAATTAAGGGGTTGGATTGAAAAAAGCTAGCGCTATACAGTATGATACTTTTTAATCGTCTAGGGAGCGATTGTGAGAATATTGTATATAAGATAACAAACAACTTTTGTTCTGCGACTGTTGTAAATACACGAAAAAGCATCAGCTTTCTCTTGAATTTTCAATTGTCGTCGAACAAAAGTTGTTCGTTATCTTGTGCACAACATTCTCACAATCGCTTTCCTAGTCGATTAAAAAGCACCACATATATTGTCAAAACTCAGAGTCGCAGTGCGGGCAATGGAGTGAGCAATGCTCGGGGTTTCTTTGCGCGATAAAATTTGGAACGAGGATCATCACCATCATAACGAGGATATTCGAAGAAAACCTAAAGTCACCGATATAGCTTTCAGAGTTTGCAAGCTGAAGTGGCAATGGGTAGGCCACATCATTCGAAGAACCGATAACCGATAGGGAGGAAAGGTTCTTGAGTGGCAAACACGAACCGGAAGACGCAGCGTAGGCAGGCTGCCCACTAGGTGGACCGACATCATTGTGTAAGTTGCGTGCAATCGCTAGACGCAAATGGCACGTTGTCGTTCGGTGTGGCGCTCTAAGGGGGATACCTATGTTCAGCAGTGGACGTCTTCTGGCTGATGATGATGATGATGTATTTGTACTTTCTCGAGAGATGGCTTCAGCGCGCGCTAGTCAAAACTCAGGTAGGTAATTAATAAATTGCTCTGTCAACTTGTGGCGAAAACGAGACGAACCATATTAACATTGATTTACTTTAAGCAACGTTTATAATTAGGCCCTTGCGCTCAAATTCACGAGCGTATTAAATTTTAAGTGATAATTCAATTAGCATTTCTGTATAGGCTTCTCAAGGATAACAGGGTCTCAGATGTTTAACGCAAACTTAAATATTTCAGTATTACACACGCACACAAAAAAAGGACACACGCGCGCGGACACACACAAACACACACACACACTTAAACTTAAGTTTTTATTTTAATTAATTGAATATTGATGTATAATCATTATTATTAATACCCATCTATTTTTGTTATGTCGTATGGGATGCCTCCAAATATTTCTGTTTCTGATTTATCATTGCTTAGGTCACCACTTAGAGCAACACAGGCCTCCAACCGACCCGTGTTCGGGCCGGTACCGAGTTAAGGGCCTAAAGGTCTTAAGTCTAGTGTGGGACCGCAGCTAATTTTGGAATCAGGCACTATTTTAAAATTGAACTACGTTAAATTATAAGATAAGAATTAAGATACCAATGTAATGTGTGTTTTTAGAAATAAATACATTTTTATTTGTTTTCTCGCCTGGTTTCGAGTATGACCTAAATCTGCAATCAGAACCAACGGAGAAAGCGCGGCAGCGTCTTCGTAGTAAGAGCTGAGTATTCTGCGATCCTTAAGCGACCAGCCAAACGAAGGAATTATGGCAAACGCACCATGAAAGATTGTTGTTAGTGTGGCACTCTATGGAGAGGTCATTGTTAAGCTGTGTACGTATTCTGCCTGACGATGGTGGTGATATTTTCTCAGCTTAACCCCTTACGTAGCAACCACAGATCACACCCTAGATTCTGCATTCAGGACGCTAGAAGTTCACACGCATCAGTCTACATACACTTATAAGAAATTACTCTGATTGGTTGATTGCTAAGCGCGAGTAGGCGTAACCTTGAGACAGCTAATGAGAACGCTTGGCCGCACTCCCCGCGACCCGCGCCTTCCTCAAACTTTGGTGACTTTATGTAGGAACAACGAATCTCGTAATGCGGTATCTAGTGTGATCTGTGGCAGCAACATACCAAAGGCAATAACTTCGCTAACATATCCCAATCTGCAAGTTCAAATAGATCTTCGTATATTCAGATAAGTCTGGCAAACAGTAGCGAGTCGAAGACGAATAGTTGGAGTCAGAAGTTTGCTAAATCAATCGGGGTGGATGGATTGTCAACATTTGGTAGAACCTAATTCTAGTCTCTGTGAGCTTGATGTTTGAGATAGTTTTTTGATTTAACCTAAAGAACTTAACTTTTAGCCCGAATCCAATGAAGTCAACCCGAACGTAAAGAAGAATCCAAGGACTCATTTGGAAAAATCAATCAAGCCGTTTAGGCTATGGGAGGTGATATAGGAACACAAGCATACATACTTATATTAGCTACTTCCCGCGGTTTCACTCGCTATTCTAAGCCGAATATTTTATCGGGATAAAAAGTAGCCTATGTGTCCACGTTATAAGCTATCCATACCATATTTCATTCAAATCACAAAATTAAATCATATCCGTTAAGCCGTTACAGAGTTGAACGGGAACATTAAGTATGTTTCCGTTCAACTCTGTAACGTATAACGTAAAACACAAACTTTCGTATTTATATAATATTAATGTGATCATCATCTGAATATTACACGTATTTTAGAACGTATGTAGTGGTAGGACTCTTTTGCAGAGTCGCCGGGAAAGACACACAATAGCTCAGAGTGACGAGCGCAGTACTAAGTAACGCAGTATTTTGATTTGTAAATGTTCAAAACTCTGGGTGCTAAGGTCTTGCGTGACTAAGGTCTATTCTAACAGGTCTGACAGCGACGGAGCGAATCACTCAAGCCTTGACGCACGCGTGGCACCCCTAAAGGTATGTATTGCCGAAAGTTTAGCTTCACTATGCGTGCTAAAATTAACTTAATTGTGACGTACCAAAAGTCTCAATTTATTGAAGTGTCAACTCAATCATTAAGACTTGTGTATTAAGACTGTTGTTTATGTCAATGGCAGATTCAGTAATAAATTATGGTATTTCTAGCTATATTTATAAAACCTACATACAAAATATATTATATAACTTGCTTATTATATTATTAAGGCTGTTAAAAACTATAGTTCCTCTTAAAATTAAGAAAAATATAAAAAAAATATGACGGGTTGTTTGAGTATTGTAAAGTTATGAATGTATTTGGCAAAGTAAAATGTGCCATCGTATCTGAACTTAGAAGTAAATTGTAGACCAAACGACTTGCACTACCTTGCCAGACCTTCCGCTATTTCGAGTATCTAAAAATAATAATGAGTATGGAAGAAGGTTCGGGACACACATCTTACCTCAAACATTAAATAGTCTTCCCAAAACATTAATAGGAAAAATTCATGGCAAAAACCAGAAAAATAGTCAAAAATTTAAAAAAAAAATATTTTTTATTAGATAAATATAAAAAAAAATTGGGGGGTGCATGCCCGGAAAATCCTCAATGTAATAAGTAAGTAGCAAGTGGCAGTTAGATGGTGTCAATATAAAGAAATTTAAAAGGATTGCCTAGTACACAATCTTTAATTATAAGATTAAACTAAGCATAATTGTAGATTTTTGTAATATTTATAAGTAATAAAGAGTTTTTTTATTTTATTTTTATTTGGAGGCTTGGCGAAGCATTGTGAAGCAGGAGTAAGCTCGAGATATTAACTGAAAAAAAAAACATATAAATACGACTAACATTTTTATCGGTAAATACATGCCATGAGACTTGTAGATTTTGGTAGATTATTTTTTAGTGATATTTAAATTATAGTTTGTAAAACGAAGATAACAATCAGAATCGAATGTACATTTTACTGACCGAGCGAAGCGAGGTCTCAGAGTCTACGGGAACAAATCGGTATTTGTATGTATATTTGTCCGACGATAACTTGCATACCGTTAATCTGATCTTAATGAAATTTTGCAGGCAAGTAGTTTATGTCAATACAATTTTCATGTTCGAGTATGAGCATAATCGGTCAAGGGGTTGCAAAGATATAGGGGTCGAACGGAACAGAGAATAAAATTAGTTTCTTATAAAACATCCCAGATGGCGTACTATCCACTTAAAACGCGGTGGCGAGATCCGCAGACAGAAAGCAGCTATCATCCAGTTATTGATAAAATAATTTTAGCCTTATCGTCGTTATAATACGATACAAACACCGAGATGTTATGCCCGACTTCATAAGATGTGGTACATGGGCGCGAAATTTATTTTTTTTCTGTTTTGGCGCCACAAGTTTTGTATTTAGCCAATGTCAAGTATTGTAATATTTCTAGTGAAGTCAAATATTTCACAATTAAAATAAGTCTCAGTCATAGTATAAGAAGATCACAGTAAGTCACGGTGAAGTCCACGTCATATCCCAGTAAAGTGGTGGAGATTTTTCTAAGGAGTTTTGAAACAACGCGAAAAGTCACGTTTCACAACATTACAACCAATTAGGTACCAAAAAAATTAGCATCATCATCATCATTTACTGTCATGGGAACTTCGCATTACCTACTTATCCGTTAAATGCTTTGTTAAATGTCAACTCGATAGAAACTGTTGAAAGTGGTCGAAAAATCAATGACAAGTTTTGATTTGAAGAACAACATATCATTTAGGTATCTATCTATACAATACATTATGAACAGTGTACATTATGTACGTAAGTGAAATAAAATCTTATAAAACAGAACATCGCGAGGTCTCAGTTCGGGGTGAACTACTAGTTATTATGAGTCATAACTATCCAACTGCAGATCGAAGTCCTCCCTACCATCTCTCAATTTATCCCGATCTTGGGCTGGTCGTCGTATAGTTATTCTGATGCGCTTCGATGTCATCGCGCCAATATCGAAGTTATGCGTGATCATGTTGGGTCATCGGCCTTTATTATAAAAGTACAAAGTATAGTTGAGATAGATTTGTAAAATATAAAAAAGCTCAAGGCCACATTAACTGCAGTGTCATAATTTTGTATGATAAAAATATACGAGTCGAACTGAAAGTCATATTTCGTGGAAGGGTGCCCACTTTCGAGTATGATACGTGACTGTGACCTCGATGTAGCTTACCATGAAAAAGCGTTGCGCTATTATTACTACAGCTCAATGTGACTCAGACGATTCTTTTGGTGTTTGTTTCCAAAACTCCATAGAAACCTCTAGTAAAGTTTCCACTATGGTTGGACTTGACCGTGACTTTTATTTATTTATTTACAACGCTCCTCGTAGTATTTTGACACGAGTACACGTAACTTGCCACCAGAATATCTATACTGGTGGCAAGTTACGTGTGAGATCACTAAACTTGTCCGATCACGTGTCATGCGGCGAAGGTGGGCGCTGCGCCCTAAAACGAAAATGTATCTAAATGTTTACTTTGGAATAAGTTTCGAGAGTGATTTCCGCAAATCCGGGGGCTTCGATTGCTAGTGGACGCATGGACATCTGCATGATGAGGACCAGATAAGGTCTTATTACAGGCCCGGCGTTCCAGAATGGAATATCCCAGCACGCGTCACTTACGGATTGTACCTAGGAATAGAAAAATGATATTATCTACGTATAGTGCTACATAATTTGCAAAAAATTATATAATTATTTATAGTTATTTTATTATGTTTACCTGTGTGATATGAGCCACACCACACACGGACATTTTTAGCGATGATGGTTGACGTGTTCCAATTTGAAACCATCCGTTTCAATCCCAAAATGGGTTCAAATCCCAAAATCGGTGTCACAAATTACAAAACGCATATTTCAAATCAGTGTGAGCTGCAGTGAAGGAAAACAGTGTGAAGAAGCCAGCATGGTGGTGGTGGTAATCCTCAAGCCTGTCTCCAAGCACCTTACGATTTAATCCGGCATCCTCAATCGAGACTTAGTTACCGTTCCAGGCTAATCCAATAATCTCTAAATATTTAGGTATATTTTGTTTTAATAAAACGGGATTACTCACGTTATATTGAGTCGTTTATTCCGACTATAGTTTCGATCACATTCGGTCACCTTTATCAAGGAATGCTAACCGTGACAGGCGCGCGTCCTCGTCTTGCTTTGCACTGACGGGACTATATTTTCTACAGTGTCATGAACTATAGTCGGAATAACCGACTCATTTTAACGTAAGTATTCCCGTTTTATTAAAACAAAATGTGTCAAAACCACGTCAGTTTTCATAGTAAAATATCTAGGTAGGTATACCTTAATACCGTAATATCAACGTACACTTCTTGTGCATCAGCCTTTAAACATCCCACTGCTGGGATATCGGCCTACTCTCGAAGGGTGATTAGGCCTTATCCACCCAGTGCGGATTAGCGGATTCACATACTGCAGCGAATTTCTTCTCCGGATACATGCGGGTTTCCTCACGTTGGCTTTTCTTCTAAGATAGCACGACTTCAAGCCAAGATACGCGTATACCAAACCTCCGTTTGTGTATTATACTGCTACCGTTGCTTGACGTTATCGGTGTTGACTGAGTAGTGAAGTTATTTTGTTATACTCTTTGAGAAATAATAATTTTGTAGGGTTCCGTACCGTAAAGGTAAAATGGAGTGATATGACTTCGATGTCTGTCTGTCTATCCGTCACAGCCGATCATCTCAGGAACTATAAAAGCTTGCAATTTAATATTTGGAATTGGCTTAGATAACGTTAGCCGACATACTTTGTAGAAAAAAAGGTTTACGGTCTGAAATGGGGGTAAAAAAAAAAGTTTCGCATTGTGGACAAGTGGGATGTTATTGAAAGGTCTCGAGTAAAAAAATTCAAAACAAGGTTTTTTTTTTAAATTTTACCGGTAATAGTTTGTTTTTCAGAAGGAAAAAAGAGACAGATTTGTGGATCTCTCTCTTTAGATCCAGTGCTCATATGGTATCTATACAAAGACTTTTTTTCTCTTAAGATTTGGGTAAAATTAGTGCAATTAACTTTTTTTTAAATTGATACAAGTTACCTTTTCAAGTAAATGAGTGCACATGTAATAGGGAACAAACTCCTCTATGATGCACCCGACGCATAACACAAGTAATAACACTTTTATTTCTCCTGCTTCGTATTTCTGAAAAAATATTTTAGTAGTTAAATTTGACTCGTCAAAATCAGCAAAATTAAGCTCTGTATAGAAACATAAGATACATGAGAATTTCAATACAACGCTTAATAAATAATGAAAAACCTCCTCGCTTAGTTGGTAGCGCGTCTGAATTTTAAGCAGGAGGCTCAGAGTTCGATTCCCGGCTGGTTGAAATTTAAATATCAGCTCTGGGTGTGAGTTGTCTACATCTTTGTGAGTGTGCTCCATGGCATTTTAACATCTTTGTGAGTGTGTTCCATGACATGTCCACCTCTTTGTCAGTGTATTACATGACATATTCACATCTTTGCGAGTGTGTTACATAATTTTTCCGACATAGGGAATGCTAGTGGAGCTATTAGTGTGAAGCGTTTTTTTAAAAACAAAACTTTTTTCTCTATCATTGCTCATTCACCTCGACGAAGCAATATGCAGTCATACATAATATTGGGGAGGCTATCATCTGTTCAAAAAGTATGCACTTCTTGTAAACGGCCGCATAGTTTTTGATCAACTTGAACAAAGAGCAGTGCATGTCAATGATCTCTCTCATTCGATGGTTTACAAGCGCTGTGTAATACTTTTTTTCTTGATTTGTTGTTGCTGGGAAGACATCAACTAACAAGTCTTGTAATTTCCAAGTTATAATATCTGCTCTACACGTAATTTCTCGAATCCATAAGATATGACTCAGCACCATGACTGTTAACCAAAAAACAATTAATGCTTAACATACCGGTCAAATACTCAAAGAAATAAGATATAGTGGCCTAGTACAAGTAACGCTACGGCAGTGGTCATTTTAAGGATCCATAATTTTATACGAGACCTTTTACGAGGCGGGTTACGAAACCTTTGCCAATTGATAGAGCACTACTACACGATGACTAAATGTTCTAGCAATAAGTGACCGATTGAGCGAAGCAAACGAAGTCTCTGCTTCAACTGGAAAAAATTGATTTCATATTTTGGTACACGTCGTATGTTGATCCGTATTTTTTCGTCGTCGCCGATTTTTGATTGAAGTGGTCCCCCAAAAAAGGGGGGCAATTTGCTGCAGCGCCATTCACCGGCCGATTTTGGTAATATTTGGCTGTCCTGATTTAGAAGACCTTTCACCAATTGCATCATAAAATGTAGATGCTAAGTGGTGATGAATAAATTATTTAAGAGCTTAGGACATTTCCCTTACGCAAGTGGCGGCTATCGGGCAATGCCAAATTACGAAACTAAAGATCGAGGATGACAGTATCATTACGTTGAAAACGGAGATTCTGAGAGACCTCGAGAGGTTTTACGTACAGTTGTACACCTCAATACGAAAACCCATTGTCAGAAGAGCTCAGAACTCCAGAGCCCGAAGCCGACGTTAAAGCGGTAGGTTGGTAGGCCACTTTCTCTACCTTCCGCAGCCTCGACGGGGCCTGTTCTGTTACCGAAGTGGCAGGTGGTGGGGCCACTTAACTGACCCGGCAGACCTCGGGCTTTCAGACACGGGGTCGTCTGGCACCCATCGGCTGGCTTGGTCCCCGGGAAGGTGGTTGCGTCCACCATGTGTCGTGACGGGGGGAGGGTCCGGAGGCAGACGGCGGAGGCAGGTTCGCGGTTGTGTGCGAGAGCGTCCCCTTGTTCCCGTCACAGGCGTTAGAGGAGCGACACTGTCTAGTTTTGATGGGTTAGAGTCCCTCATCACTGCACTGTCTCCCTTTGGCAGTGCGTTATGCGTGCACATTTCTCTACGTAAAAAAAGGTAAGTAAACTTCGACAAAAATATCGCCCGAAGGATCCAACTGAAATGTTCGATGCGTTTGAGAAATTTCGTGATTTTTTTCGTCCAAAATCCCGTAATTGTGAAATTCGCGGGCAACAGGTGAATACAAGTGGTAAGATGTCAGTCGGTGTGGCCCTCTAAGGGGGAGGCCTATGTTTAGCAGTGAACGTCTTCTGGCTGATAATGATGAGCAAATGGACCTGATGGAATACCGGCAATAGTGTTGAGAAACTGTGCACCTGAACTGTCACCCGTGCTGACACGTTTATTCCACCTTTCCTTAGACTCTGGGATAGTTCCATTATGTTGGAAGCTTGCGAACGTTCAACCAGTTTCAAAAAAAGGTAGTCGTGCTGACCCTAATAACTACAAACATATTTCAGTCACCTCCATCTTATCTAAAGTGTTGGAGCGTGTTCTGAATAGAAAGCTCATGGCATACCTCGAAGACAATTGTCTCCTCAGTGACCGTCAATATGGCTTTCGCCGTGGTCGGTCGACTGGGGATCTTCTTTTGTATACCACTCACATATTAGGCCATCGAGAGGCACGGCGAAGCCTTGGCTGTGTCCCTTTACATTTCAAAGGCCTTCGACAGGATCTGGCACGAAAGCCCTATAAGCAAGCTTCCTTCGTACGGTCTACCTGTGGGTCTATGTGCCTGGATTGTGGACTTCTTGAGGGAACGATCGACTCGAGTTGTCGTTGACGGCTGCTTGTCCGATCTATTGGCTGTCAACGCTGGAGTACCTCAGGGGTCTGTACTCTCCGCAACCCTATTTCTATAGCATATCAATGACTTGCTCATACCCGGTATCTTTGGGTACGCAGATGATAACACAGTTGTGGAGAGGTACACAGCGAATCCCCGGGCAAAAGAGGCGGAAATCCAGGCGTTGAGACAAGATATGGTAGAGCGAACGAACCGGGCTCTCGCAGTTGTATCGAAATGGGGTGACGAGAACTTCGTTCAATTCAACGCCAGCAAAACCCAAACCTGTCTTTTCTCCGCAAAAAAGTGTCCATTTGACATATTATCTCTTTCATTCCGAAATGTTCCTGTACCTTTGGCTGACCACCTTGAACTCCTTGGGTTAACCCTTACACCTACGCTCAACTACGGAACCTACTTGGAATCAAAGGCTAAATTAGCTGGTCAAAAGCTGGGCATTCTAACTAAGGTGAGGTGGTATTTCACGCCGGGCAGTTGCTTACTCTTTATCAAGCGCAAGTCCGGTCGTGTGTGGAATACTGCTGCCACCTTTGGGACGGCTCGGCCAAATACCAGCTCGAAGCTCTGGAATCGGTAGACCGGCGTGCTGTTCGGCTTATTGGCGATGAAAAGTTGGATGCCAAAAAACTTCTTAGCCTGGAGCACCGCCGTAAGGTAGCCAGTCTGTCAATCTTTTACAAGATTCATTTCGAAGAGTGTGCATCTGAGCTTCACGACCTTATCCCACCATCCCCCATAGAAAGACGCCCTACTACCATCCTTACTCTGTTGATTTCCCTTCGATACGTCACGGTACAAAATAAAACAGTTTGAAACAACGTTTTTAATCCGTACGGCCAAGGAGTGGAATAAACTGACGGCTTCCTTCTTTTCTGAGAGTTACAATCAAGAGCTTTTCAAGGTTAGAGTGAATAGATATCTTCTAAGTCTGCGTGCTTCATCTTTGGCAACATCGTCGCTTACCAACAGGCGAGTTGGTGGTCAAACGCAGAATTATAACCATTAAAAAAAGACGACGATACGATGAAGTGGGCTAGTGGTGAAACCTCCACCAAAGCGCCACTTGTGCTAGGCTGAAATGTCCTAACCTCTTAGGCGCGAAACATACTGATAAGATGCGATTCGGACGCGATTTTGGCGGGGATCGGACGCGCGACATAGAAGAGACGACGAAAGTACCTCTTCTATAGGACTGTCAGTAGCTTTTCTATCTCTCTCTGCTTTCCGTTCCACGCCCACATCGCTTCCCCGCCCCATATATACTTCGAAACGCATCGCTTTCATACATTTAGTATGATCAAGTTATGAGGCGACATTCATCCGCGCCTTACGTCCGATCAGTATGTTTCGCGCCTTAGCTAAATACATAGAGTTTTATTTGACCCGTTGTGTCTCGACACTCTCTTGATATTTTTTTAGGATTGTGGTGTGTTAATTATACTGGATAAAGCTGTAACAAAACAAATAAGGTTTAAGTAACTAAGAAATATATAGGTATTATGGTATTATTTTCTTACATGAATAAACGAAAGAATAGACAAACGTAAAGCAGATTGAAGTGACAAATAAAACTTCATACGTAGGAGAAGCATTTAAGTCGGAATCGAAAAGCCAAAACGGAAATGGTAGTGGTCTTTTGACGCTATGCTCCTGACCAATTGTAGCAAAGGCTGCTGCGATGCAGGCGCATGTAGCCATGCCAATGGCAGTACTAGCTGTTATAATTGTCATGATAATAGAGGCTTTAAACGTAAGCTGTTGATTTTCGAAAAATTTCTCCCTGTAACATTTGAAATGGTCATTATTAGTGTTTTTTTGAGTAAACGTCATAACCTCCTTACCTGTGTGAAAGTAGGATTACAAAATGAAACAAATAGGAATATATATTTTTTTCCTTAAGTTTTGGCGCCACACTTTTAGCCTTAACAACAATTATTGTAGTAATTGTGGTTTAGTTTAAATGTATTATCTCAAAATAGTTGAGTGGCGACCACGAACCAGAAGACGGAGCGTAGGCAGGCCTCCCACTATGGGGATCCACGACATTGTGAAACTCGCGGGCAACCGCTGGACGCAAGTAGCCCGATGTCAATCGGCGTGGCGCTCTAAGGGGGAGGCTTATGTCTGGCAGTGGACGTCTTCTGGCTGCTGATAATGATGATGAAATATTTTTTTATTTATAATTTAACTTACTGTGACTTGTGAATAACTTGATCAAATTAAATGTTTATTTATCATAATTAAGGAGGTATCTACAATTTATCTACTCAAGAAAATATAAAAACACTGTTGTTGTTGCTAAAAAAAATGGATTACCCGGGTAATTTAAGAATGCTTCGTCTACATACGTATAACTTGCGGTGAGGTACAAAAATTGAGCAAAACGGTACCGGCCCGAACGGCTCCGGGTCGGCCGTAGGCCTGTTAGCCCAGTCAATTTAGCTTTTGACCTGGAAGTAATTTATAAAAGGATTTTATTAACTATAGATAATTGTAGAACCAACCTCTCATATATACAATAATTAAATAAAATTCTATCAGGAACAGACTCAATTTTTACATTTTGCAATATCGTCTCTATTTGCGCTATGTTAGAGTCTATTTCAGATGACGATCGTAAGCACGGCAGTGAGTCTAGGCTCAAGTATAAATGCTCTTTCTTGTTCCATACCTCCAGACTGCTTAATATAATTTAATATTGATTCTACGTCAGAAAATTATACCAACACAATTTAACATTTATGTTATGAATTATATCCGGGTCCTACATACTAAGTCCGTAACTTGACTGGACTATGTTTTGCCTAAAGGTAAAACTACTTAATCGTGATAACATTATCGCACTAGTGCGGTAATATAATGTAAAAAAAACACGCTTGCGTAATATCTTGGATTATACACATAACGAGCAAGTGTGTTGAAAAGTTTGTTATAATTCAAGTGAATGTAGTATTATAATATTTTACAATCAAAGCAAGTCGCAGACACAGTCTAGTCCAAGTCATGCTTTAATAAATTGATCGATACTATACTGAATGCTTGTACGGAGTTTTGGAAACGAGACAAAAAGTCACGATTCACCACTTTATATACGCATGTTTTGTCCACACTTGTGAACTTGCATAGATAATAATAATACACTATGATTACAGATTAACATTTCAAAGAACACAAGTTTTGGAAAATAATACAGTAGCGACATGATTTGTACACGCTGGCGCCAAAACACAAAAGATAGCTTTCAAGGTCTTTGTTCAGCAGTCGACGTGCTATGGCTGATGATGGCGATGGTAGGACTCTGTTACAGAGTCCGCCCGCGAAAGTACCACTCATATGCCAGTTACTCAGCCACCAAACAGAGTACGCAAACATTACTGTTTTCCGGATTGAAGGACAATGTTTCCAGCGAAATTACTGGGCATGCCGAGCGCAGTACATTGCCGCGCATGGTTTCATACTTTTGACGGTCTCTGGGTGGCACTGGACTTTCATCGGCTTCTGTGACACCTAACATCAGTCGAGCGAAATGCCAGCCTCGTCTCTCAGAAACACAAAAAAAAAGAGGGAAAAAGCTTTGTTTGAAATCTGTAGACAAGTTTAGTCTCAAACCTTAGAAAAAGTGTAAGTAGAACGTCAGTTAACGTGGCCGCGCATGAGACAAAACATCATTTATATATCAATCAATCACGATTACCATTACCAATTTTCGAACAATCAGGATACAGTCATAATAGCTGACACCAACAGAATAATTTCACACATATTATACAAGGACAGAAATATTATAAATATCCTTTTTTTTTCTGTGGGAAAGAGACATGACTGTATCCAGCCGTCTATTTTCTTTCTCTATCTACGAGTCAAACTCATAGGTTTTTCTGTTTTTTAGTATTCTTTTGAACACTGCGTGTAGTAATAAAATTGTAACCTATATTTTTGTTCCGTCGTACAAACGTAATGGAAATCATCTTTTAAGGCTTGTAACAGTTTGTGATAGTGCTTCTTGCCCTTAACGATAGAAGTTACGATAAGCATTTGATACACCATTAATAGTAAATACGTCCCGCTTTCGATGATGAGATGTAGGTCGTACGACTTTATATTATGTAAAAGAGATATAAAACATAATGTCGCCGCTATAAATGCATCAGTAGCCATGAATATTGGCGTGATGTACCTTGAATTAAAGAAAAAAGTGATTGAATAGATTATAAATAAAAAGCAAAATACTTAAGTATGTTCAATGGCATTTCGGGACATTTAGTAGTACCACAGCTATTTACTCGGACATAAATTTATCTATGGTATTTATATCTATCATAAAACCATAAATATTTTAAAGCAATTTTTGTCTTGATATCTTTAAGTTTCGCGAAAAATAACTTCTTTCTTCTTCTTTTATCGATCAAATTAAAAGATAAAAAAACAAAAATGACTTTAAAACATTTCTGATATATATACAAAAAGGAAAGCCCTTTTCTAGAAATCAACACACAGACCAACCGCTTGTGATAGAGACGTTAAATTTGAACTTAATCCTCCTCAAATGGTCTAGGTGAAACAATAAGAACGTATTTCGCGAAATTCACCTTCTAAAAGGGTAAAATGGACCCCCAAAATTTGTATGGAAATAAAATCTTATTTCATGCCAATGAAACTCTGTTATAAGCATATAATAAATAAAGAAAACGCTTTGTCGGCATTTTTCGAAAATCAACCCCTCAAGTGGTGAAAAGCAGTTTCATTTACTATAGGCGAGCGAAGCCGTGCGGGCAAGCTAGTGTTATCATAAACAGACAAAGCACCTTTTCGGCAATTTACACTTTATGTTTTTATCTTCAACTAGCTTATGCCCGAGGCTTCGCCCGCGTTGCTCTAGTAAAAACAGTAGGCTATTTATATTTAAGGATGCAATTGTGTATCCTGTAAGTGCTTAAGTACTGACCATTGGTTTGACTCAGTTAAACATCTGGGACATTAAATATCTTGTCCGTGTCTTAATATGACTGTGTTCTATGCCAATCCCGACACAAGAAAGCTTAAGTGTGGAGAGTGGCCAGAGTTGTATTTCCCATTTAGCTGCTATATGAAGTACCTAAGTTTTAATTTTTAAAAAAGTCAAAAACGTGTGGAAAAGTAACAAAAACACATAAAATTTGCTCCCTCTCTCTGTATCAGTCTGTTACCATCCCACTTCTGAGATATAGGCATACCCTCGAGGGGTGTTTGGGCCATAACCACCACGCTTGCCTAGTGCGGGTTGGCAGATCTGAAATCAGAGTAGTTCAGAATTGGGGACAAAACTTCTGTTACGTGCAATTTTATCCTGCCGTTGAGCTTTAGGTAGGTACTATCATCTTCGCTGTTGTTCCTCGAGGGTACAATCTTGAAATTAAAAACGTTGACTTTTTTCATATACCTACTGTTTGCCGAAGTGGGCTGCTCAAGAGCCTGCGAACCGCAGAACCTAAAAAAAGACGACTACTTTTCCCGTTTAGCACTTTAGCTTGAATCTCGGCCCCGCAGTCTGCATATGACCCATAAACTGAACATTCTCGAATGAAAACTTCAACATTTTCGTAAGACACAATATATTAAAACCGTGCAATCTCGTAAAAAATCATTGATTGTTTTCGTTTAATAATTAGGCTTCAAAAACAACCTCGCGGGCCGCTTGCGACCCAACAAACCGCGGGATTTTAAAATAAAGTCGTCGACTGTTACCAGTTAACACAATCCCTTGCAGGCCCATTCCCTTCCCTTGCGAGCAAGAGAACTACGCGACATCGAAATGTAAAACAATTTATACATTTTGAAGAAAAAATTAATCATCTTGTATAGCTTCTTCCTACCGTGGGTAACGTTTTTCTTTAACTATAGCAATATACCAGTCGTGGGAAACCTTTTGAAAGTCGCGGGACAAACTTTCGAACGGTCGTGAAGTTCCGGGCCGTAGGGAGATGAAATGTGTTTCTCTCATATAAACATCTTCTAAAATATGTTGAATATTCTGCCGTGGACATCTTATTGCTCTACACTATCAGTGAATTTATTTCAATTGTAGTAATTCTTAAAGACAGTTTAGTGCGACTGTTTATTGTTCCTCGGGCGGGTTCAGATGCCGCGGCGGGCTACATCTGGCCTGCGGGCCGGGCGTTGATCATACGTGCTTTAAGGGTTAGTTATCAAAAAGCAATACAGGCATTCTTAATGTATTTACAAATGTTCATCACTCTTGCTTGAAAATAACCCATTTCACATCTTTAAGGGACGATTTTCTAAAAATGCAGAAGCACGTTTGTATATTTTCTTTTGATTAATATATTTACAAAGTCCCAGAGCTATGGCATCAAAAAAAAAACTCCATACAAAATTTAACACCCCTTTTCCCCCCTTTAGGGGTTGAATATCGCAAAATCCTTTCTTAGCGGGTGGTTACATAGGTTAATAATAATTGTGGTTAATACATATTTATTTAGGCTGTGCGTTGATCTACCTATCAGTTTTCGTTACCTTTTATATAAATATATAGATGTAATAATGTGAAAATTCACAAGCGATACAACTGTAGACTAAAGCCCTTAACATATTGTAGGTTTTTTTTTAAAGATGTCAAGGCGCTAATAAGACTTCAATAAACATGTTCTATTATATTCAGCGATCGGCAGATTGCAACAGTAGCCCGTTTGGAGAGATCAACGCTGGGGCGTAAGACCGTTCGTTCGTTGCAGGGTCGATTCCTGCCGGACGCCGAATTTTCGAATATTTTTAATATATATAATATTTTGGCTCCAAACATCATTTGCTGGTATTTAGCCAGTGTCCCTATTTTGTTAAATGTCAAGTGCAGTAAAATATATCACAATAATCCAAGTCAAGGAAAGTAAATCACGGTCAAGTCCAAATCATGCCTCAGTATAGTGGCGGATTTCTAAAGAGTTTTGAAAACAGCACGAAACAAACTGTACACTAGGCTTGTTTGTATCGGGGTTGCCATGGAACGCTTACAAAAACTAATATCCAGAAATTTAAATTTATTCCCCAAAAATCTACTAGGCCGGGAATTGAAACCAACCAAAGAGTCGTCAATGATGAATGATGTACTTACAGCGTTGTGTACGTGTACGCTGTTACAATCTAAAATCGTAATAATACAAGAAACTACAAATACAAATAATTACAAGAACGCCATTACGCGGGCGAAGCCGCAGGCAGAAGTATGTGAATAATATGTATATTGCTTACGGGGAACCCGTTCTCGCCCCCCTTTATTATGGATATCCCTGATTACTGATAGTAATAGTGATCGTGTGCGAGTGGTGCAAGTTAACACGAGGGGGACGCTATCACAATTAGAATTACGAACATTTTTTATAAAAGGATGCTGGACCTGTGGGCTTATCCCGTAACTCTGAAAGCGATAGCTAGAGTTGCGCGAGCGGGACTGCGCATAGTGCGACTAGGTTGGTACGAGTGAGATGGCATGCTCTCGCAATCAGAATCACGAACGTTACAAAGTTAGAGGATAAGCCCGCTGGATCGTAGGTCGTATGCAGATTCAAATCCAGTCCATTGTCAAAATATGGAACTATCTATCAAAATATACACATAAAAATATTACTTACATCCACGTTGACATTTTCTCGCAGTCCATGACACAAAACAACTTAGCCCAAGTAACAAACATACTGTGGTAATTCAATGGATCAATTTGTCCTCGCAGTGCATTAAAATCATCTCTGTTTATATACGCCAGAAACCTTCTGTATTGTCGCAACAGCATTGTAGTAATCGTCCAATGAATCTGGGAGAATAAAATGTAGGTGTGACCTTTTATTGTGCGACTATTTTCTCACGCCGACTACCTAGTATAAAATATTTCTATAATTCCACAATTATAGTAAGTAGATAAAAGTGAAAATTAAATGCAAGCACTAATAGCCTTTTCCCATCCATACTAATATTATAATTTAGGCTTCGAGGTATAAAAATGATACGTTCGTATCTAGCAAAAAACTTCGTTTGCGTGATTCAGAACTCCCTACATGAGAACGGTCAGTCCATACAAAACGTCAAGAAATGCACAAAAATTAATCAACGCCATCTACCGAACCATAACAAGTAGCTTTGTGTCTCTACCTATCATTTGTTACCTTTACATGAATAAAGCTGCGCCGACTTTGACAAACATTAAAATGTTTATAGTCATACCGATATTATAATTCAGGGGAATGTAGCCGCAATCGAGACAGGACCAATCAAAGATTAGAGGTATAAAGATGAATAAGTTCGTCTCGAGCAAAGAACTTCGTTTGCGTGATTCAGAACTCCCTACATGAGAACGGTCAGTCCATACAAAACGTCAAGAAATGCACAAAAATTAATCAACGCCATCTACCGAACCATAACAAGTAGCTTTGTGTCTCTACCTATCATTTGTTACTTTTACACGAATAAAGCTGCGCCGACTTTGACAAAAATTAAAATGTTTATAGTCATACCGATATTATAATTCAGGGGAATGTAGCCGCAATCGAGACAGGACCAATCAAAGATTAGAGGTATAAAGATGAATAAGTTCGTCTCGAGCAAAGAACTTCGTTTGCGTGATTCAGAACTCCCTACATGAGAACGGTCAGTCCATACAAAACGTCAAGAAATGCACAAAAATTAATCAACGCCATCTACCGAACCATAACAAGTAGCTTTGTGTCTCTACCTATCATTTGTTACCTTTTCACGAATAAAGCTGCGCCGACTTTGACAAACATTAAAATGTTTATAGTCTGAATCATGACAGACATAGGCATTTTTTATGAAAAAAATATTTTTTTTTCCACTTAAAAGTCGCGGGCGATGCTGCGGTTTAAAGCTAGTATAACATGCAGTCCAGCATTGGAATGCTATTGCCATAATGTAAACAGGCACTGAAATGCGCTGGATCCAGTAAGTGATCCAACACAGTAACTGGATTGGCGTTCTAAGCCCGGCTTACATTATTCCTGTAGCATTCCAGCGCTGGATTATTTGCTGGATTCAAACGCTGGACTGGAATAATGTAAACCGAGCTTTATATTCAATTGATGCTCAGAGCTATTGAAAAATATATCGATGATATTATATGGTAATTACTTTTAAATTAAACCCAATTAGGTATCAATAGATCGCTCCGATCAAAGAGCTTTGCCTATCCTTAATTTGCCGACGCGAGCGGTGGATCGATTATTATAATCAAGGCCAAGATCCGCAAAAAGTGTTAGCTTTGACGCTACAAGAATTCATCATCATCCTCAGCCAGAAGACGTCCACTGCTGAACAAAGGCCTCCCCCTTTTAAAGCGCCACACTAAACAACAATCTGCCATTTGTATCCACCAGTTACTCGCAACTTACACAATGTCGTCGGTCCACCTATTGGGAGGCCTACCCACGCTGAGCTCCCGGTTCGTGGTCTACAAGAAGTAATATGTGAATAAGTTTTTTTTATCGGGCAAGTGCCTTTATTACCCGACTGTTCATGAAATTTCCGTCATGAATAGACGGATAATAAAGGCACTTGAACGATAAAAAAAATGTTGTTTAAATAACCCATGTTTTTGGGATGTATGTATTATGTCGTATTTATGTTTGTGTGTTCCTATATTATCTGCTTTAGCCGAAACAGCTTCACCGGTTTTGCCGAATGAAGTATTGGTGGATTCTTCTTTACGTCCGAAGTGACAGAGGACAAATTTTGGCTGATTTTGATAATGTTCGATATAAGCATTCGGTACTCAATGTTTTTTTTTTTTTTAATTTTAATTTATTAGCGTATTTTTTAATTTTTAGTACTAAGCAAGATTTAAAAAAAAAATGTTAAACAGATGTTTCAATATACAATGGTTCACGGATCTGTGGGAGGACGATTGCTATTTGATACAATCAGTCCTCCCACAGATCCAACTAACTAACTATCTAAAAAATACAAAAAGATGCTACTCGAATTTTTAATGTACCGAAGCAATGAAGTTTACGTTCCATTAAATTGCTTCAGTACACTAAAAATTCGAGTAACAAGTATTTCCCAGGAAACTATTGCAGATTCTTTCGTGATAAGGTTATCGGTACTCAATGTTAATCAATAATTTCGAGTATGAACAAAATCGGTCAAGAGGTTGTCAAGAGAGGTCGTGATGTATCTTTTTCGTCTTGAACTGAGACCTCACGACACGGCTTCACCTTATTATTTAGTTTTATTTATTTATTTCTCCATAATTAAACATATATAGCATTTTTTTCAAATTCTGCTAAACTGCATAGCAGTTTTTAGGTGCTACATGGGCTAGAGCCGCCTCTGCCTCACGACATATCTTTGACGCCAAAAAAAAACTATGAAATGGTAGGATTGAGATTGTGCAATAAAGTTCGTGCTCTCAAGGTCTACTGTTCGCAGAACTACTAGTAAGATTAGAGTCACCTAACAATTCTAGTACTCAATGTAAAACGCTCATCAAAACGGACTAGTACGCACCTCCTGCAAATAACTCAGCGTTATAAGCTTAAGGGTGCCGTTAAGTTTGTAACATCGATTTAAGTAGCCGCGCAGAATATAGTGCAAAAGATGAATAACTCTAATGATAAACAAAAGTAAAAGCCTATTAAGAAACGTTACTGTCACTCTATAGATAGCGTAATATTTATATTACATCTTATTTTTTTTAGTTTTATCTTTTCATCTTTTGATGACTTCAGTAAATGATTTTTATTTAATTTAATTCAAAACTAACTAAAACAATTAAATTGCAGTGCATTAAATTATATGGAAGTTTACCATTATGGGCTTCAAATCAGCCCCCAATTGTCACAAAACTTTGAAATGCCTTACTCGTATTGTAGAATTAAAAAAATATATCCTTAACTTTTTATCAGTTTATGTACATGTTTGTGTTTTTTTCCGTCAAGCGACGCTAACGTAGATTGACTTAGGTTAACGAGTTGAAAGGCTAACGTTGGGATAAGTCGAAGTCAGAGAAGAAAAGCAGCGGCTTTATTATGGAAGTCTCTATCTCGCTATAGCTATCGTGCAATATACGCGTACGATAGCACTAAGACTGGCACTGTGCGCTCGAGAGGGACAACGCTATAGTGAGTGACAACATCCATAAAAAAGCCGATGATTTGCATCGCTAGGCTTCTTCAGCTCCTACTTTAAACATCTAATTATATGGTTGAATTTAAGAATGAAAATATGCAAACTTGTATATTTATCGGTGATATGAAGGATGGTATCTGGTGTTACAGATATACATCGGCGACTGTTTGCTTGTTTGTCAGCTCTGGTTAAATAAAACACTTTCGGGTTGTTCATCTGTGTTTAACTTCGTCTGCTATAAGGCGGTAATGCGATTAGATGGAATGTTTAATTTAAACTTCTGCAGTGGAATGGATGGTTATCCAATTAAAAGTCTTGGTTGTAAAATATTTTGTACTCTTGATTACACAAATACACTTTATTAATTAACGATGACTAACTCGGTACGTAATTACTAGTATCTACAGCTACTATAAGCTAATGGTATGCTAAGCCGAAAATGTATAATTAATACATATGTAATAATAAGACAATGTTGATATATATAAAAATAAATAAATATATATAAATATCTGGGACATTTTTGCACACACGGTCATCTGACCCCAAACTAAGCAAAGCTTGTAATATGGCTGCCAGAGACTGATATACGTACATAGATATTTTTTTTTTAAATACATACTTATATAGATATTAACACCCAGACATAGAACAAACACAAATATTCATCACATAAATGTTTGTCCTAGATGGGAATCGAACCCACGCTCCCAAACACAGAAGGTAGGTTCACTACCAACTGAGCCACCGGGGCAGTCAATATATCAACATAGTATGAGTATGAGTGGTATAATTCTCATCATGAACACAAATTATGAACAACTTTGACTAAGGGACCAAATTATAATCGAATCACACTAATATTATAAAGCGAAAGTTTGTGTGTTAGTGTGTAAGTAGGTTAGTAGGTAAGTATGTAAGTGTGCTTGTTCCCGTTCAACACTGTAACGGCTGATTGGATTTAAATGAAATTTGGTATGGAGGTAGCTTACATCCTGGAATAACACATGTGCTACTTTTTTATCCCGAAGAAATATTCGGTTACTGTAGAATAGCGGGTAAATCCCCGGGGCGCGGCTAGTGAAAAATATATGGAAGTGCAATTTTTTTGGTATTTCCGTGTTGTTTCCATAGTAAAAGTTGTTCATAATGAATGATGATAATTGACTCCTTTTCGGCTTAGCATACTAGCATACCCGTCTCTTATAATCTGTAGAGGTTACTAGCTGCACCCTGCGGTTTTACACGCGAGAAAACATTCTCAGGAACCAGTTTTTCCGGGATAAACGGGAGCCTATGTCACTCTCTTGCCTATAAACTATATCCGTGCAAAAATGTATATCGATTTGCTCTTTTGCTTCGTGATAGAGGAACAAATCAACATAAATACTCTTTGACAATTATAATATTAGTAGGGATTTTAATGACTAAATTTTCCTCGCGATTCACAGTGGCGTCGATGCCATGTAAACTCGCTAAACTAATCTTAGTGCTACTGCCACCTTTTACAAATAGAAACACAAGATAAAGATAGCATGCATTTCAGTGCTGTCAAATAAGTCAGATCTTAGTTCTCCATACATTTCTTCATACAAGCTTAGACGAGACCGGAGCGGGTGCCGACTACAATCAATTTTTAAGTGTATCGCTATTGATGCATATGCACCTTTAAGCAACGAAATAAAACCCTTTTTTTCAGTCTTCTTTTAGATTTGTCTTTTTATTTTATCGTAAAAAAATAATACCTACAAACAGATAACACTAGTTTGATACATGATACGCTGTAATATTAGCAAATCAGAAAAACAGGTCTTTGAATTCTCACAGGATATAAGATTACGATTTAAAAAACTAAATATTTTGCACACAAATTCAGTATTTATTAGCCTCTCATACTAGCCTAAATTTAAACTACCTACTTCTGTAACAAATTAATTTTAAAACTCTTAACAAGATTATGATAGTTGGTATCGCCGCAAACTTTTTAATAATTCAACAGATTCGATGTAATTTTGCTCAAACATTGCATGTTCGCATATTCTTGCGAATGGTATGTTCGTTAATGACATTATATTTAACACTTAGGTTTCAATTGTCTCAAAACAAATTTATCTCTTTTTTTTAATTCTCTGCTCCAGTTATGTGCCAGAAAACAAATTCAGACTTATAAAGTTTACATATCCAAAGTAATATTTATATCCAAATTCAACACGGATGGGCAGTTGGGCAGCGTTTGGGAATTGTGCGATCTTTTTTCATCCAAAATCCCGCAGTGCCTGAAGACAAGGGCCTTCAAACAATGTGTTTTGCCAGTCATGACATATTGAACTGAAACTTAACTGCTGGCCTTTTGGAGAAACTCAGAGTCGCACGGCGGGCAATGAAGATAGCTATGCGTTTCTTTCCGCGATAAAATCCGGAACGTGGATATCCGCCACAGGACCAAAGTCTCTCACATAGCTCTCTCACTCTCTTTCTCTCTCATAGCTCTCAAAGTTTGAATGCTGAAGTGGCAATAGGTAGGCTACATCGCTCAAAAAACCAATAGCAGATGGGGAAGAAAGGTTCTTGAGTGGTGACCACGAAAATGAAGGCCGCAGGCTGGCCAAAGTGGACCGACGACATTGTAAAAGTCGCGGGCAACCAGTGGATGCAAATGGAAAGTTTTCGGTCGGTGTGGAGGTCTAAGGGGAAGCCTATATTCAACAGTGGACGTCTCCCAGCTGATAGTGATGAGGATGAAGAATATGTAATGGTAGAAAAAACCCTTATATTGATGCTGCCGTATTTGAATGTCCGTCTGTATGTCACAGACGAATTTCAAAGAACTGTAAAAACGATTAACTTAAAATTTGGCACAAGTTTATATGGTTACCCTCATATTATTCGGCATATAAGATACAATAATTATAATATAGGTAAGAATAATTTTAATGTAAGAAAATCATTTTGGTCGCCAATTTGAATTTAATGAAATCATTTGAAATATTGAGTACCAACTATAAATAGCGTAACAAGAGTAATTCCACGTTTAGGTCTCTATGGATCCCGTTATAGTCGAGCTACTTAGAAGCTTCCGCTGTAAAGGGCGTGCGGTCAGAAGGATCCCTAAACTTGTCTCGAGTACCAATTTGTTAAATTATTTAACATCCCCCGGGAGCGAAAGTGGGTCTTGATACCTTAAGAAGCTTTTAATGTTCCATCAGTATGGGACTCCTTTTGTAGTCGTAGTTGGTAGTAAAACGGAAGCAATGCCCTTAATTACTGAATAATTATGCAGATTAAAGCTCCAATTAGAAATTCTGAGCGCAGATTTTGTTTATTAAAAATAGTGTATGGAATTACTCTAAACTGGAATCAGGGCTAGTCACTGAGCTTATACGAGCTTAGTTATTACTTTGTTTATCCTAACTAATATTATGATTCAGAGGAATATAGCCGCATTTTTATAACCAATAAAACTTCAAGAAAAATGAAGAATACTTAAAAATAATACTACAAAAAGTCTTGAATGAAGTTTGTAATAATTATTTAAATTAATATGAAAATGAATACGTTCGTCTCGAGAAAAAACTTCGCTAGCGAACTATAGGAAGTAACTTTGTCTCTCAGTCTGAATGTTTGTCGCGTTATCACGGCGAAACGGCTGAACAGATCTTGATAAAATTTGATAAGGGATTACTACAAAGACGGACAAGGGATCCTTTTTTTTTTATTTCAACGCGAACGAAGTCGAGGTTAACAACTAGCGGTATGATAAAATACTACCAATATTATGAGAGTGAATATTTGTTTTTTTTTATATCTATTTGTTTGTTTCCACTGAAATCTGTCACGACTAAACTGATTTTGATTTATGAAGGTAGGAAATGCTATACATAGATAACTAAGCTGCTTTTCATCTCAAAAGATTTTTTTAATGCTTAGGTTATGGAATTTTAAATGGTAAGTATGGTCGAGAATAGTAAATACCCCAACGTAAAGTTTGTTTCTCCTTACTAGAGAAAAAAGGTATACAAACAAAACCATAGACAAGATCAGTGATGAGGTGCCACCGAATGAACGACAGTTAGATATAAAGTGATTGAACAAGTGAATCCATTATTTTTTCGTAACTTCTCAAAAATGTAGTGTCCCCAAAAATCCCAAAAATGTCTAACCGTAAAATACGATCAGATTATTTTGTGTTGTTCGTTGTCGTTTTCGTATCTATGCAAAATATAGTTTCATCATCATCATCACATCCACTGCTGATCAAAGGCTTTCCCCTAAATATAGTGTAATTATGATGAATTTCGTTGAAATCCATGTATAAATAGTTGAATTCATGTTTCTTAAGTAATTAGCTAATTTTGTGGGAAAGGGCGTTTTGTTTACTTTTTTTTATCAGGTAAGGATGAACTGACTTTACGGTTACTGTAGGATCGCGGGTAAAACCGCAGGGCACGCCTAGTCGTAAAATACATGTACAACATGTAACGTAGGTACATATATTAAAATCTAATTATTTTATGAGTACAAAACGGTATCACAGACTCAAATTCAAATTATTTATTGACATAAAAATGATTACACATTACCAACAAAACAACACTACATAAACATAAACAATAAACAACATTACATTATCAATAAAATACTACCTCATACATACTACATCCGCAGAAAAAAAATACATTTCACGTAAAAACATTGCAAGCATATCACCAATTTTAATTAATCCCACATTTTTAATCAGCACGCCCGCGCCGTAAAAATATAATTAAAACTAAACAGAGCACCCTCACCAGCCAGTTTTATCCGTCCACCTGTTAAGCAAAAAAAAAAAGAAAAACATTCTCAAAAAAAGAAGTTAATTAATTACGTATGCAAATTGTCGAAAAAGTCGCAACGAGACAGGGCAGACGGGATAATGAGATTGTACGGACACGTAGGCTTTGAACAGACAGAAAAGAGGGTAGAGACAAAAATGGAGGACTTAAATTACGCACACTATTGCACCTGTATACATATTGTGTAGCTATGTGGAAAAAAAATGAAGTGTATTTTTTTGATGATTAAATTAGCTCGTGCTTGAAACGATTAATGGTAGGTCTCCAAAGAAATACGATTGCTTTAAAGAAAATCAAAACCTATTTATGTACGGTTAAATATAAAGCCGACGCGGCGTCGTTTGCCCCTTTATGAGTACTATATACATTTTGCATTTGGTCATTCTGCACTGTCCACACATTTCCGGGTTAAGCTGCCGTCAGTGTTCTGTAAGGGACCGAAAAAATATTGCATACATTTTGTATTAACGTGTCCACAAAGTTCCGTGTCAAGTACATCCGGGCTGTCAGTGTCCCGTCAAACTTTACTGTTCAGCCGTTTAGCTGTGATTCCGACAAACATTCAGACAGAGAGACAAAGTTACTTCTTATAGTTCGCTAGATAGCGTCGATCCATTTTTGTTCACGCCACTAACTACGTGGATTTTATCTGCACTATTAAAATGTTTGGGCTGCAACGACGTGTCCGTCGGCGCCGAGGTACGTGTGATACGAGTACTTCGCGTCGATCTAATTATAGTCCTACGTTCACTCCACGATTGGAATCATCTGCTTACAAACCATTGTAATGGTTTGTAAACAGTAATTGTATTGGTTGTATTGGTTTGTGGTTTGTGTTTGTGGTTTGTGGTTTGTGGTTTGTGGTTTGTGGTTTGTGGTTTGTGGTTTGAGCATTGAGGCTAAACAAATATGGACACGGATATCGCGAACTAAGACTTTTTAATCTTGGTATTTATTGATTTCGGCCATTTTTTTATCGTTTACTAGTTCAGAAAAACGAAAAAGCTTACCATTGCGTAGGTTCGATGGTTCTATTTATCCCACTGAGTCTTTTCCTTTATATCTTATCAGACAGCAGTATGCAACTTCATAAAATGTAGAAATTATTTTTTTATCAACTATTTGAGTTTGCATACTGCTCTCTCCACTGCGCCACGTAGCCTCCATGATTAAATCATTGCCGCATCGTAATAACAATGTATTCTCTAGTAATAACTGTGATGAATTATCACGGGAAGAAAAAAGCGAAGCAAACCTGTCTTTTATAAAAATTTCTTTTTCAAAGGGAAATTTTGTGGTCTTGAGAGGTTAGTATGCGACAGTCTATTCCATACAAACGTATTCTCCTTTCACCCGAATAATAACACTACAGAAAATATTTTTTTAATCTCTGTGTGAGGCACTGCTACCTACCGCAGGAACTAATACGAACGATAGTCGTACCAATCGCGAAAAATAAAACGGGTGATATTTCGAGTGCGGCAAACTACAGGCCCATTTCGCTGGCCACGATTGTGGCCAAGGTACTTGAGAGAGTCATCTTCTCCCACATCAGTTCGATGAGTATTGACGACGCCCAGTTCGGCTTTCGCCCGCAGGTTTTTACTGACATGGCAATATTCTCACTGAAGGAAATTGTCAAATACTATACCGAGCATGACACTACAGTATATGCGTGCTTTCTTGATTTAAGCCGCGCTTTTGACACAATAAACCGTGAGCTGCTGTGGGAGAAGATGAAAGGCACGAAGGTTCCCCCTGAGGTTGTTGATCTGCTGACGTACTGGTATGACAATCAGACCAACAATGTCAGGTGGGACTCGGTGATGTCGGATGGCTACCGGCTGTCCTGCGGTGTGAGGCAGGGGGGACTCACCTCTCCCGATCTCTTTAACCTTTATGTGAATGACTTGATCGTGGAGCTGAGCAGCACCCCAGTCGGGCTCGGTTGGATGGCAGATATGTCAAGAACCTGAGTTACGCTGACGATATGGTGCTGCTCAGCCCCTCGATTAAGGGTTTGCGAAAGCTCATCGATATTTGCGAACGATATGCGCATAGTCACGGCTTAGTCTATAATGCCAAAAAAACGGAGATGATGGTCTTCAGGTCGGGAAAGGGACCACAAAATGTGCCGGCGGTTTACCTTAATGGGCAACCGGTAGCCATAGTAAATAGTTTCAAGTATCTTGGCCACATCGTGACATCCAGCCTATCAGACGACGAAGATATGGAGAGACAGAGAAGGTCTCTTTGCGTAGTTGGCAACATGGTTGCAAGGAAATTCTATAGGGCGCCGCCTGATGTGAAGATTACTCTGTTTAAGTCCTTCTGCCAATCCTTCTATACGTGTCAGCTCTGGACTAAGTACACACAGAAGGCGCATAGCGCGTTACGAGTGGCGTACAATAACATTTTCAGGCACCTGATGGGCCTGAAATGGTATTGTAGCGCGTCTGAGATGTACACGGAGTCGCGAGTGGACTCATTTAACGCAATACAGCGCAAACGAATAGCGTCGTTTATGTCCAGAGTTGACACGTGTAAAAACGCGATTGTTCAAAGTATTTCTGACAGATTGCCACTGACTGCAACCTAAAAACGTTGGGTGGCTATTACCACCTAACTAGGTATAGTTATATATTGGTATTTTTTTTTTTTTTATTAAAATAAGTTGTGACTGAATTCTAAATTATGAATTAAATTATGTATTTTTTTTTCTCTCCATATGGATCATGTGTCCGAAATAAAGAATTATTATTATTATTATTATTATTATAATTGATTGCAATAAAATTGATATCTACGGATGCCATGCTACGCATTTTTTATTTATTTTATTGAGAAAAATATCAGAACTCGGGCATGTCCTAAAACTGTCACCAGAACCACCAGAGGACGGGAAATCCTCCAAGGATCCTATATGGTCCTATATGGAATTGGTGAACATTCTGCGACCTTTAAGCCGCCCGCCAAGCGTGGGGTTTATGGCAACTACTTCCCAGTACGGGGGAAGTTGGTAGTATATAAGGTAACTTTTTAGTGCTGTGCAATTTTTTGTCACGCAATCAGTGTCTAGAACATATCAAACCATTTATTAATTTATTTTTTGGACCACGAAATGTCGGAAAACCTATTTACCTATCAACTTCCCGCTGTAACGAGCGAGAAGAAGCGATAAAGGTTCCTACACGCATCATAGCTGTTCGTAGTACAATCACGAATAGAGTGACTATGACAACCAGCTCTTGCTAAAGCTACTTTCATTTGAAGTTATTTCGATAATTTTGTACCAAGGTGGGTAAAGCCAAAAAATATGTATCTCTTATTTTTCAACTATCTTTAAGTACACAAAATTTGCGCACTACTTAAAAATTTACCCTGTATATGTGATATCAAAATTATAATAATTATATTTTTTTTCGCCACATACAAATTGCTGATAAGCATGTGCCTCATATCTATGACAGAAGCTTATCCACTTGGAAGCAAGTAAAAAGCTACCGGTCTCTACAGGCACAGTATCGTCGTTTTTTCCACGTGCGCGAATGGCACCCGGAGACCATGCTCGTTACACGTCATTAAGCGATACTTTACAGCAGACGGCCCTCGAGACTACCCCCCTACATGCTCCCGCTGCATTATACCACTGGATATACGTTTCGAGCTCCGTCTTTGATGATGGGAGTGTGCTGTAATGTCATTTCGGTTTTGTGGAAAAGGAAATTCCGTATGTGGATTTTTTAAACATAAAAGCTAAGAGCACAATTACTATAGCATTAAATGCTTGATTGTCAATCTTTTACGAAATGTAGTTAAAAATTTTACAGCAAAATGTATCGGTAACAGAAAAAGTGTACTAATAGTGTACTGTCATACGACAATTATTTTATCATGGAAATCTATACTTATAATCTATCTATATCTATACTTATAACAAAATTGTAACGAGGAGATTACTGTACATTCAAGATATTTGTGAGCAACAGAACCCAAAAATATAGTTTTCAAAATATTTGTATGTTGGTCTGTCTATCTGTCTGTCCGGAATAAACTCAGGACTGGACTTACGTGCAGTTTTTTAAAATAATTTCTGTGGATTTTGGCGCTTTCGGCTTTGTTTCGTTAGTGCAGCAAACGGTGCAGGAATATTGAAGTTATGACGCAATTTAGGAAAATATGAGGATCTATTACAAGTTGAACCACGGAACATACCGGATCCGTAGTGCGCAAGGCTCAGCTTAAGCTGGTTTTTGATTATCTTGAGAGTTTACTGGAGATATTACACAATATTTAAGAACGTTGAGTACTTTTGCAAAGCAAATTAACGTCGAGTCGCGAATAGATGGCAACGTGGGACTTCTGAATTGCGGTGACGAATTTATCCATAATTTAGGTATCGTTTGCGAGATTTATCTGAATAATAGGTTATATTCGTAAGAACATAAAATCGAATGACTGATTAGGATATCGCAATCATCCCGACCGGTCAAAAAGCGTGAAAAAAACAGGAGTTACTTATAAAATTTAGTGAGAATGAGCACTAAAAAGGCTTAAAAAGCATTTCAGATACTATATACCTAAGGGATTAAAGTTTGTGTGGAAGTTAGTAATTTTCACTTTGTATTTTAGAGCACAAAGTTCGAGTCTCAGTTCTGAGCCCTAAACCCACGAACGAAGTCGTGAGCGTCAGCTAGTCAGCTAGTCAGCTAGTAATCTATAAAATTGAATCTGAAATAATTCCAAACGAGAGTTTTCAATATAATTTCATTTTAATACTTGTAGCTTTTTAACTATTTTTACGAATCAAATTATTTTTTCTAAAAGCTTCTTTTTGTGAAATTTTGTTTTTATAGGGATAATTATTTCTTTTCTTTAGTATGAAAACTGACACGTGGTTTTGACACATTTTATTTCAATAAAATTTGAATACTCACGTTGAAATGAGTCGGTTATTCCGACTATATAGTTATCACACTCGGTGATCTTTTTGAAGGAATGCTATAAGCGTGACGCGTGCGCAACCTCGTGTTGCCTAGCAATGTGGGCCGCGGCACGTCGCGTGCGTGATGTCATCGGCTGCTGTGCAGGGGCGGGGGCGGATAGATTATTGTGCTGCGATGGCACACATTGGAACTCCCCTCACTGCAATCCCCAGGTAAAATATCAAGAACACTCCAGCACACAGAGCTCACAACGTCACTATAGACTAGTGTCGCCGCCACTCTCGTGAGCTCCATGAAGACAATTTCTCCACGTCGATGGTAGGTGCCAACCTCCGTCCCTGTTGAAGTTTGGACGTCTGCAGATTTCAATGGCAAGATTTAGAACGGTGGTCCTTGCCAATCTTAGTTGCAACATGTAATGAGTTGGATTTTTCTGTAAATTATGTGTTTAATTTGAACTAAATGGAATTTGGAATTTCGAAAATTTGGAATAAAGATAAAGATAAAGATGGCTTCCGTGACTTATTAGACTTCTCATGCGCTAGCGTTTTCGCCTATCAAACTGCACAAAGTGCTGCGCCTGCGCGTCAAAATTTAATTTTAAATTTAAGTCAAAAACTTACGTAACTTACTTACTTAGTACTCATGGGTTATTTACTAATAGTAATGAAGTAAACAGCCACAAACGTCTAAAACTTACATGTACAATTTACAAAACTAAACAACTTACCTAATTAAAATTATTACAAAATACTAATACTGGTCACTCTTGAGTTATATAAAGACCTGGCCAAACTTTTGGTGGCAGGTGACCAGAGTGTTGGCACTTTCTTTTGTCAAAATCTCAGCATTGCCATCCAGCGTGGCAATGCTGCCAGCATGCTATAGCTACCCTTCCTCGCTCCAAGGCGCTAGTAGATATGTTTTTATTTTAATGTTTGTAAATTAAAGTATTTGATATTAAAGTAGTTTATTATATTCTACATACCTAATATTATGTTTTGATTAAAATCTTTATTCAGTATTATTTTATTTACCATTAAATATTTAGCTTTTCTACGTCAGCAACAGTTAACTCAATTTCGGCAGACAACCAACACATGGTAAATTGGATAAAATTTCGCCGCCAGTGTAATTTCGGTGAATGACATGACGTCGCTTATTCATTAGTGACTACTTAAAATATAGAGCGCTTCAAGAGCGCACTGAAATTTGTAAAAAGTATTTTTCATTTTATACCTAGGTGCTAGGTTTGATAAGGCTTTACTTGATTAAGTACATATTACAAAACTTGGAAAATGTAATTCTCTATAAAAAAATTGTCTGATACTTTAGGTATATCTAAATTGTTGCTTACTCATAATTATAATTTTAAATTTAAATCACCGATTTCCTCTGAACCAAAAATTTTCTTCGTCATAGTCGCTTAACTATCATAATCAAGATTATCTTGGCACCAACCGTGAAGTACAGATCATTAAGGAGTTTCGGTGACCATCTGCAGTCTTCTTCATCAGTTCCACTTCACTAAATGATATTTTCTGAATGCAAATGATTGACTTGTTGATGAAAGTACCAAATTCGCTATATGTATGCTTATAATATTTGAGGAGTTCCCTCAATTCCTCATGGATTCCATTATCAAAACTAGGTTTTGATAGATATGGGACCAAACTGTTAGTATCTCCTTTCAATTATAAAAAGATTTTCCGAAATCGATATATAAATGTCGGAGTTCTGAGGTAACAAATACATAAAAAAAATATGAATTGAAAACCTCTTTTTTTGGTTGGTTAAAAACAGATGCGATGGTATCAAATTTTCCAAGTAAAAAGGCTCTTACTTTGCGACTTAAGGCGACAATTTATTTTCGTCTGTCAAGTCCCTATCTTAGGAAGTGCAGCGTTTTGGTACAGGACTTTTACAGGATTCAATTGCTTTTTCTTGAAAATATTTTTATTGTTCCAAAAGAAGGTATAAATTGAATCTAATTCAAATACTTTGTAATACAAATGTTTCTTTGCGCATAAAATCCGGAACTAAGATATTCGCCGAAGAACCAAAATCACATAACTTTCAGTGTTTGCATGCCGAAATGGCAATGGACAGGCCACGATCACAGTTAACCGAAGAGAACTGAAGAACCGATAACCAATAGAGAAGAAAGTTTTTTGAGTGGCAAACATGAACAGAAACACGCAGCGTAGATAGGTCTCCCACTGCGGAGTACCGACATTGTGAAATTCGCGGGCAAACGGTGGAAGCAAGTAGCAAGCAAAGCAAGGCCTATGTTCAGCAGTGGACGTATTCCAGTTGTTCAAATACAGTGAATGAAAGTACCTACAAAGATAAATAGAAGCAGTCTTAGTTCACTTTCTGCAAACTGGAAAATTCATAATAATTAAATATAAAGATTAAAATTTACATACTAGGTAAAACCTAGCAAGCCTGGAGATAATAATCATGATATTATTCAATGGGGATGACTAATTTACAAAAAATAACGCTTCTCCATTTCAAAGCCTAAAATATACAATCGTCATTAGTGGGCACTCAGGAATATGAGTTATTTCCGAGATTCTGATTCGAATTCCAATGAGATACACCGTATTGCATATCAATTCAGAACGCTAAGGGCTTATTCGGCTCACTTTCACTGGGCAAGGCTTGTTGTTTGTTGTTTACGACTTAACTAAACTTACAGTGCGAGAAAGAAAATTATTTTGTCACCCAGTATAATAAAAAATATATAATAAAAGTGATATGATAGACACATATAATCTGCTGAATGGAAATAATAGCATTCGTAATCATTCTTGACACTAAGGATGTGCAATGTGCATCCTTAGTGTCAAGAATGATTACGAATGTCAGTATATCAGACTGATTAAAGTGACGGAGAAAGAACGAATTATGCACAGTCAGCCTAATAGAAATACAACACGTGTGCCAATTATTCAACCCTCAAGCAGTATGCAAACTTGCGCTCCGGATTGAAGTTCAATGTTTTCATTGAAATTACTGGACATAAAGAGATTAAAATCTCATCATAAGCTAAGCTAAGCTAAGGGTGATAAGCTAAGCATTGCTTAACTTATCAGAACCAGAAACAGAACTGAACTGTTAACATTTCTGGGTAGCACTAATCTGTGGTGGGCAAACGTTACGCTCACCATTAGGTAAGCATTATGCTAGTCATAGTTACAAAACAGAACTGTGTCCAAAAAATAAAAATAAGCAGCCCTTATGCGTTTAAAACTCACGTCAGTGTCATTTTTGTGATATCGCTATATTTTATTTGGTATTATACATGTATTGAATTCAAAAATAAACATGTAATAGTACATTACTGTCGCGGTCTGTAATGACTGTGTTGCTGGCAGCGTTAATGATGGCCGAAAGCACAGCGTATCAGATTTAAAAAGTGCTACCTCACAGTTAATATTTAATATGTATGTATACTGTTAGTGTTTCTTTAAATAAACAACATCATGTCACGAATTATTATTATATATGTCATGAATTATCAGAGAAAAGGTAAAAAAAAACATTAATCTCCAACTAACGTAACATCTCAGGTGCAATTTATGTCTTGCGACGTTAGAGAACATCCCTCTAATATATCAAAGTCTACATAAAACACGTAGCCACAGTTAATCCAAGCACGTAGGTAAGTGTTGAAAATTCAATGAAACTTTGCCCGGTGTCTTGCCGAGTGTGGGCACCGCAAAGCGCTGTCACAGTAAACCCTAAATTAATATGAATCTCTAATTTGAGCGTCACACGTGTTGCGAGCTCACAACTTTGCAGACTACGCCAAATTGGATAAACATGTGCGACGAACGGGGGCTTGCGTGTTGTACGGAGCGATATTTTGAACAGACACGCCCCGTACAGAATATATAATAGTTCACTTCAAAAGAGTCTCCAAAATGTCATTTTTAGGGTTTCGTCCCTAAAAAGGATAAGAGAAACCCTTATAGGATCACTTCGTTGTCCGTCTGTTCATCTGTCTGTCTGTCTTTCAAGCTAATTGAAAGTGAAATTAATATCAAAAATCAAGCTTCTAAGTCAAAGCAAGAAAAATACGGCGATGTATATACTGCATATTTTGTCACTCGCAATTAAATTAAAACCTACAAGGTACCTCCCGTTGACTACAATCGCAGGAAATTTTGCACGAATCAAGGTCTTAAAGTACATTAAATTAATAAATAGGAAAATTATAATTTGTTCAAAATATTTTTTGCGATTAAAAACTTGTTTAATAAGAATTTAATAAATTGAACTGAACTTAAAGCTAAAATAAAAAAAAAATGCTAACCTAAAAGAAATTAGAGATTGTTGAAGCCATCTAGGTCCGTGTTCCCTATAAATAGTTTAAACGGTCTCTAATTTCAGGTAACGTCAACCCAAAACACTACCCGCTTTGCCCCGCTGAATAGCGAAGCTTAGTTTCTGACCATTGGTCAGAAACTAATACTATAAACTAATACAGGCCAGCATTTGATCACATTACATTACATTACATTATCAGCCAGAAGACGTCCACTGCTGAACATAGGCCTTCCCCTTAAAATTATATTTTACTATGAAAACTGACGTGGTTTTGTTTTAATAAAACGAGAATACTCACGTTAAATTAAGTCTGTTTTTCCGTCTATAGTTTCGATTACATTCGGTGACCTTTATCAATAAATGCTAAAAGTGACACGCGCGACGTCATCTTGCCTTGCACACCAACTAACAGACTCAATTTAACGTGAGTATTCCCGTTTTATAAAAACAAAATGAATTATATTATTGTCTAAAAAAGAAATGTACGGAATCCTCGGTGCGCGATTCCGTATCTTATCAGTACTGACCATACTTTGATACATAATCTGATACAGTATCATACTTTGAAAAGTAAGACACTCACTTTCCATCAATTATGATGAATAAAGTCCAAATCTTCACAGAAAATGTGTAGCTGCGTAATCATTTCGCAAAATACACCGCAGGAATGAAAAACAAAGGAAAAAAAACCTATGTGAACGGACTATAATTATTGTGTATCCAATATTTTGTGTGTGTGTGTATTTTTTTTCCTGTTTATTCAAGACGTACCATAATCCCTTTCCCTATGTTTTCGTCCCTCCTCGAACTTTACGGTAATGATAATGATTGCGTTTACTTCAACAATTACTTCTGATTTGAGCATCAATAAGACGTTGAATACTGCCTAACATAAACGAATCAGGTGCTAAATTACCTTTGAGGCAGAAATTAGAAATCAGCACGGTTATTATCCGAATGCTTACCCACGTTAACTGGCGGGCGCGGGCGCGGGCCTGAAATTTTAAACATATGGGTTACTATGTAAGTACTCGCGTACAAGACGCTGGTGCTGGTGGAACACGGGTGGAAGTAGCGGGCAAACTCACGACTCACTTGCGGCAATTTCAAACGTGTGAATTCATTTGTTTCTCTTGCGGTTTCAGGTAAGTCACATATCACACTCGCGCAAAAGCCTGGCAGCCAACGTGAGCACGAAATCGCGCCCCGCTTGTTCAACATGCGCAAACCCTGAAACCGGGTAGGCTCGTTAAATTGTTTAAATGTTTATCAGGTTGTTGATGCATCAGAAAAGAAAACAAGGAAGATTGTATTTTTTTGACAATTATTCTTCTGTCTCCGCGTTTATCCCACATAATTTTACGGGAAAAACAATATCATTTTAGTTCTAGCGTGTAAAATGAGTTGCCAGAGGCTCTAAGGCCTATGTTCAGCAGTGGACGTCTCCTGGCTGATGATGTACAATTGTAAATGCTATTCACGTGCTTAACTATTTTAGTAGTCAAATTGCTATAAAATTTGCAAATGTTTAATTCTCGTAAGAATTGTGCATACGATGAGCAATTCAGAGTATAGGTGGCCTTACACTATTTTTACGTGTAGCTTATACACATAAATACTATTATTATAATATAGAAGAATTTTTTGGAAGACAATAATTTATAAATTTTAGTTATAAGTCGTATAAGTTTTCTGTATTATTCTGTATTTCTATATTTATTAATAGGTAGTTTTACTTTTTTAGTATGTAGGCAACACCCTATAACAGGGTATAATGTGTAATTTAGTACATTCTGAAAAATGTTACCATTACGCATTATGTGGCAATGTATACTTAAATAAATACACATAAAAGTTAATGAGGGTATTAACTTTTAAGTGCATTTTACTCATAAATACCTTTTTTAATGTTATTATACACCCGGACAGATGCTGAGCTTAGAACGTGTTTTGAGGATTTTATATTGACAACTTAGAGCAACACCTATTTTTTTTTAATTTATCCTTCCCCCTCTTGTTGAACTTTTGCCACATTAGCGAGATTTTAGTGACATCTTACATTTTTAACTAAAAAGTATTTATGTCAACATAAAAATGTAATCCATTCGCGTCAGTTATAAATCCGAGTTTATCCTTAAACCAAGATGAATCGCTTGAAGAGGTCGAGTGAAAAATGCACTAATTCTAAAGCAACGGTCGGGGCGAGCACAGAGTGTAATTCATTCTCATTAGCCGCTAGCAGCTTTTCTCATAACACGCTATCGTAAAAGTGCATCCGTGGAACAAGATTTGGGCAACATCTTGGCTGTTTTTTTATAGAAATCTATGTACATGGTGCTTTTTAATCGGATAGGGAGCGGCTGTGAGAATGTTTAGACAAGATAATGAAAAACTTTTGCTTTACGACTTTTGAAACTTCATGAAAACATTACATGTTTAAATTCAACACAAATTGAAAATTTTGCACACTACTTACCTAAAAAGTTACTCTGTATAACTCTTCTTCTGGGGTTGTTGGGTAAGCCGTCCTATCGTCTTTCCAATCTTATACAACCAGTCTCAGAAAATCCTACTCTTATTAGGTAAATAGTTTGAATGTAAACTGTACAAGCACGGTCCTAAGTCTCCACCTTGAGCCGTAAATCCTTCGCAGGTGCAGGAGGTCTATCCGACTAATTAAGGAGCCGCTGAATCGACCTTCCAAAGTCTGCTGCTGCATTTATACAAAACGACACGATAAACAAAGTTGAAACAAAACAACCTTGATGACAATTACGACCCTTATTACTTTAAAAAAATGAATACGTTTTGTTTACGCCGGTTTAATTACTCGAGTAAGGCAATTCTCACACTGTTCCGCGTCAAGCGACAGGGCACGGGACCGCGTTTTTTAACGTTGTACTGAAGTATCTCAATTTCTTTAGAAAACACGCGCAGTACAACACAATGAAAACGCCATTCCGCGAAACGCAGTTGGCTCTGCATCCCGCGCCCCGGGATTAATCTTATGTAAGTAGGTTTATTATTTCCTAAGTTCTAACATGCTAACTAAGTTTTTGCATAAAGGTCTTGATTTTATAGTAACAGTTGTGACTTGTCGTGTCGTCGATTGTAAATCAAACAGCACCCTCCTCCCAAACTCTAGTTAAGCCTACGATTTTCAAAGAGGTTTCTTAGCCGCAATGCAGTATGTAGAGGTAAAAACTAAGGCAGAATTAATTGGACTCATAAATCTGAGGACACATAAGTACCTAAGTTTTGGATGTTTAAATTGTTAGACATTTGATTTTATGGTTCTTTTTTATTCACATTTCAACAGTGGTTTTGTTTTTACCTACACCTATTAAAATGACCGATGAGATACAGTTGTGGTGATGATAGCTTATTGGTTAACTTTTAGCTTTAATTTTTATTATTTTTCTTACTGTAAAAAGCAGAAGCCTACACTACGGTGACGTCCCTTGTTTGGGCTCCAGTGCACACCGTCAGCATGATAAGATGCAAGCTTCATACATGAGAAAAGGCAATTTCAACCTCAATGTCCTTATAATACGACACAAATATAAAGGTGTATCATAAGACGTGAGACACAAACGCGAATTTTAATTCTTTGCCTATTTTTATAGAACATAAAGGTTGACATTGCTTTGAAGGAGAATAGTTGTATCCTCATGAGTGTAGCTTGCGCCTAAGGTTTGAATCTCTTACCTACCTTCTGTTGTACATTTAGATACTTTTTTAAAACGTTATTTTTTTATTTGATATCAAAATATTTCGAAATTTTGTCATTTATGATAAAAAGCTGCAAAAATCATTCATAACGAGTACTCGTTTCACATTTGAAGTGTTACTAAAACATAACAAAATCGCGGATAGCATAGAAGCGTGGCGCATTGTATCAGTTACCGTTTGCCGGGATCAATTCACGTGAATTGTGAACGCTTTTTGACATGCAAAAGGAAACATAACAGGGGTATTTGTCGCGAGCACACGGGCCGTTTCCGGGACAATCGCGGTGAGTGTACACTAGTGGAGCGAAGAAACGAAAAATTGACTTCCTGTTCGTGCCAACGAATTTTTTGTAAACAACTTAAATGGTTTTTAGTCGATGGGTGGTTGTTGTCGTCGACTAAAAATCTTGATAGGTATTATCATATATAAACTGTTTTTAAACTAATACATTTTAAAATACATGCAAATGTTGCGTTCTTTATACGTATTTTATACGTAGACTATTAGATGCAAATACTTCAAATATAATTAAATAGTTTAAAAAAACTTATAACGATATAACACAACTTTACTTAAGAGGTGGCTCCACTGATTCAGCTATCCCGTTTGCACTTATTTTTAAATTTGGCGCTGGAGATGAAAAAAAAGCACGTTTTTTTTTTTATTTTCCCTTCTCCTTCGCCAAAATAAAAAATAATTAAATGACAATTGCTATCAAATAATGACAATGGTATTCTAAAGATATTAAATGGATTGTAATTTTTGTATTAAAAAAATGTTGATAAAGTGCGAACGAGATAGCGAGAGATTGTTGTTGTGCTATTAGGTACACACTGCTTTTGGAAAGTAGCAGTACATCATCAATTATGTAATGGATGTGTGGAAATATATTTCACCCATTACTATTTGCTAAAAAATCTTCGAATCTTCAAACATACCATAACTTATTATAATGTAAATTTTTATATCTTGATACATTCAAGATATAAAAATTGACATGTTTTCTTTAATTTTTTAACTGTGTCCAATGTTTATTTAAACTGGACTTGAATTGAACTTTACTTGAATGTAATCAACTATAAATTGAATTTATTTATTTATTTATGCAACAGCACAATAATATAAATTAATGAACATTGATACATTTTATAAAACAGCCATTTATAGGTCTATTATATTTTAAGTAATATAAACAATATCGTTTTTAAATCACTACTCCTTAATCACCAAACAAGATTGACATACAAAGTGCTCCAATAAATAAAATAAAAAAACATGACATCGTGCGAAAGGAACAGCCAGACCCGGATTTCACGGGAGCAAAAGAAACAAACTATTTAGGTTATAGCTTCTCCCTTTTGCCCCCCCAGAAACTCATGTATAACCTTCCCTTCCACACAACGACAGGCCAGGCCATGCACAGCCACTCCGAACCGGTTGTTTCCAATAGCGCTAGCGCTTGAATTGTTCCTTTAATAAATTAATTTAATTGGTGTTTTGTACCGTTTTAATTAATATACATAAATTTAAAATAAATTAAATTAAATATCAACAGAGAGGGTTCAACGTTATCGTCTTATTTATTCACATACGCCTTTTTATCCCGCGTCAGAAGTCCCAAGACGCATCTTCAAGGAGCATGAGTAAACGAAACATTCGAGGTTCCGTTATCAGCGAGGCGATACTGAGGCGCCAAAGAGCCGAGGCAACTATGTGCACCCGGCTTTACATCTAGTATGATATGAATATTGTATGAACTGTCCCGTGGGAAGCGTCTCCCGGATAAACGTTCTTTTTAAAACTCAATGGAAAACGTTCAGTGACGCAACTCGTACCTTTTTTAGAAAATGTGCTACTGAAAAGGTATTTTGTTAGCGCAGTGAGAAACTCTTCGAAACACGATAATACCAATTACAGGGTGGCATTATTTCTAATGCCTGTTTCTAAGAACCAATATTAAGTAAATTGGATAAGCTCTGGTGTACAATGACAGATAACACTATTTGGTTACTACGTGACATAACTAGAAATTTGGTCTTTCATATTGCTGAAATAATTCCTTCATTAATTTCCAGTGAAAATTTAGGACATTGTAACCGGTGGTTATGGTCGCAGTTTACATACCCGGATCATATCATAAAAAAATATCATTTAGGACTAACTAACTAGTGATAAAGTACAAACTAACAACTAGGTAAAAAATGGTGACAACATAGACAGTAAAACACCTTACCAGCCTGGTAAACGAGCTCTGCAGAGAATCTACCTACTTTAAATAAGTATTCAAATTGGCACTCCTAGTCTGATTTTAGAATACCAGGAAATTTTAAAGGAAATGGTATAGCTAAGGACGCGTTTACGTAATACACGATCTCTCGGTCGCAAAATCAACATTTCTATTTATATAAAACTAGTTGTTATCCGCGACTTCGTTCGCGTGGTCGTAAACAGTAGCCTATGTCCGTCTTTGTGATATACAGTAACTCCTTCTCAATTTTTATCTAGATTCGTTTAGCCGTGATAAAGCAACGAGCATCCAGACAGAAAAACAAAGCTACTTCCTATAGTTCGCTAGATGGCGTTGATCCACTTTAGAACATTTTTTTGAGTTTGAGGAAGGCGCGGGTTCCGGGGAGTGCGACCAAGCTTTCTCATTGGCTATCTCAAGGTTACGCCTACTCGCGCCTAACAATCAACCAATCAAATTTCTTATAAGTGTATTTAGACTGATAAGTGGTGCGCCTCGAACGTCGTGAATGCAGAATCTAGGTGTGATCTGTGATTTTGACTTATGAATCAAATAGGTACATAGCTGCCAATTTTGCCTCACGCAAGTTCCAAAATGGCGGATAGGAATTCGGATCGAAACTGAATGAACAATTCTAGTACTTTGTCACATATTTCGTATCACGGAAGTCGGATGATAGCTGTTGACCCAGACGTGAAATGTCAAATTAAAGAGGTATTCTAGCAAGTTCGCTACCGGTTTCAACTTTTTTTATTTTAAATATTGTTTTGGCTCTTCACGTCGTGTGGACTTTACGTTATGTAAATGTGTTACAACACACGTTTTAGCTTAAGCAGGCGTAATTGAAAGTTTATGAAGTCGCACAGTTTATCCCCTATACGCCCTATAGTAAAGGCATAACGAGATCTTTGTTACGACAAAATGCAGCCAAGTTGGAAGAAAGTGCGGGTCGCGGGTACTCATAACAAGTGTTATCATTGATTATTGGTGGACCTTTTTTTTCGGTTTACTTTTTTACACACAGCGCCCTAAAGCCCCAAACTAAGCAAGCTTGTACTATGGGGACCAGATAAACTATTATTACTTTTTTTTTTTATGAATATATACATAGAATACATAGATACACCCAGACAAAAAACAAACGTCCATGTTCATCACACAAATGTTTGGATCTTACCTTTGGATAATGGTTATCTTAAGGTTACGCGTAAACCGCGCTTAGCAATGGACTAATGAGAGTGCTTTTCATAGGTGATTTCTAGAAATGTTGACTGATGCGTGGTAAGCTTTGATCGTCCTGAGTGTGGAATCTATGTGTAACCTGCGCGATACTGTTATTAAAGCGTTTAACCTTTGACAAAAAGACGAGGTGAGGGTCACATTAATTTTCTGTCAGTTAGCAAGTCTAATGTCTATGAATCTCATTTGCCCCGGGGCCGGTCGGGTATTTTCTTTACTTGAACCCCTACTTCATTATATTTTGATTGAGAGAACGAATGTTCCCGACATGTTTATCTTATATCGTGGCGAGCTTTAAAACAATTTTGTATGATAACTTTGTATTCACAATTTTGTTTTTCTTTGTTAGCGTGGAAATTTTATGTTTATAATTGTGTACAAATTCATACGAGTGAGTATCGTTATCTACTTGTAATCACCTATGCATAGTTCTAATTTTAAAAAGCATGGAAAAAACTTCTGATGATATTAAATTTACTATCCGATTTCAATAAAAATTAAATTAGGCATATACTTACCAGAATCATTTAGGTTGATTATTTTAGTCAATGTGCGTTGAACAGATTTCGGTGTTTAGTGATTTCTCCAATGGTGTACTTATAATTTAAACTAGATAATTATTATCAAAATACTTGATTGACTCAGGCGTTGCTTTGCTAATTCTATTGTTTCAGAAATTAAATAATAAAAAGTTTTCGGTGCATATTACTTTTCTGTTCAGCTAATTAGTTTTTTTTTTTGCAGTTTAGGTTAGAATACCTTTTGTTAAGATAAAGATAATCAATTCATCCTTTATTATTAACCGACTTACAATAAAAAAGGAGATGTTTCTCAAATCGATTGGTTTTTAATTGTAGGTAATAAAACTACAGATTGGTTATTACAAATTCAGTTTAATTAATCAAATTACGGGTCGAAGATACTTCAAAATGGTAAGTCGAACCTAAGCTTGGTAAGCGCGTGATTAAGGCAGATGCAAGGCAGAGAGCAGTGGGATAAAGAAGAAAGAAGGCTGTGGATGATAATGATGAATTTTAAATTTTGGTCTTGATATAAAAACATTAAGCATGTTGGTTTACTTTTTAAGTATATAATATTTCTTCAATCTCCACATCAAACCTTCCCTTTGAACGAATCAGAAAACATCAACAATGTAGAAATTAGCTTTTATTCTTAGCAAGAAACTTGCAACTGGTATAAAATTTTCTTTTAGAATTTAAATTTTCGTAGTCCCTGCACTAGCTTTTAACGCTTGGTTGAATTAATTTTCTTTATTCGCCTATTCGTTGTGATTTATAAAATAAACTTTTATTATCCTCGGCTTTTAGGTTTTAGCTTGTTAATTTTTGCTCTTAGCCTTTTCTCTTTGGTCCAAACAGAATTATAATTCAATGATACTCTTAATAAGGGATTTCATTAAAGTTTTGCTTAACGTTTTAATAAGAAGGTTGTCCTACCGCGAGGTTTTGGCGCATTCGGTATTTGAAATTGTATAGCTGTCACTCTGTTTTTCATGCATGCGATAGAGATAGTGAATTTCCCTAACTTTTGATGAAAGTTTCGGGGTAGTCTGTATCACCCTCTAAATCTTAACAAAATCTTTTGTTTTAAGTCTCACTGACTTAGATAAACCATAATCAATGCCGCAATGTTTTGGTTTAAAAAAAAAGTTATTGTAATCTAAAATTCGTCGCTCTAAATGCCTATAACAAGGAAGGTACTGCGAAATTTAAAAAAAAATATCCAAGCATAGTTTTTTACGGTATAAATAACATATTTAAAAAAAAAAAGAAATCAGATAACATTTAGGGGCGGGTATCAGACTACGTCTTTTGTATGGACAAGACGGCGGCATACTTTATTCTGATCCCAAAAAGCGTCTCAGTGTAGTTTGTAAAATAAATAAAAATCAAAACTTAAATGATAGCAATCTTTAGATGTCTCTAAGTGCGCACGTTACAGCCTCTTTCATCATTTCCAACTAAAGTCTCAAGTATCAAGTAGCTACTCGCCGGTTGAAGTGACAAGTAACTGTAGTACTAATTTCAAAATGTCACAGGAAACTCACATAAACTGAACAAAAACAAAAGTTAGTTGAGAGTTTTACTCGCCAATTACCACTAAGAAAGAAGTAGATAGTCAAGACTTTGAAATAATGAAAGAGCCCAAGCAAAATCTCCACCCAGTAAATTAAACATTGCGAGGACAAATACGGCTTAGGCTCAAACTAAAATGTTTAATTTTAAATATTTAAATTTTTATTTGTATTTCGAATTTTCTGTTGTTGTGATTTTAATTATGGGTTTTTGCCTGAATAAATAAACATTTATTATTATTATTAAAACAGTGTGCCACTACTGCTATGCTTACGAGGATAAATTTTTGTCACAGTCCAGTCTATCATATAAGACAAATCTACAACAACAATATTCACCACAGTTCATGCAGTGAATAATCATCCATCAACCAGACAACATTGAATTAATTGAATTCAAAGTTGCAATTATATTACTGTGTGATTAAGGTAAGATCACACTGTGATACATGACACGATAGGAACAGGTTTTTTGTCGCACTGGACACTTTAACAACAACTGAACATAATTCGCACAGAAATTGAGCATTGCCATTGAGCAACGTGGCAATGCCGCCAGCATTCTGGGGACCTTTCCCTCCACTAAGTCTTTTAGTTTGGTTGGAATATTTTAAACTGAACATAATTATATAATATTCTTTATTTCGTTGTATCTACTTTATTTTGCGAAGTTTGATGTTGAAGATTAATTTTAATTTTTAATTTTATCTATGCCTATTAGAAGCGCCAATTTTTTAGCATAACTGCACTGGACGCGTTCACATGGGTGCGTTCGTATTCAGACGTAACGCTAGCATTTTTAAATAATGACCGAATGACGACCGAAAACCGAAAAAACGCATCGCGCAATCCATTAAATTCAGTAGAATATTATTGTCCTGCGCAGAGGGTGATAATGAAATCCAGTACAATATTATTGCCCGGCTCAACAGCAAGTTGTAAATAATGTCTTACACTTAAATAGCATATGATTAAGTGTTGTCCTTTCTAGTGCAGTCATACCCTTAAATGAATCCAAACTTGCAATACGAGTACATGCAAAGCCATCAAACTGAAATGCGCTGGGCGATAATGCTATCTAAATTCAGCAGTGTCAGTGGAGTCAGAGCCAGAACTTACTCCACGAACTTCAATGTTTGTCAGCTATAAGTCGGCTATTCAGTGACTGTATAAAAACTAACAGAAGGAAATATTTTTTTATTATATAAATATCTTAGCAGTGGCTTAGAAGCAATATTATTATCATTAGTTGTGTTTTGGTATGGAGGTAGCTTACACCCTTACACTTAGTTTAGGTACTTGTAGTTTGTATTTATTTTGTTAAGTCAATAAAGGTCAATAAAGGCCCATTATAAGTATTTAGTATATTTATTTATAAGGACATTTCGTTAACTAAAAATGAATAAACTTTGCGAATTATGAACTTTCCCACTACTATTATTTTAAATTTGCAATTATGTTATACTAGTAAAACAACAAAATAAATAAAATAAAAATAAATAAATAATGGTGGACGCTTTTACACACAGCGCCATCTAGCCCCAAACTAAGCAAGTTTGTACTATGAAAACCAGATGACTGATAGAATACATAAATATAAATACATACATAGAATACATTGAAGCACCCAGACAAAGAACAAACATCCATGTTCATCACACAAATGTTTGTCCTCGGTGGGAATCGAACCCACTACCATAAAACAAATAAGTTATTTTTGGCAAAACTAAAAAAGTATATACCTAAGTTTTGTTACTACTAAGTTATGTGGAAATTAAGCACTGAGTTATTTTAATTAAATCTTTCCTTTTCATTGCAATAGTCAGACTAGTTTTGCTACCATTGATTGTCAACTTGTACAAGTAAGTTTGCAAAAAAGATAATAAAAATGGACAAACGATTCTAGTATAGAATTGAATTAAAGTTAAAATCGACATCAGAATAAATAATTCTAAGGATTAACCATACTGATTATCCCTCTACTGTATCCGAAGCAAGTTGCTCACAAGACCAAGACTCGCAACTTCTCATGCCCTCTTGAACTCTTAACTGCGACTCCAAGCAATTACAAGCTACGTAATAGTCCAGCAACTTGTGGCCTGTTTCTCTTGCTTATTTTGTAAATAATAAAACGTATACGAGCAACTTAGTCCAATAGCAAACATTTTTTTTCGTACTCTACAATAGATAGATAGATTAGAATCAGACATTATCAGGGTTGTTTCAGTTAAGAGACAGAAATCGCAAATAACATATCTAATAAACTGCAGCCATAACAATATCTAATTTAGTTTTACTTCATACTGTATGTGAGAGAAAAATAGGGTTGCAAAATGTTATAACGCTGTCACTGAAAATTGAAAAGAGATGCTTTTTACACCCACACCTATCTCGCAGCGCATTAAAATGTTCAAAGTGTACGCGCTTCAGGCACCAGACGTCGCTTTAATCTCCGAAGTGTCTTCACAGAGTAATTTAGATGCTATCCGAGGGACAGTGAATCTATACTGACATAGGGCTGTAAGTGTCGAAAAGCGTAAAAAAAGCTGGAAATCAAAGTCTGCCATGTGATGAAGGTACATTGATGTGGGTGCTGGTGTGAATATTTTAATGTCTCGAGGGATCGTATGAGCTCAACGTCAAGAGGAATAGTGCCAAAATCCCGTCACTGATTGCGTAGCGGGTATCAAAATAGTCTGATTATTTTTTGTGCCCACACAAAAACAACAAACAAACAAAAAATAACATTTAAAAAAAAACCCAAAAAAATCCGACAAAAAATTATCATTGTTTGAAAAGAATTTGTTGAAATCGGCTACGCTATTAGGTCCGTTGCAGTTTATTTATTTATTTTGAATGTATTTTTTTTAATTTTAAGCGCGCGCTTAACATCCTGTAGGTAAATCTCCATCGGGCCTCAAGATACAGACTTAGCCGAGTTTGAGGTCCCCAAGAAATGCATATTATGTTGATAAGTTAATTATGGATAATAAATATTTTTTTAAAGAAAGAACGCTTATAATCAAACATTGCATCGAATTTTACGTGAATTCTGTATTGCTATTATCTAAAACTAAACTACATTACATTTTTGGTGTCATACTTTGCTCACATAATTATAGAAAAGAAGAAAAATAGATGCTGTCAGATTAGTAACTACATAACATAACATAATTTATTGCAAATCATTAAAATAGGTTACATACAAGTGCTAACTAGCTGAGTTAGTTAAAAACTGTGTTGCAAAAGGCGGCGTCTTCCAATTAGTGTTTTACTAAAATTATCAGACTGAAGGTATACAATACTGTTGAAATAATACATACTACTTAGCTATACAATGTTGTAATAAAATGAATAATGGTATAGAAGTGGTTTTAGCTAAGACGAGAAAGGAGAGAGAAATGCCCTTAATTAGTAAATATGACACTCGAAAGTTAATGATTTCCTTGTGAGAGTCATCACAAGTATCCACGATTGTATCAATGCAATCGTTCAAAGTTCACATCGTTATTTCGTCCGTGCGTCATTTCCCGTTCCGGACTCGTCAGGGCTCCGTCACGTCTCCTCTCACCCGTCATTTTGGACCCTCTTCAATCGACGGCTCCCAAATTGAATTTGATCCGTAACTGCGTCACTTGGTCGTTTGTCTGCATTGACGGGTTATTTTTTTTCCGAATAAAACATCCTAGTTTTGATTAGTAACTATGTTTAGATTTTGCTAGCTAGGCAGAGGCCAACGTAGAATTTTAAATTAAAGTTTGTAATTAAAAGATTTGTGGAATGACGAAAAAATAATCAGACTAAAGTGTAAGCCCCGGATTATTTAGGCATTGTACGACAGTGTCTTTTGCGGCCTTTTGCACCACCTATGACCCCCTTAATTACATAAAAGGGTTTTTAAAACAGCCCGTATATCCCTGCTCTTACCTGGTGCAGCCATTTTAAGGGCGCGCTTCGGGATATTTTATTTCAAAGAGCTCGTTTCATCGTCTCCTACGTCAATGATAGTGTTGCTGTGGAAAGTGGTCTTATCAGGAACTAATAAAACTTTCACTACCCAATAAAATGGGTAAATACCCGACCGTTAGCACCAAATAATGCAATCCGTTTAATTTCAGGAGGTGTTCAGATCGCAGTTAATTTACTTTATGAGCTCGTATTCTGAAATCGTGGTCGTAAAATCTGCGTGGAAAAGTGAGCAAGTGACTCATTTCTTGAGCAATATAAAAATGTTGGTTTTGTTGAGCCATAGGTGGATCGGTGGTAGGATTAAACGATAGACTTAGAAGTATTTTTTTTGTTTGCGCAAGCGTTTGACCGCAGCTCACCTGCCAGATAAGAAACCAATGATGTGCTTTAAGAAAATCATAATTATTTATTAATGACTTTAATTTTCGACTTCGCTGACTTTGGATGAAGCACGCTTGCCCATGAGATGCATATTCACTTTTTTTGGGTACAAAGGTAAATGATTCGTAGAGTACACTTTTAATGCTTTTAGGGTTAAGAGAGGCTTATATAAAGCAGTGTGCGATTACGGGCTGAAAATAATAATGATGATGATGAGAGTACCCAAAGGGCAAACGTAGCCCTATTGCTGTCGCTCCGCCGGCGCCGTCCATTCGTCTGTACGTCCGTCCGTCCGTGTCTGGAGCTCCTAAGCAGAATAAATTACACACATACAATTTTAATATAAAGTGCAAAATGTGGTTCAAGCACAGAATATCTTGCACTTGGCCGCTTTTTTATTTCTTTCTTCTTTTTTTTAAGCCGAGATGAAAAAATAAGTATAAGGATGTATTATTTGTAAAACAAAAAAAAACCCGACTTCAAAATGTAACCTATTGTACTAAGACCATAAAGACGAATCTAACAAAACTTCAGTCGTCAAAATCCGTCAAGCATTTTAGGCTACGCGAGGCCTAAGCACACACAATATAGGAACACACACACATGCATACTTTACGAGTACATAAATACATACTTACACCCCGAAACATTCCCTCCTCGTGGGGCAATCAGATAAAAAATGTGTTTGTAACAAACAACATTCCAACTTTTGATTCGTTATCAAACAAACAAATACTTGCTCGTACGTAGGCATCTACTCATTTTAAGGGGGATTTTTAACAGCCTTGAAACATAAAATGTGGATTCTTTGTAGAAAAATCCAATTTTAAACATAATAAACCTTTGCTATGACTTCCATGCTATAACTATAGCCGTGATTAAAACATAAACCGAGATGTTAACAGCTTCGTTAAAGCTCTGATACTGAATTGCTACTTTGTTAAAAAGTACCGAGTTGCATCAGTGTTTGGTTAATTTGTATTTTGGCGACATTTTGCAAGCATTTTCTGTAGTGTCTTCATACCAAATGTCCAGCGAAACGTTCCGTAGACGCTTCCTGAATGCGCATCCAAAAATTAATTGACAATCAAACTTTTATAGGTGTGTCATCTTAATTCTTGGTTACTATTTATGATGTCGTCGTCATCATCAGCCAGAAGAAAACTGAATCAGAAGAACCCTCTGTCTTAAAAAAGGGGTAGGTTGCAATAAATAATCCCCACGCTTAACAGACGGCTTGGGGATCGAAAAAAACCCACCGTTTACTAATAGAACGCTGCTGCCCGTCGTCCAGTTTTATGATGTAATTAGATAGAATGCATCATTTTTGAACACATGTTTTACTAGGGCCAATGAACTCTTACAAAAACTCATCATACACTTAGGGTCCTTTTCATCATCTCCAAATAAAATCCCAACTCGTAACTGTAGAACTAGTTTCAAAATTTATGAGTAGCGTTAAATAAATAAAAAATCCATTAAATAAATGATATAAAAACCTAAGTTACTTGATAATTTGACTGGCAAACTAATCAGAAAATAGCTAATCTATACAGTCATTAGTTTGAAATGATGAAAGAGAGATGACGTTAAAATTAAGGAAATAATCTATGGACTTTGCATAATTCAAAACTATCAAACTGTAAAATGCACAAATATAAAAAATAAGCTAGTAAGTTTATTTATTTTGTAGTATACCTACCGTAAAAATTTACAGCTTAAATTTACTTTATCTATTCCACTCAATTTAACACTATGGACGTCAAGTTAGTGTTTTCAAACGAGCTAAAAGCACTCTTTTAAATAAGTCACAAGTCATTTACTGCAAACAAAAATAACATTGTTGGGATATCTAGGTCAGTACATGGCGTAGGTACCAGAAGGTAAATAAAAATCGATACAATTATACAGAGCTTCGTCCACTTTCGCAGATTATTTTTGCTTCAATATAATGCATATAATATTATAATATGTGTATATTTCATTTTTACTAAAATAATCTAAACTTAAATGTACAAACTAAAACTATAAACTATACTAAACTAAATAAGTACTTAAATAAATTAAATCTAAAATATCTACAAATAAAAAACGGCATTTAGGTCGCTGTCTGCGGGTAAGGTGCCCAAAAAGCTGGCGACATTACCCCGTTGAATTGCCAAGCTCACCCTTTGACCGAGGTAAGCGCCAGCTCTTTGGTCACCTGTAATTTCGACTAGGCGCCTGGACAGCAAAAACTTATTAAAATAATCAATTATGCTCCAAACCAAAAAGCTCACGGTAGAGACGTGTTATTTGAACCCAATACTTCTCAAATAGTCTAGGTAAACAATAATAACGTATTTTGCGAAATTTCACTTTTAAAGAGGTAAAAATTGACCCTTAAGTTTTTTTATGGAAATAATTTTTTTTTCAAACAAACCAGTGAAACTCGGTTTGTGTAAGAAGCATACAAAATTAAGTAAGGCATTAATGCCTCAGGATTATTCGAAAATCATCCCCTAAAGAGGTGAAATGGGAAGTTTCATTTACTGTAGCTTATGCGATACGGTTGCCAGTAGGAGATTGACCACTGCTCACCAATTTTTTTGTAAGAACCATTATAAAAATATATATATTTATTAAAATCAATAACACCGTCATACACATGTATGTTTATTGCGATGATTGTTAGGTTGAGCCGACGACGGGCTGACACGGTACGGGCCCAGCTGGACCGATTTAGATGTTTTTTTTGTTCGTAATTTTTGGTGCAAGTTTAATAAAAAAATTGTAACATATTATGTAAGTCAAATGCCTGTAGAAATAAAAAAATGTATTGGCCTCATAACCTTTGTTACAATGGGCAAGTCATTTAACAAACAATATTTTTCTTGGCACGACAATAATGAAATCAATAAAATAGCAGAATTTAGAACTAACAAAGACAAAATAGAAACAGAATATTTAATTAATAACGTTGAAATTGATAACATGTAGAGTTTATTGTAATCATCAAAACTTTCCATTGCATCTCTTCAGTTCTAACGTTAATTTTTCCGGTGTATTTACATAGTAATGAGGATAAAGAAGATGAAAAATTTTCATGATGAAAATGGACCCTAAATTATCCTAAAAACCCCAGAAAACTTTTCTTTTGCCTAAAAAGCTTCTTTTTAAAAAAAACTCATTAAAATTTAGAGAGTGGGAATGTACCTTGTCACAAGCATCCATCATTTATCATTGAAAATCATTAAAGCACTACCAAAGAAAGGGGATATGGCTTGCGACTACTAGAGATCAATGGCACATACTCCACAATAAAATAATTAAAATAGTCACGGCTTATTTTGGGGGTGTTACAACCCTACAAAAAAAAAGGTTGAACTCAAAGAACTGTTTAATCGTTTGTTTTAAATTCTTTAGCTTGTAGGTTAGAAATACTATATAACAGCTTCTTAAACATGCAAATCTTATAGTAGATCCCTTGCTTTTTTACCTTAGGCAATCTAATTATCGCTTTCCGTAATTTATTGTAAGACAGAAGAGATCAAATTTTCGAATAATCGTGGCACCATTTTTAAGTAACCGAATTTATCTCACACAAGTATCGTAACAAAACAAAAGTTTATTGAATTTCCCAATATCAATTATTTTCAACACTCAATTATTTCCTACCGACATCTATCATGTTATCCTTAAGAAAATCATATTTTTCGTGCCTCATCCCTTGTCCAATAACCTCTCAATTTTCCTTTAATCATAGAGGATTTCAGGCCGGCACTTCTTTTCTTATCTCTTTCAAAGGGTCTACAGGTAAAAAGTATTGCCTCACCCTTACACTTTACCTTATGAAGATAATATAGCTGTAAGTCAGTAATATAGCTGCAAGAGACTAAAATATTTGAACCAGAAAAACATACCATAGACATAATTCCTTTAGATCTCTAGTTTAGTTAGTAATCCGCCTGCTCTGACGGGTTTACCCAGAAAATATATTTAAATACAACATTAAAATACTTTCCGGCCTCCTACTTATAAAGCAGGCGGATTACCAACTAAGCTAGAGATCTAAAGGAATTATGTCTATGGTATGTTTTTCTGGTTTACATATTTTAGTCTCTTGCAGCTCACACATTTTACACTTTTCACATATTTTAGCCACAACCCTGACCCAAAGGTCTGTCTATCCATGTCTTTTTCTGTGTTCCGTGGCATCCCTGACCCAGGCAAACCTTGTACGTGGACGAATTACTGAAACTGTTTCAGCGAACACAGTCCTGCCATAATTGTTACTGCAAAAGAGCAAAAAGTTAAGTACTGATCACACAAGTATTGTTGCAAAGCCAAGGCCATACGGAAGCTAACCGAAAAAATATAGTCCATAATTTAATTCGAGTGAAGGGTGGAATATCTATTTAAGGGACTACAAAGAAGCGCGACCTTTATTCAATGAAGAAGGTCTGTCTGTATTAGAACCATTCATATGACACGATGACGGTTGATTCTGTGATAATTCCGGATCTGAACTAGTAGGCTGTCAAACCCTTTCCACAAATGTCGGTGTTGATGAAATTCAATTTATAAGGAGAATTCTATGATGGAAAAAAAACAACGCACTCTGCCTTCTTTATGGAAGTCTATTTTCAGACACACTCCTTGAAACAAGAGTAAAATAGGTCATTGGTAGGACAACATGAAATAAAAATTAAATCTTATTATTCAGAGATAATAACAAAAAAAAGCAGTAGGAATTGACAGCAAGAGTACGTCGCAAAATTTTAAGAGCATGCTATGCGACAGTTTATTCGATAGCATAGGTTTTCAACGTGGATGATAACGCTCCCTTGTGGGAGTTTGAGACTTTCAGGGGAGCAGTAGAAGCCCCCGAGAAAATTAGGGAGCATCGACATGGCACAGAGAGGGTGTGGGCTGGTTCAAAAAATATAGTTTAAAAAAGCAAAGAAAAACATGCTAATCTCGTACTTAAGTAAAGAAAATTTGAATATTGGTTATTTTTGTTATTTTATATATTGTCATAATTTTAATAACGTGTGCAAAAATTCATAATATAATATTTCTGTAGTTCGGGAAGAGAATGAAAATTGAACTGAAAGATTCCATTACATTCAGATCAAGGCTAAATGTGTATGTAAATATAAGACAAACTTTACTTTAAAAGTATTTTTCTAAAATTCATTACAAGGTAGCGATTTCAGATCGGGTCATCGAACAAAGACCGTTTTTGCTTAATTCGAAATTCTTGTTTAGAATTGAGTACCGAATGTTCAGCGAAATATTATCAAAATCAGCCGGTGAATGGCGCTGCAGCAAACTTCCCCTTTTTTGGGGGTAATCAATCCAAAAACTATAAAAAAAACAAGTTTCATCAAAATTTGTTGGTAAATATGACATGTACGCGAGTACCAACAGACGAACAGACGAAAACAAATTTTCACAGTTAAACGAGATTTCGTTCGTTTTGCTGTATTTTAAACTCGCTTCGATATTAAAATTTTAAATATAATCGTGGCAATAGCTTTTTCTGATACGCGACAGATGGTAAGAAAAACATTTGGGGGCTCTAGAAAAAAATATTCTCAAGGTGGGCAAAAAAAAGGTTGAGAACCAACGGGTAAGTCCATACAAACGTATTCACCTGTTTCCTCTCTCAATAATGACACTACAGAAAATATCTTTTGCCATAAAAATTATAATTACCACTGCCATGCTCATATGTCTTTTTTCTAAATAAATTTATTAATAATTATTTTAGTTTCATTAGTAATAACTGTAATGAAAAAAAAAAACATTTGCTTCATAGTTTTTAGTAAAAATAGTATCGTGCCGTATAAATTCGCATCCCCTTGGCACACATTACATTTTCACGACAATATGGAGCTTGTAATATAATTGTTTGAATTTTTACGACAGTATAAATCGACATTCAACGTTTGTCAATGGAATTATTTATGAAAGAAAAAAACATGAAAGTCATTATACTACTACCTACTAACAAAGTATGGATTACAATTTTTGTGTTTACTCGACTGCCCAGAAAGAGGGATATTACTGTTTTTCGGGTATATTATGTAAGTATAATATAATTATGTATGTTTTCCTGTCTCTTTAGTACCTTTCGCATAAACGGTTTGAAACATTTTGAAGTGCGAGATGTTGCCAGATTTGTCTTCATCTACGAAACATCATATACTAGATTTTGTAGTCGAATTTTTTTAAATTCTTTTTAACTATTTCTAACATGCTTTGGCACTCAAAAACGTGAAAGTATTCATGCGAATGCTCGAGGCGAAAACCTTTGTTCAAATTTATGAATTTATGAGATCTCAAAGCAGTCGCCTTAGGCTAGTTGATTCAAACATACACTAGTAGTTTACGCCAAACTGAGACCTCGCGACCCCTATATCTTTACAACCCCTGGACCGATTCCGCTCATATTCGAACTTAAAAATTGTATTGAAATAAACTACTTGCCTACAAAATTTAATGAAGATCGAATCAACGGCTCGTAAGTTATCATCGGACAAATATACACACAAACCTACAAACATACATATAAATGCCGATTTGTCCCAGTAAACTCTGAGACCTTCGCTTCGCTCGGTCAATTAGTAAAACAATGAAACTAAATAATAAAAAAGACCGTGCTTATATTATATCATGCAACACAAAATTTTCATTCCCTGGCTCATACGTAAATAGTGCTTAAATTTAAAACTCATGCATATTCATTAGTTAAATCAACCGCCACTTTGAAATCCCGAGAGTCCAAATTTTCACATAGCGTCCCATTTTAAAGCTAAACTACGAAATTCATTGATAAGGGAAGTGGAACTCAAAAATAACTTGTCAAGAGCACGCGAGACATCCTTAGTAGGGTTCCGTAGACGTGTAGAACATTTGAAGAACTTAACAGTTTTTTTCGCGTATCTCAAAAAGTTATTATCACATGATACCCGAAATAATTTTAAAAGAAAGTTTTATTAAAATCTATCGACCTGGAAGATGATAAATTTCTAATTTAGAAATGGCATGGGGGGGACATGCTGCTTTGTCGGCCCATATTTCGCAAACACCACATCAGTCTGATAAAAATGTGTGTAGGAGATCCTTCCTTAATTTTTATCCTACTTAATGATATCCCACAAGTAGGATGTTTTTTTTTTATCTACGTACTCACTTTACTCGGCCACTTTACATATATGACAGCCACCCCTATCATATGAAATTGTTTTTTTTATTGCTTCAAAACTGATAACTTTTAAAATACCTATTCAAGACATCAAGACCCCACATGATGGAGTACCGCGATTTTTTTCCCATCTCCTTACATGTATGAGAGGTTCCGTTATTATACAAAAAAAAGTCAACTTGTGATCTATAATATTTACCTCGGATTTCTGAAACGTTTCTTAACTGACAACGGATTAAGTCTATTGCCGTCTTTGTCATTTATTTGGTGCCAGATAAAGGCAGCATTAGAATTAATTTGTTGTTAAAGTTAACAAACATTAGGGGAAACCTGAGGTTAGACTATCGTTGTGCAAAATTACATGCATTACTTTGTTGGAAAATATAAGGCTGTAGAGGATTCAGACAGATAGACAGACTTATAAGGGTTTCTTGTAGTACTACGGAACCTTAAGACCTGTAAGTTAAAAGTTATTAAACGTGTCAAAAATTTTAAACAATATGAAGCAAGAAATGACATTAAAAATTTGAAAAGATAAGCTCTCTAATCTAACCAATTGTCCAACGAGCGGATTTCCTTATTCAGTCCAAATAATTCACTCCGGATAAAGTTTGCCAATTAAATTTCGCCCAAACACGGGATTCCCAAAAAACCTATTAACATAAAACCGTCCCCATTTTCAAGACGAAGAAGTTTTATGGCTTGTAAAATATTGAGGGCATAAATAAAGCAGCTGTCGTGTATTACAGCACGTCGCGCTTTGCTACCTACAGTCGTATTTTATCTGGGATTCTCTTATTCTCTGTTTTACAAAAAAAAATGAATATAAAATATCCGGTGTGCAGTTGGAAAGATCTGTCCTTGGGGTGTTAGTGGCGATACTTTATGTCTTATTTCTGATAAATTGTTTTCTATTTTACGGTAAATATTATTTAAATATTTTTATGCAACAGCAACAAAAGTCCATTATTTTGTTCAAAGAAAAAAAAACTTGTATGAAATAATTCCCATTTATGAATAGGTAGGACTCTTAGGTAGACTCTGCCTAGGGAAATACATAGTTATTCAACCGCTAAGCAGTAGTGTGCAAACAAGATTGAAGAGCATGTTTACAAAGAAATAACTGGGCATTATGGCATTAGTTAGCAGAGGCCTTTAGGTAAAAGATCCAAAATTCCTAAATTGGAATTTATTAATTTAGTTCTTAAATTGTATGTTAACAATGTAAGTAACAAAACATCCGTAAGTATTATTCTTACCGCAAATGCCTTTATTAACTAAACAAAATACATACAAACTAAAACATGGTACCTAGGCCTAATATACATAAAACGAAAAGTTGGATTACCCAGAGACCATTGAAGATCAAAAGATAATCCAAATGTTCAAGCCCACTACTAATTGCCCAGCGTGCTAGCGGCATTACCACGCTGAATGGCAAGAAACTGATTTTCATAAATCAAACAGCTAAAAATTAGCCATAAGATTTTTATATCCTAATCTTAATCTAAATCCTTAATTAATATTATAATTCAGAGGAATATAGCCGCAGTCGTACCAATAAAGCTTCGAGGTGTAAAAATGAAACACGTTCGGCTCAAGGAAAAAACTTCGAAAAATTTACAAAAATGGTTCAACGCCATCTAGCGAACTATATAAGAAGTAACTTTGTATCTGTCTGGATGACTGTCGCGTTATCACGGCTAAGCGGCTGAACGAATCTTGAATTTTTTTATAAGGAGTTACTGTATATCACAAAGGCGGACATCGGATATTCTGTTTTTAAGTCCACGCGAACGAAGTCACGGGTAACAACTAGTTTGATAAGATTAATTGTCATTCTAGAAATTAATTCACACGATAACTGTTTATCCCACATATAAACGGCAATTATTCATTAGCGCTCAGGGAATAGGGATTGCTGTCTTGGCGTTAGGATCACTATTTATAATTCAACTTGTTATGTCATTTGAGTAGATAGAGGTACTAGGAATCCACTAGAGATTCACGACAGATCATTAGTGCTCGTAAAATACTCGTTTAATTTATCAAAAGGTTAAGTATTTAGGGTAGTATTAATTGTATAGTTGTGTTATCTCTTGATTCCACAAATTATTCTAAAATATTCCATTATGGAATTTTTATTTAATACCTTTACCTTTAGTGGTTTGCTTTTTATACTTATATGTTTTTTTTTTTAAAACGAGATACATTACAAAATTGAAATTTTTAGGATTTAGACATTCTTTTCACAGTTTAGTTGCGCAAAATAGTTAAATCGACTAGCCGGTCAATCTGCGGATGGGTGACCGCGACTAGCATTTATAACTTAGTGCTACCGGCTACCAACTTAGTAACTTCTGTTAAGCTATTGGATCATTGTTTATGTTATAGAATCGTTATGTTACATTTTGTCAAATGTCTTCGGACGGTCTTAAATGTCTGCAACTAGTGTTGGTCACTCAGCCTGTTATTCGGACTTACTCAAGGTGGGTACCGTATCAGCGACGCGTGTCTATGTACCGGTAAAGCAGGCGGTTATTTCACACGAATAATTATTAGGATTTGGCCTGTGCCGAATTTCTTGTATAAATGAGCGAACATGCAACAACTCCCAAATATTGTGCTCTGTAGCAAGCTCCAAGTGTGGATGCTGCCTGGTCCGTGTATTGTATCATGCAGTTATGACACGACACGTGTCGGGAGCCGATCCACTAAGCACGCGAGCACCACGTACCGGATACCAACATGAGATAATAAGAGAAAAATATATTTCTCTATCTTTCTGTCTTGTTTGTAAGATTGAGGTCGTCGCCAACTAAGTTGCTACATGGGTTAACGTTCTTACTTTTATTTAGTGGTGCTATAACTATGACTATTTCCTGTTAATTAGATGATTTGAGCTTGCTGTTGAGCTCTCCATTACCATTAAATCTGTAAACTAAATAATTAAACATTAATTCGCTGATTCCAAAGATTAACCGACTACGCAGCGGATTTTTTGTAAAAACCAGGAAAGAATTCCCCAATAAGGCTTCGGAATTTACGACTTAAATGGACCGTCCTAAGAAAACAGAGGAAGGTCACGACGATCCTGATTTCGTTTTCTGACTGAGATTCAGTTTGATTCGTTCGGGAGATTTATTTCCTTGTAGGAAGAGCAAACGAAAGCTGAAAAATCTATATAAGTCTTGCGTAGAAATTAATAGAAAATAGCCAAAAGGTTAAGGTTATATTATACAATACCAAATTATAAATCATTCTTTAATTGTTTATACTTGCGTCGAATTAACACATATTCCATTTTCAGATTCTTTGTTCAGGTTAGTACTTCTGCAGCTAAAATGCTACAGTCTAAAAACTCCTTGATATTTTTCCGAGCTGAACCAAAGTCTAGAAAACTCCCTAATATAGTATATTACTATATACTCCCTAATATAGGTATAGATTATCAACACAACTTATATCAAAAGAGATGAGAATATTATACGAGTATATTATGAGAAATACTAAGGAAATCGATGCAGTTTTCTATTAGCACAAAGAAACGCGACTGTCACTACCCGTCGCGTCCGATGCTATTCTAAAATTTACTCATCCGATATTCAGCCAGGACTTAGAACATCGTAGTTCGTCACTTTACTACGGTTATTGCACTCTTATATCTATATAATTAATTTGAGTAAATATTTTCGATAGTAGATAATACAACTTAGCACTCGTCTGCTGTTGGACTTGCGTGAGAAACATCAAAGGTGGGCTTCAGAGAAGGGATCATAGCAGACATATCAACTGGGCACAGGACGGTCATTGGTCATTTCCTCAACACGAGCATTTCAATATTCTTTATATGAAATTCCATAGCGTAAGTGCACTTTAATCAACATCATAACATTTCAGATTATTTATTCACCTTATAACAATGATTAGTTATATTAGGTAAGTTATTTACAGCTTAGGATGTCACTTAAAGTAGTGGAATGTTATATAATTTATAAAATTGTAACGGCATCATGTTGCAGGTGATAGTAGAATAATCTACCTCGCATTCGGCTCGTCATCAAGACGGTGTCAGCGCGGTTACATCCGACGGGTACATGCCATGCTTAGATCGGGTTACCGAGCTTAGCTTACGAGTACGTCTCGCCGCGCCACGCCGTTATAATCCGCCGTCTAATTATATTTTATCTTCTAATTCTATTAGTCTGTGGATGGCACGCAATCCCGCCCAGCGTTTGAAAAAACCTTCACCCTGCAGCAAGGCGTCGTCTCGCCGCGCCGCGCACCCTGCTGTTCGAACGTCGGCCTCGCAAGCTTATGTCTTGAGACCGAGGCTTGACTTTCGGCCTCGCAAATACAAAGAAAAAATTACCCGACATATACAAATTTTCACACTTTAAGAAGTAAGAATTGATAGACCCACCGGCTTAAAGGCTGCGTTGTCTGCTTGTTGTCAGTCAAGCAGTCAGAGTATTTTTTTAAATCTTCATCCTTCCATATTCATCATGAGAATGTGTGCAAACAATAAACAATTTTATTCGTGGATGTTCTACAAGTTTTATATTTAATACAGGAAATCCAACGAATAATTTTCTATATATCTTTCTACTGTGTTCAAGCACGCTTCAGTTTCGAAAATCTAATTTTTCCACTGTCGGATCCCTTTTGAGAACTAGCGAGCTATCGCTTGCAACGGTATATTGGCAATTCTAGAGAATGTTCTACTCATCTGGACGGCGGACTATTTCAAACTTTTTGTTTAGGGAGGTGGCACGTTTTGGGACTGTGGATATTACTAGTATGACGTAACAACTGTCACAAGTTTGGCTGAACTTGGTGGTTATCTGTTGCAAAAAAATATATTAGAAAATCTCACTATCAACATTAACGACTATTGACTGCCCCGGTGGCTCAATTGGTAGTGAACCTACCTTCTGTGTTTGGGGGCGTGGATTCGATTCCCATCTAGGACAAACATTTATGTGATGAATATTTGTGTTTGTTCTATGTCTGGGTGTTAATATCTATATCAGTATGTATTTAAAAATATCTATGTACGTATTTCAGTCTCTGGCAGCCATATTACAAGCTTTGCTTAGTTTGGGGTCAGATGACCGTGTGTGCAATAATGTCCCAGATATTTTTATTACAACACAGTATAAATGTAAGACACCGAAAATATAATTAAAATTAGGTTAAATAGCGGTAGTGGTCTTTTAGATTAGTTGATTTTAATTAAATTATGTTTCTTTTACTTTGTGTATTATTTAATTAGTTACTTTTTATTAGCATGAACTATTTATTGATTTATTTAGATGTATGGTACAATGACTCACAAATTTAAGTGCTCAACTGTCAGATATTAAATAATTAAAATATAAATCCCTGGTTAAACAGACAATAACGTAATATCCAGCAGTATAATTCGCCTAATGTAATTTCTTCCAGGCTATTACGTGGGGTCTCAATATTATTTATAATGTGTTGATGCAAGCATCTAAGATTTATTAGCATACTAGCTGTTACACGCGACTTTGTTCGCGTGGACCTACAAAAACAAGAAATAGCCTATGTCCGTCTCCGACCCTTAAGCTATATCTAAGCAAAAATTCAGCTTGATCCGTTCAGCCGTTTAATCATGATGACGCGATAAACACCAGGATAGAGATAAAGAGAGACAGATGATAGACAGAGTTATATTCGAACTTATAATATTAGTTAGTTTTAGGAAAGCCGTGGAGTAAAAACCAATGTAATTAACATAAATTATGCAATTAACTTTAAAATCCCGCCGCGATTAAGTTGCAAAAAGCCGACCATTCACCACAAAAATAACCTCCGGGTCGAAGTTAAATCACAAATTATTCCACGGGCAATGTAAATTCACCTTTTGAAGAAGTATAATGGAAATTTCAAGCAACCACTTGGAAACTCTTTTGATCTTGAGAATTTTGAATCGTTCAGTGAAAGGATACAAAGTGCCAGCGTGAGAGCGCCGTTGAAAGCTGCCTTTAAGTTTTAGGGTTTATTTTCTACTCACTCGAATAAGAAATTACCAATAGTTTCTTGTTCTTGGTCTACACTCTTGACAGAGCGGTCAGTTTCGCTATGTAATACTAACGGGGGCAGATGTTCTACACTTGACAATGCCTTGCCGTTTCTGCCTGATAGAGATCATACGGGTGCATTCATGCAACGGACTGCCCCGGTGGCTCAGTTGGAAGTGGACCTACCTTCTGTGTTTCGATTCCCATCTAGGACAAACATTAATGTGATGAACATTTGTGTTTGTTATACGTCTGGGTATTAATATAATTAATATAATAATTAATATATCAGTCTCTGGCAGCCATATTACAAGCTTTGCTTAGTTTGGGGTCAGATGATCGTGTGTGTAAAAATGTCCCAGATATTATTGAAGACAGTAAAGCATTACATATTCCTTTTTTCCATTTTTTTTTTCTTCCTTTTAATTGGAAATTGACATGATTGAGTGGCAATGGGCAGGCCACATCGCTCGAAGAACCGATAGCCGCTGGGTAAAAAAGGTTCAGGAGTGGCAACCACGGACTGGAAGACGCAGCGTAGGAAGGCCTCCCACGAGGTGGTCTGTCGAAATTTTGAAGGTCGCGGATAACTGGTGGATGCAAGTTGCAAATTGTCGTTCAGTGTGGCGGACTATGGTGGACGCCATTGTTTAGCAGTGGACGTCTTCAGGATGATGATGATGATGATGATGATGAATTGGAAATATCGCAGAATGTATAACGGTACTCAAACTTTTACTCTAAAAGATATAAAGAATTATTTTTACCTTATTTTAGAAATATTTTAAAAGGTAGATTTTTTGTCAATAGATTTTTTGAATATCGCTGTATCCAAAAGCAAACAATAATAGCTTCAAAATCTGACTTGTACATTTTTTATATACGACTAGCTGTTAACCGCGACATCGTTCGCGTTGATATAAATAGTTTCCTATGTCCGTTCTTTTGATATACAGTGACTCCTCAAATTTTATCAGATCCGTTTAGTCGTGATAACGCGACAAATATCCAGACAGTGAGACAAAGTTATTTCCTACAGTTCGCTAGATAGCGTTGGTCGATTTCTGTGCATTATTTAACGGACTGACAGTTGTAATGTTCTAGGGAGTTCTGAATCGTGCAAGCGAAGTTTTTTCCTCGAGACGAACGTATTAATTTTTATACCTCGAAGCTTGTTGGTCCTGCTACGACTGCGGCTATATTCCTCTGAATTATAATATTAGTTAGGATTCTTAAAATCCTCTCATCGATTCAAAACATTTCAAAAGCCTCAATTCAGACTGAGATCTTGTCCAACGCTAAAGAGGTGTGCAAAAAAACCACACTGAGCCTGATTGTCGAAAAAGGCACGAATCTCATCAAAGGCAAGGTTGCATTCGTAAAGTGCACCGTCCGCGGCCGCCGCGGTCTGAATTTCACAACTTTGAATAGGCATTCACTAAATGCAAGCTTTTTCCTTACCTTTTATAACTTGGAAAGACGGAGCTCATTCCTTCTAAGATTTCCAGCACTTTTTTTCTTTCGCAATCATTAATTTTTTTTCGGTTGTTTCGTGAAGGTTTCTGAGCGACGGTACTCTGTTTAATGATAGGTGCAGCTCGGAAAGGCAGTTTTAAAAAGACAAAAGTAAATTGAAAAGCGGTTGTTAAAATTTGTTGGTTAGATCTATAAATGGTTTGTTAGTGGTTGTAGCTCAGCGTATACCATTCAAATTTTTAATCTTCTCAACGCACTTAAAATATACATATCACTCGAGGAACCGATAACCGGTGGGGAAGAAACGTTCTTGAGTGGCGACCATGAACCGGAAGACGCAGCGTAGGTAGGCCTCCCACTAGGTGGCCCGACGACATTGTGAAAGTCACGGGCAACCGGTGGATGAAAGTGGCCCGTTATCGGTCGGTGTGGCGCTCTAAGGGGGAGGCCTATGTTCAGCAGTGGACGTCTTATCGCTGATGATGATAATGACTTAAAATCTAGCTCTCCAACAAATAAACCCAAAAAACAATTCCCAACAACAAAATACATATCACCAACGACTCATAAAAAAGTAATTCGTGGGCAAACGGTAGATACAAACGGCAAATTGTCGTTCAGTCAGTGTGATGCTCTAAGGGGGAGGCCAATGTTCAGCAGTCAAGAGGATGTCTTTGGCTGATGATGATAAAATATAAATGTAAGTAAGGTTGTTATTTCGTTACAACCGAGCTTCTTTAGAAGCAAGAAGAACTTCCCTTTGCGATCGCAGCGAAAATTCGGCATTGGTGTTATTTCTATCTCAACACAAAAATGTAAGCTACAGACAGTACTTAAGTTCGCACCTAAAGTGACCCTAAGTTCCATTAGTCAAATTCAAGCATTTTCGGAAGAAAATATTATTGGAAGAAAATGTAATGTAATAATTTATAATAATGTAATTGTAATGACCGGCATGACGTGGATACTCATTTTTCATGTCAGCATCAGGATTTTAGCAAAGAATACTAACTATGCTCTAAGCTTGGCTATCAAGTCTTTACAAAGAAAAGGTAATAAAAAAAAAATCGAATTCAGAACCTCTTTTTTTGAAGTCGAAAGAATCTAAAAAAACGTCATCATCTGCATCAGCCTTTTAATATCCCGCGGCTGGGATAATATCTGCCTACCCCCGAAGGGTAATGAAGGCATATTATCCACCATTATGGACCAGTGCGGTTTGGTGGATTCACGTACCTACGAAAAATAAATTAAAAGTATTTTTGCCGCATATTTATTGAACGTCGTCACGGCTGTACTATCACGTAGTGTCACTCAATAATACGTCTTTTTATAAAGCTTCAATTCTGCCTGCAATGTACTCTGTTATTCCAAGACCCCAGTTTGAAACAGGCTCTGGGAAGGCACAATAAAGTATTGATTGGTCCATTCACGGATACACTCTCTATTAAACTTTAACAATAAACGGAGAAAAGATTTGTAAACTTGAAGCGAGGTTTATAGATTCGGGAAGTACAATATTAAGGACAGAAATTGATTTAGAGACGGTCTAATAATCCAAATGCTCAAGCCCACTACTACTGACTCTACTAGCAGTCAGCGTACCTAGCTCTCTGGCGGCATGACCAAGCTCTCAAAATAATAATGATGAATTCCAGGCCCTGTGAAATAATAATGATATTTAAAATTTATGAAAGGTTATTCTCATTCTTATCTTATTTTATTATCGCTTCTATTGAATAGCTAGCTAATATCTGAAATTCTTGGTAAATTCAAGAGTTACAATTTATAATCCTATTTATACTTATTTGCATGAATTAGTTGCATTTTTCGGTTATCGCAAATAATGATGTGATTACATATTATACATAACTGTAAAAGTGGATAACTAGTGTGACCATGATACGCAATAGCAATTTATAATATCTTCCCCCGTCTTTACGATGAGCTCAACAAATGGAAGCGCTGGCGAGCGAAGATAAAGAAAATTATGCCGCATGTGTCGACGTATTTTATTGCAAGGCATTATATCCGTCTTACGGCAAAACCGCACTAGGATATACTGAGCGGTACGACAGGCGTCGTCGTAAGAACACTAAATATTTTTTTCTCAAACTTGGCATTTAATTCATCTAATAGTTCAAATTTCAAAAATTTTAAGGCAAATTGCCTTTCAAGGTGAAAATTTAATTTTCTTCTTTATGTATAAAAATCAATTGCCACGTGTATTACCACCCATAACTTGAAAACGGCTGGACCGATCTTGACCATCGGTTTTTTTGTTGTGATCGTTATTATCAGGATAAGGTTTTTATGAGGAGATTAGCGAGGCCGAAGGCCGAGCCAAGTCGCGGCATTGGTTAGTAAGATAATAAAAAAAATGTTACATACTATGATGAAACGGGGAAGTACGCTGTTAGGTAGATTACGAACAGGCGCGAGACGTCCAGTTATAATGACCTCTCGTACTGACGGCGTTCAACTTAGACTGGTAATATTAATAGTATTTGCCACAATGTGTTACGAAAAAGTAAAACTTCGATGTTTTGTGAGCGATGTATAATTATTATTAGTACAAAAATGTAGCCTTTGCCACTGCGGACATAATGAGCAATCCGACGATACCTCGCTTGTCAAAACCTGTCAAGCCGCTTAGACTGCAGGCCGTCTTATGGAACTCGTACGAAACGGTTTAATTCTACTTTTTTTATTCGAACTGCTGAACAGTGGAATGCGCTACCCGAGTAGGTCTTTCCTGATAATTATAATCTGGGTGTCTCCAAGTCGTGAGTGAATCGGTTTCTTCTAGACAAGCGTGCTCCATCGTAGGCTGCATCCCCGTTTAACATCAGACGTGATGGCAGTCAAACGCAAGCCTATAAATAATTTAAAAAAAAACACTAACATACTTATATACTTACAAACTTACATACACCGCAAAAACATTACCCTCCTTCTTGGACAGTTGGGTAAAAAGACGAGCTCCCAATCGGTTTTAAAACTATTAGAGATCTTTGATCAGGGTAGAGCTCCTTTACCAATGACACAGAATTGAATGAATAGGCGCGCTCCCGGACCTATATCCTCGCGCTAAATTTTATGACGCGGTTTTTGCGCGGTTCTTATGTTCTAGTGCCGTCAGACCTTTATTCCATCGGTGGCCTCGTGCTGAGATGATCATGCCGTCATGAGCCACCGCAATGAATGTGTATGACATTAAGGCTTCATCATTTTCACTTTCTGACGTGTGTATGAGTGTATTAAGTTTCTTAAGAGCGATCTATACCTATACTCTTCTATGTTCCAATGCGATATGCAAGTGCTAATGTACAATACTGGTCTAATTATCTAATCTAATTAGAAAAGTACTCCTAAAATCCACACCCTTATTATGTACGTTTGTGATTCTGATTGTGAAAGCATGCCATCCCGCTTATACCAAATTACACGCACCAAGCGCCATCCCACTCGCGCAAGATCGCACAGGGATCAAGAACATCCACAATAAGGGGCAGATGGTTTACTAAACACCAGACTGTATAATCTGTAGAGAGCTCGTATCTGTTCCCCTCACGAAAATATTACGCGCAAAATAGCATAAGCTTCAATTGGTTCATATTTATGACGGCTTTTCGAAAAAGACATTCTTAGGCGCCAATTTCAGGAAAAAAAATTGAGCCGCCAATCATAAGCGTGATTAGTTACTTAGCCATATGCCCGCCGCTGCTTGTTTGGTATTTCGTAGCAAGCACAATCGATCGGTTCTATAATCTTTTCTCAATACCCAACATGCCGCGGCCACATACTCAAAAAGTGGCGAAGGAAGTAGGCAGAGACATGGAAAATACATAGTGCTACTGCAACCTTACTGGTCCTGCCGCTCGTTATGTTCCTCGCCCTGCCGCCGCTCCCGATATTGTAGGTTTTTGGAGCGAGATAGATAGAGATAGAGCTATAGCCAAGACAAAGACGTATGATTAATAGCGAGATGAGAGGTGCGAGTAGAGCAATGTGTGGCCTCAGGAATAATGAAGCTACCTTCTAGTAACCAGCGTACATTTCATATACTTAGATCACTAACTAATAAACCCCCGAATACTGAAACGTTTGTTAACTTTGACAACAGATTAATTCTAATACTGCCTTTGTCTGGCACTAAGGAGATGACAAAAGCAGCAATAGACTTAATCTGTCGTCAAAGTTAACAAACGTTTCAGTATTCGGGGGAAAGTCCCTGAAATAGCTTTTGATATTTAATTTATAGTTTATACGCTGCGCTATTTTCTAAATGAGTATAATCTCTAAATCTTATTATAAAAATATCTTCTTTACAAAAGAGTCTGCATTCGAATATAATTATGCTTAACGCAGCAAAAACACAAAGAGCGGAAAATATTTTTCTTCAATTAGGCTTTAAACGTCACGCCAGCTGAGACTATTTGAGACGCTGCCAGCGCAAGTAGACATCTGCTTTTTGCAACGAAAATCACGTTTTTATTTTATAAACGAAAAAAACATGAAAACGAAATAAAATGGATACAAAGCAGTAGCTGAAAATAAAACTAAAGAAATAGGTCCATAAAAAGGAGAAAAGTTGCAATCATTTCATTAAAATACAAATATTAATATTGATAGTTTATTTCCGCCTCCGTTTTTAATTATTTCACCTCATCATTATCTTCAGCCATAGGATGTCCATTGCTAAACACAGGCCTGCCCCTTAGGGGTTGCCGTAATCCCAACGGTTGTCGAGCGGCTCACTGTTTACTAAGAGGACGCTGCTGCCCGTCCTCCATTGGTTTTGATCGTGGTTTTAGGACATTCTCGGTTAGGTATGTCTTAATATCCAGGGTTTCGATTGATTAATACCTGTTATTATTTAAATAAAATTAATCTCAGTCATAGTCATTTCTAGTCTAATAATATTTAGCTCAGATTTACAAAGATCAAAACGTCCTAATAAATTGCTCCTAAAAAGAATTTTAATTGAATAAAACAAGTTAGGAAAGTCTGTATGTCCCACCGACTGCTGGCAACGCGTTGGCTGGCGATTTGCATTTTTATGAAAACGTTTTACTCTGTTGAGTCCACGGTAAGGGTCTTTTGGATGTCCAATTCGATTTCGCAGACACTAAACTTTTGTGATTGCTTTCAAACGCCTTAAATTCTGCTGTATTAGTCGTGCCACAGTTATCCCACTCGCAGGTTTGCTAGTTTTTATCGATAAAGTGATTCCATTTTTTTTTCAATACTTCTTTATACATAATAATTTACAAATGAAATGTACAATCACCAGTGTTTATTATTCCTAGTGGTACAAAGTAGAGGAGATAATTTTTTTTAGCAAGCACACAGGCTTATTTAAAACTTAAGGATGAAGGTGCATATATAAAATAGTGTTTCAAATTAGTTAACTATACAAAATAATGTGTTTTTAGACATGACATACAAAAGAATGTGTGCATTACCTTCGGGAGATAATATGAATATTTTTTTTATTTTTTTTTGCTTCAACTACGCATACCTTTAGCGGTTAGCGCTATGTGGACAGTCAAATGAAGGAATATTGGAAAATAAATACAAAGGACCGAAAACTACCTTATTCGTCTTTTTTTTTCTATCTTCTCTGTCAAATTAAAAGAACTCTGAAAAATTTATGAACGAAACTTTATTTATAACGTTTGTTATCTTATCAGAAATAAAATAAAATAGCCTTTTAATTCCCTTCCCTTACAAAACATTTATACTTAATTTTATTAATATTAGTTTATTATTTTTAAACATATTTTATTTTTTATTAACATTAATTTAATCTTGTTTAGTATTCTTATTTCTAGTACTTAAGTTTAGTACATTTAATTATTTTTATATACTTAGTTTTTACATTTTACATTTTTATTTTAGGTTTTAAATTGATATTAATAGTTACTAGATTAGTATGTATTAGATTTGTATTATTACATTATATTTTAACATTATTTTTTTATAGATTAGGGTTGAGGACCCCTCTTTGGGTGAAGGCCTTCTCCAGAGCATCGCAGTCCCAGCTATCTTATCAGAAACAGACACATATTATAATTTTTTGGAAATGAATACATAATGATTTTGTATCTTCGATAAAATCAAAATGCACCATCGAGACGCATGTGGACGAGACTAAGGGCCCTAAGACTAACTTTATGGATATGCTCTAAATTTTTTGTAACGTGTGTTTACATCTAGTCATAAAAATTTACTCATGCACGATTATATGAAAATTCAAACATGTGTAGTCATTTTGCAATTTTGCGATTTCAAGTTTGGTCCGTAGGTAAAAGTTGCTATTAATTTGTGTTCATTATAAGTTAGCACTATGCGCGTTGGACACGAGTTTCAGAACTACCTGTTTAGAATAACGTATGTAACCAATAGATAATTAATGTAGTCTATATTTTAACATAGCTATGAACCTTTCAGTCGCAAATGCGTAATTGTCATTTTCACAAACTAGTTAAAATATATTTGAGTCAAACATTACATTTTGAAATGAAAATAAAGAAATCTAAGTGCTAAACATATTATAATATGCTTTTAGTGTTTTTGGAAACGTAGTATTAAAATGTTTAATGTAAGCTCCACTTTGTTGATTTACTATCATTAGAACATTGAGTGCACGACTAAATCCTAAGTTGCGGAAACACGTCATGAATCGAGCATTATTTCCTTGAAAACTTATCCAGTAGAAACAAGACGCAAGTTTCAAGATTTACAGACAGATTTCTGAGTAAACTTTCTTGTTCCTTGACCTGCTGTTTACAGTTAGTAAACTAATAAGTAATAGCTGATCTACGAAATTATTCGTAAGCTATAGATAGATAGATAGATAACTCTTTATTGTTCACAACAGAAATTACATACATAATACAAAAATCTACTTAAAACTAGTGTAACTCAACAGTCAAACTCATTTGTTAATGAGTTTGACTTGACTTACGTGAAACACGATTATGTATACACAACAAAACTTACAATACAATACACACAACAATACAATTACATACACATATACATATATATATTATTATACATACATACAATTGTTACACTAGTTTTAAGTAGATTTTTGTGATATATCACCTAGCATTCCAGCATTCCAAAAAAAACCTAGTAACATCAGGACATGGCCACCTCTCTTGGTGGATCAAAGTTTAATAAACCAATAAATTGATGTATTGTATGTTTGTGTGTATATTTGTCCGATGATAACTTGTGAACTGTTGATCCGATCTTCATAAAAATTTGTAGGCAAGTAGCTCATTTCAAAACAATTTTTATGTTCGAATATGAGCTGAATCGATCCAGGGGTTGTGAAGATATAGGGATCGCGAGGTCTCAGTTCGTCGCGAACTACTAGTTATCTTTGGTCCAGACCCTCTATGGTCCAGCGACTGGTTTATTAATACGCCACGAGTAGTACAAGTTAGCGGATCGAAGTATACACTATAGACGCCTAGACTTAGCCTACTATGTTCTGTCATTTGTCAGAGCAGTAAAATTTCAGGACCGCTGCATAAAATGTTAAGCATCTGGACCGAAGCTTGTAGGATACGAGACATTTTCATTCGTGTCCCACTTTCAGCTTTTTCACGTTGTATATTTTTCTAAGTTTTGTTGCTGAAGTTGGATGAGTTCGGTTGAGTACAAACTTACCTACTTATGTGCTGAGGCATTCGTGTATCCAGATGTTCGGACTGGTTTTTTTTACCCGATTTTCCAAGGAGGGCAATGTTCTAGGTAATGTTAGTACCTATGTATGTTCCTTAATGACATCTTATTTATAGCCTTTAATATATAATAGTGATTTTGAAATGTGGAATGGTAACGTCTTCTCAATTTCCGGAGTGTCATATAATGGCACTTCGCGAAGAAATTAAAAAAAAACTATTTTATTACACTTCACGTTGAACCCCGGAAAGTAATAGCGCCAATACTATACGCCACTCAGCTTAGTTCGTAAGTTACATAATTGAGTGTCGTTTCAGTTTAACTTACAGTCAAGCACGTAGAATGTTTGGTTTATAAAATGACTAATTGTTATCCGCGACTTCGTTCGGTACCAATAACAAAAAGTAGCCTATGCCCGTTCCCTACCCTTAAGCTATAGCTATTCAAAAATCAGGACGATCCGTTCAGCCGTTTAGCCGTGACAACGCGACAAACACCCAGACAGAGATACAGATAGACAGACAGAGTGAGCTACTTTCGCATTTATAATATTAGTTAGGATTTCTTCATATTCCGTACATGCTACTTGAAACGCCACTTTTCCGCGTCAGAAAACTCCGACCGCATCTTAAAATTATGAACAGGCGGAAGTTCAAAACAGTCTTAAGGTATTTTTACTTTAATAGTAGTCGGCCACTTGGAGTGAGGAGCGAAGAGATCCCAGAACTTAAGCAATTAGTGAGCTCCAGTCAGACAGCAATTAAGGAGAAATGCTATTTGAGAGCAGAAAAGGTAGAAATAATTCAGCCAATAACCGGGAGCCGAGTTCACTCGTTAACAAAATTATTCATTAACTGCTAATGACCGAAATATATCAAGAGCACTAGGTGATTGCGCCGACAAAGTCCCGTTATAGGTAAATTTGCATGAAAACTATAAAGTTACTAAGCCAATCCAGACGCTTTCACGGTCCGGCGATTTGCCACAGTAATACCGTAATAATTTGTAATACCATACATCACGGAACATTTATTCTTAAATTATCTTTCTTGGAGTATTTAGAAAAAGATATCTAATATACAATTTTGAAGAAGGTAGTTTATACTGATTTGCATTTTTCAAGGTAAAATAAAACTTTTTGGTATGGTCCATCTTTTTCCGAAATAATATTTTTAGCTTTATCTATGCAGCTCTAATTAATGATTAGATTCGCACCTCTCAATATAGTCCAACTCAAAATGTTGCAGTCTTGAGTTAAGTAGCCCATCAAAAAGTAGATTTTTTACTTAAAAAACTGACAAGACCTTTATATTTTTACCTCCTATCGTCACTGAAACGTGACATTACATATGCTTTTTTTTCGCTAATGTTAAAAATTAATATTTTTCTAAAAATTAGATTGTGCGAGCGAGATCTTCCAGAAACACCCGCTTCCAAACTGTAGTATAAGCCTATAAGATTTCGGGCATGAAGATTGGTGCAACCGCTTAGGCTAATGAAGATGTTATTAGATAGAGATAGACATACATAATTATATACTTTCATACACTTGAAAAACAAAACTTTTTCTTGAAACGATCTAGTAAAAAAAACCATGTCACCACGTTTCAAATAACGCCGTAGTAGAAGTTTTGGCTGCGTCTGTGTCATTTTGACATTTTGAGCCGATTACTTGTTAGGACATGGGTCCAAAAGGTAAGCGCGAGGAAACCAGAGGCCTACGTACTAAGCGTGATTTATATCTTAACTGGCAAGTTCCGCGGGCCTGTGTCAAGGCTCATTGCTCGAGTTTCAGCCATTAATATTCATTACCAGCCCGAACTTGTACGCATTTATTTAATTTAATCTGAACACTACTTAGGCACTTATTTTGTAAACAAGTGTTTTGTAGAGGTAAATTAGGTAAATTGATGAGATAAGGATAACGCCAAGAATCTTAAACTCCAATTGGATTGTGTTTGTAAAAAGGTCACTTCCGTCTTTAAACTTCCGCAATAAACCGACCTAAATAGTAAACCGAAATATCAGAGTGACAGCCGGTCCAAATTCCAAATTAGATAGTAAATCTGGGAACTCCGTGTAATTTACAAAGTTACACAGGCACGCTAATGCAAAAAAGGTTAAAAATGGCGGAATACTTTGACACATGTCGAGCAAAGTATTAAGAATCATTTGTACCATATTACATAGAATATTCTAATCCTAACTAATATTATAATTCATAAAGCCGTAGTCGTATCAGGACCAATAAAGCTTCGAGGTATAAAAATGAATATATTAGTCTCTAGGAAAAAACTTCGCTTGCGCGATTCCTAACTTCCTAATCCTAACTAATATTATTATTCAGAGATATAGCCGCAGTCGTATCAGGACCAATAAAGCTTCGAAGTATAAAAATGAATACGTTCGTCTCGAGTAAAAAATGCACAAAAATGGATCAACGCCATCTAGAGAACATATAGGATGTAACATTTTCTATCTGTCTGTATGTTTGTCGCGTTATCGTGGCTAAAGGACTGATATGATCTTGATAAAATTTGATAAGGGGTTACTGTATATCACAAAGGCGGACATATGATATTTTTTTATGTCCACGCGAACGAAGTCGCGTCGCGTCATCACAGCTAAACGGCTGAATGGATCAAGCTGAATTTTTCTTAGATATAGCTTAAGGGCCGGCGACGGACATATTATGCTACTTATTTTATTTTTGTTGGTCCACACGAAGTCGCACGTAACAGCTAGTACTAATGGTATATGGTCGGTATATACATGAAATTAGAAAGAGACAAAGGGTTCCCCAAATTGTCAGACGGAAATTTGATAATCCGTGCACATTCCAGCTTAGGTACAAATTCCTCGGATAGCTATCTCTACGGACCAAAAGCCTTGTTAGAAAATAGGTTTTACGCCAAATTGGTAAAGTTTATTTGACACTTCTTGTAAACCTAATTAGATTCGGACAAGGTAGATGTTAATTAGAAAATAAAATTACGTACCTCTAGGTTACAACTAAGATGCTGTCATCGCCAAAGTCTACATTGATTAAGTTTGACAGCTTTAGCAACAGTGTATTTTCTATAAAATTTAGATCTCAAGCAGCAAACCCTGTTTACTAAGCTTGCTCACTTATATTTTTATTGTCGTACTGTAAAACAATATTATGTCATATATTGTTGCTGAGTCATTTTTCTCTACCGCCGATACTATCGGTCATTTCCGCTGAGTCTTCAGTTTAATTTGATCCGACCTCCTTGGTCCTTCCGTTTCCTCCTTTGGTTTCCTCTGATCCACAATGCAGGTTAGTAAAGACCAGATGGGTAATGTTTTTTTTTGTTTTTTGGTGGGAACGTGAAGAATTCATATCGCGTCATTGTTTTATTTTTCAAAGCTTTCGCTATTTCGAGTGTTAATGTATAAAAATGGTGGATTTTTATCCATTAAGTGTTTGTGAACGTGTACGAGTGTTTGTGAATTGTATAATGTTGTGGATCGTGGCTCTTTGTATTTTTTCCAAAACTCCATAGAAACCTCTAGTAAAATCTCCACCACTTTTCTGGGGCATGTTGTGAACTTGACTGTGACTTACTTTGCTTGACTTAGACTATGACTGAGACTGATGACTTATTTTTATTGCGAAATATTTGACTTAACTTGAAATGTTACAATACGTCACTGGCTAAATACACAGTGTGGAGCCAAAACATAAGAAAAAAATAGACCAGATGCATATTGTACGTGGCATTTTATAATCCTAAAGTAAAAGAATGAGTCGAATCGCAACGCATTGCATTGAAAAAACTACAGTAAACTGTTTATTTGTCTATTTCCTGTCTTCTCAAAACTAGTTGACTGGGTCAGACTTTACTTTGCGGAAACTACTTAAAGACATAATCATCATCAACAGCCTCAAGACGTCCATTGCTTGACAAAGGCATCCCACTTAGAGCGCCACACTAAAAAATAATTTGTAATTTGCATCTACCGACTTTCCCAGTGTCGTCAGTCCAATAGGTGGGAGGCCTTACCTACGCTGCGTCTTTCATTTCGTGGTCGCCATTAAAGAACCACAAAAAAACTTTTCGTCCAAAATCGCGCATTGTCTGAAGACAGGGGTGTTCAACCAGTGATGACTTAAGGAACACAGACATAATGTTGAAAAAAATTGACTGACCTATATTATTATTATAAAGAAGATAGAGATGTCGATGCCGAAAATTAATGTAGTGAACTCAATAATCGCGAAAATTGCAAGCCATTCAATCGGACACTACAAGGGAACATTACTAAGGCATAATTTTTATGACCATACTGGGACCATTTTCATAATTCACCGTGGCGCTTTTCTATATATTTTCATCGTTCCAACATACATTTAGCTGTATAGTTTTGCCATGTCTGTCAGGGAACAAATCCAAAAACAAATGTGCCCAGGAAGGTTGCAGCAAATCATAATTTTTGATTATTTCTAACATAGCTACGACACGCTGTAAATGTGTCATGTCCCAAAGTAGATAATTTATGAAGCTTTTAGAATCTGTGTCTTCTATAGTCTATATCTGCAACATACTAGAATCGACTCTTTTCCTTTCAATCCTTTGCAGCAATATATCGGGGTGGTTTGCAATGGAGATGGATTTTTCAATTTAGTATTTAGTGTAGTGTAGTTTTGAGTTAATTAATTTTTAGTTTCCGAAGTCTGTTTGCATGTATTCTACTCATCAGATTAACAGTCTACTGGAACGAGTATGTATGTGTATGTTATATGTTTCCAACGATAACTTGTAAAACTTTGTTTCGATCGTCATGAAATTTCGTAAGTACTAATATAACACTAGTAACTATAACTCTGCGAAAAGTAGACCTCGTGAGCATAAACTTTTTTTCACAATCGCAATTCTACAATCTCATAGAGCTATTTAGTCGTCGGCGATTTTTGATTGGTGGGGTATTCACCCCTAAAATAGGGGAAGTTTGCTGCGGCGCCATTTACCGACCAATTTTGGTAATATTTGGCAAAAACTTTCGGGACTCAATTCTTTAAAAAATTGTTCAAGAGGTTGTCAAGATATATGGTCGTGAGTTCTCAGTTCGATGTACCGAATTGTACGCGAGTACCAGCATACGAACACTATCAAATTTGGCCGTTGTATGGCGCCGCACCAAATTTTCCCCTTTTTTGTAAGAAATACCCCTCCACTCAATAATAGCCGACGACAAAAAAAAACTACAAAATTGTAGAACCCGTATTTCGTCAAGATTAGTTGAAAAATACGACCTGTACGCGAGTACCAACATACGGATAGATGAAATCAAATTTTGCCAGTTAATACTGAGACCTTTCTTTCGCTTCCCTCACTCGGTCAATACAATAAAACTAATGAAATAAAAAAATAGAACACATTTATTAAAAAGTTTTTGAACATGAATAAATTCGATTCAGCCAGGGGCTGCTAAGTTATATAGGACGCGAGGTGTCAGTTTGGACCGTTTTTTTTAAATATAACGTGAACAACACATTCACTACCTACCATGAAGTTTGTTGAAGGCATACAAAATATTGAATAAATATAAAAAGCCTTTTCTACGTCGTTCAACTCGGTTTTAAGAGAATTTCATTGGGTAGTTCGATATATGAAGTAGCATCCGCTGCGTTGAAAGAGATTTCTGTTTTACGTTGAATCAGCTGCCATCTTGATCGGGATACTATTTACCGAAGTTGTTAAACTCAGTTTAATGATCATGGAGTATCAAATACTTAATGCACAAACCCAGCGGTCAAAAAATCAAAATATCTATTGATTACATTGGATGTAGTGCCTTAGCGCACCACACACCAATGAGACATTTGTGTGCAGTAAGACATTTGTGTTACGTGGCACGTTTTGCCCCGTATGTGGTGTGTTTTCTATTAGCGCACTCTCATTGAAATGTACGTATGCGATAAATGTGCGATGCACAACATTTTTAGTATTGGTGTGGGGTGCCGCTTATGCTAACAATTCGATATTTTGACATTTATCTACAGTGATGGGCAAGAAAATGTAAACTCACTTAGCATCCGGCCTGTGCGTTCATTTATCTTCCAGAATCAGGGCCCCGGGCTAGCTACGCTACCTATACAAACTTAACTGACAAACTTAATTCAGACTACAATACTACAAAATAAGAAGGTACCTATTTTGTTGTGTGGCAATTTTGTTGCTCCTTCTACAAGCACATACAGTAGTAAAAACGTTTCCGGGCCCAACAAACAAACTAGTGTCGTTAAACTAAATAAACTTGTTACTCGACGCGTCGATAGGGACGCACGCGCCGCCATTTGCATTTTTATTGGTGATATTTAGGCGCCACGAGAAAACAAAAAAAGCTCCAAACATAAATTAAATCACCAACGAAACACTAACAATACTAGAATTTCAATGGCAATCCGCATACCGCATAATATACTAAAGCGATTTTAACCAGCAGGGCAATCGCGTTAATTTGAACGTCTATAGTTTAGTTACGGTTCAGTTGTGGTTGTAGTCGAGTTGCGATCCAACTGAGTGTCCATTCGGTATTGCGGTAAAGTTCAAACGTCGACCAAAGTTGAATCGTTGCTGGAACGTAACGTTTTATCAACCGTTGTAAGAGATGTCACTTTTTAGTAGCCGCTTACGCTAATTAACGTTAAATCGCATGCTAAATCGAGTAAAGGCCTTCAAAATTACCGTGTGCCACACTAGTTGGCATTGACAGCTGCTGACAGCGTGACATTTGTCGAATCTCTCGATCGACGAATGTAAACAAAAACTTTACAAAAAATCATTTTTAGAGTGTTTTTAGGCAATAAAACTGATGAATTTATGTACCTTAGTGGCTGGTTGGTGCTGTTATGAAGTGCTTTTTTATGCCGATACCTACTTTAGGCACATTATGTTCAAGTAAGTATTTCACTTGTTCTAAAGTTGTGATTGTGAACACATTGGATAATATTGTTGTTAACTGTGAAATCATAATTCTTTTAGGAAATGAAAGAGCACCGCAGTACTGTACGTTAGTAGCAAGAGCTCATGATAGTTTCTCGAAGGCCACCGACACCTTGCTCTGGGATGGGTAAAGAAGCTTGTGCTGTTGCGGCTCGATTATGGAGAGAATGCGCAGAGACCCTTGATGCGGAAGGATCTGCCAGACAGGCGAAGATTGGGCTAAGGTTTACCCATTTCTATACAATTTAAAATACGTATATAATTTAATAAGTAAATTACATACATTTTACAAGTATGTATAATACATAATTTTTTTCAGATATGTGACAACAAATGTACGAAGGAATTAAAACCAGTGTAGGGTTCCAGCAAAGTTAGTTAGCATAAATGCTAGCCAGTGAGCCCTTACAATAAAGAGTTGCCGATATGAGGATATTGCATGATCCTCTGCCTAGTGTGAGACTGACAAGATCAATTCGTTATGCCACAAATAATTATGTAAGTATATACTTATCTACTTATACATTGCCATCTCTCATATCTACTAAAACTAGCTCCAAATATTCTAAGTTGTGGTAGCTCTGTGGGAGCAACCTCGCCTCATATTTGTGGGGTTGTGGGTTCGAACCCAGGCGGGCCTGCATTAATGAATTCTTTGGAACTTGCATACTACTGGTATTTCTGTGAAGGAAAACTGCTTGAGGAAACCTGCATATTTCCAGACAAGAAATTTGATGGCATAAATATGCAATTCCGTCAGCACACACTGGGCCAGCGTGGTGGATATGGCCTAATACCTTTCGAGGTTAGGCTGATATCTAAGCAGTAGGATATTTAAATTTACAAAGCAATGATATTTTTTACTTAATTTCATCAATAAGTGCTTTTCTTCATTTTATTGACATCTTATGTTTATTAGGATGGAAATGGTGCAGAAACTGGTTGAAGAGCAACAAGAACAGGACACTGATAATTTTATAGATACTTTATACTTACCCAAGGTAGCATTAAACCATGTCAGAAAAGTTAAAATTTGTGAACAAGTTTGTTATTATAAATCTCTAAATAAAACTGTATTACATTAAATTATTTTTATTGCACAACTACTACATTATTTCATTGTATAAATCATTCAAGAACACCACAAAAGGACATAACAGGAATAATACATTAGAGATAGGCATAAAAAGGCGGTCTTATTGCTAAGAGTGATCTCTTCCAAACAACCATGGGGCTAATAAGTAGATATACTTGAGAGTATGTGACATGATTATATTAACTATAAATAATAAATTTACCATAATATAGATATGTCAGTGTTAAAAATACACTGCCTACACGATGCTTGCAATATTAGGATGATGCTTGTGAGCAGATAGGACTTAGCCCTATCAGCGTAGGGGATGTGTGGTCTTTGTGCTATATTATGAAGCACACAGCATGCATTTGTTATTCTTGCAGCACATACTGGTGAATAATACAACTTCCTGTCTTCCAGTAGGCACCTGTAATGAAATACATTTTGCATTAATAATAAAAAACTAATATTTACTAAGACTATTTTGGTAAAAAAATAAAAAGCGAGCTGATGAAACACCTATGAAACAACGCTGTAGGAGGCAGCATGGAGGTAAATATTAATGTGTTTCTTCTAAGTGTTGACCGACATCCCAAGAACTACTTTGGTGGCATGCAATCCATTTCGATGTGAACATAATTATTAAATACATAATTATATAATTACTTTGTACCTTGGTAGGTATTACTCTCTTTTAACTTGTCCTCTGTCATGTCAAAATGGAAAAGCTATAGCATTTGGCTTGTTTAGGGCCGTTGTAACTGGCCGGATTTCTTTCTACAGACTGGGCTGCACCACACAATTCTTTCGATTGTCTCCTACAATGGTCTGTTAAGATCCAGTGGCACAGAATGCCAGTGCAACCAAAAACAAACAATTTTATCATCATTTAATTTGGTTGAAAGTCAAAGTCAAAGATTTGACCGCAGTACCACAGATTTGACCGCTGTACTTTAGTAAAGCTTTGCCTAACACTGCTGTAGGTTTAAGTATAGCTATAACCTAACAATGGCTAGTATACTCATAGACTACTATGAAGTACGTATATTAGAAGCGACAATGTTAGATTTTTGTGGGGACTGCGGCTTCGTCAAATACTTAGTATAATTAACAATTTTGTCCTTACCTTCGTTTCAACATCCAAAGCATTACAACGAAGTGTATTGTGGCATGTGAGGCGTAACATAACACTGTTATTAGTTGGGGAGTAAACTCCTTTGACATTCTGTACCGTTAATTTACAAACTGCCGATCACTCGCACGATTATGTCTTGCACTCTTGCACTAGTATTTTTCTTCCTCGCATGGGCCCGAGACTCCGTCACCTCCAATTCATGGGCCCTCTCATACATTTTATTTATGTTTTAGCTATTATTTCTAAGAAAATTACAATAAAAATGATAAAACACTGCTCAACGATCCAGAAATAGTTACGTTTTTCCAACTTTTGTTCAACCGTTCGTTTGACAGCGGTAACGTTTCAGCTGCGTTCGAGTTACGTCTCAACTTTCGGTAAAAACATTACCGCGATACGAAATGTACAAAAAGTCGCGGAACGGTTAAGGTTCAATTGCGTTTCAGCTGTTATTTTTTAGTGCGATTGCCCTGCAGTTGTTGACTGGTTGCGCCGTGTACGACTTCACTGACTTCTTAAATAACTGATTATAAATTGTAAATAGACATTATAAGGTATCAATAAATACTAGGATTTAGGAGTTACGATTGCCCTTTAATGCTCTTTGCTTTGAAGTAATTAAAATCTAACTTTCTACTTTTTAGTTTAAGTTTGTACATAAACTTAAAGTTTACAATTTTATTTTTGTACTGAAGCCTTCTAAATATAAATTTTATTATAAACCGATTTTAATTATAAATAGAGTAAACCTATCACTCGACAGCAATTTTTTTTTAACTTTGTTTATTTACGATTTGTTAATCCGCTGCTCTCTGAACGCTATTGTAGAGTCCTTAGCTTCGCTCAGGATTCAAATAGCATCATTACTTTAAATTCTTGTAATACAATCTAATATTATTTCCCTCTGTAGTCAGATAAACTAATTTCAAATTAAGTAACATAGGTGTAGTAATACGACAGTATGACATCGTACCTGTCTGACTATTTAAAACTAGTTTAAAATATCTTTAGACTATATTTTGAAATTTGATATGTAACATACATAACTAAAAAATCACAACAAATTACACAAGCAGCTGATTGTATGCGATTTTGAATTTATAAGTCTGTCTCAAAGTAGTCTAAAAAATGCGCGTAAAACTAAGACTTATTACCTCTCTTCGTACACCAAGATTAAAAGACTATAAGTACCAGTACAAGGGAGTGCAAGCACGTAGGTTGCCGTCGGGTGCTTTGTCGAAAATATCATATAAGGCATAGTATACATGTCTATGACGTCGAGTGAAACATGTAAAGATATCGTGACGAGGATCCTTTACGGTTGGATGCACCCAGCCTAAATTTCTAGGGTTATTCTGAAATAATCTGCGTTATTTAATGAAACTGGAAAAACTTTCCATTCATTGTTGCTAAGCATTAGTATGGTCAGATCTGGTAGCAAACAAGGAGCCCTTATAGTTTTGCCCCATTTAGTTTTCACTTGAGACGTTAATGTTCACACCTTTTAACGTTATATTCTTAATAGGACTACAACGTTAAAAATTTGCTACACGTATAGATAACCGCCTACTTACCAGGGAAAATATTGAAATATTTTTTAAGGGGTAGCTCCCACAGAAAGTTGGTATGAAAAAACGATTACCTATCATATAGGATATCGTTAAGAAATGGATTCAAAACATAATGAGGTTTCTGAAACTATTTTTCAGAAACATGTCCCATTTTTACAAATATTCGATTCCAACGTAACCATTTCGGTGCGTCGTATTTGCTCGAATTGCTTTATTTACTACTCGCTTTATTGAAATGACGTTTATCGGACATTTATTTAGCAGTAATAATGTAGTAGTAATCTGGGGATATATGTATTATTGATATAAGTAACGCTGGAGCTAAAATTAAGAGCTATACAAATACTTCATATATTGCTATGTAGAAATAATATATATTTAATTAGGAAGTCATTTCACTAAGATCCTTACGACCTTCTTATTTTGAAGGTTGTAAGGTTCTTACTGAAATTAAATACGTTCGTTTATAAAAAGAAAATAATTTAGACCTATAAACCTGACCAATAAACGACATTTTCGTAAGATGTTAAAAAAAATGGCCGCTATTGAAGGTTAAATAAAATTTTGTTGCAGAAACATCCAGGTTTTTGTTCTGTCGTCGCGTCGTGCATGCTAATGTCACGTGAAATAAGAATAAAACAGGCATATTAAGATGAGAGGTGCCTTTAAAGGACTGCGCCAAAAGAGTGGTAGACTCGTGCGTCTGATGGTACTAGAGTCCTGGAGTGCAGCTACGTTGTTTCTGAATCAATATACATAGGCGTTTGATTATACGACATATTTTATGCTGGTATCAACATGACATGTCTCGAGCACGCATAGCTGTTTCGCTGTCTCTCACTCGCACATTCAACAATGATTTTTATTGATTTAAAATTGTTACGTGTGAATCTTGAAAATGTGTAAAACCATATTATAGAGGTTTATATTTAAAAAAAAACATTTTGTTAGTTTTAAATTTGACTGAAGAGATTGAAATAAGCGTTTACGTGGGTTATTCCGTTTAGCCACCCTAAAACAGCCACCTTAGGGTGAATACTCGGAAATTCGTGTTCATCGTTCATTGACAATCGTATAATCGAAATTCTTATAAGTATTATTTTATTCGTTTTTTGTATGCTATTTAATAGAAAGTAATTAATTTGTTATGATTTGGTACATAGTCTGTGGTACATAGGGTGTATTTTTCACTTTTTGGAATCACACAGTGATATTAACTTCAAAAATCTCAAAATTCAATGTGCCAGCGAGACAACTGTGGTAAGAGTGAGGCCATAACGCACATTTCACATCAGTCCATTCCAGGCTCTGAGTTTATTTTATTTTTGCTTATATTTCAATTGCGCGAGATCTTATTTACAAGATTTCATGGCCACTGAGATTCTTCTTGCACGTTGCGTTTTTTGACAGATCCATGCTCACTTGCACTTTATGCACATTTGAGTATTTGCGTGTACAAAAACTTTAGTCGTAATTAAATAAAGTCAAGAATAATAAAACACACTCATTAAATTAAAACATAATAAAATAAACTCCTGTCAATATGCGTGGGACGCTTGCAAGTGTGTAGATATGTAATGTGAAACTCAGAAATTATAAGAACGTATCAAATTGGTTGACGCGGACCGCCGCGTCATCTAACAATCGAGAAAGAAATATATTTTCCCGTTACTATCACTCGTTAGTCTGCAGTTCGTGGTTGTAAGGTATATAAGGGGTTTAATATTAGTAGTTCGGATAGGAATTCAAGCAAATCAAATTCCTAATATGTGACGTAAGGAAAGAAACATAATTATTTTGTAACAAATTCCATAAAATCGGTAGATAAACCCTTTTTAATTAAAAGTGCAACGCTTGCCCATAACAGCTCAGTGCTACACACAATTTGGAACTTCGACAGTTAAAAACCATGCGCGGCAAGACATTGCGCTCGTCACCCTAATATATTAAATGGTATAACTCTTTGTGACCTGTAATTTCACACTTTGCAAAAGAGGCCTACCATTACCGAAATCTTTTTTTGTAATTAGTTTTATTATGTAACTCTAGTAAAAACAAACGTATTTTCTAGTTAGCACAACTTTCTACACAGAATACGAGTTCCAGTACCTAGCCTAATACGACTAATTTGGCTCCACCGCTGATCACTGTGGTCGTACCGATCCTGTGCCAAAATACACTTGACTAACTCTTGTCTACGGTAGACTAGTATAAGGAAATAAGAAAGTGGAATATGAAATAAATAAAATAAGAAAGTGGAATAATATGTCTTTGTCTAAAAGGAAAGGAAAAACATATGTTTCGCCTCTCTCACTCGAAAAGTTTGCTTTTGTTGCCTAAATCTAGTGAGTAAAGCTCTTTTTTCTCACTAGTTAGTAGTTTTTTTTTTTTTAATTTGAACGCTGCGAATTGATTGCATTTTCTTATGAAACCTCCATTAGCTATGCTCCACCAGTCATCTCGATTATTTTTTCTTTTAAATTTGATTCCAGGCCTCTTGTTGTATTTTCTCGATACTGGGGAGAAAATGTGTACGTGTCACGCGAGAATATAGTTAATTGTTTCTTAAAGCATCAATTAAATTAAATGAAAATTCAATTATGTAATTCTTCGCTTGCTCGGGATTCAAATTCGGCACTTGGGAACAAAAACCTACATTACTCTTTTATACAAATAAGTATCTTTTATGGTATGGAATTTTACCTTTGGCATTCAAATATTACTTTTCCATAGCCAGAAATAGTTATATTTCATTTCTGTCACCCAGTCAGTAACATTAATTTTATATATTCTGATTGTTGGTATCGGTCTCGCCAGCAAAACGCCTGCTCTCAAATACTTGGAATAACATTATGCTAATGTGTTGCGGGAATATTCTTTACAGCTATTTGGTTGGCGAATGCCGAGAGAAGAGAGTTAAGTAGGCACCTAGAATATTGCTGCGAGAATGTTATCGGTAAAGTCAAAACAAGAAAATACTAAAGTTGAAGTGGTTGGACTCTTTTGCAGAGTCTACCTGAAGTACCACACCTTTGCCAGTTATTCGAACGCTAATCAGTAGTCTGCAAATATTTTAGAGATTCAATATTTAACATAACAGGATAACTAGTGCAGTGTATTGCCGCTGAACCGTTGAGGTTTAGGATTCTAGGTGGCACGGGCAAGCTTGACAGTTACCATCAAGCGAGCGACGTGCTCGTCTCGTCACTCAGTGGCATAAAAAAAGGAAATTATCTACAATAACTAGAAGATTTTTACAAAGCGTTTTTAAAAATTACAAACGCATTAATAAGCAACTTTTTTATATAGTAGTTTATATTGAGCAATTCGAAACCCGCCCGAACTCCGGGTCGGCTGGAGGCCCGCGGGCTTATCCTCTAACTTTGAACCGTTCGTGATTCTGATTGCGAGAGCATTCCATCTCGCTCGTACCAACTTAGTCGCACTATGCGTGGTCCCGCTCGCGCAAATCTCGCTATCGCTTTCAGAGTTACGGGATAAACCCACAGAGTAGCACTCACTGCGCCCTGCGGTTTCACCGGCGTGCAAATTTATTTTTTCATATACTACCACATAAGGACAGTGGTTTGTAGGTATACAATTGATGAGGGAACGAGCCCGTAATCTAGGTTCGAACTAGTAATGTGCGATGCAAAGTAAGTAAGTAGTAAGTGAGGCGAACAAAAAAAAACAAATCGGTCGAGCCATTTTTGATATTTTGCGAGAGTAAAGAACGACAACTGATTTATATTATATAAATATATGTAGATAGATTAACAAATTATGTATAAAGAATAAAAATGTTCCTAATAGACTAACCCCCGAATACTGAAACGTTTGTTAACTTTGACAACAGATTAATTCTAATGCTGCCTTTGTCTGACACTAAGCAAATGACAAAGACAGCAATAGACTTAATCTGTCGTCAAAGTTAACAAACGTTTCAGTATTCGGGGGTAATAAAAACAAATTAATATAAAAACAGCTATTCGATTATAATGCGTTTAGTAAAAATACTGTGTATAGCAAGTATTTGTACCTACTAAAAATACTGGAAACTTTTCCATTTGCAGAATCCTTAATAATTTCATCTAAAATTGATTTCTTTCTCATCAATTTTAATTTACTCTGATTTCGGATCAAAGCAAGCTTTATTAACTGTAATTAATTCATCGGAAGCTTCCATTACCAATTTCTTCATCGTCTGAATAATTATTGATTTGAATTCCGTATTTCGTTAATTTTGCTTTCTTTTTGTGTTGTCTAATTCACCAATATTTTAGCAGAAGACGTTAACTTCATCTCTGTATAGTTTAGTTGTACTCTCTTGTGTACATACGTTAGAAATTTATATTAGCATTATTTCAGAGTTACTAAATTATTAATTGAAATGAAAATTATTATTAATTAATGTTTTTTAAATGAAAAGTTGTTAGCTATATGATGTAATGAATGATTTTGATATTCAACTTTTTGTGTAATTTAATAATCTAAATAATGTTAATATTTTGCATGCCATTGTGGTCTCAATCGTGTATATATTCTTAGAATAGAAACCCCAAGGAGGGGTGTGGTTAGCTAACTTCACATCACAACTACTTCAGAGTGGTGGAGAACGAGCAACAGGCGCAGCGGTCACATCGTCTCGGCCATTTTGTCCATAGCTCCAGGCGTATGGAGTTGCATACTTGCGTGTCAAACTAGCTACCGATGTATGTATTAACAACTCAAAAACAAAGCATGTTACCTATGTCTCCGCAAAATAAATATTTTGAATTTGAATTTGAGTAATTCTGCTAAGGATCGATCCTTTGAACTACTTTTCATCGCACATTACTAGTTCGAACCTAGATTTCGCGCTCGTTCCCATGTCAATTGTATACCTACAAACCGCTGTCCTTATGAAGATGCGGGCCAAAGCGTAATGCATCCTTAAGGAAGCGATATTTTACGTAAAATGTGGCAACATCCATCGTGTACGGAAGAGCACTTCAATTTATGTGCGTAATTAAGTGGAGTTTGCGTCGGGCCCGTCGCTCGGCACTTTCCAGCGGTAAATGAAATTTACGTACGCCTCCACCTTTCGAACGTATTTTGAGTTGTTGGTGCAAAATACAAGCTTGATAGAGTAATCCCTACTATTACTAGAAGTTATGCGAACAGCAGACCTCGCGAGAACTTAAATTCAACAATTTCATTATTTTTTTGTGGTCGGTGATTTTTTGAATGGACGGTTGTTTCCCCCAAAAAGGGGAGAAGTTTGCAGTGCTGCGTATAATATATAGTATTGTAGTGTAGTGTAGTTTAGTGGGTATAATAAAACCGAGAATCACAAGGGAGATGGAACTTAGATGTCTTTGGGTGTCAGTAGATGACAGTGGCTATTATAAAGTGGTCTAAAAAGTTTTTATTTAAACTGGCAAGTGCCTTTATTAAGTAAGCAAAATACATACAAACTACAACTACCTAAACTACTTAGCCTACTACATAAAAATGATAGTTGTATTAACCAGAGACCATTGAAGGTCTATAGATAATCCAAATGTTCAAGCCCACTACTAGTTGGCAGCGTACCGAGCATGCTGGCGGCATTACCAAGCTGAATGGCAATGCTTATGCGTTGAGCCAAATATACGGTAGCATTTTGGTCACGCGTCGCGTCAACCAGGCGCTCTGTTAAGTTTTTGAAAATAAGATGATCTGCCGGTCCCCAAGGGCCCAATGTCTAAAAAGTAATATTAGTGTTTACAATATATGCAATGTAAGCTGATTTCGAAAAACTTTTCGTATGATTCGTATCAATTTTGTGTATGACCAATAAGAAAACGCTTGCTCTTCTGTCTTAGAAGTAAAATCGGAGCTTTTAGTCTTGAAACGTAAGAGAAAAGGGTGCACAGAGACGCTGACTGCGCTCAATTACATTAATAATCTTTAGTTTGACCAAAAAATAAACTAACGTTATTGGTAGTCGTACGAATAATTTACCGCATAAATTTAGTAATGTATTGTAACTTTATAGATAGATAACGCTTTATTGTTCACACCAGAACATAAAAAACACAAAAAAATAACTTAAAACTAGTGTAACAACTGGTGGCCTTATCGCTTAACGTGATCTCTTTCAGGCAACTACTACTAAACAACAATACTACTACTACTACAACTATTCTTTATACTTTTCATAAAATACCGAAACTGCGAATAAAATATTTTGTATTATGCTACTTTCTTAAGACGTTTCCTTTTTAACCGACTTCCAAAAAGAGGAGGAGGGTCTCATATCAACTGTTTTTATTTATAATATTCGTTACCTCAGAACTCCGTCAATTATAAACTTTTTTTTTTATATTTTCGGTAACAGAAAATACCGAAACTGCGAATAAAATATTTTGTATTATGCTACTTTCTTAAGACGTTTCCTTTTTAACCGACTTCCAAAAAGAGGAGGAGGGTCTCATATCAACTGTTTTTATTTATAATATTCGTTACCTCAGAACTCCGTCAATTATAAACTTTTTTTTTTATATTTTCGGTAACAGATAATAGTTTATTAAGCATATTTCTAGATAGAGACACAACACTTTCAACCTAAAGTCCAATTATAACCGTACAGAACTTATATGTCGAAACATTGACACTATAAAATATAAGTTCAAAAAGCTAAAACCCGCCTACGTAAAAGTATGAAACATGAAAATATTAATCGATATCCAAAATTGCATGGTCCTTGTAATGTACGTAGCGCTTTTCCAGTGAGTATCAAAATCAAATCGTAGTCTGATGCCTCAAATTATTAACAGCAAATTTAAAAGATGAAAAAGTACACGAGAACATGTCTCTGGGATCAATTAAGTTGTCATAAGTGTGGAACATCCTAGCTAAAGGACTGTTCCGCGAGAGATTATTGTAAGCAGGTGGCATGTTTAATAATTGGATATTACGAACAGAACGTGAGGGTACTTTAAAATTCACATTCGCTAACAATTTACTACGTAACATACCATTAACAATCTTGTACAAGGTACACAAGTCTGACATAGTTCTACGGCTTTCAACGCTTTTTATTTTGAACAGCAGTGGGATAAGGAAGGCTGTGGATGATGATGATGATCTGGATACTTCTTAAGTTTACGCCTTATGCCTAGTCTACTTCTCAGAGATCGCAAGAATCTACGCTGAATAGAATCAACTCTGTCCACAAGCGTAGCATAAATCGGGTACCACACCGAATTCACATCACCAAATCCACCGATCTGAAAGAAGATACTTCGAGATTGGTCCCATTTTTATTAAAATCCAGTTCTGATAATGGAATCCATGAGGAATTGAGGGAACTCCTCAAATAGTATAGGCATACATATAGCTATTTTGGTATTTTCATCAACAAGCATTTGCATTCAGAGAGTATCAGTTGATGAAGTGGAACTGAAGAATACCACAGATGGCCAGAACTCCACTATTATAAGTGTTTCTTCGGTGTGCCAAGAACATTCGAGATGTTTTTGGCGCCACCGAAGTGGTGCATTCTTCAGAGTCCTTTGTTGAAGTACGTTTTTTTTTTGTTAAAATTATTTCGAAATGTCTGTCAAGACCCGAAGAATAATCAACCAAAATTCTGGTACCTTATTCTGGGCCGTTATTATATCATTTGAAACCCGTTCAGCGGCTATTATTCTAAAGATAGCTGACGAATTTTTTTTTTATTTCCTGTAGTTTTTATATTAAAAAAATGTTGAAAATGTGCGAACGAGATAGCGAGAATCAGGGGATTGGGCCCATAAATAAGGAACTCCTGCAGGCCTAGCACGGGTGCCGGGATACAATTTTGTCCACCATACTTATCCCGCGAGAACGAGACGTATGTATCCATATTTTAGCTTTTTCACGTTCACGCGACGACAAAACGGGTGGACATAACTTTATCCCGGCGCCCTTGCTAGGTCTGCTGAGCAAATTTTTATACTTCTAGACCACAGAAAAGACAAAGAAGTAAAAAAAATCTCTTCTGTATTCTAGACCCATACCGATTGAGGATTTACGTTGTCTGTCAATCAGTTGTTAAAATTGAGTAGACATTGTTATTGAGTAGATATTTTCAGATATTGGGTCAACCATCATCAATATCATCAGGTGGAAGACGCCCACTTGACTGTTGAGCAAAGGGTCATATTATATTTCAAAGTTAAACTTATTCCCCCTTATTAATAAACGTGGAGAAAATTTGGAGCAGTTGCTCAGTCTTCTCTCTTTTTCAATCGAGTTCTAATTACGAAAAGGACTAAACGTGGCAACTAATCCAAGGGTACTCCACATTATGAATACGGGGGATTACGTTTTATGGTGAGCTGAGATGCGATGGAGCGGAGCGGACTAATAACGTTGCAAAACGAGCGGAGCAGAGCGTTGCGATGTGTAGCGGATCGGGGTACGCTACCTACGAATAATACAAAATAACGACTTCGCTCGTCTCCGCTACACACCTCCACTCCACTCCTCTCCACTTCTACTCCACGCCGGTCCGTTCCGCATCGCTCCGCTTCAGTGGAACGCAGCCTTAGATGTTATAAATCTGAGCCAGTATAACTTTGAAATGTAACACGTAAGGTTACCTTGACCCGTTGTAATGATGTTGGGGCATTTCAAGGTTTTGTAGAAGGTAGAGAGTAATAAGTTTATTAACACGCGTGCTTCCAGTTTCAGTACACGTGGGCTGACGTCAGAGCCCCTCTGAGAGCTTACTATGGACCCTTAGGGACGCTTTGTTCTGTCCTGACCCTATTAACCGCATTAAAGGTATTTAGCTGACAACGAGGCACATATTTTGTAAGATAAAATGGAGTACAGTCACTATTAACTATGGTGGAATTACTGCCAACAGTTGGCGCTAGGGTTCTCAGCTCAAATAAATTTCTATGTTTACCTACAGCAGCTGCGATAGATAAATATATATACTACTAATTGTTACCCGCGGCTTCGTTCGCGTGGACCTAAAAAAGTATCCTATGTCCGTCTTTGTGATATACAGTAACTTCTTATCAAATAATAAATGAATGCAGAACCCGTGCGACGCCAAAATCCTCAAGGGAGGAACAAAGAAAAGAAAAAAAAACTTCTAATATATAAATAAAATGACTGCGAAAACGAGTGATCATCGGGTGACTTTTGTTATCCCTCAGAAACGGTAATTTTTTCCGGGATTAAAATTAGCCTATGTGTTAATCGCCCTGGGTTTATTAACTACCTCCACAGTAAATTTCATTCAAATCTGTTCAGCCGTCACAGAGTTGAACGGGAACAAACACACTTACACACAAACTTTCGCATTTATAATATTAGTGTGATTTTATTATTGTCAAATTTATCATTCATTTAGTATGGTCATGATCAGCTTCATCATAATTGCCAAGTCCTACTCTAGTAATCATCAATGACGGAATTTCATTTCTGACGTAATCAGCATTCACATTCTCTTCATCTCCATTCCATCAAGTAATTAATGCAAATGTATCTCGTCTCCGTGGAACTGTATGCAAACAAGTCTGCGTTTTTTCACGCGACACCGCGAAAGGTTTTTCATCCGAAATATGCGCCGCGCCCGCCGAGCCAGTCTTCTCATACGAAACTCTCAAAAATTCAACAGCGCGAGACAGACGCCTATTCTGGAATAGGTGTTTTTATAGTTCAGTATAACCAATACTTATTAATAAATAAATAAATATCTGGGACATTTTTGCACACACGGTCATCTTACCCCAAACTAAGCAAAGCTTGTGATATGGCTGCCAGAGACTGATATACGTACATATATATTTTTAAATACATACTTATATTGATTTTAACACCCAGACATAGAACAAACACAAATATTCATCACATGAATGTTTGTCCTTCGTCCTTGTCCTTCACATGAATGGGAATCGAACCCACGCCCCCAAACACAGAAGGTAGGTTTACTACCAACTGAGCCACCGGGGCAGTCAAATCAGTATTAAATTAATTGTAGCGATATTTTTGTACTGACTGATCGACAGCATACGCTCAGAACCCTATCCCTACTGTCACATCACACTAATTATAATAATAATAAAAATTAGAAAGTTTATGTGTAAGTGTAATACAACGCATCCCGACTTAATCATGCCAGAAGCCTAAGGCGATGCGTGATATAATATTTTTTTATTGTAATAAAAATCCGTTCATGTTTGATGTTTGATGTTTTCTAGTTACAAACTCACCCGAGTTTGTATGTTCGTTCTAACTAGATTTGGAAACTGGATGAATTTTGAATCAGAAGGACCTTATTCCCTTGATTAACACATAAGCGAATTTTCACACCGAAAAAGAAACTATCAGTAAGGCAGCAACTAAAACCTAAGGTGCGAAGGGGGTTCATGAATTTCACGAATAAAACGTCTGTAATAACCAGAATTCACCCTCCAGTAGTCGTCGCTGCGTTTTCGGAAGCTCGTCGGTCTCCAGACGGAGGCTGATGAATATTTCACTTCATTACAACGGCTCACGCTCCTTGTCTAATATTCAACGCGATGACACAACCTGCCCTACCTATGTATATTAAAAGCTTGTTACTCAAATCAAGATTTTTGCGAGACGTAACCTTAACAGACTCAATAAAAATATAAAAACTAATAGAACAACCTGTCACTTTATTGCTGAAAGTGATCTCTTCTAGAAAACCTTAGGATGGAGATACGAGGAAATAAGAATTAAAACCAAATCAAATTTATTTGGGCGTTTTAAAACTTGCAGCTAAATTGTTGATCCCAGAGTCTCCCAAACTAGTCATGTCTATGACTAGTTTGACACACAGTCTTGTGTGTCAGGAGCCAGTGGCCTGTCCTATTTACTACATAAGTATGCCAAAACAAAATAAAGTCAAATTTAAGGTAGGTAAACATTAATTTAGAATGTACATGATTACTTTTCCAATAAATAGCCAAAGATGCAATTCGACGAGGTGTACAATTAGTGAGGTTACATAATATACTTAAAATATAAATAATACGAACTGTTAAAATTAAAACATGCTATTACTTTATAACAACCCTACAACTCCCACTAATTTACTTCCTACTTCTTTACAACTCACTATGGCCGCGTTCAGTAACATCGTCTGACGACGCTCCATGACATTACAAGTGTGCTGCAAATGTCATCGAGCGTGGTCGGACGACTTTACTGAACACAGCCCTGATGTTAAATGATGCTCTGGTCAAAGATAGTAGACATACCTAGCCTGGGATGCGAACATTCAAGTGAGACTGCAGGAACACATCGTAGATGCATGCCGACAGATTTTCCACTTGAGGGTGGTAGCTAACCAGCCGAGTACAAAAATGTACCCTAACCCCTCCATGCTATAGTTTTATTTTCCTTCTCCTGCAGCTCAAGCACATTGGTGAGATTTGAACTCATGACCTGCGGCGTGCTGCGACTGATAACCACTGAGCCTTCGACCAAAGTAATATGAATGGAGGGGCCCTAACCAAACAACTTACAAAAATAACAAGTGAACTTAGGCTTCAATACGTAATAAAAAGTATGTATGGTACATTTGCCACAAAAAAGAGATACCAAATACAATATCATAATATAATATCAAGGCATATTTTTTTCGGATATTTGGATCGCAGAAGAACGTACGTCTCGCACTTCTCACAGACTGAGAACGACTGAAGCAAGGTGAGCGCCAGCGCTCAGTTTAATGTATTCCAAATTTTCTTACTTGGGCCAGTTTATTTTACTTTGGTCGAAGGATTGAGCTACAAAATAGCTGCGAAATTGAGTGTATGCAACAATATAAGCTCGTTAGATCACTTTTTACTTATTAAAAGAATAAAAATTTGTGTTGTGATAATAAGTGAGTATGTACGCTAATCTCCAAAACGTCTAAACAGATTTAGATGAAATTTTCTATGAAGGAAACATTTTTACTTTGAAACGATATCCAGTCAAGCCCCGAAAAACGAACGACTGCCATGACTTATCGACTCAAACAATCTTGTTTTTTGTGTAAGGTAGAAGTAAGTTCAAAGTTCTGGGTTGTATTGAATTGTTAGCAAGCGTGACGTTTACCATCAGGCAAGCGGCTTGTTTATCTCGCCGCTCAATTCCACATATGTATATTCAAAGTCAAAATCGTGAAATCGTTTTTTTAACGTTAGTCTTATTAAGACACATGTTAAAAATAAACAAACGTAACTTTTCGACTTTCGCGATTTAAGCACATAATTTAATAACCAAAAAAAGTTTTTATGAAATAGTTTCACGCGTGGTTTAAGTCCTGAAAAGAAACTTAAAAAAAAAAAAACAAATCTGGAAGAAGACGACTTAAGCGAAATCGATATCGAGCTATTCAATTAACCCCCAAAGATCCTATAAATCGTATGTAAAAAAAACCTCTGATTTACCCTTGATAGACATTAAATATTTTGTACAATATTTAATAATGATTATAACGATTTTCCTGGCTTTGACATTAATTGGCCCGTTGGTCTTTCATCCATTGTCAAATGTCATGGACATTTTGATGACACAAGTACAACGAGAGGCCCTTAACGTCAATCTGCAGCTTTAAAATGGACATTAAAAACTGAACTGTCAGTAGCAAGCGTAAACCTTTGTCAATCAGACCTGCAAAAATATAGAAACCAAACACTCCAGGCGGCATTGGCGCCAACGTGAAAAAAATATTTCGCCCATTTGTATTATAGTATGTATATATATATTTTTCCAGTCATATCCTCGAATAATGAAACGTTTGTTAACTTTGACAACAGATTAATTCTAATACTGCCTTTGTCTGACACTAAGCAAATGACACAGACAGCAATAGACTTAATCTGTCGTCAAAGTTAACAAACGTTTCACTATTCGGGGGTAAATATGTAATAATGGTAGATTAAGTTCCTATCCATCATGTGTTTGTCAATGTGCATGTGTATGTGTGTGTGTGGGCAAATCGCATAGAGCAGTGAGCCGTATCTTTTCGTGTTGTTCCCAAAGCTCCGTATACAGAGTTCAAAATTCAAAACAAAATTAGCTCTCGTAGGCAATTTCCATACATCATACCTTACAACTTTTGTTCTATGACTTGTAATAATTCGTTAAAAAAACTCCCAAATTAAAAAGAAAAACATTTTAATTATGGCTCCAAATTACAATAACATTGTGCGGCTTCAAATGAGAAGGACCCTCATTCATACAAAGTTTAAAAAAATTGGTTAACTTATCAAGTGCTGTTTTAATAAAACGGGAATGAATACTCATGTTAAATTGAGTCAATTATTGCAACTATAGTTTCGATCACATCGGGTGATATTTTTCAAGGAATGCTATAAGCGCGCGCGACCTCGTCTTGCCTTGTCTTGCTTTATCAAGTTTCGTAAAAAGTCATAGCAAATAAGTTGTTAGGTACGATGTAGGGAAGCTGCGTGCGAGAATTTCTGCGCTAGTTGCCGATAAACTTGTACAGAAGCTTCCAGTAAAGCTTTCACCACTTTACTGAAGGATGAGTTGTACTGGTGAGTAACTGAAATGTATGAAGGCAAAAAATAGCCAAACACCCAAAATTAAAAATATAATGTTTTGCGCCAATGTATATAATTCTTTTTTTAAATCGGGCAATGCCTTTATTAACTTAAAATACTTGAAACGTTTTATAAAACAAAAAACCGTGATTTCGTTTCCTAATAATAAACGGTGAGTCTTAAGCTTGAATTCTTTAAGATGCAGCATTTCATATGTTACAAACATTAAAGGCTTGCGCCTTAAGGATTCCATAAGCATTCTCAAAACCACGTCTGAAAAGCATACAGCATGCAAGTAAACTCACCATAGCAAGGACCTCAAGGATTCTCCGACATATTTTTTAACTCTCTTTGCGTTGTATGCCCTTAACGTTTTGACTCGCACTCTATGCATGTATCACCCCCCTTAAAAAGCGAGCAAAGATTTTCTGAATGTGAATTTTCTGCATTGAAAAAGTGCTCGTTATGTTATCTTGCTTGCGTTTTTATTTCAAGCCACACATTTTCTTTGCAAATATAAAATTGTTAGTCAGACAAATAGAACTTTCTATTTTATGTAGAAAGTAATTAGGTGAGCAAAATGAAAATACTGCATTTTTCTCCGAGCTTCGTAGTTGTAGCGTTGTTTCTTTATGTATCGGTTTCTTAATTCTACACACACCACAAAAAAAGAAAAATTAAGTATTTTGAGAGTAATAAATGCTTATGCAAGGAAAAAAATCATCATTCATAGACGTAAAGATTTTTTGTCTTATAGTTAATTCATTAAATTAATTGACCGAGCGAAGCGAAAGTCTCGGAACTACGGAAATAATTTGGTGTTTGTATGTATATTTTTTATTCGACGATGAATGTATAATGAAATTGTTGATCTGATCTTCAAGAAATTTTGTAGGCCAGTAGCTTCTTTCAATATATTTTTAAAAACGAATAAGTATGAGAAAAATCGATCATAGGGTCGAAAATTTATAGGGATTTTTCAGTTTTTCTCATTGTCACAGTTCGGGGCAAACTACTAGTATATTAAAGGGATGCAAGACCAATGGTACTTTTTTTGATTAAAACCATTATTAAGCATTACTTATTTGACTAGTGATAAATAATAAATACTTTAAAAAGAAACAAAAGACTTTTTTAATACTCCATGGACCGCAGACCAACGAGAGAAAATAAGACATAAATATATTTATGTCTGCTTCCCTCTCGTTTGTTGGACAGCGGTCGGCTTCAACCAAGTCTCTCTTAACTGACCTTATTTTTTTATATATGTAATAAAGCATTTACTAAGTAGTAGCATACCCTAATTACGAAGCACTACGAGATGTCATTAAAACGGCACTTTGGAAGTTACGATCGCGTTTAAGAGCCGTGCTAAAGCTTCGTGTAATGACTGTTTATGTTTATGTAAAAGATTTTGGCTTCTAGTACATATAATTTAAGTTCAATTGTGAGACAAGAAAATATTATCCGAAATTCAAGATGGCATGGGGCTCCATTTTTTATTTGCTCGTATGATATTTCGCATGTTAATATCTGGCGAAAAGACTGACTTACGAAATCCCAAGCAAAAGTATCATATTTGAAATAATCATATCAGTCGCTAACGCAACAAATGGTTTGAACCAATCGAATTTGCTTCTGTCAATAGTAAATCTTTCATTTCGCATGTTTTTTTCGTGTGAAATATCAGAAGAGCGATTCGAAAATGGAGCCCATGGTCCATATAATACACGTTATATTTTTCCAATGAGTTTTTAAAGTCCCTTTCTTCATATCGGCTCTTAGACATCCACTGCTGGACGAAGCTTCCCGCATCATATTGGGGGGTGGTTGCTACAATCCCCACGCTTGGCGGTCAAAAAAGTCGCTTGATCCGTAGTCTAATGCCTTGACCCTAAAATTGGCATCAGACTACTTTTTTTTACAAATTTGGAATGCACATATATTATACGCTTGCATATGCATATGTATGTTTTGCACATTTCGTTTCTTATGTAGCTTTTTAAAGTTTTTTTTTTTCTGTTTAACGTGAGTATTCCCGTTGTATTTAAATTAAAATGTGACAAAACCACTTCAGTTTTTATCGTAATATAGTCATGAAGCCCTTTATTTTGATAGCAAACATTTCTACTCGTATTTTTTTAAATTGAATATTTTTGTTATAGAGTTGGCCATATTAGATTTAGTATAATTCCGTATAGCCTATGATACGCGAAGTGTGAAGAGGCATCGATAGACATCTATCTTCTCCATATCTGATAAGCGGTCTAGAAGATTAGACGGAACATATGAACATAAATACATACATAGACTGCCAAACTCATAACCTTCCTTTTTCGTAGTCGGGTAAAAATTGAATAATGTTATATGAAAACACCACCAGAATCAACGGAGGACGGACGGAGTGGTGAGAGCTATCTGCGATCGCCAAGCCGCTTGCCAAACTTTGGGATCATGGTCCTAAGGCGCAATTCTTTGTTCAGAAGTAAACGTCTTCTGACTGATACAAATCAAGACCCTCAGCTACTATCCATCCATTATATTATCAGTTGTAATAGTGCTAAATCTTTGAATTCATATAATTATAGTAAAATAAAAAAACAAACCCAATGTAAAACTTATAAGAAATTCATAATAACTTTAATGGGGCTGGATTTTATAGAGTTTTCCCGTGATAGTTTAATTAGTTAATCTTGGAGTCAAGTGAACGGGTATTTTCAAGGCGAGCGCGCTTATCGCCAGTAACTTTTCTTTCCTTATTTAAAAGTACGCCTGAAAGATTTTGAAAGATATTTTAAGAGATAATATTATGCTATTATAAGGCTACTTACTTACTTAACTTCTGACAGACAAAAATGTTGAAAACTATAAATTAAGGTCCTGTTGCTCCCAAATACTCCTAAAAATTAAATTTAAATTGTAATTTTTTTCCTTTACTCACTTCAAATAACTTAATTGAATTCTATACATATTTACAATAAAAAATAACTTAAACTACTACTACTAACCTACTTAAAATTAAAACAAAAATAAATAAATACAAAAAACCTAATCTACAAGCCCCTTGGTGGAAGGGAGTGTGGCCAGAATGCCGGCAGCATTGCCACGCTGGATGGCAATGCTGAGTTTTTGCCCAAAGTAGGCCCCAGCATTCCGGTCACTCGTCACCTCCACCAAACGTTTGGCCAGGTCCCTATAAAGTTCGTGAGCGGTTAAGTTAAGTTTTTTTTTCCAAAAATTATATTACTTAAATTCTTAAGTAATATAATCTGCATCAGCCTACAACCCGTAACCTATGCGGGTGGGGAACACTATGACTAGAACAGAAATTAAAGATTGTGCTGAAAAATTTCATACATTTCAATTCTTGGTAATTTAGATTCAAACATAGAAAATGTTTAATAGCTCGAGAACCGTGACAGTTTTACCGAATACAAATTTCATCGGATATCGGCCGACCTTGGAATGGTGATTAGGCCATATCACAGATCACACCCTAGATTCTGCATTCAGGACGCTCGAAGCACACCACGCATCAGTCTAAATACACTTATAAGAAATTACTCTGATTGGTTGATTGTTAGGCGCGAGTAGCCGTAACCTTAAAATACCCAATGAGAACGCTCGGTCGCACTCCCAGCGACCCGCGCCTTCCTCTAACTTTGGTGACTTTTTGTAGGAACAACGAATCTCGTAATGCGGTATCTAGTGTGATCTGTGGGCCATTCTCATCGAATTTCTTCATTAATATTATAATCAATGGTAACATTATGCTCAAAGTTAATTAAGTACTAAAACTCAAGGTAATATTATTAATTTAATTAAATAACAACATATAAACTATAACTACAAAATACCTATAACTTAAAAGTAATTAGACATCGTTTAAACTATCAAAGCCTTAGTAACATAGTAACTATAGATAGTTTAAACGATCTCGATTAAGCGATAGTTTAATATTCTTTTTATTATTTTTTGTTTACTAAACTTCTTACGTTCTTGCGTTCTTGTAAATAGTTTATAGTAACCCCTGTATTTCAAGGTTATTGACAGTATGATTCAGTTGTCCGGCCGAGCAGATTTATATTTATGTTAACTATCAGTAAATTATTTACCAAAAAATTTATAAAAGGAACAGCAATATTTAAGAAGGATAAGGCCCAAATGCGCGGCCTCTATGCTTAATAGAATAATATATAACTCAACCAAGACGCTCATTCAAGTACCCTATTGGTCTTCAAATCATGAGTTTCGTAAGCGTATGTATACATACTCGTGTGAATTACCGAGTTTCCATGCGTCTACACGCTGGGTTTGACAAAGCCGAGACATCCGCCGCTCGAGTTTGGCAAGTGGTATTAGTCAGCAGATGTCGGCCACGTTCTGATTGTAACTACTTAATTATTTTTTTGTCATTGAATTACTAGCAAAGTTTAAATATATTTTCGATACTCAATATTCAAGCACTCGAAAGCACCTAATGAATGAACTACCTATTTGTTTTTAAGATCTTTATTTAAGAACTGTATCGTTGCTGCACAAAAACAACAAAGAATAAAAAAACTTTATAAAAACTAGCTAGTAAAGCAGTAACAATGAATCTATATTTTAATTATTTGTCTTTGTAGTTAATTAACCTGATTCTATCCGATAATGGAGCTATTGAGTTGACGAACGATGCGAAGATCTCATAATCTAGGGAAACAAGTTGGTGCTCGTATTATGTATGTATGTTTGATCGACGTTAACTTTCAATCATCATGGAATTTTAAATACAAGTATATAGTTCATGCATATCAATTTTTAACCATGCCATTTTGAATTTCGAATAATATTTTTTCATATTTTTACGTAGGCGGGTTTTAGTTTTTTTTTTAACTTAAATTTTGTGTTTTCTTTGAGCTCACCCAGTAATTTACCCAAGCCTCGTAATATGTGCTTGTACCTGAACATCCTCTGCTCAAGAGCCGTCTACGTAGTGTAGGGCGCTCGACCTTTCCCAATATAAAGGAAAGTCTGTTTTAACTCCATCTCGACGATCACTTAAAGCCTATTGATGACCGGCTACGGCTAATTTCAGGTTGAGGTGAATCAGCAGTGCGCAGGAAATATTTGATTAGGTGCCTCATTTTGTCCGATTTAGATGGATTAAGGCTTTAATTTCGTGTATCGCGGAACGAGTCTTGTGGACGGATTTTGACAAAGGCATATTGGCAAAATGCTGATAATAATAATTTATACTAAAATATGTTTTTGTTCGTTAATCATGCTAATTTCTAATTGTTCTTACTTTTATTTAGTTTCTAAAAAATAAGTAGGAGCAAGGAGATGCGTTTGTTCTGCAGCGCACTTCTTCTGGCTGATTATGATGATGAATCGGCAGCAAACATATTTGGTTAAGATACAGTTTGTGTTTCAGGACTTGTTAGATATTACACGATGTTTATCAAAAGAGCTAACCATCGGGCATTGCAGAAGTAGCAAGTTCTTTGATTTGTTTCTTTTTCTTGACGCGAAGAATCATCATTCATTTATTATTATTCTAAATTTCATTTTACATAGATTTCGAAAGTTAAGAATAGAGTATACAGCTATACAGCCGTCTTGTGCATACAAAAAGCGCAAACTGATTCCCATCCCTAAATGTTATCCTGTATCGATGTTTTTTTTTAATGCTACGTTTTCGATGTTTTTTTACGGTGTAGAAAAGTATGCTGAAAGTTTTTTTATATTTTTATTCGCAATATCTTCATAGTCATAGGCCATGGCAAATTTATTGCGTTGAAACGATGACGAAGAATAGTAATTTTTTTTTAGAATGCCAATAATATTATTTTAAAAAACGAAACGTATTGGCGTAGATTATGATTAATCAAAGCCATTAACATCAAAAAGTTAAGTGAATTCACTAACTCTGTATAGCCCGTATAGGGAACAGAGCGACAGCTATACGATTTCAAATATATCGAATGCGCCAAAACCTCGCAGGATGCCCTCTACACTCCAATACTACAAATGTAGTACACCACACAAAACATTTATTGTAGACCTACATTTCAATACGAGCGCGCTACCAGACAACACAACACATTTCTACAAAAAGTGTACCACGTAACACAAATTTCTTACTGCACACAAAAATGTTTTTGGTGTGTCAATTTTTAATGCAACTGCTATGTTGCGCCACAATATAATTATCAAAGTAACACTGTAAACTATGATGTTTTAGTCGCAGTGTGTAAACTTAAACCGCAGCTCGGCACAAAACTTTAGCTTTAGTGCAAAACTGCGGTTTAGGTTATACCCAACTTCGCAATAAACTAAAAAGATGATTGCGTGTTCACAACTATATGTAACAAACTAAGCACAGCTTTTAACATTGTGTTTTATACTTTCTCGGAGGTAAAATTGACGGCTTAGCAGCGGAGATGGTGTAATGTTGGTGTGTGCCTAAAGGACAAAACTGTATGCATAATCCTGATCCTTACTTCCTAACTATTATTATATATGTTAAAGTAGCTCTGTCTCTCTGATTCCACAGCTTTTAACATTGTGTTTTATACTTTCGCGGAGGTAAAATTGACGGCTTAGCAGCGGAGATGGTGTAATGTTGGTGTGTGCCTAAAGGACAAAACTGTATGCATAATCCTGATCCTTACTTCCTAACTATTATTATATATGCGAAAGTAACTCTGTCTCTCTGATTCTCTGTCCAGGTGTTTGTCGCGTTATCACGGCTAAACGGCTAAACGGATCGACCTGAATTTTTGCATAGATATAGCTTAAGGGGCGGACACGGGCATAGGCTACTTTTTTTGTAGGTCCACGCAAACGAAGTTGCGGGTAACAGCTAGTACTCACATACACAGGATAAAACGGAACTGTGGTACTTAACCAAAAGGAGCTTACTGCAATTATCATTATGATCTCACAACTTTTACTATGGGAAAAAATGGCTACATCCATACAACTTCGTTCAGTAGTTACGGAATCGAGCGGGATCAAATACACACATAACATACAAACTTTTGCATTTACATTTGTATTACATACATTTTGCAAATGGCATCCTAAGCCGAAAGCGACTCATAGTACTCATGATTTTGAATATTTACTATAGGACCAACCCTGAAATGCGATGTGAGTGAAAATAATAACACGCAAGAAGCGTGGAACATATTGTCTATAACTATAACATGGTTTTTGTTATAACTAAATAACATCTGCTGATATACTAGCATGTCCAGGAAGCGACAAGTAATACGAAACTAATAATCAAGCAAGTCACGGAGCTATTTTCAATATCTGAATATTTTTTCGCTTTGATTTGCTTCGCAGAAAAAATCAGGTAAAATACAATAGCAAAGATAACAAATGACTACTCAATAATCAATCATTTATTGCGACATAATTAAGCAGAACTTAAAAAATCTGTTCGTGACCAAAATGCTGGACTATATTTTGGGCAGAAAATAAGCCTCTCTATCCAATGGGGTAGCTCGACTAGCATTTTGGGCACGTTACTTGAAATTAGAGATCGTTTAAACTATACATAGTTACTAAGGCATTGGTAAGCGATCGACGATCTCTAATTACTATTAGGTTATAGTTAGTTTGTAATTATATTTTAAATGTTGTTACAACAAATTAAATGTCATTGTCTAAAATTAAATAGCATACATATTATTAAGTAGATACATTAAGGTCTTAAATAACATGTTTAGAATTTAGTAATACTTATTACCGTATTAGGGTATGGCAACAGTTGGTGCGGAGCGGTTCATTTGTACGTCGTCAAAATTATCCTTAAAAATTTGCCTCGAGTGGAACAACATTTAGATTCGAGGGTTCACTTTAGATTTTTAATGAAACTATTTTCTTTTAGTAAATCTTTTAGGTTGTTCGGCAATTTTTTAAATATCTTTATGGCCATTGTATTCGGGCCAGAGCTGTGCAGCTGTGCGACTAAGCGCCTGTTTGTATCTAATAGAGCTATGTTGACATTTAATATTCTAATTCTTCCTTCTATCCCTTTCTGGTCTGGTTAAATACGCATTTCGTTTCCATACACTGTTAATTTGGCTTTCAACACGTTTCCCAACATGTTATCCTAAATTAAGATTTATTTCGCACATCCATCGTAATCCTCAAACTCCTCATACAAAGCTCAGTCGAGTGCATTATGGTGTATCTTAAATTACGTCTTTGTACTTCCTTTATCTTGTAGCTTAAAGCCATTAAGAATGTTGTCCCGTTTTTCATGTAAGTACTCAAACATCTAAGTAATATTTTTATAGCGATAAAAAATACCGGATTAATGTGCATAGTTTATTACCTACGTAGGGAAATATAATATAATAGGGTAAGTATTGTCATTAAATTTTCATTGACTGAGTGAGCGAAGTGGACGAAAGTCCTACTAAAATACTTACATACTTACACACAAACGTTCGCATATACAATATACGGATTTTGCGAATTTCTAGCTCTAGAGGGAAAAAAGGAGTTGTATGAAATAAAATATTTTTTTCATTCAGACCAATGAAACTCGGTTTGTGTTATGTACTAAGCATACAAATTAAAGAAAGACATGAGCCAGTATTTTTCGAAAATCAACCCCTAAATAGGCGCGAGTAAAGCCGTGCGGGCAAGCTAGTTTTTCAATATGGCCTTTAGTAATTTCAAGTAAACAAAACTGTGACAGTTTACGTAGAGTAAAATAATTATAACTCCATTATGTTTGAATGTTTTTTGATCTGTTGTACCTAAACTGTATGTAACATGTGATGTGGTAAGACTAGCCATCCTCAGAACAAAGGGCGTTAGTTCATTATTTAAATAGGAAAAGTTCAGGGACAAAGGCTTAGACCCAAGTTATGCGGGTAGTCCTTGTTCTGTGTATCCCACCAAGGATTAGATGGCGGATGATAAACTGTAGGCAGATACGTATTTGCCAGAGAGATAGAAGTACGTTTGGAAAAATCGGCAAAATAAAACATCACCTTTATATTGTAAATTCTAAATAAATAAAGACATACCTACTTTATGTAGGTATGTATTTGTTTGTTTGTTTGTGTTTGTTAAGTTTGTAGAAGCTTAAAAGTCTTAGAAGTTATTTGTTCTTCCTCCATTTTTCAAATGAATTGACTTAGGCTTTGTTATTTTACTGTTTGTGACACACTGTTTCTACTTTTACTGTACTTCGATGTGAAAAATTTAGTTTTCGTATTAAATAAAAAACAAAGTTAGGTATATACAAATTATATTACTACAAAATGGCAAAAAAATTATTACTCTATGTTTCCCAAATTATGCAGTAATGCTTTTTGTGATTTTTTGCTGTAAATCTAATCCAATACATCGCAGATTAGATCATGGCTTGATATAATGCGATCTTATTAGATTTCAGTTTCATTACTGGCCAATATTCAAAGCATTTGTACGAAGCAAAAGAGTTACGCAATTTTAGATGGTAGTGTATCGAAAATTACAACTCTTTTGTTTTTTGCTAATTCTAACTGGGGGTGATAAGACCTGCAATGACGTCCCGCTAAGGATGTTTTGTGCATTTAACCCGCTGCCAGCCTATCTAAACCAGCCGAGCTACTTCGAGTAACGGAGTACGGCCTTGGGTCACTGGCATACCAGTTCCACTCCCGTTTCGTCAGATGTTATGCTAATGGAAACTTGTTGTTGAGATTCCCGAGCATACGCGTATGAACTCTGTGGCCTTGCAGTACAGTAGCACTGCAAGCACTGTTTTTTGTTAGTTCAACGTTTGAATTCATCAGTTTTTTTTTCGATTTTCCCCGTCAATTTCATCATTATCATCATAAGCCAGAAAACGACCACTGCTGAACAAAGGCTTCCTTCCTGGTAGAAGGCTCGAGTATCTGATAACGCTCACCGATGGACGTTGCTGTTCATCCTTATCGGTACAGGCCTTTGTAATAACATTTTGGAATCTTATTTTAAACAGATATAATAAATGAAATAAAGTCACTTTGTTTGTACTTCCAAAAAGTATGTAAGAATGTAAGAATTCGCAAGGGAGACAACTGTACGTGACTAAGGGCTAAATTAGCTTAGATGATAATAATCACCCCCTATATAAAAGTGCGGCTTGCCAACTTTTCACTCTGTATATCTTCTCCGGAGAAAGTTTTGTTGTCTCTACGTCAGCCTATCGTGGAGCCAGTGAATTATCTCAATGAGTGCTAATTAAATTTCTTAACGTCTTTACTATGCGGGAGGCGTTCTTAGTGAAATCGTTAATTCCCCGGGGCGAATTGTTTTGTTTGTCGTGATCGCGGGAATTTTGTCTCATCGCGAGAATTTTGTGTCATCGCGAGATTTCCGTCGCGGGATTTTGCGTCGTTAGCCATTCCGTGGAGCCTTTGTGAGATAAAATGTTGTTTATTGATGCTTTGGTTTGTTGTTAATCAGCGAGATGGGCTGATTAGACGAACAGTAAATTTTTGTGGTTTTGTTTATTGAGTAGCATTTTATTATGAAAACATTTTAGGTGATGGAGATGAGAACACATCCTTTTGTTTTTACCGAATAGTGTAAGTGTATGAAAACTGACGTGGTTTTGATACATTTTGTTTTAATAAAACGGGAATACTTACGTTAAATTGAGTCGGTTATTCCCACTAAAGTTTCGATCACATTCGGTGACCTTTATCAAGGAATGCTAAGTGAGACACGCGCGTGACCTCGTCTTGCCTACTATAGTCGGAATTACCGACTCAATTTAACGTGAGTACTCCCGTTTTATTGAAACAAAAAGTGTAAGTGTAGGTGTGTGTTCTATAGTGGTAGGACTCTTTTACAAGAGTCCGTCTGGGGAAGTACCACACCTTTGCCAGTTACTCAACCGCCAAGTAGTAGTGTGCAAGCATTATTGTGTTCCAGATTGAAGGGCAAAGTTTTCAGCGAAATTACTGGGCATGCAGAGATTTAACATCTTATATCTCAGGGTGACAAGCGCAGAGCGGTTCCGCGGTGAGTTTGGAACTGTTGAAGTTCTGAAGAACTGTTCAAAATTTTCGGTGGCACTGAAGTGTTATGCGCAAGCGTGACGCTTAACATCAGGTGAGCGAATTACTCGTATCGACAGACACACCATAAAAAAATTACAGTTTCATTGCTATTGAAAAAAACATTTATAAATGGGAACTCAATTAATTATTCAAAATTTTAAACTACCTACGTCTGATTCTGGCTAAAAATTATCTTCAGAACGGTTTGGTTATTTATTGATGTGAGAAGTAAACTGTACCTTAAAGTATCAATCACAGCTTTCTTTCTAAGCCGGACATTTTGAGATCAGATTTATGTTGGACATGGTCACTATGCACATGATCGGTCACTATCCTTTGTGGTTTCGAAACGCTGGTTCTCAGGTCTTCTGAATCTTCATTTCACCAGAAAACCAAATCCTAACTAATATTATAAATGCGAAAGTAGCTCTGTCTCTCTGCCTGTCTGTCTATCTATCTCTCTGTCTCTCTGTCTGGGTGTTTGTCGCGTTATCACGGCTAAGCGGCTAAACGGATCGAGCTGAATTATTGCTTAGATATAGCTTAACAGTGGGAGAGGGACATTGGCTACTTTTTTTTTTGTAGGCCCACGCGAACGAAGTCGCGAGTAACAGCTAGTCCAGTATAAATATAAGAAGGCCTCCTGTGGATATCGTTCTGACAATACAATATTTTTAAAAATACTTCCTCAATGGTCACGTAGACCAAGGCCCGGTATCCCAGTCACGAGCGAGCGTGTAACTCATTGCACCCCCGGGATATTATCAGGTTAATTACTAGCTCTGTTATTGCTATACTTTCTTGGCTGGGTCTTAGAGAAGACTTATGGATACTGTAAGTATTCTAACATCCATGTAAGATCTGTAAAATACTTCGTGACGTCACTGAGCTCGTGAAATACCTACCTGAGTTACGTCACGCGCAGTGGCTAAGTATTTATTTTTTATGCATCTGAGTATGAGCAATTGACTGGTCTAGTAAATAGCACATGCTTGCTTAACTATTAGGTGCCACCCAGAATTTTGAATTTCAATAGTTCAAAACCATGCGCGGGCATGCACTGCATTCATCACTAGATATTACACGGTCTTACAATTTAAAGGTTATAATAAATATATGTAGTTTAAAAATGTATGCCCTTCTGCACTAAAGTCAAAAAAGATAAACATTAGCTAAGCATCACCTAAACTAAGTCGGAATTAGGCATGTTAAAAGAAAGGGCACGCATTATACTTACGCATTTACGTAACCTCCTAAGTTTGGTGCAAAGCATTTTTCATTGTTAGGTACGTCCTAGAGAGTTATATATGAACTGGGGAGCTCTCAAAGTTTAGTGTACGAGTATATGGGCATTAATTTCTTAATCATGAAAATCTTATCTTAACTTGAGCGTTACACGGTCGTTTGAATTCACATAATGACTTTGAAATTTTGTTTTGCCCGCTTTAGACAATTTGTGCAGGAATAGCAAAATTATCTTTGTGGTGTGAAAAGTGTTTAGAAAGTATACGTCGTATAGTATTTTATTATTTAGCCTAGACTGTAGTTGTATAAAACTTTAGGGTTACTACTACTTACTTAAAAGCACTTAAAAGCTTTTAGTATAGGGTCCAAGTAAAGAACAAACTTTAATAGGAACCACAACTTATCTTACGAATTAAACCCTTATGAGCGTAGCATTCATTTCATAGTTTTTAGTAGTTGTGTGAAGCATTTTAGTCATTTGACAAATAAAGTATCAAGTACTGTTATTAGAATAATTAGAATCTATATTATTGAAGCCATTGAAATCCACAGCAGACACACTCTACGTGACTGCCAGCCGGGCTTTAAATCGAATCGTGACTCTCAAAATTCTATAACAACCGCCATTAGAGCAGACATCGGAAAACCGCAAACCTTGAAATCGAAATGACCCGAGTCGTAAAAATCGAAACGTCATGCTGTAAAACCACAGTATAGATTTTTTTCCAACATACAAATTTAAAAAGCGGCAGAGGAAAATAAAGTAGTTTGGATATCTGCTTGTGTAGGTGTTTCGTTGAAATAGATTTGAGAGTCCTTTCGAGGGACGATGGTGGTGGGTGACATCTTCTAATATTACCATTTAAACAAGTTTTATGGTAATCGCGCCGGGTCGCAGCTTATTTTCGGACGAAATTTCCAAGAACGTTTTTCTTTTGTAACTTTTAAGGCGAAAAGTTACCAGATTCCTGATACCGCCATCTTAATAGGATTGGATGTTGTTTTAGAATAATTTAACATTAATTAAATAAGTTTGTCTGATCTCTTACAAATTATTCAGTGATAATAATTCTGTTCATTTCATTGAGTCGGTAAATGAAAATTCCGAATCGAAACCAGATAGGGTTGTTTAGATTAATTTAAGATTGTATAAACCAAAAGTGGTTTCAATTAAATAGAAAATTGACTAAATAGATCCAAATAGACATCATAGCGTTGATTTTACGATTATTAGACAAGTTGAATAACTAAGGCTACTTTACTAGTGCATGCTTTCATGGAGTTTTTAGATCTAGGCATAGATATACCTAGCCATTTTGCCGAAAATATGTATGTTTACTTAACACATTTTATTTTGTTATCGATCACTAGACCCAAAATAAAACGATCATTATGTCTCATAGAGTATTGATTTCTGTTCTAGACAGATAATGAAACTTCCATATCTAGATCGTTTTTTTTCTCGAAAAAAAGTTAAGGCTACTTCACAGTTTATAGCATTAATTATAAGGTCCTTTTTGAGGATTTGATATCAAAATTATAAACATGTAATATATAAATGCTTCATATTGTGGTATAAGATTTAAGGAAGTTTTATGTCTACGTGATGAAACAAAGGAAATTGCTTTGTACAATACTTTCCCATATTGCATCTCCAGGTAACCATAAACATATTTCCAATATCTTTTATGTTCGGTCCGCAATCTTTTAAACCCAAGTGTACATTGTAAACCCCTTGTTCCCTGGGCACAGAATAGTTTCCATACGTTCTTAGCTTTACAACCAGCCTGCGGTTCATAAGTTTCAAAACGTATTTGGCGCAGCGGGACTTGGACGGGTTCATACTGTTTAACTTGAACTAATATTAGTATTCGTTTAGTATTAGTAACAAATATTTTAGTAGTTATGAAAACTATTTAATTTTATATTAGTGTCGTGGAAATACCAGAATAAAAACTTCGATATATAGATCCATATTAATATAAATATTTATTTTCATATTCTTAGTTTTTTTTATGTAGTATTCTTGTGTGTATTCATTCTTTGTATATAAATTACAAGCTGCGCCCCGCGGTTTCGCCCGCTGTTCTATAGAATAGCGAATATTTTCCGTGATAAAAAGTAGCCTATGTGTTAATCCAGGGTGTAAGGAACAGGAATAAACACACTTACTTACATTCTTACAGACTCACTTACATACTTACCTATCATCATATCATAAAAGTATATTATTTGTGTGATATACATTATTTGAGTGATTGTTACAATAGATAGTACCAGTCGTTTAATTAAAAAAGGTAGATAATTGAGATACGCTATTGTTATCCTGCAACAGCTGGCCACGAAACAAAGGTAAAATTAGGTAGTAGTTTGTGTGAACTAGTTTTATTTAACTGTGCATTTGCGCGACTGGGCCACAACTGTTGCCTTCCTGGAACTTATCTAGAACTCCACGGGGGAAGCCAATTAATAATTTTCAATAAAAAGTGTACCTGCTATATTTACTTATATTATGTCATCATCATCATTAGCCAGAAGACGTCCACTGCTGAGCATATGCCTTAGAGCGTCACACCAACCGACAACGTGCCACTTGCAGCCACCGGTTGCCCTTAACTTTCACAATGTCGTCGGTCAGCTTATTGGGAGGCCTGTCTATGCCTATAAGTTGTGTACGTAAAATATATGTGGTGCTAGGACTCTTTTGCAGAATTTTTGCACTTTATTAAGCCTTCAAGCAATAGTGTGTACATTATTGTGTTCCGGATGGGAGGGCAACGCTTCCAGTGAAATACTGAGCAAGGCAAAAAGGTATTTGCTACCTTCTAACAAATTGGTGGGTAATTCTTAAGCGTGGTACTGTTTGGCGGCTTACCCTCTTGATAACAGAATATCGCACCATTCTAATGCCCTTATGAATAGCGCGCATCCTTGAATTGGCAGTGTAGGCCGCCATAAGGTCCCCTTTATGCACACGTGCTCTACGAAAACTTTACCATGGTGGTAACCATGGTAAAGTTTTCGTAGACAAGAAAGCCTTCTACTTCGTTCTATTGGTAAATAGAACGAAGTAGAAGCTACTTCCTATGAAGTCCTACTTTATCACTATTCGCAGAACTAAACATGAACTCAGTGACCAAACTTTCAAGTATACCTTCCATAGTTTTTCAGTACAGATAAGACACGTCGCAGCTTAACTTTTTAAATGGAGGTCCGTACTCGAGTGATTTATGAGCTGGCTAGGAGCCGTATCTTCGTGCGAGGGAAACTATTTAAATGAGAATGTTGTCTTCCTGATAGCTCTGGCGAGAATGCGGAGCGATCCATTATCAATTGAATTATTAGGTGCACGTTTTGGGAGTCGGACTATAAAAGGGTGGTACAGGAAAAACGGCGTTTGTCACGTAGTTCATGTTACTTTTTTTTTTCAATTTAAGCTAGGGATGGTGTCGTTTGTGGTGTATAGGGACTAAAGATTTCGAATTATACTGTCTTTTAGGCACCTTTCATATTATTGAGGTAAGATGTCCTGTCTGAAGTGAAACAAAGTGTTCCAATTGGCTGTTCCAAGGTAACGTCTACTCGCGCCAGCAATTAACCAAAGAGAGTGAAGTTTATATGTTTATTTTGACATATGCGTGGTGCACTTTGATCGTTCTGAGTGCAGAATATGTGGAAGTAAGCTGTGAACCTTGCATGCCATGGGTTCAAGTTTAAAAACTAAAAAAATTTTTTTTTTTTTCTAAAATTAAACAAAATTTAGTTAAGGCCCTTGTTCACAATTTTAAGCTTGTGTATTTGTGTGTATTAGTGTTTTTTTTTTTCTTTTTATGATCAGCCCATAATTATGAAATTCTATCAAAATCCAACATAATTATTATCTAACGTGTCGAACACAGAAACATAACACGTGAGTAATAGTTCACTCGATAGAGAAAAATAACAAAAATAAATAATCTAATCTTTGTCCTTGCCGTGCTGTAATGTATCTCAAGTGTTTCCAATGGAAACCCTGAGTTTAAAAAAAAAGTAATAACTTGTAGTTTTGCGAACAGTTTTTCTCGCGAGGTCTGAGAACAAACTTTTTTTCACAATCGCAATTCTACAATTTCAAAGAATTTTATACTCGTCAGCGAAGTCTGATTGGTTGGGAAAGGTGATTTGTGATTGGTTGGTGCTGATTGGTATTTCCCCCTAAAATATTAAAGCCATTTATCGGCCGATTTTGATAATATTTGGCTTAAGCTTTCGGTACTCAATACAATGATTAGTTTTAATGAGCCTCGTTTGGCTTGCCATACTCAGAGCAAAGAAACTTTAATCTATGCTCAGAGTAACCTAGTATACTTATGAAGTTCTGTCATTCTAGACTTAAAAAGGTGGAGTAAAAGCGTCGTAAAAGCATGTTTTCCTTTTTTCTTCTAAACGAGGAGCCTGAACTGCAACGCTTCTTTGTAATGTATCGATTTTTGTACGCGTTACAGTAGTCAATGCAGCGAGCAAAAGTATAAAAACAGCTAATATCAAGTTTAAAAGCAGATTTGCGCGAAAATAAAGGCAGCTTTTTACATAATTACAACAATAACTCAACTCTCCTTCGTAGCCAACAGCGCCATCTCGGAAAAAACAACGCCAGTGATGATACCAGTGAAATAAGTTAATAAAATAAATTACTGTTAGTTAGTATGTTACTTTTTATAAATTATTCTTTGTTTGTTGTATTATTGTTTTAAGTTAGTTTTTTTAACGTTAGATTATGGTCCATGGGTGGGCGAATTGGAGTAACCTGTAATGCCCACCCAATGGAAAAGAATTGATAAATAAATAAATAAAAATAGACGCCATCTTTTTCCGTATAACACTTTCTCACCCAAAGTCACACAGCAGTCAATGGGGAGAGCTCTACTCGGAGTTTCTTTGCGCGATAAGATCTGGAATGAGGATATTCGCCGAAGAACCTAGGTCACCGAAATAGCTTTCAGGGTTTGCAAGCTGATGTGGCAATGGGCAGGCCATATCACTCGAAGATTCTTGAGTGGCGACCACAACCCGAAAAACGCAGCGTAGGCAGGCCTCCCAGGCCTATGTTCAGTACGTCTTCCAGCTGATAATGATGATGATGATGAGTGTTGTAATACTAATTGTATTGATAATGGACTTAACAACAAAACACAACATAAATATGCTATTAATAATCCAATTAGAAATACGACTCCGCCATCTTGAGACGACATTAATCTCACGTTATCTCTAACCACGAGGATTTAACTACTTTAGAAAGTTTGACCCAATTGTCATACACACACAAAGATGGGCACATAATATAGGTAACACACACATAGGCTATTCCCGTTTGTCATGTACGCTCTCTAAACACGACATGTTCGTATTATTCAGCCGGATGTAGGTAAAATAATTGTAGAATAGATTTTTCCGGCAGCATCACTTGAGAGCCAGTTCCCATTCCAGGATGAGTATGTTTAACATTCTTGACCACACCGTTACTTAACATCAGGTGAGTTTGAGGTCAGATGCGTAACCTGTCAAGCGTAAAAAATAGACGCTAAAAAATAGACGTCCTTGTAGTATCTTGCAAAACAAAGTCAAAGTCAAAGTTATTTATTGGTAAATATTCATCTACAAGTCAAAAATAATAACCTTTTGTATACAATAGTATGCAAATTAAGTAGAGGCTATTCATTGAATACAATGATCATTTAAATGCGTTATACAATGTTAATAATATTCAATTATAATAATTATTACGTCAGAACATGAAATGTCAACAAAAAAAAAGTTAACATCATTTTTTCCTCAAATTACAATTTACATTTATTTATTACAAGGGCCTAAGCTGCGACGTCCATCTATGCAACAGGGAATGGCGTGACTTCTGACCCGACTAGTTTTTAAGCGCCTAGCCTGGCATGCTAGGTGCCTTATGCGCCACCCATGCTACACGTGAGCAAAAAAAGTCAAGTCTCTGTCAAGTCAGTTACCCAAATTGGGCACCGGGCCAAACATTATGTCGTCACTCCACTGAGTCACAGAGCACCCTGTAGAGTCTTTGGTGATTTGTGGCCCCCGCTCTCCACTATTATAGTGTTCAACAGCGTGGACCACTTACTAGTAGTTATCGGTCTATTTCCATCCCATGTTAATTTACGGTACGGTTTTTACGGTACGGTACGGTTTGCGTTCACAGACTAGGGCTGTGCTTTTTGCGGATTTACTGTCATTTATCTACAGGTCACTACCATCGGCAAGTGACCGCCCGAAAAGGGTTTATAGTACTCATCATTATGAACGACTTTACTATGGGACCAACAATTAAATCGAGAAAAAAAAAACAGCTGTTCCATATATTTTGTCGAGTGTCATTGAAATTTTTCTATGGAATTTAATTAATATTGTTTCACCGTTTTGTGAAGCTAGTGAAAAATATTAATGTACTGTTTATAGACAAACTCAAGTCTCCAAAACAGAAAACCACACTTAGTACCGACAAACAAAGCAAAGTTTCGAGATATTTTGATAGCACTCGATATGGAAATATATTGGCAAACTTATTATTTACATATACATCTCACATCGTGTAAATCGAGGTCTGTTTTTTGTCCGTTCATTCCAACACGTGGTATTTGTATTCATTTTGATTCCAACAAAATTATTCTTTACTAGGAATAGAAAAAAAAGTTTAACCGATTAAATCTTTTCTAACAATCGACATGGCATTTATTTTTAAATCTAATATTTTGGCTCCACAAGTTCTGTATTTAGAGAGTGTCGACTTATGTAATATTTCAAGGGAACCACAATATTTCACAACAAAGAAGAAGTAATAGTATAAGTCAAGCAAAGTAAGTCACGGACAAGTCCACGTCATGTCCAAAGTCAAAGTGGTGGTCCCAGAGTGGTGGAGACCTTACTAGAGGTTTCTGTCGAGTTTAGAAAACAAACCGAAGAGTCACGTTTCACAACATTATACTATTCAGCACATTCACGGACACATCGTCCTCCCAGGGCTCGTTTGAGTGGTTAGCGTCTCCCTCCGACCACACCCGAGCTGAAAGGTGCAGTAGCGGAAGAGGGCCAGCATTCCAAATCCTTTAGCAGCACATATAAACTTACAGGAAAATAGTCATGTCCGACGCCTTTCATCGTAGGCTCTAACGATAAAAAGTGTTACTGATCCAATATTCCAATACTCGGCTCCAAACCCCTAGGTACTAAAGCTATTTAAGATGCGCTTCCAATATGTTCTATTTTCCGCGGTTTTGACTCACATGACTCAAGCATAAGAAATGTCCTATATCTGTCCTCATCGTACATTCTACTTTTCCGTCAAATTTTATGAAGATCAATTCGTAAAAAAGTTAACGAACAGGCAATAGTTTAAGCCTAGATAGCTTTTATAATTATAATCATATTAATGTCAATTCCACCGTGCACTCACTAAACGCAATTAAGCGATCGCTCTCTTTTACTAAATAGAAACACAAGATAGAGATAGCAAGAATTATACTGCTGTCAAATTAGTCAGAACTTAGTTCTCCATACAAACTTAGACAAGACCGTAGCGGGTGCCGATTTAAAACAAGTTTAAGAGTCGCTAGTGTACGTTTATCTTCGCAGCTTTAATCGGTAAACTCGTTTGACAGAACTAAAATGCATGCTATCTATTTCTTGTGTTTCTATTAGTAAAATACAGCCCTTAATTTGGTTTAGCGGGAATCGACATCATTATCGCCCTAATATTATAAATGCGAATATTTGTGTGTCAGTATGTAAGTGTGTTTGTTCCCGTTCAACTCTGTGGCTGAACGGATTTGGATGAAATTTGGTATGGAGGTTTTTTACTTTGTTTACTTTTTATCCCTAAATATATAAAGATTCCGTGGTAAAATCATAGTGGGTGAAACCGCGGGATGCAGCCAGTCATTCATAAATATAATAATCGATAAATGCGCTTTCTAGCTACAATATTTTGTAAAATATAGAACCTAGTATTATTGAAGATTAAACGATTTGATTTGATTTGAGTGACGCAGAACTTATTTTTGTATTTACAATATCTGTACATATATGTACCTATGTATGATATTTTTTTTTATATTATACATGATTCAAGCACAGTTTTTTTCCTATTATTATTAAGGAGCATAATGGTTCTGAAAATCACCTCTGCACGTGAGTTCCGTCGCGGAACCGGGACAACAGACATTAATTGCGGACGCAAACTGAAGCCAGCTGTTCTGCTGTTTCGTGAAAATAAATACGGCTTAGAACGCCGACTGTACCACGATAGAGATAACAGTAAGGACACTCGCAACTACATACGGATACTACAAGCTGTCAACTCACACACACAAGTACCTTGCGTCGCCGACAACAATCAATAGATATTCATTTTCTTTCGATTGCTCATTTTGTCCCGCTCATCAGCGTACCTATGCGCAAAATAATCTGTTCAGACAATGGTTCTGAGAGTGTCGTGATTCACTTTCAAGTGACGTTACTCCGAATTGTGTCTTGCATCAATTAAGACCTCATTATCTTTATTAAAAACAAACTTTTTCCTTCTCCTTGCTAAAATAGAAAATGCTACCATAAAAAATACTTTAAAATATGTATAATGTTATCGTAAAGATTATGCGTGCAACCTTTCTTCCAATGTAACCTTCCTTGAAGCCATACCGATAATATATTGACGTAAAACGTAGTATACATCCTATATGGTTGAATTATTGAACATTCGTGTACAGTAAGCTTTATGTAGAAAATTGACGACGGCCCTAAGGGCTATCTATTCCCATTAGTTTTGCGGTCATGATATTGAATGGACGCTTAAGTAATAGTACGTCTTGATTTTTTAATGTTGTCTGTATTTTTGATACGCGTTACGCCAGATAAAAGCTAGCATTAGGTCATGCGTCGCATCAATCTGATAGATTTTTTTAAAATGAGATGATCTCTCGGCCCCCGCAATCTAAAAATAGTACCATAATTATCAGGTCTAATACTGCCTTATATAACATTTTTAGTTTATTATTTTAGATTTATGGTTACCCAGCATATACTAGAAGTTATTATGGTATGTTTTATACTTTCGAAGTGCGTGAGATTCGCGAGACGCTCATTTTTCTCTAGCAATCGTTGGAAAAAATAAATCTAGAATGTGTAAATATACATTCCTAATATACATTCTAGTTTTATTTTTTTTGTAGAACTCTAGTTCTACGAAGAGGCTACGAACTACGTAGCACCGTAGAAATAAGTCGCTACGACGTAGACTGGAAGCATAACTTTTAAACTAACTTTAATTCGAGAAAAAGGTGAAAAGAGCTGCGCTCCGCAGTTTCGTCCGCAAATCTACAGGAACAGTATCATCAACAGCATCAACGTCAGATTATTCAGCCCAATGCAGAGCTAAGCCTCCCTCTCTTTCGCCAAATCTTCCCCGTTTTGTACCAGCTTTTATAAGCTGGCACAAAACAGCTTTTGTAAGCTACTTACATAACAACTACTTAATAGTATTTGTATTAGTAACTCAATTCTAACGAATTAATTTGTTTTCTATTTCCGTGTACATGAAATGTCTAATAAAAAATTACGTTCGATTAAGCGTAGCCTTTAAAGAGTTGGGTGAGAACAAACTTCCTAGCCCACATACACACATCATTTTGCACTTATAATAATAGTGTGGAGTTTGATTTTCAAACGATAGCCATTCTTTTAAATTTCCACTTTATTCTAGTTACGTTTCTTATATAGGAAAGGAAAGGACAATGTAATTAAATTGTACTTAGTATTCAAGGCGATGACTCAATTTGAAACGTTGAATCTCTCGGACACCTTGGATGCATATTAAAATAGTCAATCTTGTTGCCTTTGTGGTTGCTTCAGAAACTAGAAAGGATTACAGTCGCAAAACTTTTCTATTTAAAACTACTAGTTCGCGCCGAACTGAGACCTCATGATCCCCTTAACTTCAAAACACATGGACCGATTGAGCTTATGTTCGAACTCAAAATTTGCATTGAAACGAATTACTTGCCTACAAAGTTTTATGAAGATCGGATTAACGATTCTTAGGTTATCGTCGGACAAATATACATACAAACATATATACAACTGCCAATTTGCTCCCGTAGCCTCTGAGACCTTCGCTTCGCTCGATCATTATATTTGAAAATAAATATATAATATCAATTATATTTTAAAATAAATATATCGTATAATGGGTAGGTAAGACTATAAAAATTAAACGAGCTACTCCGAGTTAATAAAAAAACTATGTTTAAAAAAAAGAATCTGTAGTGACTTTCCGCTGCAATAACACACTACCTACACACAGATACACACACTACACACCACATATTGGTTATTTTAAACACAGTTAGAAAATGAACTTCCGCAAAAAATGCCTGAATCAATCAACTACCAACTACTACTATAATACTTATGCTAATAAAAAGGTGCTCAAATACCTAATTCAAGGAAAGTACCTAATTTTCTCAAGTAAAAAAAAAGATTTTCTTGGCGGCATTTCCAGTTATCCTTAAATCTGAATAGGGGAAAGCGTATCGTCTTGAACAGGGAATGGCACCAGAAATTGGCGGCGTAAGAAGCTTACCGATCGAATCTCTGCGACCTCCGTAACGACTGGCGGTACTAACTGGTAGCTTTACAATAATTTACTTATTATGAAATATAGATACGGGTAGGTTTATAGAGATTTTATGTGATTCAGTTTGTAACCAGGTAAAAGTAAATATTAACAGATATGACATAAGCAATCAGCTACAAAGTGGCTGAGACTTCCCACACAACCAAAGACTGACAGATCCGCCGGCGTCACGTTAATTATTATAATGCAAAAGTGGCTGAGAAACTGTTAACAACAAACATATTAAAACAACTTTCTTCATCTCAAAGTAAAGTATGGATTACTTTCTGCTTAGTGCTAATTGGCGAGTAAAAGTCCCAAGTAACTTTTAGTTTATGTACCGTCACGTAAACTTAATAAAAACTAAAGTTACTTGGCGCTACTCCGACATTTTGAAACAAGTACTACTAATTAGAAATCGCGTTCAATTATTATAAAAATATTATTACAAAACGACGTTAAAATTATATACGCCTAAGAGCCATTGAAAAAGAAATAAGTTCAGTCATCCATATACAACTAGTAGTTCGAGCCGTGAGAGCTCATATTCGAATTTAAAATTTGTATTGAAATGAACTACTTGCCTACAAAATTGCATGAAGATCAGATTAACGGATCTTGAGGTATCGTCGGACACATATACATAATAACATACATACAACTGCCGTTTTGCTCCCGTAGACACTGAGACTCGCATCGCTCGGTCAATAACACCGAAAAAGATTCCAAAACATCTACTAAAACCCCAAAACATATTGGTCAGTGATCTTTAAAGAGAGCTTTGTTATTCACTAATTGCTTGTTAGAGAGTTAATTTACTTACAAACAACTGCCAACAAAACTACAAATCCCTAAGACAAAGAGCATTTCAGATGAAAGATTACCGAAGCATTGTTTGATGCGTCCCAAATTTGATTAACTGCTCAAACTATGTGCCAGCGTCCAGGGATCCCCTTGTAGGCTCTTTGAAGTAGCACCAAACCCCAAATTTGTCTTCTAATCTCGTGTGTAGCAAAAGTTAGAAGCCCTTTAATGAAGTTGCCCTCAGTTTTAAAAGCTTAACGATGTTTGGTGGCGGTTAATTATTTCGCGTGAGCCGCAAGTCTGGTGATTTACTTCCTGTGTACCTACATGTCTTTGTTATTACGCGCTGATTCCATGATGTTGATGCTACGAGTATGTCAAAATAGTGCAGCATCTACGATATATAAATCTACCTATGTTAATGTGTGGCTCTAACCCCCGAATACTGAAACGTTTGTTAACTTTGGCAACAGATTAATTCTAATACCGCCTTTGTCTGGCACTAAGCAAATGACAAAGACAGCAATAGTATTAATTTGTCGTCAAAGTTAACAAACGTTTCAGTATTCGGGGGTAACCTACTTTTATCTTATCAATCCTTCAGTTATTGCCGCTAGATCGAAACAAAGTTTTCCTAAAAAAAATAATGACAAGATTAGATGTTATTGATTGTTTATGGTGGGGTGTTTATTTAAAAACGTTGTAAGATATGAAAATGTTTATGTAAGTTCGTAAGTCTTAGTTTTACATTAGCAAAGCCGAAGCCAGAACCTTCATCCGCGCGTAAGACGTCGCAGGCATCAGCATCAGGCATCAGTAGGCAGTATGTATAAAATATTTTACTGCTCAAGAAATCGACGTAAAAAATATATAAATGGGATTCTAGAGTATAAACAGACTTATTTGAAAGATAAGGAGAAAACAAGCAACTGGTTTAGTATAGTGCATAACAAATGCATGCATGCGTAAAATGCATGCATGCATAATGCATGCGTAAAATAGACAAGTAAGTATATCTAAGATATAACATAGATTTACAAAAATTAAAAAAAAATACTAATGCGTTTGTTTAGTTGTTTCAATGTATTGATTTGTAGCCTTGGGTGATATTCTGAAACATATAATTTTTTTTTTTACAATAATATTTCAGTTTACATTCCCCAAACTGGGTGCATTTAAGCACGATCTTGGGGGCAAGGCCTTCCCGTCGTGAAACAATAACAATACAATATTATTAATTATATGGCATGTTTTTTATTCGTCCTTGATAAGCCTGTGCCACCGGGACTTATTTTACACAAAATAGTGCGTCGTGTTTTTAGCGGTAATATTTTGCTATCAAAAAATAATTTGTTGTAATACTCTGGAAATCCATTTGAGAAAAGTGCACAAAACAATATGCATAAAAAACTAATGTATTTTTTCAAATTTTAGGCTAGTACTCAGTGTCCTACAACCCCCGAGTAAGGGTGTGTCCTGAGTAAGAGTAAGGGCTAATAAAGCTTCGATGTATGAAAAATAATACTTCGTCTCGAGGAAAAACTTTGCTTGCGCGATTCAGAACTCCCTACATAACAACTGCCACGAGTCTATACAAAACGTCAAAAAATGCATAAAAATGGATTAACGCCATCTAGCGAACTGTAGGAAGTAACTTTCTCGCTCTCTCTCTCCCTCTCTCTCTCTCTCTCTCTCTGGATGTTTATCGCGTCATCACGAATAAGCGGCTGAACAGATCTTAATAAAATTTGATAAAGAGTTACTATATATATTTTTTGAGAAACTTTTTTATGTCCACGCGAACGAAGTCGCGAATAACAACTAGTATATACATATATTAGTCACTGAAGTGAGTATATGCGTCACTTAGTAAAGTATATATAGAACCAACTTGTCGGACTGCGGCTTGCGAGACAACGCCAGCGACTTGGAAGCCACAAATTGCTCGACGAACTTACCTCACTCTGACGGACGTGAACTTCGTCGCAGTTTACTTGAGCCTTAATGAATTGGGGACTTGCTTGAGAAATTGTTGATCTATCTAGACGAATACCTAGCTGCAATTTAACGGTACCTTGCTTCAAGTGAATACACTTTCAGCGCATCGTCGCTTAGTAGAGAATCGTAAAGTACCACTTTCGCTTTTTATATTTTACAGGCTCTTGATTGATTTTGAATTCTTTGGCATCTTAAGTTTTACTCGTAAATGCTTTTAATCAATAAGTGTGTCATAACGTACCTACCTATGTTAGAATAGCATTCACTTCTTTGCGTAAGTAGGTACTACTACCTACATAGGTTTGTGATTGTAGATATAATTGATGAAACCCAAAGTAATAAACGAGAGAGCTAATTGTTATTTATAATGCTTTGATGAATGAAAGACCTGACACCTGACTTGACACTGTTTTGCCAGTGATGACATATGGAAAAGCGGGTCCTTAACCACTGGCCCTTTGGAGAAACTCAGAGTCGCACAGTGGGTAATGGAGAGAGATATGCTCGGAGTTTCTTTGCGCGATAAAATCCGGAACGAGGATATTCGTCGAGGAACCAAAGTCACCGATATAGCTTTCAGAGTGTGCAAGCTGAAGTGGCAATGGGCAGGCCACATCACTCGAGGAACCGATAACCGGTGGGGAAGAAAGGTTCTTGAGTGGCGACCACGAACTGGAAAACGCAGCGTTGGTAGGCCTCCCACTAGCTGGACCGACGACATTGCAACCGGTGGATGCAAGTGGCATGTTGTCGGTCGGTGTGGCGGTCTAAGACGGAGGCCTATGTTTAGCAGTGGACGTCTTCTGGCTGATGACGATGATGAATTAAACAAATACTCCGTGTCAGAATCTAGGTACAAAACCCATACAACGCAAATATTATGTTTAGTTCCTATTCAACGACATTAGTTAACGAACATTGTCTTAAAATAACTTACAAGATTCCTGCAGCATCAAGAGTCTGCATTGTAAAGCAATATGTAAAGTAATAAGTCGGAACATATACTTACTAAATATATGAGTTGGAAGCACGTTTTATATTGCCTGCATGGAACCCGAGGTGGCACTCTATTTGTGTCACTTAAGTAACTGACGTAACGCGATGTGGAAAGGATGAAACGGACGAGGCACTTTTGAGCTTGGAAAGAAACATCCAATGCACCTGCAGGTCTAACATAAGCACGCCGACAAAATCTTATCTGCAGTTGCTTACAAGAGACTTCCATAATTGTCCCCGATGCTTCAAGTTTTTCACCATACCACAGAAGACAATATAGTATTACATACAAAACGGCCCTGCCAATCCAAGATACCCGCTCCTCCCACGCGCACTAAGTTTGTTTGCTTTTGTTTGCACGATTCAAATAATCTCAAATAATTGTCAACACATTTACAATTGAAATTTTTTGTCAATTATTTGAGATTATTAATTATAGTTAAATTATATAAATACATATTAAGAATAATTGTTTGATTTACCTATTAATTTAGTTGTTTTTTTTTATTTTAGTAACCATTTTTTTAAATTCTTTAATGTAATTTTATTTATTTGAATATTGTTATTAATCCAGGAGACATCTATAACACGGGCGGCAGTTACGTGTGTGGGTTCGTATACAGACGTAAACTTGCGTATGTGATATATATTGTATAGGTCGTGCTAGCGAATTCATATTGCTATTGCTAGGTATGACCTAGAGGTGTGGTCATACGAAAATAAATCGAAAAATGGCTAAATACAAGGATTTTAACAATGTTTGTTCAAATGAAAAAGTTTTACGAAGTGAAAATTTATCGCAATAGGTTATAGCATATATAAAAAATGTTATAGTAAACATATTTCAAATTTAAAATTTTATAATACCTATATATAAGTAAATCTGCCTAGATTGTGGATAACATTTCCACTTCCACTAAGATAATTAAAAAAATATAAACGTAAAAAAAAAATGGATATCATTGAAGACTAACAAGGTAATTGGCAGATATTAAATTAAAACATTCATCATGTTTGAGCGTCGGTTGTATCTTTCTCGCAATCTTTTTTCTTGTAACAATCTTGGCGACATGCAACGCGTCATTAGACTGATGCCTTCATCAGTCCGAGGTATCCAAGGTATTGATAAAACCTAAAAATAAAAAAACATCGTAATGTAACGCGTCATTAACTGATGCCTTCATCAGTCCGAGGTATCCAAGGTAGTGGTAAAACCTAAAAATAAAAAAACATCGTAATGTAACGCGTCATTAGACTGATGCCTTCATCAGTCCGAGGTATCCAAGGTAGTGGTAAAACCTAAAAATAAAAAACATCGTAATGTAACGCGTCATTAGACTGATGCCTTCATCAGTCCGAGGTATCCAAGGTAGTGGTAAAACCTAAAAATAAAAAAACATCGTAATCTAACGCGTCATTAGACTGATGCCTTCATCAGTCCGAGGTATCCAAGGTAGTGGTAAAACCTAAAAATAAAAAAACATCGTAATGCAACGCGTCATTAGACTGATGCCTTCATCAGTCCGAGGTATCCAAGGTAGTGGTAATACCTAAAAATAAAAAAATAAACAAAACATGAGAAAGTTGACAGTAATAGATTTATCTATGGTAATAGTGGAAGATGTAAATTTGTAGTTAAAATTCCAATTTTTATCTTTAGCGCAAATTCAGTGTGATTAATAATTATATTCATAGCAGTATATCATAAAACAAGTGATATATCGTAACTTACCATATCTACTGGTACTTTTATTACATCCACAATCAAACTGTATGCTCCCAGAGGAGCATCTGAAGGATAATTAGTTATAGTTGGGCTTTAGCCCGTTCAGAAAATATGGCAGAAGCAGGTACTTACTTACCTAGCGTGAGCATGGGAAACCACTTTGTAATAGATACCAGGTAATAGATATGCAGAACAGGTTGTATCTCCTAAAAGAAATTATATGTGTTTAGTCGAAAATGACACCCGTACACGTTGGAACCTCTCATACCTATATACGCACAAATAATGTGGAACTATCTACCGGAGTCTGTGTTCCCCAAAAAGTCCAATAATAATGCACTCATAATTATTGTACGTTTCAGGGAACACGCTATTCTTCCAAATAATGTAAATTTACAATATTGTGTATGTTTATTTCTTTACAATAGGATATTCTTTGCTCTAGGTAAACAAGTTCCTTTTACATAAAACTGCTCCATTAAAGATTTATGGATGGAAACGACTAAGTTACATAAATAAGTACAAACTAGCTTTTTCGCGCTACTTTGTGCGAAGGTTTAGGGCTCAAGCCTTTGGCCACGCAAATACAAAGTAGAAATGACGAACTCCGATACGAAATTTAATCTCCTATTAAACCTGTTCAGGGGACGAGCGGGCCCGTACCAATGAGTTCTTTGGAACTTACGTACGGATATACCACACTTTACGGTGAAGGAAAACATAGTGAGGAAACCTGCATATTTCCGGAGAAGAAATTTGATGGCGTATGTGAATCCGCCAGCCCGCACTGGGCCAGCGTGGTGGATATGGCCTAATCACGCTTCGAGGGTAGGCTTATATCCCAGCAGTGGGATGTTTAAAGGCTGATATAGTAGGGGACGAATTTACAAAAATCATTGCTGATTGCTCTTCTACGATGTAAAGTGAATAAGCGAACATAAACTCCTATGCAAAATGGCATTCTTCCATACCCACCAATTAAGGCTGTGCGTTGTTAGAATTTAGTTAGTCATTAGAACTTTATTATAAAGAAATTTTGACAGTAGTATTGATAAGGCTACGGGAAAAGATAATCCAAGTATTTGTGTATACTAAGGTTGGGTTGCATCAGCTACAGTTAACTTTAAACTACAGTCATAACTGCAATAAAGACTCCCATTGAGCAGTGTGTTGATTCCTAGAAAAAGGCTTGTTCTTTTATTTATTTTTATAGATAGATTGTAAGCAATAGTGTTTCTTAAAATATAAGATGAAGTTGGATGATCAGACTCTTCGCTGGCGGTGTGCAGTAATGGAAAACTCCTTCTTGTCTTGAAATCCTTTATTTCTTTTTACAATTTTTAATAATGTTTTTGAGTTATATTATGTGACGTGTTGTAAGTATCTTGGTTGAATCTCTCTGAAGTTGCTGCGGTTGAAGCGTTCTGACGTTGGTTTATCACTGCTCTGGTGTTGCCATTGTGCGCTCGATGTTCTATGCTGCATGTCAAGTTGGTCAAGCCGTAGGAGCGTGTGTGGATGTCTAAGTGCAAATCACATATGCTCGGCTTCAACATGTTGCCACACCCGGAAGACTGGCTGATTCACAGGAACATGGGGTTACCGCTGACTTCTGACTGATGTTGACTGGATTAAATGGAGACTGGTTGGCCTGCTGGTACATCAGGTTGACAGACTGGAACTGTTGACTGCTGGTCGGCCTGCTCTGGTTCATGTATTACTGGCAGTGGGCATAATCGGTTGAACGCTCGTCGTATGGTACCGGATTGCGTCCTCACATCTACCACTCTTGCCACACCATCGGATGATCCTGGGAAGACTGCTGTCACTCGTCCGAGTAGCCATTTATTTGGAGGCAATCGGTCATCCTTCACGAGTACCATCTCTCCAACCTTGAGGTCATCTCCCTTTGTGCGCCATTTCTGCCTTTTTTGGAGTTCTGAAATATATTCTTGGTAAAATCTGTCCCAGAAATGCGCCTTGAGCTGCTGCGTTCTCATATATCGTGAGAAAGTACTGATCTTAGAGGCACTTTGTACCGGAGGAGAAGGCAATACCGTTAGCGTTCGTCCAATTAGAAAATGTGCAGGGGTAAGTGCTGTCAGATCTGAAGGATCTGACGACATGGGAGTTAGAGGGCGAGAATTCAAGATCGCCTCGATTTGAGCAAGTACTGTATTCATTTCTTCATAAGTAAGATTTGCGAGACCTAGTACTCTTTTAAGAATATGCTTAGTTGATTTTACTGCACTCTCTACGACTCCATTAAAGTGAGGGCTGTACACCGGAGCGAATTGGAACTTTATGGATAAATTTGTTGCATATGATTGTAAGTATTCTGAATTTGACCTTAAAAACCTTGCTAATTCGTTTCGAGCCCCAGTAAAACATGTTGCATTGTCAGAATAAATGCTGACCGGTTTTCCTCGTCGGGCAATAAATCTGCTTAAGGCAGCAATGTATGTTTGGCAACTCAGGTCGCCTGCAAGCTGTATGTCAACCGCTCTGGTTGCGGCGCACACAAAAATCACAACATAAGACTTTATTAACCTGCTGCCTCTGCCTTTGCGGTTCAATATCATAATCGGTCCAGCATAATCGACAAAGGAATTCTCAAATGGATAATCAGCATGCAACCGTTGTTCAGGAAGGTTGCCCATGATGGGCTGTTTGGATCGTCCTGAAAAACGACAACATGTGATACAATTGTGTACAGTTTTCCGAGCTAGATTTCTCCCATTAAGAGCCCAAAACTTGTGACGGGTATTTGCGAGTATTAATTGTGGACCAGCATGCATGAGTTGTTTGTGATAGTACCTAAAGATGAGTACTGTAAGGTGATGAGAAGCGTGCAGTAGAATTGGATGCTTAATGACATAATCGTAATGTGAGTTAAACAATCTGCCACCGACCCGCATGACTTGATCATCATCTAGGAACGGAGTCAGATTGAGCAGTTTGTTACTTGAAGGCAACTGCATTTTGTTTTTTAATAGTTTGTATTCCTTTGGGAATGTTTCTAGTTGTGAGATTTTACATAAAACATTTATAGATGAATTTAATTCATTTAAAGTTAACGCACCAATGTGTTTGATCTGTGGTTGATGGGAATTATGTATAAATCTGAGTATGTATGCTGTGACTCGTTGGAGTTGACTGAAGTTTGAAAACCGTGTAATGAACTCGACTGATTGAGGTTCTGAAACATTGAAATGGGTTTGAATTTTAAATTCTGGCAACTCGCTTTCTTTTAATTGTGCTGGTTGACTTGGCCATTCCGATACCGGCTTGCTTAAGAATTCAGGGCCTGACCACCACAAACTGTTGCGTTCAAGCTGTTGGGCGTCGACACCTCTCGACCCGATATCGGCAGGATTCAAATTAGTTTTACAAAACATCCAGCTATTAGGATCAGTGAGTGTGTTGATTTCATGAATTCGATTATAGACAAACGGTTTTAAAAGTTCAGTCTTATTTGACCTAATCCAACTTAGGACGACCATCGAATCGCACCAGTATGTTGAGCTGTCGATTTTCATTCGCAGTGCGGATTTGACCTTGTCGGCTAAACGCGATGCTAGAAGAGCTCCACACAGTTCTAGGCGTGGCACGGTCATTGGCTTGATAGGCGCCACGCGACACTTCGCGGTGAGCAGTCGGACTGAAACAGTATCGGTCCCAACAGAGCGAATGAAAACACAGGCACTGTAGGCGGACAGTGACGCGTCACTGAACGTGTGTATGTCACATGTAATGGGAAAGTCACATGTTACATGTCTAGGTATTCTTATGTTGTTGATGTATTTTAATGATTCAATGAATTTGCACCAGGATTTCTGAATTTCGATTGGGACAATTTCATCCCATGAGATTTGGGACGACCATAATTTTTGTAAAATTACTCTTGCTGACAAGAGGCATGGACAAATCAGACCAATCGGATCGAAAACCTGTGCTATGCTTGAGAGAATGGTACGCTTTGTTATGTGTTCATGTCGAGGAATGTTGGTGGAAAATAGCAGTTGATCAGCTTTACATGCCCATCGTAAGCCCAATGTTTTGGAATATTCATTGTTACTTAAATTAAGTAGCTCGTCACTGCTATTTTCGCCAACTAATTCTTGTATAATGCGAGAGTTGTTAGAGTTCCATTTTCTCAAGTTGAATTGACCGCTCTTGAGTTGGTTCATCACACCTCTGCAGATGTCCACCAGCTGAGCGGCATTGTCTGACCCCCAGCTGTAATCATCTACATAAAATCCGTGCAAGATGGCATCTGACACGGGTTTGGAGTTACATTCCCTACCCAACTGGACTAAGCATCTAGTGGTTAAGTATGGTGCGGATGCCGTTCCATAAGTCACAGTGTTGAGTTTACATTGCTTTATTTGTTCATCAGGTTCGAAACGCCACAGTATTTGCTGCAGTGCACGCTGGCTTTCAATTATTGAAACCATACGATAGGCCATCTGAATATCAGCAGTGACTACATACTTGTGCAAACGAAATCTGAGCAGAATGCTAATGAGGTCACTCTGTACCGTAGGACCGACTCTTTGAATACTGTTTAATGAATATCCTGATGAACTTTCAACGTTAGCTTCAAACACAACTCTGCACTTGGTAGATAGGCTAGACTCACGGATCACTCCATGATGTGGCATGATGTATGCATGTTTATCTTCACCTGGTGTTGTGTTTTCTGTCATATGACCTAATGTAATGTATTCCTTAATGAATTCTGTGTATTGTGTTTTAAATTTAGGTTCACGGTTGAATTTTCGTTCTAATGATATGAACCTAGCTAATGCTTGATTATATGAATTTCCAATCTTCTCTGGAGATTCCTTTAAGGGCATGGTAACTACAAATCGCCCATCACAGTTGCGAGATGTAGTTTGTATAAAGTTGCGTTCACATTCCTCCTCATCTCTAGAAACAGGCTTATGAGTAGCGACTGTTTCTAGCTCGAAGAGCTGTGTGAGTTGATCATGAAGCTGATCATCATTGTATTGTGTAGTTGCATGATTGCAGTGGACTGTATTTTTATAATGTGATGCTTGTATAGGTCCGGATATCAACCATCCGAACTTTGTTTCGCTTAAAGTAGGCTTGCGTTTGCCTAGAGATATGTTGTTGGATAACAATACGCTCCAAAATAAGTCCGCTCCAATTAGCATGTCAACTGGAGACGGGGTGTGGAATGAAGGATCCGCTAATGTAATATTTTGAGGTATGTTCAGTGTTGTGTAGTCGACTCGTGTAGTCGGCAACATTTGCGTTATACGTGGAACAACGAAGCACTTAATGACTTCTGAATATGAATTGACACATGATGAGACTGTGATTTCGCATTGTTTCGATACGCATGAAGATTGATGATTTAAACCTTCAATGAAGGCTGAAGTGGATGTGGTTGGCAGCTTGAGTTTGGCTTGCAAGCTTTCTGTTAAGAAACTCGAAGTGCTCCCATTGTCCATCAGGGCGCGCACTCTGTGTTTATAACCATGATGGTCAGTGACATGAATCAGTGCAGTGGCTAACAGTACTACACATTGATTGCTCGTGGCAGACAAGGCCACATTGTCTGGAGATGTGAATTGTGGGTGAATGATTGGTTCCGCTGCGCACAACACAACATTGTTGGCGCTAGAAGTTGATGGGACTGATGCGGTGGATGTTTCTGGTCTCTCAGGATGTTTAATGTTAGATGGATCATTACAAAGTAATGTGTTGTGTGACTTTTTGCAAACCCGGCATGAGCCCAGCTTGCAATTGTTTGTGAAATGCCCTTGTCTTAGGCAGTTCAAGCAAAGCTTGAGAGATTTAGCTCTTTGAATGCGTGTATCGACAGGAAGTGACTTAAATTTGGTGCATTGGTAGATAGCATGGCTATTTTTGCATAATGGACATGTGAATGAACGCTGCTCTGAAGGAGGTGACTGAGATACAATGAATGATTTTTGTCTGTAATGTGTGGTGTCACTATGTCTGCGATAGATGTTATTATTGTGTGCTTGCTCCATAGTTTCCAACAAATCTGCTCTACCCTTAAGAAATTTGTTAAGCTCTTCAAGTGTGGGTAGATCTTCAAGTTTGTTACGGTGAGTTTCCCACTCACGACTGGTAACTGAATCTAATTTGCTTGAAACAATATGAATTATAAGAGCATCCCAACCATCAATCGGCAACTCAAGTGTTTTTAAAGCCCTTAGATTGCGATTGATTGTGTCTATCAGACTTCTTATAGGTTTTGCAGATTCTTTAGGTATTTTTTCAATATTAAAGATAGCTTGAATGTGATTATTTACCAAAAGCCTTTTGTTATTGAAGCGAGAACACAATAAATCCCATGCTGTGTCATAGTTGTCAGCAGAGAAATCGAGTGATGCAATAATGACTGCAGCAGATTCCTTTAATGCTGCACGGAGATAATGAAACTTGTTAATCTTAGGAATTGTTGTATCATTGTGTATTAGCGATGTGAACGTGTCCCGGAATTCTAACCAATTCTGAGTTTGACCCGCAAAGACAGGGAGATGTATAGTAGGTAGCTTTAGGTGTGCCCCACCTTTATGTCCAGAGCCAGTACAAACCGCACTTGCAGCCGACCCGTCGCTCGCTGAGGTGTTCTGCTTAGACAGCACTTCTCGACCCGCTGCGATCGTTCTGAAGTACTGAGTCTCGAAGTTGTCGCGTTCGCTGTACTGCTCGTCTGAAATGTCGCAAGCGTTTTCTATGTCACTTTGGATGCAATCAAAGTCAGAATACAAATCCTCTAGTTTTGTCAGTCTGAACATAAGTTCATTGATTTGCAATGAACTCATTTTGGGACAACTTTGTACAATGTCTAAATAAGCTTTGAACTGCGTTAATCTCGCTTTGTAGCTTCCCCGCTTTTTAGTAAGCGTCTTGAGATCCATGATTGAATGTTTTTGTTCTGAAATTTAACTTTTAGTTTGGATGACAAAGTGCAAATGAAGAGATTTGTTAATGAATGTGCAAAATAATACTTAATTTCGCTTTAATGGAGGCGTGGAGGTGCCGCAAATGAAACGTGATGCGAGCAAGCAAGCTTGTAGGTTGCGCATGCACACACGAAGTATCACAACGTGGCACTAAATGACCGACCGCGATGCGCTGGAATGCGAAAATAAACAAAATTAAGCTAGCAAATTGCAATAAATACAGCTTTTGCGCAATATCCGGCAGTTTAGAACGCTCAGCACCTGAATGCAAGGCAGATGGCATATGTATTTGCATGAAACAAAATGCGATGCAATATGCGTCGTAGAAAATGCGTGACTTGGTAACTAGGTATTGTAACCTGAAAAAGGCACGAAATGCACTGGAAACTGTTATTAAAAGGAACCAAATTGGAACGAACTCACGGTGAATTCTTGCTCTGGATATCTCGGTACTTTGCCACCTTTGGATTTCGGAATATTTTCCGTTTACACGTAATGGCCGCCGCTCCGTGTTTTCTGGTTTCGACGTGGAGTGCGTGCCGGCTCGTGTTTTCGAGCATACGGTTCGAAGGAAATGGATGATCAGACTCTTCGCTGGCGGTGTGCAGTAATGGAAAACTCCTTCTTGTCTTGAAATCCTTTATTTCTTTTTACAATTTTTAATAATGTTTTTGAGTTATATTATGTGACGTGTTGTAAGTATCTTGGTTGAATCTCTCTGAAGTTGCTGCGGTTGAAGCGTTCTGACGTTGGTTTATCACTGCTCTGGTGTTGCCATTGTGCGCTCGATGTTCTATGCTGCATGTCAAGTTGGTCAAGCCGTAGGAGCGTGTGTGGATGTCTAAGTGCAAATCACATATGCTCGGCTTCAACAAAGTAATAAAAAGTTTTTTTTTTTTTAATTAAATCGTTTGCCAACGTATGCTTTACCATACCTTACTTACGAAAATTATTTATGAATAATAGGGGTAAGTGTCTCCAGATATATACGTATACAAAAAAAAACTCATACCATTCTCCTAACGAAGCCTGAAAAACTATCAAAACCATGCACCCGACCACTGCAGTTCTCGACCACTCTTGACATAATAGTGATTTGTAGTCCAACTTTGCCCCGACTTCCTTCTGACACCCAAGAGAAATAACTTCTCTCGTACTTTCTTAACGAAATGATTGCCTACGTGTACGTTGTTAGCCCTATTTATTTGGGGTGGGCTTTATTTGCCCGCCCTCCCTAGTGGATAATTCAGTTTCTAAGCATCGTATCGATCTTAGGGGACGCATAAAATATTTTTTGCTTTGGAGAAAACGCTGAATCGGCCTCGCCACTTATTCAGGTCAGTGTATTTATGTTTATTACTTATGCCGATAAAAATAATCTATGGGATAATAAAGGGGTTTAATAAATAAAGTTACTTCTGAGATATACCTACTTGTGGCGTTACGTTGTTTGCATCTAGGTTCCTATTTGGCACAGCTAACATATGAACATCAAAAATGTCTGAATGAAGAACGTCTGGAGAAGTATTACACCTTAGCCAACTATTCAACCGCCAAGCAGCTGTAGCGTGCAAAGACTTCTGTGTTCCGGATTCAAGGACAATATTTCTAGCGAAAAGACTACACAAAAAGATTTAACATCTTATATTTCAGGGTGACGAGCAAAAGCAGTTTATTGCCGCGCAGAGTATTAGGGACCTAACAAAATTCTGGCTCCATAGAAACCCCAGTAAATAGTGGAGACTTTGTCTTGACATGACTTGGACTTCACTGCGACTTACTTTGTTTGACTTAGACTATAACTGAGGCTTGTTTCAATTATGAAATATTTCATATATTTATATTTACTAATGGACGTTTTTATTATTGGAAATTTTTACTTTTGGGCATTTTTATTGTTGGACATGTTTACTATTGGATATTTATATTGTTGGTCATTTTTACTTTCGGACATTTTATAATTAGACATTTTTCTTTTTTGACATTAGTCGTGCAAATCAAATAATACAACATGAATATATGAATACAACGTCAACGCATACCTATACAAAGTGTACTGGAGCTTGTCTGCAAAGATGCTACCCTCATGTTTATTCTGAACAACTTCTACTCTGGGACCAAACATGAAATCGCGAAAACTGCTGTTCTATAGAAAGATATCATTCATACTAAACGTAATTATGCATGCAATTATTATGCATATAACAGCGGTTTTTTGCCATTTCAAGTTCGTTACCACAAGTTGTTCAAAATTAACATAAGTTGTCTGAAAGAAATCGCTTTAGGCGATGAGGCCACCCATTATTCTACCGGTTTTTTATTGTTATATATTTTTAAGTTTAATTGTCTTTTTGGTGTTATAATAAAGTTATTTTATAGTATTGTATAGGAGTAGCAGCTTTGCTCGTCGGACACAAGTTTCAGAACATTCTATATATGCATTTTGCTTCGTTAAGGTTTGTGGCGAATTGTACCAGAACAATTATTCCGAATATGCTTACTTTAATCAAGGCCCTAGAGCCCTAGATAGCAGACATCTGCCGGATAATCGCAGTAATAGGCAGGTAATATCGTTACTGGAGGGTAGTTCCGCACATGTGGCGGCGACTCGTGCGTGATTATTGCACATTCAAATATGAGCTTTAATATAATATAACCTACAAGCCTACTCGTAATAGTCAGTTGAAAACAGTGAAAATATCTGCCTATACATATAACAGAACAAGTCTTTTTCTAAGATTCAAGACGCAGAACAAACCGCTATATATGTTATGCCGTTATGATAGAGACGTGAAATTTGAACCCAATAATCCTCAAATGGTCAACATGAAAATAAGAACCGATTTTGCGAAATTCCAGCTCTAGAGGAATAAAGTTAACCCCCAGAGATTGTACGGAAAAAAATATTTTTTCATGCTAAGCCAAAACTCAGTGAAACTCACTGTGTGTACTGACCATAAAATATAAAGAAAGACATGTCTCAGGATTTTTCGAAAATCAACCCCTAAGTAGGTTGAATAATGAAGTGTTGGAATTATATTACTATCCTTGCTAACTAACTAATCCTTGATAACCAATCACAATCACAACAATCACGGACCAATCAGAAGAGAGAAACTCAAACTCCCTTGGGAGCAAAATTGTGCTTTGCTCCCGCTGTCCTCTACAGGCAATTGTTGTTTTTAGAACAGGGCCCGTACCGTAAGGTGCTTTTTGTGATGATTGTTCGGTTGAGCCGGGGACGCTGCGCGACCACGAACCGTATCGCCGCGCGATAAGGTGTATGGTCACTTAGCATCGTCGGCTGAACCTAACAATCATCGCAATAAGCACCTCACGGTATCGGCCCTGGTATGATGGAAAAGCTGTTTTAGTCCGCTTACAACAACAAGAACTTTACGAGCATGAGAAGTGTAAACATATTCTTTTTGAAAACATATATCTTTACGTCGCCTATTGCAATCTAATTTAAACTAAACCTTAATCAATTGCGAACATATATATACCAATACTTTGTTTCTATATTACCCAAATTTTCATCGGCTTTTGTAGTGGTTTGAACATTAGCTGAGTAAATACGTTAGCGACATCTAGCTTTATTCTATGATAGTTTTTTGGGGGTACACTTTTTTTGTAAGAGATTGTCACTCTTCTCGTATATTTTTTCTATGGTTATATTTAAAATGAACTCGAAAATTAACCCATACAGTCATCATCATCATCAGCCAGAAGACGTCCGCTGCTAAACATAGGTCTCCCCCTTAGACCGCCAAACCGATTGACAACGTACCACTTACGTCCACCGGTTGCCCGCGACTTTCACAATGTCGTCGGTCCAACTAGTGGGAGGCCTACTTACGCTGCGTCTTCCAGTTCGCCCATAAAGTGGTGGTCGCCATTATCCTGTTTTTCGGCACTGTGTGTTGCGATGTGATGTGTTCTGACTTATTCAAAACAATTCACATCACGAGTTAGCCGGGCTCCCACTCAATGAATTAAGAAAAAAATCAAATTATAGGAAAAAACTAGATCCCTATCGAAACATAGCAGTGGCAAATGTAGGTACATAAACGATCAAATATGACCGTTGATCGGCTCACACGGTATTAGCAAACAGCAGGGGCGTGTGGATTCAGCTCTTCAGTTCTTCTACCCAATACCCAAGGGGTCCTCTAACGTTAGAAGTTAGTAGATAGATTTCGAGATCGGGATTTTTCCTCTAGTGCTGTTATTAGCTCAATAGAGACAAAACCAGATCAAGGAAAGTATTTTGTGATTGTTTTGTAGTGGTAGGACTCCTGAAGGAGGTGCCTAGGGAAGTTCACAAAGCAGTAGTATGTAAACTCCAGTGTTTCCGGATTTAAGCGAAATATTGCCAAGAAAATCGGATGATGATTTGGAACTGTTGGCTTACTCTGAAATCTTAGGTGCAGGCGTGACGCTTACCATCAGGCTAGCGAATTGCTTGTCTCGTCACTACTAAGTGGCAATAAAGTCTGCATAAAAATGTGAAAATCGTTAGTTTGCGCAAGTTCGTGTTAGTTGGCTAGACAAGTCAAAATCAAAGTTTGAAGCTGCTCTAAGGTTTCTGACATGTCTAAAGCTAAATTAGACATGCGTACCGAAAAATTGAGAACATATCGCGATAAAATTTGCACGCAAAGCTATCGAAAATACAACTCTCGCACACCTAGGTCACAAACATAATTAGATCCTTTGATGCGGCCTAAAAACCGCCAGATTAGCAATCGTGCCAAATATTCGCAACGAAACACTATAGTTCGTGTCGTATGCCGAATACGACCTCCCAGCTACGCGTGTAATATAGCCTCGTTGGGTGATCATTCGGGGCGATATACTGGAAGAATATACTAACTTGCTTAAAATGTTCAATTTTAATAATATAAGCAACATTGCTGTTATGAATGCCATAAAATCCATACTACGTTATAATTGTCCATTAGTTTGCGAGCAGCCAATTACGTGGCCATTAGGCGTGAATCTCCTTAATAGCAATTTCGTACCGTCGTCGGTTTGGGATTCAGTAAAGACATGCTCACATAAGTGGTTTGGAAGATTTAGAGACTTAGCACCTAAATTAGTCTAACCTTATGACCAAAATGCTGGCCTATATTTCGGGCAGAAAATAAGCCTCTCCATTCAACGGGGTAACGCAGCTAGCATTTTGGCCACGTTGCCTGAAATTGAAGATCGTTCTTTAATTTTAACTATATATAGCTCTTAGGTTCCTAATTAATTTTAGGTTATAGTTAGTTTGTAGTTATAGTTTATATGTTGTTACAACACTTGTCAATTTGAATTAAGTCTTGGTGCATTTTGAATATTTATTTTTGTCCTGCAATACATCTCAATTTATAAAAACTAAAAAATTATGTCTAGTATCGTATTTTCTGATTCTGCTTATAATGTTAACGAATACTTATAAAATAGTATTTTTTTCCATCAATAGCGACCCGGAAGAGATTGCTTTTAGCGATAAGCCCGCTATTGGCATTTATTTTAAATTTTTGTGATTAAAATTTTCTGATGAGCACTAAAAGGAGTTGCTGTCTATCGTATATTTTTGGTAAGCGCTAAAAGCCTTTACAAAGAAGTTCAAGGCTTTTGCTTAGTCGTACACGAGAAAAGCTATTGAATTCCTAAAATCTTTTAAATAAATTTAATAAAACACAAATGCAAAGTAATAATAAATAAGGTTTTGTATAATAAGGGTTTTTTTTTAACTTTTTGAGTAAACAAATATTTTATGTTCGAGAATAAGAAGACTGAACGAGCCCTTACGACCTCCGACCTAGATAGCGCTTATTATTAAAGTGGCTGAGTTCGCTTCAGAATCTCAGATTTGTATCAAATCTTAAATAGTTCTTATGTTAAAAAAATAATAGGGAAACCTCATATATTTCTACCATTATTATGTATGGGTGAAAAGCCAATAACTGTAAAATGCTAATTGACTATACGTACGAAACTAAATATAGTTACACAAATATACTGTCTTTGCATCGGCCTTTTTTTTAAAAATCCCATTGTTGGGATATCGGCCTACCCCCGAAAGGTGATTTGGCCATATCCACCGCGCCCAGTGCGGTTCACATACGCGATTAAATTTCGCCTTGTTCTCACAATGTGTTCCTTTACTGAAAAGCCTGTGGTAGATACTTATACTAAGTTCCAAAGAAGTCATTGGTACGAGCCCGCCCGGGTTCGGTTCACGTAGCTGTAGAGCTTTTAGGCATTCGGTAAATGACATGTTATCGGTTACTTCCGGTCTGTTTTTACAAAGGTACCCAAAAAAAGGAGTGTTAACACCTTATCAATTTATTCAGGTTGCCTGAAAACAAATAACTCAATTATAAATATAGAATAATATAAATTCATAAAATAGTTTTTTTAATTAACATATTTAAATGTAATATAAAAGAAACTTTATCAAAACAAACACGAAAATAATCGCTCAAACGCGCAGCAAGTTCGTAATGTTTCAGCGACGCCATGTTGTTGAGAACTGGGAACAATTCAGGACCAGTTATGCAGTTTCATACTGTTTAATTTGTTGTCCAACAAACTACTGGACATTAGAACCAAGTTGCATTGATATTCGAGTTTGATATCAATTAGTAACACCCGATAAAACTTAATGAGAAACTATTACTTTAATAACTATCTATAGTTATAGTAACAAGATAGATCAATAGATATATACGGGTTATAAGGAAAAGTGCAAAGTGCAAAGTGGAAAGTTGAAAAGGGCTCATAGTACTCATGACTATGAACAACTTTTACCATGGGACTAACCCTGAAATCGACAAAAAAATATTGGCCGTTCCATAGAAAAATATCAATGACACTCGACAAAATGTATGGAACAGCTGTTTTTCTCTCGATTTCAGGCTTGGTCCCATAATAAAAAGTTGCTCACCACCATAAGTATTACTATGAGCTTCGGCTTAGCATACCCTTTCCTTATAACCCTGTATATATAAATATATATATATATATATATATATATAAATCGTAGCGTTTACATCATATTTCTGTATATGCTTGGTGATTAAAGATAACGATGAAGTCGAGCTCTAAGTTCGATTAGCTAGTAGGAATCCTGTGGGATTATTGTGAGAGATTATTGTGTTGGTATAGAGAAGTTATTGTGTGGAACACGAATTATGGATGAACTCGTATCTACGTGTAAAGATACTAAGCCCATATAAGTTTAACTGAGTTTATTCTGCATCTACATCTTTAAACATCCCACTGCTGCGATATTGGCCTACCCCCGAAGGTTGATGAGATGAGGCCATATCCACCACGCTGCCCCATTTTGGGTTGGCGAATTCCTATACGCCATCGAATAACTTCTCCAGAAAATATGCAGTCTTCCTCACGATGTTTTCCTTCACCGAAAAGCCATTGGTATATCCGTTCGTAAGTTCTGGGTACGGGCCCGCTCGGATTCGAACTCGCGACACCACGAATGTGAGGCGAACGTGCTCAGTGGGAACTGAGCTACCACGACTTCCAGGCCTTCCGGGGAGTTGAGTCTACGGGCCTCAAATTCATCCTATAACCTATTTTCTCTGGTACTTAAACTTATTTGAAATATAATTCTAACAACATTATAACTTAAAAAATAACATTTATATAATATCTAGACTAGAGATACTAAAGATATAGTGTGAGTTGATTCTGCTGCTGCAAGCCTATGACCTATTCTCCAGGTCAAACATAAAGACGGATTCAAGATTAGGAGCCCATATTATGCTCTAAACAGTTGTCACAAAACTTTACAAAGACATACATCTATATAATATTTAAAAAAAACAATTGCCATATGTATGACGATGAGCATCACTTGACAACGGCAGCACCGACTTTGATGATTTATTTGTAGTTGTATTCGTAACTTTCAGAACAAGGGTTTGAATAAAAATTTTAAAAATAATTTGCGAGCATCAGCTAATCAATCTACGAGTAATATTATAAATGCGAAAGTTTGTAAGTATGTAAGTGTGTTTGTTCCCGCTCAACTCTGTAACGGCTGAACGGATTTGGATGAAATTTGGTATGGAAGTAGGCTATTCTCTGGATTAGGCTACTTTTTATCACGGAAAATTTAACCGTTTCTGTAGAATTGTCTAATGTGTTTAAAACACATAATTATGTACCTGATGATGTCATCCACGTGACTTTATAGCATCTGGCTGAGTTTTATTCTGCCATGACTATAACGATACTATTTAAATACCTTACTAACGCTCTTTATATTTAACTTCCAACTTAAGTGGCATAAAACTTTCATGAACAACAAAACGGTCCAGTTCATCTGCCGACATAGAAACACATAACCACAGTCTATTCTATATCAACGAGTATATAATCAACTAGTACTCAACGTAATCATAGTTGTCAATACAAATAAACAGGAAATGTTCTGCTGAGTTCGCACATCCATTATGTTATTAGTTACACTGTCGTTTCTGTCTGACCTATTTATTCACTGTAACTCAGTTAACTATGTTCTGTCGTCGGCTGGCTCTACATAGGTACACTAGCTTGCCCGCACGGCTTCCCTCGCACATAATCGATGTTTACGTCGGCCTACTAGAACTGGTTTAGTGAGACGTGAACAGCGCTTGAGTCAGAATCGTATGTCACTCTGTCGGATAATGGATGCTTGCTTATTTCGTTGTCTAACCCCCGAATACTGGAACGCTTGTTTACTTTGACGACAGATTAAATCTATTGCTGCCTTTATCATTTGCTTAGTGCCAGACAAAGGCAGTATTAGAATTAATCTGTTGTCAAAGTTAACAATCGTTTCAGTATTCGGGGGTATGATATTTGTACTAATTTACTGAACTAATTTATTTAATATGTCAGTTCGCGCATTTTTTTTTTTTTTATATGTTATTGTGTTTTATGTGGCAGCGCGTTGCGAATGTGGATACCGCGACAAACTTACTGTAGTTTTGAGGTACTCCATTTCTTAAACTAAAATGTACTGCGTAATGAATAAAATAATTAAAAAATATATATAGGCTACAGTGATTTCAAAACCCCATTTCACCTCTTTTGGGGCTGATTTTAGAAAAAATCTCAGACATGCCTTTTTTAATATTTTATGCTTACTACATATATTGAGTACCATTTGCGTAGCATTTAAAAAATATTTTATTTCTGTACAAACTTTGGGGGTTTCAATCCTTTAGATGTGGAATTTCGTAAAATCCTTTCTTACTAGACCATTTGAGGAGTATTGGGCTCTAATTTCTCGTCTCTTTCATAAGCGATTTGGTTCGTGCGTTGATTTTTAGAAAAGTGCTTGTTATTTTATGTAATGTATATATGTACGTAGATAATGTGAGATTTCATATATGCGTCCGCACTTTCGGACCTTTATCTACAACGATTAATTGAATAATGACATCACACTTTTTACCCGACTACCCAAGAAGGAGGGTAATGTTTTTGAGGCGCACGCTTGTATGTATGTGACTATGTATATACGGTAAAAGTTTTAAAAAAAATTTTGATCGAATATCAATCCTGCATCAATTATAGTCATTCAGTCGGTTTGCGCGGTGGATTCAATCTAACTGTCAATCTGTTGATTGAAGGACTGTCCAATCGCCTGTCAGATGATCGATATAGGCTTGCTTACCGATCAGTTTTGTGTTTGTAGATAGTTGGACTGACTACATTTTGAAAGTCGCGGGCAACCGGTGGATGCAAATCGCAAATTTTTGTTCAGTGTGGCGCTCCAAGGGGACGCCTTAGAATAGAATAATTTCATTGCTTAAAACTGTGTACATAATCAGGTGTTAAATTAAATTTTTGATCCAACAGTAATAATTAATCCTGACGAACGTGCAATGTGTTTTGTTTTAACTTACATACATTTTTGGACAAAATTCTTACGTTCTTACTTACAAAATTCGTACTCAAATATATTTTTTGTTTGTTTTGTGTTTGTGCAGCAGTGAACGTCTTCAGGCTGATGATGATGATCATGATGATAGTAGAATGCTAAAATGTCGAAATCTCCAGACATTAGATCGCATTATAGGTAAAATCGCTTTTAGACAAATATGTTTTCAATTTTATCTTCCAATCGCAGTACTTTGGTTCTCGTCATAATAATTATATAAGTGACCTACTATTTGGACAGTCAACACAAAATTTGTTTTACTATGGGAGTTTCGTCTTAATAAATATAATAATGAGTGACGCCTGGCCCAGGGACAGTAAAAAACAAAATTAAAGTTTCGAAAAAAAAATTAAAGACGTAAGAACTAGAGGAACAGCTTGTAAAAATTTAAGTTAGATTACGTTGACGCTACCTAGGTAGCCTAAAAAATCTAAAACGCGCAAACCTGTAAAATTCCGAGGTTTATGCCAACTTTCATACGAGAAGACAAATAAAACGGATCCGTCTTTCTTTATACTACGTCCGTCGCGTAAATAAATCTTGCAAGATACAAGACGGCCGAGACATAGCCACAGCAGAAGCATATAAGTAGATAAGCTATATAATTTATACAGATAAGGTGAAATTTACATATTATCAAATCACTAGTAAATCCGTTTAAATGAACTGACTTAGATTGTCTAGCTAACCAACACCACTTAATTTCAATGGCAAGCAGTCAAGTCTTAACTTCCAGAAAAAACAGGTATCATGTTTTATCAATACTCTAACTGGGGTCATACCGCCGCCTCTCGGTAAGATTCCCATACAAATGTAGACAGAATCGCTTGGAGATGTGGCTGGTGCTCACAGAAGTTCCTATTTTTCCTACCTTTTCTCATAACAAAACATTTCTAAATATCTAAATACCTGTCAAGGCTTTAGGCTTCACGAGGTAATATTGGAACACTCAAATATACCTACATACATACTTACATAAATACACACATACACCCCAAAAATATTGCCCTTCTTCTTGGGCAGTAGGGTGATAAATAACGTACCACGCTCGTAGCTACCTACTTGATTTTTCTGTCTGCCATGGAAAACACACACAGACTGTGCTATTTGTGTGTACAAGTTACACCCAGAGCCAGAACAGGTATTTAAACTCATCATTCAAAAGTCTGTTTGAAGTGACTCGGAGGTGACTCCGCATCTGCTCCATTGTCTACAATATGTTAATGACTTAAGGTGCATAGAATAATCTAAACAAGTTTCTCTAAATATATGGTTTGATGCTGCGTATAAACTCATTTTCTATCTGTTCAATTAACTGTGACACTCTGGGGCTAACTGAAAATCAACAGTGGCGCCCCTTGTTTGCCCATTAGCTTCCCGCTAACAGAGCAAATATAGAAAAGAAGGGACAAAGACATTGTTTTGTTACAATGGTTACGTTACAGTGGTTAGTTTTAAATGACTGAAAATTTTGTTAATAATTACTTATTTTAAATTCAGCGGAGTACAGCAATAGCTGGTTTCTGCTACACCTAATACTGCGACATAATGCTGCCACATATTCGACGAGTGGCGATGAAAGTATCGAGAGAAGTAGGCAGAGACAGTCATAGTGTGGCCATGTTGTTCGTCATGCGGCTCGTCTTGCTCGCCGTTCCCGATTTTGTCGGGTTTTTAGCAAGAGTCAAAAGACCGCGAGATAGATTTTGAAAAAAAATAGGACCAATATGGAAGTATTTTCTTTCAATTAAAAAAATAAAATTCCAAAACGGTTTAAATGACGGAGTTCTGAGGTAAAAGTATTTTTTTTAAAACGACTTGAGAACTTCCTCCTTTTTTTGGAAGGATAAATACGCTACCACCAAGCTATGGTTTCCTCTCGATGTTCTTCTTTACCGGTAGCTCAAGCTCATTGTTGGGATTTGAACCCACGCCCCGCGGCGTGCGTTCGGAACACGGTAATCACAAACCGAACGCAAAATTTCAATATAATTATTTTGTATCTGTATAATGGTCTATGGTCATAGCGTCGCGTCGATTGAAAACCTCGTCTGATAGATAAGAATTTGTACTACTATGTCGAGAATATTAGGTTCCTTGACTTTGTCTTTCATAACTTTGACATGTTAACGTTGTGTTAACGTCTCTTCAAATATTTTCATGATTTTATTTTTGTATTTTTATTTTTTGGAGGTTTATTTGCATTTTGTAGATAAGTATCAGTGAAAATTTTCGGTAATGAATTGTTATCGAGATTTTGAAGATATTATCCAGGATTGTTTTCAAAGGTCTTTAATCAAACCTCACCCAGACAAATCCTACAAAGTAACACCATTTATTGTTACGTTTTGTAAGTTATGTTTTTACTTCCAATGGCTTATTCAAACAGAAGAAGACTTGTGATTCATTCTGAGAACAGGGACCTTATTATGAAAGTTCGGGATTCTGATTGTGATAGCATGCCATTCCACTCATTCCAACGTACTCGCACTATGCGTGGTCCCGCTCGCGCACTGTCACTATCACGATCAGAAACATCCATGATAAAAGGGCTGGTTCGGCTAAACTTAGTATTACAAAGTACTAAGTATGAGACAGACATACTTTATATTAGCATCGCTGTGTCGCTCTCACGAAAATTATAGCGCAGGGACTAAAATAATAAGTTCTTACGGACCAACAGACCACCCTTGTTATCCGTCGTGCGCATACTTTGATAAGTAGTGGAAACTTTACTACTAAAATTACTTTTAATTTGTAAATTGTTTACTACGGTTTACTACTTTAGTGGAGTTTTGGATACAACACGAAAATACATGTTGCATTATCTATCTCGTACATATTATGTAAAGCCAAAATATAAGAGAAAAAAAACTAAAATTTTTGAAATTATTAATAAACAAATAAAAAAACATTATCTTTTTACCCGACTACGAAAAAGGAGGGTTATGAGTTTGACAGTCTACATATGTATGTTCTAATGTTCCCTCTAATCTCCCAAGCCGCTCAGATTTTGAAGTTTGTCATGTCCGTATGTCTGTCTGTCTGAATCCTTTACAGCCTTATAACTTCTTCTAAAGTTATAAACCCATAAAAATAATATAAAGTTAAAAATTGAAATTTTGCACAACGATAGTCACGGTATAGATCTCAAATTGTTTTTTTTTCTATTGTTGCTATACATGTTCAGAAGGGATGGAAAAAAAATTGTATTGCCTACATGTTACAAAACAAACGACGAACTTTATAGCAAGCGTTTCGAACGTATGTATATACGTAGTATTACAGTATATAGTATGCTTACTTGTACAGCTGAATCAAGCTCTACATCTAATTCTGATTGTAACTAGGGGTGATAAGTCCTGCACTGACGTCCCACTAAGGGTGTTTTGTGCATTTACCCCGCTGCCGACATACCCAAATCAGCCCAGCTCCTTATCAAACCATCCCAACTCCTTAAAAGTTCTACATATAAGAGAGATAGTTTGTAATGCGACTGCTGCATGTACTTAATTTCAGTATTACTTATCTTATATTGTCTGTTTGTAGGCGAAGGTAACCTTACTCCTATAGACATAAGAAACTTTTTAGAATTGGGCATGAAAATTATACGATTTAAAATGACCCACATAACCAAGCGTGATAAGATTAAAATGCTCTCAATGCTAAAGGATGCACTACAGTGGTACTGTGAAAAATATGAAGTATCAGCGTGGCCTATCGCAATATCTATAGACATCCCCAATTCAATTATAAAAACCGGTTATCTCAAGACAATGAAAAATGTACGGTAACATTAGTTGAATAACATCGAAAAATTAGAACAATACTTCGCGCATATTAAACTTTTTAACATTATTTTTACTAATGTTTTCAGGGAATCCAAGCCTCAGAAATAGAAATAAAAGAAGCCTCGATTATTGAAGTTACAGCTGATCCTTTAATGTGGGAACAATGTGACATAAAAATAATCTCCATAGATGACCCATACACGATAAAAAATATCCCAGTTGGTACCGAAATAAATATACGCTTCGGATGTATCGTTCTGATTGTTACTAAAATTGTAAATGAATGCACGGTAGAATGTAAAGTTTTGAGAGGAGGCAATATGGGAAGTATGGAATTCGTTTGTATTCGTGGCATAAGAAACCTTAAACCACCCCTTTCTAAAATTGATATGGAGCTCATCAAATTTGCAATGGAATTCAAGGTAAATAAAATAATTTTGTTATCAAAATGCAATTGTCCTATTTTATCATTTTACGTCACAAAATTTGCTTCCAGCTGGATATCATCACAATAAACGCTTTACGTTCGCCTAACACTTTGAAACGTATTAGAAAACTATTTACTGGCATGGAAACACCATTACTTATAAGCGCTATTTGTGAACAAGAGGGACTTGATAATATTGACGAAATAATAGAGGTACCACACTATATACTTTTTTCATTACGTAAGAATCTATTCATTTTGAGATATTTCAGAGATAAATTCAAGGTGCGTACAAAATAATAACCAATGTGTGTTGCGATTGATAACATGTGAAATATGGAATTGAAACACTACAACAACTTACCAAGTTCTTGATCATTATAACCTTGGAGATTATTCAGATAGGTAAGTCCAATCGCTCGAAGAACCGATAACCGATGAGGATGAAAGGTTTTTGAGTTTCGACTACGAACCGCAAGACGCAGCATAGGTAGGCCTGCCCCTAGGTTGACTGACAACATTGTGAAAGTCCCGGTGAATGGCAAATTATCATTCAATGTGGCGCTCAAACAGGGAGGCCTATGTTCAGCTTGGTGGACGTCTTCTGGGTGATGATGATGATGATGATAACAATTAATAAAATTTCAGGCTTCTGATGGAATTATTCTAGGAAGAGATTTTCTAGCTAGTCAAATATTAAATCCGTCTAAAATGGCTGCTATTCAGTTACAACTCGGCGCGAAATGTAAAAAGGTAAGAAAGATCTTGGTTAGCTACGCACTTTGTGCTTTACACTTAGACATACATACAAAAATACTGTTATTACAGCGTGGAATACCCTTCTTTATATCTGGTAGTATTCTTGAACGCACACTGCTTAGTGGCACCATATCTGGAAATGACGTCGATGACATTACAAACGCCGTGTTACACGGTTCAGGGTTCGTCTTGAAGAACTACAATGACCCCGTCTATGCGACCCAGGCTATGAAATATTTGGATGAAATCTGCAAGAGCGTGGAACCATTCGATTCGGAAATAAATGATATTTGGAGATTGCTCGATGTGGTATAGTATCGTTTTTTAAGGGGTTCTAATTTTGTTTCTGGATCTCGCCAGTTTGAACTTATGGCTGAACTGTATTTAAGCTCAGCCTATGTATAAGAAACGGGGCATTTTTCTGAAAAAATCTTGTTTTGTAATCATATTACACACATTAAGTTTCCTTAGCGTAGCATGAAAAAATATTTTATTTCACGACTTTTGATGTGGAATTTTGTTAAGCATTAATCTTTATCATCTTGTTATTTTATACATATATATTAATTTGACCACTTCACGAATAATTTAAAAATGCACGAGCGAGACTACTGTGGAACTGTGGACTGTGGTGTGTACTGTGGACGAAGCCTCCCCACTATTGAAGGGTTGTTCCGATAATCCGTAAGCTTAGTAGGCGGCTTGGAGATCACTGAATGTTCAATCTTTTAGGACATTTAGGTCTGGAGCTAGAGGCGTTAATTGCCTATAAATAATCGAATCAATTTAACTTGTATTTCCAGCCATTGTTACCAGTGAATGCAGCAGAAGCCTGCATCATGGGATGTGCCTTGTTAGCCAAGGTGTATAAATCGGAGGCTATCATTATAGTGACCAAGACCGGACAAACGGCTATAAGAATGTCCCAAATGGTACCAGAGTCTGTGATACTCACGATCAGCAGAAACCCAATGGTGGCAAAGAAATTGCAGATCTATAGAGGCATCGTACCTATTATATATGACAGTAAGATTGTAATTTCTTTTTTTGTAAAGGACTGAACGAAGGAAAGGTTTCAGAGTCTATCGCCCGAATACTGAAACGCCAATCAAATATATGAGTTCGCGTTAAACATCTGACACCCTGTTATCCTTGAGAAACGTATACAGAAACGCTAATTAAATCATTTATAGAAAATCTGAGGGCTGTTCCTCTGATCAAGATCTTAAATTTCTTGAGTAGCGTTTGAGAATTCTAGTTAAATTTAATGGCCTTTAAAAATTAAGTATCGTTCAGTTTGAGTGGTTCGCCTGAGTGATGTTTCGGTATTCGGCTGTATATACGGGAAAAATCAGAATGTATAATTATGTAATACTAGTTTACCCGCACGGCTTCGCTAGTCTATGCTACAGTAAGTGAAACACCCCATTTCACCTCTTCAGGGGTTTGTTTTCGAAAAATCCTGACAAAAAGACTTTCTTTATTTTTTATGCTTATTACATAATTCGAGTTTCATTTGGAAACATATTTTATTTCCAAACAAATCGGAGTCCATTTTACCCCTTTAGAAGTGCAATTTTCTAAAATCCTTTCTTATTTTTCACCTAAACCATTTTAGGAGTACTGCGTTCAAATTTCACGTCTCTATCATAAGCGGTCTGGTCTGCGCGTTGATTGCTAGAAAAGATGTTGTTGATCAAATGAAATGTTTATTTATCATAATGAATGAGGTACCTACAATTCATTTATTCAAGAAAATGTGTACTATTTTTAGGCTGCATAATAAAACTATTTGTTGGTCTTAAAAATTTGTATTACCCGGTTAAATTAATAATGCATAAATATAACTTGCACTGAGGTACAACCTTAACTTAATCGGGATAAAAAAAATATAAACTTTACTAAATTCGAACAACGCGCGCTGCGATCTCTCCATAAGAATAGCGCAACCTTCTTAAATCGGCAGAGTAGGCTGCAAAACTGTACATTCTATGACTTGAATTAAAAACATTTCAACAGGACCTCCAAAAGACAACTGGTTTGACGATATAAATGAACGTATCAAATTTGCTGTTAACTATGGCGTCAAGTACAATATCTTGAATTACGGCTCTCGATACATCGCTTTCCGGAAGATGACACCAACCAGCGCGTTTGCTGATCACATTACTTCCTGGACAGTGCAACTAGCGAAACACAAAAAGAAAATGTACGTGCGGCAAAAGTCTTGAGGAGAAAGTGAGAAGGTGGGGGAAAACTTGCCTCACGTGGAAAACTTGTCGAAATCTCCGGGCTTTCTCTCCGCCAAACCTAAAAATCGACTGGTCGTGATGATATCGCTGATGAATTACCTTTTTAAGGTATTTGCTGCCGTCTGTACCTTCATACTTATTTTTTTAGATCACTAAGATCATTTCGTATATAACGAAGACGAGACTACAGACGAGATACCTTATTGTATTTTTTTTTTATTATTATTATTTATTGGCTTACGTTTGACTGCCATCACGTCTGATGGTAAACGAGGATGCAGCCTACGATGGAGCACGTTTGCCTAGAAGAAACCTATCCTGAACCTAGAGCCTGTATCTTTTTTTCACAGAATTCTCCTTATAATTTTTAATGCTATTGAGTGGCGACCGACTTGCTCGTCTCGCTTACGATCTGGCGAGATGAGCAAGTACCCCGCCTGATCGTAAGGGTCGCGTTTACCAACAGTTTATTTCCATGTGAATTGAAGGGAGTGAATTTTGATTTTCAATAATTTGAAACCTTTCGCAGCAAATCACAGCGCGACGATGCCCTGCGCTCATAACCCTGAGATATAAGTAATTTCACTCATTCACCGGAATCTTGCCCTCAATCCGGAACACAGTAATGCTGACACACTACTGCTTACCAAATGATAAACTGTAATAATCTTTACAGCATACAACAAAAACCATCAAACCAGCTATCACATGACAGAATAACCGGTCAACGAGTCGGACTCGCGCAAGGAGGGTTCCGTACCAAAGGTACCAAAAAAATGTGTTTTTTCATTCAGTTTGGGATTCTTAGAGCGAATCGGACTCGCCCTTGATCGGTTTTTAATATTCGTTGTTTTAGAAAATATTACTATAGAGCTTGCAGTATAAACACATTAAGTTTAAGGCTTACCTACTTATTACCGTTTTACTATAAAACAAAAACAAGTGATGTCGAAAAAATACCTTGCTTGGATTTTTTTTAATTTTGTACTTTTTATTATTTTGTAGGAAATCTGCCACAATCCTAACTAATATTATACATGCTAAAGTAGCTTTGTGTATCTGTCTCTCTGTCTGGGTTTTTGACACGTTTTCACGGCTAAACGGCTGAACGGATTGACCTGATTTTTTTGCATATATATATATATTTTATTTTTTGTAGGTCTACGTGAACGAAATCGCGGGTAGCTATTCAGTTATATTCTGTGAAAATATCAAGCGGCTACTTATTACAGTTCCAAATATAGAGCATTTTAGGGTAGAGTGGACGGATGGGCGGACAGGTAGGCTTAGTAATATTAATATTTTGTCGTTTTTTTGCAAGAAAATGCACGTTTACTCAGCTTGCAGAGTATACCAAAGAACCCTTTAAAAAAACAAATTGAGGACCTGTAGCCTTATTACGTTCGCTGTCACTCAGTATCGCTATCTTGTCACACGCAAGCTTCCGCTTGCGTGCATGGTTCGAAGATGGTACTAATGCATACGATTCAGGAGCGAGTCACAGCATAGTAATTAAGGCTGCTGCTCCCTTTTCTTTAGCTTCATAAAGACCACTACCCAAAATGTACATTACCAATATATCTACATCCGTAATTGTCGTTTACCAAAAGGTCCATTTTCCAAATCGTCCGCTTCCCAAAACGTCAGTTTTTCAAATTGTACGTTTCCCAAAACGTGCGTTTCCCAAAATGTCCGATTGCTTCTTACGTTTTACCTACGCAAGTTATGCTGCGTTTGGAAGACTATGCCTGTGGTACGATACGCACTTGGTCAATATCTAAAACCATATTGTTAAGAACCCTACCTACAGTGTTAAAACAAACTAATACCAAAAAAATAATTAAACAGTGTATTTGTTAACAAAAAAAAAGAAAAAAAGTTTGGCTTATTTAGTTGTTATTAAATAAAAAAATATTATTTAATAATGACGCCTACTTCTAATCGACCAATAGAATAAAAAAATGAAAATCGGACGATTTGGACAGTTGTCTGTATGTACCTAAAAGCAATTTAATTGTGGTCATTCTGGGAAATAGTCATTATAAGAATAAGTCTTTTTAAAAGTGATCATAATGTTAAATCTATCAATATGTATAAAAATTAAAAGCGGACATTTTGGGAAGTAGTGTTTACGAACCTAAAGGCTGCCATTTAGAACCCAAATAAAAATTTCCGTTAATTCTTTGTTTGTTTTTATTTGCAGGATGGATTGCCTATCTACTATAAAATTTATGGACGTACAGAGTGTTTGATGGAAACGTGAAATTGAAATAAAAAATAACGCTAGGATTGCAAGAAATGCTTGAAAATAATAATGTAATGTCTAGTGTGCGAAAAGGGTTATTTTTTTTATATCATGTGAACATTCTGTATTCAAATTTTTCTGAGTGATGACGATACTGCTATAATATGAGTATTCATTTGGTTATTTTTTTTTATAACGATTTTCTACTTTTCTTACTACTATTTTAATGTTGTAACATTTTAAATTCTTCTGTATTTTGCTATGTAATTTAATTGTACATTAATTTTATTGCTATGTGATTTATGTAAGATTTTTAATAAATTTTATTATAAATAAGACATGATTGTGTGTTTTGATGTTAAAGAAGTACTATTTAGGTGAGGTATCGCTCGGAGTCTGCTGGGTGTCTGGTAGAGCGTATTTGATTAACTACTGCTACCAAAGGGTTTATATTCTCTTGGGTCAGTCCATTTTATACATATATATTCAGTACCTATATTTTATAATATACTTACTCTACTGTATATTCTTTCGAAGTTTTGTTTTTGTTGGCCGATGTCTACGGAAACAAATCAGTGTTAGTATGTATGTTTGTGTGTACATTTTTCCAACGATAAATTGCAAGCCTTTCGTTGAAATGAAATTTTGTAGCCAAGTAGTTCAAATGCATACAAATTTTAAATTCAATGAGTCGATGATAGATGTCGATAAGGAGCCATCTCCTTATCGAAAGACCTACGTCTTTGACTAGCATTTAAATTCTCTTTGGTGACTGAATTGATCTAATATCTGCTAAGCAGCGAGGGCTACATATCAATAAACTAAGAGAATGTAACGCTCATAATTCATTATATTTTGTGTTCACGCTACGCCATTTGGATAATCAAAGTACGCCATATAGACACTTAGGCGATTCTTAATCTGCTCCGCACCACACAACGTTGTGGAGGGGGCGTTTTTTTAAAGCTGTACCGAAGTATCTCAGTTTTTCTAGAAAACACGAATAGTACAACACACAAAAAATGCCTCTGCGCGGGAAATGCAGCCTTATACAAATACGCTCAATAAAAGAGGTCTATGACCATTAAGATCTTCTATAGTTCTTGTTCGTCGTCATAGAGTTTTAAAGTAATAGAACTATAAATGTATACCGATCTTTTTTTTTCTTGTGAGTCCTTTGATTTTGACGTTATAATCTACCATTGTTCATAAAATATTTGTTTTCGAGGCGATAATCTTAATCATTTAAAAAATATGGTGGATTTGCGGCAAGACCAGATTACACATGAAGACCTTGATTTTAGCAAACCTGACATTTTAGAGCGGCTACCGTACAGGCATCGGAGGACCACCCTCATGATTACTCTCGGTACAATGCTACTACTTTTACTGCAGATTCAGTAATGCTCTATTTTCCGTAATTTAGATTACCCAGTTCATACAGATAGTTCAGTCTTTACGGTTAAAATCACGTTTTTCCTACTTTTAAGCATTTATTATGCAATAAGTCTTTTAACAGCTGATCCGAAAATCGCATCAGAAGACATTCAAAAGTTGATGGAACTTGGCATAAACATTATAAAGTTCAAGACGTCTCATTGCACTCAAGGGGAAAAAATAAAACTTTTAGGAACATTGAACAAAGCCGTGACTGTTCTGAGCAAGAAGCACGCTACCCTAGACTGGCCCATAACTACTTGCATAGAGCTAAAAACTTGTATTGTAAGGACAGGATTTTTAGAAGGAGTGAGTAGCGACGAACGTTTTTTTTAGTATTCAGTATTCACCAAGTTTTTTTTTATTGCACCAAGTAACTAGTTTATAAGCCTATAATTTATATGCTACTCACTATGTTAACATAGACCCTGTATGTAAGGGTTTTATTGCGACAATTCTGTGGCATATGTATATGTTTGAGATAACGACGATGTCATCTAAGATGACGCACGCAGAACTGGAAGATAAAGTTAAAGCCCCAACCAAACATTGTTAATAAGTCCAACATATTGTAACCTGTGGGTGCGTACTGAAATGTTTTTTTTTAAATAATTATTATTTAATGTGCAACTCCACGGACACTGGAGTCCGCGACTTTTATATTTTACTACAATTTTGTTAACAGAACGAATTTACTTTAGCTATAGATACGCAATACAAGAAGAGGCAAGTTAGTTAAATCTTAATCTAAGGTTAAAAAATTTAGTAATTGACCGAGCAAAGCGAAGGTTTCAGAGTTTACTGGGACAAATCGGCATTTGTATGTATGTTTGTGTGTATATTTGTCCGATGATAACTTGCGAACCGTTGATCCGATCTTCATGAAATTTGGTAGGCAAATTGTTCATTTCAATACAATTTTTAAGCTCGAATATGAGCTGAATCGGTCTAGGGGTTGTGAAAATATTGGGGTCGCGAGGTCTCAGTTCGGCGCGAACTACTAGTATTATTACTAGTTTGTCTGTATACCGCGAGCAGACCAGCGACCCGCTAGCAGCACTCGATCACGATTAAGACACATGTGCCAGCTATGGCCCTCCTCAACCATACCTGAGGGAAGAGAGCAGCATGACACACGATTCCGCCGCAAGAAGGTACCTTCGATAGTGAGCATAAATGATGGGAAATGGTTTAAAAGCCAACACTTCATAATGTCAAAAAAATATGTCAAACGGTCAGAAATTCTTACTTAAAAATGCCCAAGTTAAAAAGATCTAAAATGAAAATTACTAATATTCATATCAATTATGTTTGATATAGTTACTTTTTAGCACATCGTCGGCAGCTTCCGCTGCCGCTCACGCGCTGTGTCGCAGTTAAAACACAACCTAAACTAATGTTCAGGCTACTATATTATGTTCCAGTTAATTTTCCAAATGTCTACTGGTTCTAAACGACGTGCTTATTTATAAATTTATTATATAAAATTACTACGTTTTGAACTTAAACTTAAGGACGATTAATATTTTAAATCATTCAGGGCCGATTTTTCCAACATCAGATAACTGTTATCTGAGGAATAAATATGGCGGTGTGACAGCATTTGTAAAGAAAATATGTCAATACGCCGATTTATTCTAAGAATAAAATTTACTCTCGTTTGGTCGAATCCACCTTTGTTGCTTTAAACGTTTTATTTTGACATATCATTTATTTATAACGATTTTCGATATCTTAAACCATCAACTGATATTTAGCCATTAGGTACTTATTTTTTTTACATTTAGGTAAATACGTACCTACCCATCGTAGCTCCCAAACGGATGAACAATTTTTTTTAAATTGTGGTTCTGTTCAAGCTTTAGAAGACAATTTTGTTTTAGTTCAATTTTGTTCAACTGTTATTGCATATTTTGATTTTTTTGGCATTATAATTTACTGATTATCTGTTTTTAAGGTAGAACAATCGATCATTTTGAAAGAAGGCCATTCTGCAGTATTAATTTACGATCTCGATTTATTCGATAAATGCACAAATCGCAGAATCTTCGTTGATAATCCATACATCGCTGTTGAAGTCAAAGTTGGGATGTCGATATCCATCGCACACGATGAAATTGTACTTCGGTGTACAAAGATAATCGATGATAAATCTATAAAGTGCGTGGTAACGAAAAGTGGCAAACTGACGAATATGTGCCTGGTCGCAGTAAGAGGTGCGACAAAATCGTCAAGCCCTTTGATAACCAAAAAAGATTTGGAAATAATTCAATTTGCTTTGGAATACCAGGTAAACATAATAAAAAAAAACCTGAATGCAAAGATTTTTTTCTTTTTCTGAGCTGTAATTGACATAAGACGCAAGAGAATTTGAGTTTGGTGCGCTGAGCGTTGCACCTTCAATAGTTTTTTGAATTATATAGGTGAGGTTTGAATCATCATTTTTTTTTTAACCAGATCTACCGTTTGCGAAATACAATCGACATTATAGAAATTGAAAACCCCCGTATTGTTTTAGTTTAATTTTTATGTGGAACTGAAACGTGGTCCTTGACTACTGGCCTTTTGGTGAAACTCAGTGTCACACAGCGGGCAATGGAGAGAGCTATGCTCGGAGTTCCTTTGCGCGATAATATCCGGAACGAGGATATTCGCCGAAGAACCAAAGTCACCGATATAGCTATCAGAGTTTGCAAGCTGAAATGCAAAGCAAGTTTTCGTGGCAATGAGCAGGCCACATCACTCGAAGAACCGATAACAGATGGGAAAGAAGAGTTGGCGACCACGAACCGGAAGACGCAACATAAGCAAGCCTTGGTGGACCGACCACATTGTGAAAGTCGCGGGCAACCGGTGGATGCAAGTGGCACGTTGTCGGTCGGTGTGACGCTCTAAAGAGGTGGCATATGTTCAGCGCAGCGGACGTCTTACGGCTGATGATGATGATGATATAGCGATTTTGGTGTTTTCATCAACAAGTCAAGCATTTGCATTCATAAAGTATCATTTGGTGAAGTGGAACTGATGAAGAAAACCTCAGATGCCCACCGGAACTTCTCAATGATACGTATTTCACGGGTCGCGCTAAGATAATCTCGATTCTGATAGTTAAGCGACTATGACGAAACAAATTTAAATATATGTTTCTTTTACAGTCGGCTTTTTTTATTTAAATTTATTTCCAAATAATAGTGTGTTTTAATAAAGCATTTTAAGTCAGATAATTATGTATCTTCCGTTTGCGAAATATGATTTACTTAGCTAAAGCTGGCAATTCATCTGTTTTACGGGCCTCTTAATGTCATCATAATTTTTTTCGAACTAACTTTATTTATTTATTTATTTAAGTATACATTGCCACATAATGCGTAATGGTAACATTTTTCAGAGTGTACTAAATTACACATATTTATCAAACGCCTTATCAAAATATGTATAGGTATATAAATTTCTACGTGTGCTTCCAAACCTATTATAATACTTATAAACTATTAGATAATTATAAACTTGACTTACAAAATGGATAAACATTCTAAGAAATACATATCGTTTTTGGGTGATAATTAATTATAATAACATAAATGTAGAAACTTGATTTTGTTTTATTTAGATGGTACGCCAAAAAGGCAAACCATGCTCGGGAGCTGGTGGAAGGTAGTTGTTGATGATGACGATGATTACTACCTTTATCATTCTTTTTAGATCGACATGATTATAATAAATTATTCCCGGCAGCCAGAGACAATAAAGAAAGTTAAACAATTTATTGGCAAAAAATGCAATAGGCCTATTCTTTTAGCAGGCGTTTGTACTCCACAGGGACTTCAAAACATCGACGGCATTATAAAGGTACTGTTCACTATCACTACATTTAATAACATATATGAATGACAGCAAAAGCATAAATCTATACTATAGATCTATACAATTTTAGGAGGACTAAAAAATTATAATCTTACAATCTTGGATTTTGAAATCGAAGTCCGAAATTCAGGCCCTGTATTCTGAATTTCTGAAAGCAGTCGGAAAGGATACAACTCGAGATCTGTGATACTCTGCGTCTCCGATATTTACAGTCAGGGTAACGGTAACGGAGAACGTACATTTCGAATCGAATTCTTTCCGACTGGGGTCCGAATACGGTTTTATGTTTCCTTGGAAGTAAGGAATTTTATAGAATCTGTATTTAAAATAAAGCAACAAACACTGATGATGAAGTCGGATGGTAGGCAATAGAACTTATTGATGGCAAATGACAAGATCATCTAGCTTAGGTTCATTCGTTTCGTTTTCATAAGCACTTACTAAAAGTTTGTACCATTTTTTTTCTTATTTTTAACTTCTTTTGTATGAACATTATGTTTCAGGAATCAGATGGAATTGTATTTTCTAGGGAGTTTCTGGCGTATGAGCTAGATGATGCTTCGCGATACCGATTGATGCACATGCAGAAAATGGTCAGCGCTAAATGTCAACAGGTAAGAGCAGTGGTAAGAGCTGATATGAAGAAGTGAAGATTTCGAAATATCTTTGATAATGATGTTCTCGTGACGAAATCACTTCTTTTCTTTGTGCTAGTGATCATCAAATAGAAAGCGCACCAATGTCGTGACAATTTTTCATTAAATTTATAGCACTGGCTATGCTGCTCTTCAATTTAATTTCTGTGGTTTGTTATCCGGTTCCAAAATACCTAATTAGCTTGTTTGTTTTGTTACTATTACCTCTTTTATCTTGTACTAATAATTATTATTAATAATTTATTTGCTACAAGCGCTACAAGTAATAATAGGTATGGGCACATAGTATTATTGTATGTTTACCACTCGTGGCTGTAGGATTTACGTAGTATTTATATTCGCTTTGGTAGAATTCCCTGTGTACTATTAGTCATTCTATGCCTCTAATACAACAAATACCATCAAGATTATAGATTTTCTAACGAAAGTTCAATACGTACTATTCTCATTCTCACTGTAATGTCACGTCTTCTACTAACCACATACACGTTTATTTACCTGCACGGTAAAAAAACCTTTTCTATATGCACGACTCCCAAATAAAGGAATAAATTCCTGCCACACCAACCTCGCTTGTACATTTACAAGTTTATAAAGATAATCTTTATATAACATAAATAATATCTATAGAGTTTGAATTTAAAAAACTGTATTTTGTAGTATGGGCAGGCTCTTTGAGAAGTATTTACTTCTCAAAAGGCAGGCTAGAGCCTTTAAAGCCATTATTAATCAGTGTCTTTCGTGTTTTTTTTAAACATTTTTTGCCTCAGTTTATATTATAGTCTACGAATGGTTTAAGAATAAGAGGGTAGAATACTAAGCACAAAGACACTGTTTTTTTTTTTAAATTATTATAGGCTGGAAAACCATTTTATGTCTCAGGCGAGATATTCAGACAAGCGCTAGAGACAGGCGAATTCTTCGACTGTGAAACAGCGGATATTACTAATGCAATACTAGATGGAACCACCGGGCTCATACTGAAGGAGTGCGCTGAGATCGATACATTTCTTGAAGTAATACGAGCGACGAACGAGTTATGCTGTTTCGTCGAGCCTCTCACTAATAGTAAGACAAACTTCTGGAGACTTCTTGAAGGGGTAGGCTTTTTTATATTTCTAATTTGGCAATGAATTACGCAATATATGTTATGTTATCCTTTCTTAGTTTCATAGCAAACTAAGGTGCCGTGTAGGTATCGCCGCCGCACCGAATCGTGTCCGCTAGTCTATAAGTCGCGGTCATTTCATTCAAACTATAAGGCTTATTATCCTGACATTTACTACACTAATAGATACCCGATAGAAGCAAAATATTGAAGAAAAAAAATTGAATATTACATTCATACAGAGCTTCATCATAAAAGTGTCACGACATGCACTTAAATACCCACTTTGCTCATCTGAGGCGGAAAAAACAGTTATCTCTAAAATAATTCTGCGAACAGTAGACCTCCCGAGCACAAACTTTTTTGCACAACCTCAATTCTACAATTTCTTAAGTTTTTATTTTCGATTTACTTGCCTCGGGATTCTGAAATGTTTGTTAACTTTGACAACAGATTAATTCTAATGCTGCCTTTGTCTGGCACTAAGCAAATGATAGACTTAATCTGTTGTCAAAGTTAACAAATGTTTCAGAATCCCAAGGAAAGTGGGGTATTGCTATCATCTGTCTGTATGTTGGGACACGCTTACAAATCGTAGTTTTCAACCGGTCTTAACGAAACTTGGTATTCGAGGTTCTACAATTTAATAGATTTTTTTGCCGTCGGCGATTTTTAATTGGTGGGGAATTTTCCCCAAATGGTTTCGATAATAGTTGGCATAAACATTTGGTACTTAATTCTAACCAATAATTTTGAATATGAGCAAAGTTGTACAAAAAGTTATCAAGATATAATTATGGTCGTGAGGTCTCAGTTCGAGACATCGATACTCTCCCCCTTTTTGGCGAAAATACCCCACCAATCAAAAATCTCCAAATATCAAAAAAATCGAGTTGTTTTCTGATTTTCGTCAAGATTGGTTCAAAAATACGACCAGGGCCCGTACCGTGAGGTGCTTATTGCGATGATTGTTAGGTTCAACTTACAGCGTTGCGCGAATATACACCCTATCGCGCCTCGATACGGTTCGTGGTCGCGCCGCGTCGTCGGCTGAATCTAACAATCATCGCAATAAGCACCTCACGGTACGGGCCCTGTACGCGATTACCAATATAATGACAGATGAAAGCAAATTATGCCAGTTAAAACTGAGACCTCTCGTTCGTTTCAATAAAATATTTTAAAAAAACTCGTTAAATTGTTTTTTTTTTTAAATGAGTGTTTTTTCTTCTCTTTCGCTTATATATAGAAATTGACATGTAAATTACTACAAAATATTGGCAGTGGTAATCTAAAGATAACTGGCTGTTTTTTTTTTTAAATTTCTACTCTACTGATTTTTAACCCTAATCTTAAAAAGAGATTTCTGCAATTTAAGCCGACCAAAGCTATCTCTTACAGATAAATATACCTGTAAACGCAGCAGAAGCGTGTGCTGTCTCTTGCGCCGCGGTAGCCCACCAGAATAAGGCTCGGATTATTGTGATACCTACAGTGACAGGTTATACTGCCAAAACTCTAATGTGGTTGCGTCCGGCGTCACTAGTGATAACAGTCAGCACTAAAACGTCAGCCACAAGACGTTTACAATCATATCGATGCGTTGTCCCGCTGATGTTTCAAGGTAAGTGTACTATGCCATCGTTACGGTTAAATCAACAATCAGGCGGTTTCATAAAAGCGACTTTTGTTTTGGATTTCTTTCGAAAGTCAGTCATTTCGCATGATATTTTCTTGTGAAATATTACACGACCGATTCAAAAATGGAGCCCCGGAAGTAATTTCATGATAATACATCCAAACCATTCGTGCAGCTGCGGCCAACTGCATACTGTCGCTCCCGTGCTGTCGGCAGTTGCAGTTGCAGCTTGATTCGGAATAGTATCTTTACTCATACACTCGACCTTAAACATTTTATTAATGTGAACTACAATCCTAAAAAAAAACATGAAACATGGATCAACAACGGTCGCTTCGCTCAATCAACAATAATTAATATCTAAAAGTGTTGAGGTTGGATGCGGTGAAACGCAAATCTATTCTGACCCTTTTTTTTAATGAAACTTGGGTGTTTAAAAATCACCTTTATTTCGTTGATTGGAAAATTAAACACAAATTAAATATAACATAAACCGTGAAGCAGAACGACGACAAATTATGATTAATAAATCAGATTGTCGTAAGCGCTTACGAATAGGAACATAACTTATCAGAAAAGAAAGTCAGCATGAAGAAAAAAGTAAATATTGATAACAAAGTAGATTTCCTACGAACCAGGCTCCAGACAGATTGTACCGTACACTGCGTGTCGAGATTACGAAAGATTGATGTACACACTCATATATTTCAATATATCTTACTTCCTATCAACTTGATAGAAATATTTGGCCTTCTGATACAAATTTCGCAGTCGACTGAACCGCTCTTTTCCAAATCTAATTTGTGCTCGCTTTCGGTAATTTTTATTTTTGGATTGATAAAAAACTAGTTGATTGATTCAGGCGTAACTTTGCAGAAGTTAATTTTCAAACTGTGTCTAAAATAACCAATCTGTATTGTCTTTCTGCTGCAACGTCGCGTTCGGTACAGCAAGAATAAGGATCAGTTGTTTGCTTTTAGCCTTGTATTGATTTAAATTAATGTTTTGATAAAAGACTATACATAGTTTCTTCTATAGCATGTTCAACTCTATCCCTCAATCGCTAAGTTTCTGAGAGATTAGAGGAGAACCCGGCTTCGCCCGAGTAAAATTTTCAGTGAATGAGTACTATAGGTACCTAAGTAAAGTCAAGATCACACCAAGCTTGACACTTGAGCTAGACAGACGGCTTAGTATAATAAGGTCCCGTAGGCAGCCTTTAGGTACGGAACCCTAAAAACTTGTTAGTATTCATTTTACAGGAGAGCGTTTCAAGAATTGGTACAAGGCAGTCGAGGCTCGAGTGGAGTTTGCCGTAGAATACGCAGTGAAGCTGGGCTGGCTGAAGCTTGGAGACAGCTACGTCACCCTTCAGCGAGGCTGCGAGGACAGCGCCTTCTGTGACATGGTCAGGGTCTGGGAAGTGACCATATCTAAGAAGACTACGGTCGAGTAAGTTTCAATTATGACAATACTCATTATTATCATATACCCGTATACAATACATCACATCCTATCATACAAACATTCATCACATAAAACTAAACATGACATTGGTGGGATCGAACCAATGAGTTCTTTAGAACTTACGTACGGATACCGCTGGGTTTTCGGTGAACGAAAACATCGTGACGAAACCTACTTATTTCTGGAGAATGCGCATCAATTATGTGGATCCCAATTATTGCGTACGATTTTTTGGAATTTCCTCAAAGGAAAGTTAATTGTACCCTTTATAGGGTTCCGTAGTACTACAAGGAACCCTTACTTGCGCTGTAGTGAAAAGGAGAGGCTAGAATAAGTTACTGGTTTCTTAGTCCTTCGTCTCTACCTCGGACGATGATATCCACATAATTATTTTCAACGTAGAAGTGTCATGTGTTTATATGCTTTTCCTCCTATAAATATATAACGCTTGACACTCATAGTTTCCCACTGGGATTCGCTGCGTCAAGGATACCGTATATTAAATACAAAGACAAGGCCAACTACTAACACCCAGACCTATAAGCCCACAACAGATATTTAAATTCATCATTCAAACGACTGCCCGGTCAGAAATAGAACCTGGTACCTACTGTTCACAAGGCAGACGGGCCAACTACCAACTAAACCAAATAAGGAACTTACATCTAACAAATTTAATTATTCATTTATTTGCGCCACCGTCCTGACTCAGTCCTAACATATATTATGTTTACTCATCCGAAAGTTGTCTTGAGGAGATCGCTCTTAGTGATAAGACCGCCTAGTTGTACCTATCTCTAACGTTTTTTTCTTGTTATGTAATTTAGTGGTGTTCATTAAGTGTTACTGTTTTGTATTGTAGGACTAATTCAACCAACAACACTTAATTCGAATACAATATCAACACCAAAATTTAAATAAATTTAAAATTAAATTAAATTTCAAATATAAATTATATTACATTTTAAATTATTATTATTTTGCGTATTTATTTTCTTTCTTAGATTTAGGTTTTTTACAATACTAATATAAAAACATACATTTTATAAAAAACCTAAGCCGTCCTCAGCGAGGTAAGGCCCAAGCTACCAGCGGTTAGGGCTGCAGGGTGAGGGCTGCATTATTATTATTTTTTTAAATTCCAGATGCCCAGATGATACTGCGAAAAAACATAGCTCTGTCAAATCTCAAAGGAAACTGACTACATCTGAATGATTTAATAAAATGTTGTTTTATTACATATGTTTATAACATAATATTGGGTAGGTGAAACTACGTCTTTAGAATATTTTACTAATAGTTACTCTTTAATTATATTTACATATCTTTGTGAAAAAGTACTTAGATAAATATTATATTGTTTCGCAAAAGTACGTAGTTGTTTTGATTGGTAAAATGTACTCTTGTTTCTTTATAAAAAATATATACTATCACTGTAGGAATTATTTAGACTTTAGGAAGGCGAAGCTGACTAGCCTTTTAGCCAAAAAAACAATACTTAAATAGGCTTAAAAAATACTTTTTCATTACTTAGACTCGGAAAGTTGCTTGACGAGCGGGTTGAAAGTAATACTTATCAGCCCTAGGGAGGATCGTTTTCAACTGACAGCTGTCAAATTATAAAAACAACTAGTTCTATTTTCAAATTTCTGTTGAACCATGTTCCAACTCTCTATACAGCCACTCAATTACAGCGCGATGTAAAATTGAAATAACATAAAGTTAATTATTAATTTAAGAATATATTTTTTAAATGACTGTATTATAATTTACTTTTAACTATTTCTTTAAAATAACATAGATTTGGGCAAAATATTTACCATTTTTTCAATAATGAAATGAAAAAGAATTGTTGCATAGCTGGCCGGCCAAAGAAAAAAAAAAATAGGCGGGAAACCGCCAACCCGATCTTCATTTATTTTTTCGAGTTGTAGGGTTTTCTAAAATCACTCATTTTTTTCGTTAGCTAATTCATGTTTTTATTTTTACTCTCCTTGTATTCGTAATAAAAAGCACAGTATTTACCTCGGGTTAAAGACTTATTTAGTCTCTCGAGCTATTAGCGCCCGAACGTAGCGAGGGCCCCGTCTCGGGACTAAATAAGTTACTTTCACCCCTAGGGTAACAGTGTACTATTACTCGTATTACAAAAATTCGCATATAAGCAGATATCGCCTGAAGGTATTCCCCAGCCTAGCCATGAAAGGATGACAAATCATTCCTATACTAGTTCCCATAAGACGCTTGTTATGTTAACCTTGTATTGTGGAATCAAGTTGAATATTTCAGAAAATTCCCTGATATTTTCAACATCGTGAACCAAAATTGTCTCGCTTGGTTCTGGTCGGTGCTGCCATTTGAGTGTATATCATTTTGCACCAAGAATGGCCAGGTTCAAAATATATAATATAAAAAACTTAATTAATGTCAAAATAAATAATTTTTGTTTTGTTTTTTTGTTTTTGCTCTACACCTAGTGAATTAAGCCAGAGTCAAGTTGTCTTATTTTCAAGTAAAGTATCTATAATATTTCGCAAATCACATCACAAGTCCCAGTATTAGTCGAAGTCAACAATTTCAGGCACAGTCAAGTCCAAGTCATGCTTCAGTAAGCTGATGCTTGCTTTAATGGTCCCTTCTACGTAAGTTTGGAAACAACACGAAAACACAGGATTCAATATTTTACACGAATTTGCCCACACTCGGGCACGTTAACGAACACATATTGGATAATAATTACTTAATCAAATAGTTTTTACACATAAACGCGTGAAAGAACAAAAGTTTTAGAAAATAATACAAAGCGGCGACAATATTATTTTCAGGTTGGCGCCAAAACTTCTTTTAAAATTATAATGTTAAAATTTAAATTGGATGAACAGTATTTAATTATTCACTCTTCACATAATCTGATAAATATTTAAACATCCAACTGTGAATTTTGTTTCTTCAGTTTTTCATCGGTTAGTAAATAGCTAGCAACACCGATGCGGGCTTCAGGGACCAAGTTTGAGAGCACAAAGGGTTTTACGCATCAGACGGACGAGAGTTTTATAGATTGTGGACCTCAGGGGAACGGATACACGAGTACGGCGAATTGAAGGCCCGGTTTTATAGAAGCCGCGAAACTAGCTACGCTAACAACTGTAGTGGATCGGGCTTTTTACGGCGAAAAATAATAAATTTGTTGTTGTTATGGTTCAATAATCAAGATTTGTCTATTTATGAAGTGATCATCAACAGCCTGAAGACGTCCACTGATGAACAAAGCCTTCCCCTTTACAGCGCCACATTGAACGACAATTTGCGGTTTGCATCCAGTGTAAGCTAAGCGTAAGACCCAAGTGTGATGGTAAGGTAAGCGGTCGCAATCAGAGAAAGCGGACCTATGCATGGAAGAATTAAAGTAAAGGATAATAATTTTGTGAGGAAGTATTGTATTAGTGTAGAAATTAAATGCTATAATAAACTAGGTGTTATGCGCGACTTCGTTCGCGTGGACTTACAAAAGTAGCCTATCAAGTATCCGATCCTTAAGCTACATATATGCAAAAAATCAGGTCGATCAGGTACAGCCGTTTAGCCGTGAAAACGCGACAAACACCCAGACAGAGAGACAGATAGACAGAGTTACTTTCGCATTTATAATATCAGTTAGTAAGTTACGTTTAGGATAAATAAATAAAGGAGACTTGTTCTGCCAACTCTACCTAGTAGGTTATATGGAAGAAAATGATGCTGTTGACAGAGAAAATGCAACGTTTCGTTTAGCGCACCAAATTCAAATTTTCTTGCGCTTTTTGTTAATTACAGCGTCAACTATAGTTGACTACATCGTGGATGTATTGAAACCAAAATATACCTATTATATAGGTCGTATCAAGAAATTACGGCTATAGGAAGGAAAATGATGCTAATGATAGAGAAAATTGACTTAAGGGTTTTTTTTGCATTTTATTTCTATTACAGCTTAATTGCCTACACATTGTGAATGTATTGAAACCAAAACTGTGCTAATAAATATGTTTTATCAAGAAATTACGGCTGAAAATATTATGATCATTTATATAACATCGGTTTACCTACAAATGTCAATAAACTGATTTTAATTTTGGTTTTTGGTTTAGTGACAAATGGTTTTTTGGTTTAGTGACAAATTCTCCTTATTTACTTTCACCTTAATTTTTTGGTTTGTGTAAACTTACTTATTAGCGCAAAATTAGTTTTCATGAAACAACGATGAGAACGCAAGAACCTTACATTTGGCACACTGAGCGAAACGTTATGGCTCAAATCTTACGAATAGAAGTCTAAATTTAGACTTTGATTCGAAATTCAGGAAGTCTGCTACCATCCCTAAGAAAGTAAAAAATACTCTTTTGCTCCTAATAACCGCTGATGCGCCCTAAAAAGATTTATTTCTCAGATTCTGAGACATGACGTAACAAGTTTAAGCCACCGCCAATTCCATCTAAGCGCACCCATTACGAATCCTTACAAGCGTCCGACAAAAAAATCTGTCTATTTTTTCTTATTTATCTTTTTCGCCAGGCTCGTTTTGATCCTCTAATGGTTTTCCCACAAATAAAACTTGCCTTTGTTTATTTTGTTGAGCTTTATTTATTTTCGTCGGCGTCGTTAGAGACAGCTGCGCCGTTTGTTTATAATTCAGCTTACCGCGATCGGGATTCTTGATTCACCTGACTTTTGTTTTAACAATAACAAATCTGGGCCAGTTTATGGGATTCGCACTCATATAAATAAAATTTCGATAAGGGAATCAAGTTATTTTAATTTGCGATAAGAAGGCATAACTGTTTTGGAGCTTGAAGTTTGCTTAGCTCCTAATTAATATTTAGTGTGTGAGTTCTAAGAGGTAGGACATTTCGGCCTAGTACAAGTGGTGCATTGTTTAAGGTTTTACCAATATACTACTTGCGTAAGAAAAATATTCTAAGCTCTCAAGCTGTTAACTAGAGCTTAGCGGTCCTGTACCCACTGTTACCATCAAAGAGAATGTAACGCTAAGGCACGTTAGCACAGGCGCGCTTTTTTAACGACGCGATAAAACCTGGAGTTGGCGATTTTTGAACGCTCTCCATAAGTGTGTTCATACGAACGTTTTAAAATCACTCTTGTCTTGGATCTCGCTGCAATAGGACGCAAAAAGACGGAAAACGAAACAAAAAGTATTCTGAGTGAATACTTTTGACAAGAGAGATATTAACGAACAATTCATAAAACTTTACGAAGACTTCAGGCAGTATGCTGATTTTTCTAAAAGTATTTTCGATGTGTGTTTTGTGGTGGAAATACCTACAATCAGGACCTATATCCATGACGATATTGACATTGTGACGACGATCGAGACGACTGTATACGCGAAGCTAAGCGACCGCTTTTTAGCGCTTTTGTGAACAGAAGTATAGAGTGTCGTACGCTTCTTTCGACTAAACGCTCAACGCCTAACGGTCAAAATAAAGACATTGCGTGATAAAAAAACGTGGTGGTGAAAAAGAGCTGCCGTGTCAACAAATACCCAGGTACCCAGGTTTGTTCCACTTCAACGCTTCTTAGTGCGCATTGAAAAGCGCCCGTACGAACGAGGTCTAAGAGTTAAACCTCAGATTAACCAGAGTTATACCCCTACTAGTACCTATTCCGGTTCTTTAGTCTTTGGCTATCAGCTGACAAATTGTCATTTCTGAATTTTAGTACTGTGCAATTTGTATTTTTATTTTTTGGGTATTTTAGAAGTTAATTTCTATTACACAATGGTTTGGCCCACCGAGTTTGATACTAAACTTGGAGAGGTATATTTGTTTTACACGTATTACGATTACCTATTAGTGTTTTTAACTTGAGTTTCATGAATTAAATTATTCGTTTAACCACATAATTCTCCCTATTATTTGCTTTGAACCTAGTTGCTAGCTAAAATAGTACAGCAAATTCCATTTCTATTCTTTTACCCTGATTTTACCCATCGTTTACCTCATTGACTTGAGCCAGGTAGAGGAGTAACTCAAATACGAATGAATATACGAGATATTTGAAAATGGTGACTCGAATTTTTCGTCGCATTGTTTGTTACTTGTAAATTGGTACTTTCCGTTGAAATCCCTACTATATATCGCATCGCAGCGTGCCTGTGCGTTTGAGATGTGTGTTTGTATGTGAAGTTCTCAGGAGAGGCGTGACGTTAGCTAGTATAATAATTATGTATAGCTAATGCGGGTCGCCTCCGACCGAATTCTCAATGGTGGTTGGAATACTTGTACTCACCGTAGAGTCGGTATACCATTTGGAATTTTTATTTTGCCGATCCTTACGAAGTAATATTAATGTCAATGATATCAAGTAACTTATATCAAAACTTTAAAGTCCATCTAACATTCTAAACTAGTAGAATTAAAGACATTCAGTTTTTTCAATTCACGGAGGACATCCCATTGGTCTTATAGACAAACACCGCCACTTTTTTTAGCCTAAGTCTATGGATTACTTTCAGTTTGATGCTATGCAATTGCCTGGGCAGCAGCTTTCTTCGTCACATGCATACACGCCCTTGGACCATTTACTGAACTTGGACATCAAAGCACCGCCGGGTGTACAAAGGCTAACTGGCATTATGGCTTTCATGGGTTCGTAGCTTAACAAAGCTGTACTAATCTGACGTACTGCCCTAGAAAATAAATATCTCGGTGCGCGAGTCCGACTCGCACATGTCTGGTTCCTAAATCGCCTTTACCACCTTCAATTGTTGGCTTACTTTAATGGTACTTTTTATATATAATCCAAGAAGATCACAATATCAAGACAATATCCAAGACAATATCTTTCTGAAATAATTTTAAATATATTGACATCTCTTCTGTTGTGCCACACCTAATGAAACTAATTTGATGGGGAAAAAACATTCTATTTTCATTTCAATGCGTGAGAAAGGATGGCAACTATATTAAAATCGACATAAATTTTATTGCAATCCAAACATGATTATCTTCACCTTGAGGATTTACTTGTACGCGATACTCAACAACTGAGGCAATTGTTAAGTTCTGTTTTGTGTTAAGATTTAGAGATAAAATATTTTTATACTTAATTATTTGATAATGCCTATAGGAAAAGCCACAGCGGATGTAGAAATATTGCAGCAGATGATGGCAGCTGGATTAAACGTGGCGCTTTTGAACCTGACATTTGGAACGAAAGACGAACACATAGATATGATCAAAATGCTGAGGCAAGCGGCTAAGGACTTCAGCGTACATATGGGGAAAAATTATCCACTAGCTATCGCTGCAAAGTTACCTGGACGAAAAATTCGAACTGGGAAGATAGCTGACGTATATATTTGTCAATTATGGCTATTAAGGGCTCCAGTAATAACAAATAATAAATCAACAAGAATAACTAGTTGTTCGCACTGAACTGTGTCTCGCGACCATTATAATATTCTGTTCTTATTGAAACTTATTTTTTTTATTGAAAAAGACTACCTGCCTCCAAGTCTTTATGAAGATCGGATTAACGATTCTCAGGTTATCGTCGGACAAGTGTCCAGACAAATATGCAAACAAAAGTCGACTTGTTCCCGTAGAATCTAAGACCTTCGCTTCGGTAACATAAATGAAGCCTAATTTTGTACGGATTGCGCGTACCAGTGTAATTTCGTAAGCATAACTTAGAACACTAATATTTTTTCGGCATAAAAAGTAGCCTATGGCACACTCCAGCCTTTAAAACTACTATCGCTTTTTTTTTATACACCCACGCAAAACCCGCGTCAATCCGTAGTTCTGTTGCTGTGTAACGACAAACAAACAAACCAACATACAAACATTCGTATTTATAATATTAGTAGGGATATAGATCTAACTACGTTTTGGTTTAAGCTTAAACAATTTAAACATACGATCCTAATTTGATATTAATTTACAACACCTCCTTCTTTTGCATTCAATTTAATGCAGGGTGTTCATTTATGGATTTAAATTATTTTTCCAGACTTACGACGGATCAGTAGAACTTAAAACCAGCGAGATCTTAAGGCTGACGACCGATGAAACCTACAAAGAGCGATGTTCTATGTATACAGTCTACGTCGACTTTATGTACTTTGCGGATCAAATGCACAAGAACGATATAGTTTTGCTTGACAATGAGAGCATAATGCTTGTAGTTGAAATTATATCGACGACTACGCTCACTTGTAGGATTGAGAGGGGTGGGACCCTAGGGTCGTTTAAAGACGTATTTGTGCCAAACGTTGTGTTCGATATGCCTAACTACTCCGATAGAGACATAGTATATATTGATATGATAGTTCGTCACCAGGTAATAAGCTCATTTCATATTTTAGTATTTAGAATTGTGCAGCATTTTTTTTTATAACGGCAGACGTCGATGTTACGTCAATATAGGTAATTTTATAAAGCTAAGTCAGAAGCATTTTTCGTGAATTTTATACTAGACTCAAGGGTATAGGCGCGAACGTTAAGAATTCATTGAATTATTTTGTAATACTTGTGTTATTTCGAGTGTTAATATGTGAAATCGGTGGATTTTTATCCATTAAGTGTTCGGGAACGTGCACAAGTGTTAGTGAATAGAATAATGTCGTAAAACGTGACCTTTCATGTTGTTTCCAAAACTCTATTATTAATATCTAGTAGAGTCTTCACTACTTTACTCGGGCATGACTTAGATTTGACCGGGACTTTACTTAACTTAACTTAGATTATGATTGAGATTTAATTGTGATATATTTTACTTCACATGAAATACTGACACTGGCTACATACACTACGTGTGAAGCTAAAATATAAGAGAATAAAATGCGTCTATGTGCTGATAAATACGTGTTCAGAAAGCAAATATTCCCGTCAAGGTCACTCATCAATCTTCATTAATAAAAGCGTATTCGCAATACATTTTGTCGCAGACGAAACACAATAGATGATAGATTGTCTACATTAGCTACTGCTGAATTATGACTGTATTGATTTTTATTACTAGAAATGTTCGCCGGCTCTCTTTTTTCATGGTCGAAATTCCCTAGGCATTTGACCATAATGGTCGTTGCTTTCAGTACTTTTTTTTTCAGTGAAACTATAATTATTGCATTCAAAATAAGCTTAGATCGAAATCTGTAGTAAAAGTAGTTTTGAATGATTTCGGCAGGCAGGTGCGAAAGATAAAAAACTAAGACATCTCAATAAGAAATGTGTCTAAAATAACATGTAAGAACTACTTGCCACTTGTCGATATTACAACTGGTCAAATTTTATTTCAATTATTTGCGGGTTTTTGTTTATAATGTTTATAATAACAAGTAATATTATTAAAAGAAAAACAAAATACCCAACTACGAAATGAAGCATATGTCACTCCGGACGTAATGAGGAATCCAACAACACTTCACTCGTCAAAATCGGTAAAGCCGCTTAGGCTACAGCAGGGAATATAGGAACCTATAAATCTACTTCCATCTCAAAATCATTACCCTCCTTGGGCAGTCTGGTAAAAATGTACTCAATCTATACGCAAATATAATATGCGTAGTAAATAGAATTATTTGCATTGTTTTTTATAACAATTTGTCCGTATTAACAGGTTGATATAATCATCGCTCCGTTCTGTAATTCTGCAGTCGCGGTTACCGAGTTAAGACAGCTGTTGGGCGAAAAAGGAAGAAAAGTTTCTATTATAGCTAACATTCAAACTATTGAAGGGTTTCGCAATTATGATGAAATACTTGAAGTAAGCCAAACTGAACCAAACAAACACAAATACACAGTCTTATATAAAAGCGTTTGAACTTCTAACTACAATACATTTGTACTATTCTTGTAGGTCACAAATGGAATCATGATAACAAGACAAGAATTAGGCTCAGATATCACGCCAAAGAAGCTAGTAATAGCCCAGAAGAATATGATTGTTAGAGCAAATAAGGTAATCAAAATTTTCTGCGATATGGTGTTTAATAACTGACTACTACTACTGCCCGGAATAGGGTTATCATTATTTTCACTGAACACAGAATAATGCATCACACTCGTAGATCCTCACTAGAACTCCCTGTTTCGGGGATGCCATGGAGTACACAAAGGCACGGATGACAGACCCAGAGCCACTACCTATTTAAACTAATCATTCAAACATAACATCTGTACGGCTGGGAATAGAATTTGCAGTTATGTCTCATGCGTATTGAATATTGTCTCTTGTGGCTCAACTTAAGCCAGACTACAAAATATAAGGGAATACAGTTTTAACAAGACGGTTTCATTACCACTACATTTTAATTTCTAACCCCCTTATTAATAAACGCGGAGACACCTTGGAGCAGTTGCTCAGTCTTCTGTGTTTTTCAGTCGAGTTTTAATTTCGAAAGAGTGAAAAGGACAAAGCACGGTAGCTATTCTATGGGCACTCCACGTTTATTAATACGGGGGCAAAGGTGTAGGTTGTAGTTGAAACAAAAACTATTTTAGGCCAACATACCAGTAAGTGTGTGCGCAGCCCTTCTCAGCAGTATGCGATATAAGAAGATTCCACTAAGAGCTGAGCTGCTTGACGTTGCCAACTGCATCCTGGATGGCGCTGATGCCCTAGTACTATCTGCAGAAACCGCTGTAGGAATGTACCCAGTGGAAACTGTGGCTTGCCTGGCTAGCTCTTGCAAAGAAGCAGAGTCGTGCGTGTGGTCCAAGCAAATATTTCACGATCTCGTTGATAAGGTAAAGTTTGATCTAGTTTTGGAGTATTGTAAATTCAAAGAATGCTGTTTAACAGCTCATCTATCTCGTTCGCAATTTTTCAGCATTCTCTAAAAAATATTAAGTGAAAATTCTAAAAATAAACTTTCAGTTATAATTAGAATACCATTGCCAATAATTTATAGCAATTTAAAAAAAAAAAGTTGTTTCTTCTTCTTTGTCAAAATAGAAAATGTTAACATAAAAATTGCTTTAAAACATAGGCATTGTTATTATGAAGATATTTGTTGTATTTTTTTGTCCAACAGTTTTTTTTTTAAAACAAGCGATATATCTAAATTAGGGGAGCGCGCCTTAAAGCGATTAGATGACTTGGCGGCTAGACATTTGCCACTACCACAACCTGGGCCCTTATTCTCTATCGCACATGAGATAACTTGCCAATAACTCGTGACCTTATAACATGCTCTAAACTTAAACGCGGCTCCTAATCGTGAAGAATCGCGCATTTAAAAAACTTAGAGAATACCGGTTCGTGCGACTAACACAGAGTGAACTTAACATAGCGCGTAACAAGCTAGTTATGGCAATAGAGAATAAGGGCCCAGTTTGATTGCCGACGATTTACGTAGGACTGTGATAAGCTCGTTACCATTTGATACTTTTTTATTCTGCACTATTTGATGCCCACAACTTAATATTATAGTCATATAGGTTGCTCGTCATTAGGCCTTGCAAATACAAAAAAAAATTTCGAATATCCATACAAATTTTCATCCCTTAAGGTGAACGCTCACTTGCCGCACCGCACCTACTATTTACATAACTACTTACTTACTACGCTGTGATAAATTGCCACAGACTATTCTTCTGCATCAGCCTTAAAACATCCCACTGTGGCATTTCGGCCTACCCTCCAAGGGTGATCGAGCCATATCCACCACGCTGGCCCAGTGTTGGTTGGCGGATTCACATACGCCATCGAATTTCTTCACCGTAAGTATGCAGGTTTCCTCACATGTTTTCTTTCACCGAAAAGTCAGTGGTATAACCGTATGTAAGTTCCAAAGAAGTCAATGGTAAGGACCCGCCCGAGTTTCAACCCACGACCCCACGAATGTAAGGCGAGCATGCTCCCACTGAGCTGCCAGAACTTCCACAGAGATACATAGACTACTAGATCGAAAAAATTTCGGTGAATGCAGCGCGTACGGCGCGTGTGGTGCTGGCAACTGAGCGTTTACTAATAACCGCCTTACGGGATGAATTAAAAAAAAACTTATTTGCTATATTACCTGTATTTTAAGCAGTGTGTTGATTTACTTGTTCACTCATTGCTCCAACTTACTATTCTGACAGACTCCAATACCATGCGATCAAGCAACAGGTGCATGCTTAGCCGCAGTGCTCGCTGTCCAACGTTCCTTGGCCGCTGCCGTCATTGTCGTGACCACAACTGGAAAGTCTGCTCAGATCGTCTCGAAGTACAGGCCTCGTTGCCCCATTATAGCAGTCACGAGATACGCCCCGATTGCCCGGCGACTGCATATGTGGAGGGGGATCATACCTGTAATTTATGAAGGTACCTAAATTAGAAACTTATGTTATCTTTCAATTTAAATATTTGCTTTTCTTTTTTCTTTATTTAAAGCCGTGGTAGCTTAGTAAGTAGCTCGTAATAGGTAGCTCACCTCGCATTCGTGGAGTCGTGGGTTCGAACCCGGGCGGGCCCGTACCAATGTGTTCTTTGGAACTTACGTACGGATCACTGGCTTTTCGGTGAAGAAAAATATCGTGAGGAACCATAACAGTTGTTTAACTACCTATTGCATTATTATATTGCCTACTTATACTTCACCACTTTTCCGTTTTAACTGGAACACTAACGAATATTCATATTATCCATACAGATTTGAAACGAGACAAACAAACGTCCAAGTTACAATACTTCAAGCCTTGTGCTTACTTTTTACTAACTTGTTTGCTTTATAGATTCCCCAGATTCGGATTGGCAAAGTGACCTCGAGAAGCGCGTTAACTTTTGTTCTAAATGGGCTATGGAGCGCGGATTCGTTCGGATCGGGGATCCTATTGCCATCATCTCTGGTTGGAGACAGGGCTCAGGGTACACAAATACTATGAGGATTGTGTACGCAGCCGCCGATACTACTGTGGCCTGAAGTTGAAAGACCCTGGTGTTTGTTTTAGATTTTCTTAGATTTACTGGTAGATTGTAATATACCTATAATATATTTTTGTACATTTTTTTACTTTGTTGCAGAGAGCTTATTGTTGTTGTTTTTAAAGCAGTAAAGCTAAGGTCTCAGAGTCTGATTGTATGTATAATATTGTCCGACGATAACTTGAGTAGGTACTGTCGATCCGATTTGCATAAAATTTTGTGGTTCAAGTCAATTTTTATTAATCCGTCAAGAGGTCAGAGGCGAACAACTGGTTTAGTTCAATTGTAGACTATAAGTACATATCGTATCACCCAATTTACATTCAACTAGCAATAAACCTAATTTCAACTACGAGGTAAAGGCTGAAACGGCAAACGTGACATTTTTATTACACGGAACAGGACTCTGAATGCAATTCATTTTATCCTCGACACTCACAAGCCCAATTTCAGTCCCAGCACTTGTTGTATTTGCCCAATTTCCTCTGCTCATAAAACATGCAAACGAGACGAGCTGTTTCGCGTAAAAATCCAATTTTCTATTATTCCACTGCAGTTTCTTTATGCTAATATCGCCTCTGTTTCGGCTAAATCTAGCCTTTTAACTTCTAGTGCAAGTCTGGCATAATGGTTAGTGCCGAACGGGAGAGCACCTATCTAGAATTTCAAATTCAACGAGGCTCTTTGAGAGGATCTATGGACTCTACAGGGTGAAACCTGAGAGATACATTGGCAACTTGGTATTAGCAAAGAAAATAAACACGAGAAGAATAACAATCTTATACAAAAAGTGTATCCCCGAAAAATCTGCTGATAACTACTTAGATGGCGCTCACGTATTTATTCAGCTAACGTCCAAACCGCGATATAATCCGATGAAAATAAGGTTATTATAAAAAACATAGTATTAGTAAATTATGTCCGCTATTTCATGTTAAGTTCAAATTAGATTGCAATATACGAAGTAAAAAGTATGTTTTCAATGCCCTCGCTTGAGAACCTAGTGAGTTTTGCAAATAAAATATAAAATTAATAATTTTATTGATAAGGTCATAACAAGGTAAAATATTCACAAGTCGCGTTTTTTCTCCGTGCCATTATGAATGAGATAGCTTGGGTTAATATTTCAAGTCAAGCAGAAATTGTGACGATAAAGTCGCAGATTAAAGCACTAGCGACATCTGACGTCCATAACAGTACTACAATCGAGTTACGCTTCTTTCTGCGGACATCAGCATGCAGACATCAGCAGTCCTAGTATAATTTATCTTTGACAATAGACAATAGTTTATTTGTAGCAAAAAACATAGAAAAATAAATTAAAAAGTGAAAAATAAACAAAACGTACACAGAGTTTTTTGCCACAAACCAGCCCCAACTCAGCAAGATGCTGGTTGCTTTGGTATTAGAGAACCTATTGATTTAACATTGTCACCATAAAATCAGGAAAAAAACAGCTGATGCATTGAACAACATTGTTGGTCTTCACAAAATGTTACAATGAAAAGACATGTACCATCTGGTTTATTTTTCGCAAATTTAATAGATATTGAGGTTTTCTATCACCCAGCTGGAGCTGATGCGTATCTCAGTTACCATCCTGTGCCCCTTACTGACCCGCAAGTTCCTTTCCGGCTCTTGGGTGTCGGAATGACGACGCCGATCGGCATCAAAGGGTTAACTCTGGTAGCTAGTCGGTGTGCAATTTAGTGAGCTCTCTGAGGTGCCTAAATTGAATTTATGTGACCTCGCCTTTACACCGTCTACTCACGGATTTCATGGTTACGACAGTCGTGGTCTGCAAAGGCAACGTTAAGATAGTACATTTTAGATATTTTATGTATGTGTGATACCTAATTATACAATATAAATAATTATTCGTAGCCAAGCCAAGTGTTCGATTTTTATGAAACACACTGGTACAGTAATCGTAATTATTTAAAATCGTAAACTCGACAACCATTTTTATTATTTTGTTCTTAAGTCCGCGTTTGACCACCAACTCGCCTGTAGGAAAGCGACGATGTGGTCGAAGATGAAGCACGCAGAGTTAGAAGATACCTATTCACTCTGACCTTGAAAAACTCTAGATTGTGTCTTTCAGGAAGCAAGAAAGCCGGCAGTTTGTTCCAGTTCTTGGTTGTACGAATTAGAAACGTAGACTCAAAACGTTTTGCACTAAAAAATGGCATCATCGCTGATGAAAAGCAATTTTTCATTCTTAATTCAGTTAATACAAGGGTGATCAAAACCTACAAGAAAACTGGCGTGGTTTTGACACATTTTATTTTAGTAAAAAGGGATTTGAATTGAGTCGATTATTTCGACTATAGTTTCGATCACATTCGATAGTAGTCGGAATAACCGACTAAATTTAACGTGATTATTCTCGTATTGTTAAAATGAAATGTTATGAAATCTGTGCTCCAGATCATTTTTCTTACATACCTATCTTTAAAAAACTTACTCATTTTAAAGATTTCAATGCTGGTTGTCATAGGCTTCCCTTTTTTTCTATACCAACATAACAGTTCGCCTCGCTTAATTATTCCGTTGTGCTTGGTCCGTTGCCAATCATTCATCTCACCTCGAGCAAATATTTACCTGTTCAAGTTATTCAACCGGACTACCTGTGAGTAGTAGATTAGAGATATCTGAAAGCTAATATACACACCCAGTGGTCAACGTACCCCGTTTCTAACAGCAAAGGCACAGTCCACTATCCCCCCAATAGACGTTTTACAGTTCTGCTTGCGAATTCCCTTTACTGTTATGTTTTTACTCATTCGGAGCAAACAAACTGCGTTGTTACTATTATTTATTTTAAAAGTTCTTTATTTAACATAATAATAAAATACGTACAAACTAGACACAGTCTAAAATATTGTATACACCAATATTGTGTGAATAACTTCTTCAGGCTAGCAACGCCTCTGTAAGTCATTTAAAAACATAATTTGATTTTAATTATATTTAAATCCATGAACATTTACTAAAGTATTAGTGAAAACAAACTATTAATAGACTTAAATTTACGGTAAAAAGCCTATTGCACCAGGCTCATTTTTTAATCTAATGCGTTGCTACTGCTTTTACTCACAGCGGTAGCAGTTGAAGAACGACTTTCCAGAAAACAGACTATGAGCTCATTTTGAATTACCTCTCAATTTTTATTGTAACAAACGAAAATTCCTTGTGATGACAAACTAAATACTCTGAAATCATACCGCAATGAACTTGAAAATTATTTTTCACCTCACAAGCTCGGAAAGATTCTGTTTATCATTCGAAGTTTGAGTGCAAATGTGAATTTTATCCGCTAGCGTGGAAAGTTTTGAAAATTCGAAACTTACTGTTCAATAATTTTGCCGAAAGGTGCCAATCCACTGAAAATGCATTCATACTTATTTCATGTCAGTGCGTTAACCTCATTTTTAGAATAATCGCACTGGAAAAAAATACCTTTTAAAAATTTTCTTCTCGTAAAGGCGGGTTTAGACAGCTACCTGATTTAGACGATTCATTTTTGCTTTAATTTTTGATGCTTCATCGAAAATGAACTATCTAAGTAAGACGTTTCATCTGCCATTATTGATGTGCCTTTGTGATGAAAGTCACGAATCTTTCGGATGCTTTCATCGGCATCGGTCTTTCAACGGTCATCATCGACTTGTCTCCGTGACATTGTGAGAAAATGAATGGAACAATTGGCAAATACTCGACTTTACATTCACTTTGCATAGAACGTGTAAATAGAAGAATTCATTTTCTGTGCATCATTTACTAAAGGTTAATCACTTTTGATGAACCGTCTCATTCTGTCTAAAATCAAGCATTTTCCATTAATTTTCTCACAATGTCGCGGAGAGAAATCGATGATGACCGATGAAGGACCCATGCCGGTGAAAACAAGAAACATAATACTCTCTAAGATGAAATTGTCCGTGTGGTTCGTGACTTTCATCACAAAGGCACATCAATAATGACAGATGAAACGTCTTACTTAGACAGTTCATTTTCGATGAAGCATCAAAAATGAAAGCAAAAATTAACCGTCTTATTCCGTCTAATTCAATTCACTTACCATCATCATAAAGTATGCATAAAGAAGTGTGTTTCGCTCGGCAGCAAAGTTATACTGCGTCTCATACCATTGAAACTCTCGCTACGCTCAGGATTCTATATTTGAAGAATATTATAGAATATATTATAGAATCTTGAGAATATTCAATCCTAGAATCCTTAGCTTGCTCAGCTTTCAATACAAGTATTGGCAACAAAAAACAACTTTGCAGCCTTGCATAACAAATAACTACAGTCAGGTTGGACCAACTGTGTCTAAACGTATTTAATAGAAGTATTCACATTTTTATTAGTTCCAAGCTCCCATATTTATAAACCGCTTTCAACTTGAAAGATACAGGCAAAAAAACAAGATTATCATTTGAAAGTATTACAAAAGATAATACGAGTACATAGATACTTACTCGTAAATATCAACCTACGGATGAACAATTTAATGTTCCCACTAGTTAAGTAAAGAGACTTGTTTTGGTCCCAACTCGAGCAATTGTTGGAAGCGATAAACGTCCCGAATAAGTGATCTTACAAAGGCTAAACTCTAAGTTCGTTTCGTTAAACCATCGCCGGTAGCGTACCTGGATGAAACTTTTAACAAAGGTCAGCGAGCATAAAGAGCATATTGTCTGTAACGGATACAATTATCGTGAGTGGTGGCCGAGCACCCGTATTGTTCAAAGTAGAGAACAATCCAATTTGCGTTGAGCTAAACTTGTGACATTGCATCGGACCGGACTGCGTAACCACCACGGACTTGTTACGCTAAAAATGTGGACAGGTCTTGTAACATGTGCGATGAAATATGCGACAGATATTTATTTCAGTGGCCGCTGCGCGAAAGAGCGAGCGAGGAGCGTTCACACTTATATAATTATAGGTTACGCCATACAACATTCACCCGTTACTCCATGTTCGGCAGTTTCTTCGGGCGCTCGGGATAGCTATCATCATGATAAACGTTCGCGTGATAAGTGCCGTCCACACTACCGGTACTGACACGCGTGTTTGACACGCTTACGGAGTCTTCTACTTACGTAGGAAGTAAACTTGTCTCTCTATTTGGATGTTCGTCGCGTTATCACGGCTGAACGGATCTTGATCAAATTTAAGGAGTGACTGTATAATAATATCACAAAGTCGGTGGATACTTTTTTGATGTCCACGCGAATGTAGTCGCGGATAGCAACTAGTAAGAAATAAATGTGATGTCCGAATTAAAGCAATGCAACATGAAATTTAACATGTTCATAATGTAGCAATTTGGACGACGACGTGTGTTTCGCGCTCACAAACCGCGCCTCACTCACGCAAATAACGATCATTTGAAGTCGTGCGCGCCATCGTGGGATGTCGTCCATCAATTGTTGGTTTTTGCGGCTAAAGGGCGCGTAGTTACGAAGAGTAAGTTCGTAGTAAATGCGTGGTTTTTCCGCGCGTTCATTACATTGTTTCAGTTAGGACGCCTTACTGAATCAGAGTAACATACGACGTATCGAAATGTTTCATGTTAAATTTCACCAGTCTGTACGCGGCATTAGTAAACGTTACAGCTCTATTGAAATAAATTAAAAAAGTGAACTAAAATAAGTAAGTATTAATGCGAAGATTAATTGATTGTATTGATGCAAATAAAATTAAGTACAAATGTGACATAAAAAATATATATTAGCGAAGCGAAAGGCAAAAAGCGAAAGGGCAGCCCTTGTTAGTTGCGTATTTATTTCGAAAAGTGTTCCTAAAATCTTATTTCCGTGTTCAATTTGTTCACGCACTTAGAAATTTTCCGCACTTCTGTGTGCCGTACCCCGAAAGCGTAAACGAGGTTACTCATAAAGAAATAACTGGCAAACAAAAAGAGGAAGTAAAATACGAAATAAAAATTCCGGTAATAAAGGTGGAGAATGGCACTTTTGGAGGCATCAAGTCGAGATGGGCGTCTAAATTGTAATGTTTACAAGTTAAATTAGATGAGGGCGGTAGAACTTATTCATAATGGTCGGGGCGCCCACCTTTTTGCGGCGTCCGTGGCCGTTAGATTACGCACAATTTGTTCTGCGGGCGCTCTCGTGGGTTTCCGTTACGACGAGGCTGTTACTGCTTTTGGTTTTAGCTTAATTTTGGTTTGGTCACGTGCGATAAAGAGTACCGAGTCCGAGTTTCATACAAATTATAGTTAATGTTAACGCGATCGAGTAAATAAACGCATTTGGAAAAACTCGCACTCGGCACTCAGAGTAATTATACGGATCCTGCCTATTGAGGCAGGAGCGCCTACATTGATGTCACTGATTGAATGCAATTACTAATTAGCTTATTATTATTTATATATTATTACTTTCTCAGTTTGAATAGCTATTTTTAGATAAAAATAGGGTTAAGCTATTTCTTCAATTATTACGTCAATCAACCGTTACGGACGCTAGCCATTGCTAAGAACCACAGGCTATATGACCGGTAGACACTCGTACCTATTTCCCCCTCCTGAAAATGTTTTTGCTCAAATTGTATGAATGATTTTTAGCCACCCAATCGTAGGCGCAACGCAACCAATTACTTCGTCTCGCGACCAATGCAATAAGTTAGATTTTAAAGATAATTATTTTGCAACCTCCTATTTCTTCTATATAGTACCTCATTTTATTACCTCTGCTGGAAACTGATACCTCAAGACTTTACATCTTTACAACATTTTGACCGATTTTGGTCATATTTGAAGTTTAGTTTAGAATTGAGTACCATTATTAATATAATACAATTAATATAATGATAATTATTAATGTATTTGCCAAATTTTATCAAAATCCACACAACAATCTGCCTCCATTTTTGGAGTAAATACCCCTCCAATAAAATATCGCTGACGACTAAAAAAGGGAATAGAAGTAGAATCGAGGCTGCGAAAATAAGTTTGCGAGGTCTACTTAGTAATAATAGATACTTGTTTACTTAACTTGGTTTCATTATTTGAGAGTGGACTGTGAACGTCGTACAACTCTCTGGTATCCCGTGAATCAGGTTTGACGGTTTGACCAACAAAGATTCTAAAATCCAAAGATATTATCCATAGTATTTACATTATATTAGATTATCCATAGTAAGTATTTTATTGTCAAAAAATAATTTTGCTAAGTATTTTTTACTTCGTTTTCGTTAATAAGTTTTTAAGTTTAAGTTTATGACCGAGCTTGGAATTAAGCCACAACAACCGAGGAATACAGAATTATCGTGTATTATCTTAGGGTCGCTGAAATCCTTTCTCCGGAGTAACGGTAACCTCTAGATAGTTTACGGGCTTGATAAACGAGCAAATATCTCGTGGGCTTACAGAAACGTGTATTGTAAGGCCCCTTCTATACCAAATTAGGTTTAAGTTTGATCTTACCGAAATACAGCGAAACCAAAAGGAGGTTATTGCGGGTATGACGGTATGTGCATAAGTATGGTCCTCGAACCATTCAAACTATCTTTGGCAGGGTCCTGCAGCCGAAACTGCTCAACTGATTATTATACATGAGGTGTCGATATTTTTTTCTAGAGTCGGGGATTATTTTTTTATAATTTATTTTCCATTGGATGGGTGGCGTTATAATAGTTATAACAAAATGATATAAAATATTATAAATGCTAGGTGTTTTAAATTAAATTAGTTGGATATTATAATTTAAAAAAAAAACGGAATACGTTCTTCTAAAGGATGAATATTCGATAAATAAATATAGCAAAATTTTGAAACCGTTGAAAACCCAAGGAAACTATAAAAACTGTTGTAGGTTTTTACAGTTTTTTTAAAATATGTAATAGAATTTTGTGGTAGTAGAAGTGGGATCAGAATATTGTAATTACAATATCAAATTTAAAAGAATGCCCAAATAATACCTAGCGTCGATTAAGAAACATACAAGCTGGAGTGTACATTTATATACTCCAATTTACCTAGATAATTTTTTATTTAATGAAATCAATTTGTTACTTTTGGAGGGTATGACAAAATCTTTAAGAAAATATATTTAATAATTATATGTATATACTTTTTATATTTACACTAAATGTATTTAATTCCAGATCATTTAAAAGTTTTACAAAATAACTTCGTTATAACTTATATACTTATATATAAAATATGAAATTTGTCGTTATGAAAACGAAATAAACACCATATAAATAAAAAAAAACAAACTACCTACTAACAATATAAACTAATAACTACACCTACAGACTAACTATAACCTAAAAATAATTAGAGATCGTTTAAACAATCAAATAATTGGTGCCTATAGATAGAGTAAACGGCCTTGAGGATTATGCTTTAAAAAAATATTGTCACTTACTAAACTTTTTAGACAAATTACTTACTTTGAATCACCATGTTGAAGCTCCAACCACAGAAGAGAGAAGTAAAGGTAAAAATGTTTCCTCTTCTGTGGCTCCAACAGATTTGCGGATATGGTACCTGCAGCCGGACCGCTCCTAGTAACAAACGAGAAATCTCAGTAGTTAGCGCTTTCGGATCGCACGTTGCAAGATGTGTATTCAAATCCAGTGATCTTCAGCTACCGGAAGGCTACCGGTAAAGGAAAACATCGTGAGGAAACCATATCATGGTGGTATGGTACTTTTTATAGTACTCAGCTGGCTATAGCTACCAACAATTGGCAAATCTGTCACCAACACCTCATAGTGTGTTCTGGCACACAGCTAGTTTCCATTCCAGGCAAGCCATGTCTACTAACCTCAACTAAACCGTCACTTGACATCAGGTGCATTTGTAGTCAAAGGCCTAGCTTGTAAAACATTTTAAAAAACCTAATTTTTTTTCTCTCATTGGTCCGCCGTCCCATGTCCGATTATGATTAGAGTTTTCTTTCTCTGAATAAAACTGTAACTGAAGTAGTACAATCTAAACTGCATGGTGAGGCCAATCAAGGTATACTAATTATTGGTCATTCGGCATCATCATGATCATCAGCCTGAAGACGTCCACTGCTGAACAAAGGCTCGACAGACTGCTTAAGAATCACAAAATGCTCACCATTATTGGTATTGGTCATTAACGGAAGTATAATATTATGTTCTATTTGCATTTTGCTTCTGAATAACGTATAGACTCTATACGTTATTCTAGTCTATACATACCATAGAGTAACCGTGGACAGTTATGTTTCATTCAAAATTCAGTTTGCGTACATTTATTTCCCGTTAATATGTGTATGAATAAGGAAAGAACGGTCAGTCAAAATGTACGCCAAAGGAATGACGATGAATGTTAATGGATCGGTTGAACGGAAATATCCTGTTCCGGAATGTTCGTACGATTTATGTTCTAGACTGTTATTTATGTACTACGCGTACTGGGAGGCCGAAATGAGAGTAAACATAATTTTAGAAGAAAGTAGTCAAGTGTATGTCCAGACACGGAAATAGTACGGTTCCTTAATTATGTAATATACGTGTAATTATAGGGGAATACCCAAGTTCAACCAATGTGTGTTGCCAGTAATGATGTGGAACTGAAAAGTGGTCCTTAACTGTTGGCCTTTTGGAGTAGCACAGAATCACACAGGGGGTAATGAGCCGCTCCGGTGCGTTCCCTTGGAGATCCCGGAGCCCTCGGTCAAGCACCAAGGCAGGCCACCGGGGGGGTTTTAGTGGGTACAATCCCATATAACCCGGCTGCACCCCAAAGCAGACGGGTATCTAGGTGAAGATTTCCCCCTCGCAAAAAAAAAAAAAAAAAAAAAGTGGGTAATGAGCCGGAGTTTCTTTGCGCGATAAAATCCAGAATGAGGATACTCTCCAAACAACCAAAGTCGCCGACATAGCGTTCAGGGTTTGCACGCTGAAGTCTTAATGTAGTCGCACATTGCTTGTAGAACCGATAACCGATGGCGAAGAAAGGTTCTTGAGCGGCGGCCATGACCGGAAGACGCAGCGTAGGTAGGCCTCTAAGTGGGCTGACGACATTGTAAAAGACGCGGACAATGGTGGACGCAAATGGCAAATTATCGTTCAGTATGGCTTTCTAAGGGGGGGCCTATTTTCAGCAGTGGATTTCTTCCGGCTGATTATGACTCAATTTTGATTGGGTATCCCAGATTGATCCTAGATCCTAGATTGGGTCAGAGTATCCTTCTCAATAAAGTGTAAGTATTTCCATTCCAGTATTTTAAAAGACAATAAATAGACAATAGACAAATTTTTATTTATGGAAAAAAACAAATGTACACAAAAACCAAAAACAAAAAGGTAGATAAAAAAAGACCACATTACACATTAGATACACATTGTTTTAACTACAAACCGGTTTTAATGTTTTAATGTATTCTGAGGATTTAATTTAGGATTGGCAGCATACCCAGCATACCGGCGGCATTACCACGGTGAATGGCAATACCTTTGACCTATGCGCGCAAGCAATTTGGTCATTCGTCGCATTATCATTAGTTATTGCAAGTGGCACTATGTCGCTCGGTGTGGCGCTCTAAGGGGGAGGCCTATGTTCAGCAGTGGACGTCTTATGGCTGCTGATGATATGATAGAATATCCATTAATACTTCAAACTATAATCTGTCAAATATAATAATCTGTCGGACTTCCCCATGTAGCCGGTAATATAATATCTCCAGCAACTTTTGTGTTTGCGCCCGGAAAATAAATGAATAATTAAAATTTTATCCACGACATCGTGTCATAAAACTGTAAAGAGCCCTTTATAATTCATGGATCATAAAGAACGGCTAGGTAAATAGCGCTCTGGAATGTACAAGTAATAAACAATGTACCCAAAGGTGTTGTTAAATTTTACCTTAAATACATAGCTCAATACTTAAATATCATGTTTTAACTTTACCGTGAATTTTAAGTCTTAGTTTGACCTGATTCTTCTCACTTCAGTTCTCTTTACGAAATTGCTAGCAAGATGTCCGTTTATAAAAAAATGTTGATTATACGTATGATTATCAATCGTATACGACAACAGAGCAAAGATAATCAAAAGTAAGGATGCCCATTCGTCATAGACATGAAAAAAAAAAATTCTATCCCATTCAAACATTTGCGTTCCAGTCCAAGTATGTCTAGTACTTGAATAATTGGCGCCACCTGTACTAAATTATCGAAATCTCTACTAATTATATCACATTGTTTTTTGTTCCATTGCATCGCCCTCGTGTACGACGACCACTTGCCAACGAAGTCAACTTGTGATTAAGGTCTCAATGGTAATAAATACTTGTGCACTAAACTAAGCTGTTATCATTGAAAAAGTACAGTCCTAACGTAATTCCCTAAAATCGCTATAAAACATCAGCTGTCCCATACATTTGGTCGAGTGTCATTGACATTTTTCTATGGAACAGCTGTTTTTTTTTTTCACGATTTCCGGGTTGGCACCATAGTAAAAATTGTTCATAATGATGAATACATACATAAATACCTTTTAATATTGCATAAATGTATAATGTATCTGCTACAGAGTCATATAATGTCAGAAGCCTGCGCCTCAAAGATATTTATCAGAAGTATAACAGGATATTATTTTTCATTGAATAACATACAGGAAAATAGTTTAAGTCAAAGATCTAGTAAGTATTAGATCTGAGTAGGTATGCCGAAAAAGTGTGAATTCCACGCGTCAGGTATTTACAATCCACTCCTCCCACTTCAACGCGTCATTCCAGCCAAGTCAGGTGCCAAGGTTGTTCAGCAAAGCAAAAGGACAAAAGAGGGTATAATAAGGGGTACTAGAGAGCCGCGTACAGAGGGATTGTGCCCTATCTCGAGCCTTCGAGGGTCGAGACGAGACGAGTTTGGGATAGCTTATTGAGACTCGACACGACCGCTTTGTAGAGTGGTGGAAATCTTGCTTTATTAGATTATAATACTTGCGAAGAGTTTTATCGGTTGTTAGGATTTACGTCAGTAATCTTATCAGATGTAAGAGAGCTTTTTTCGAAGTTTTCGAATTATTTTTGAACGACCGCTCATAACTTTCATTCAATTAAACTGATTAGTACTTTTAGTACCCCAATTTTCAACGATATATTTCTCAACACTCTTACGTAATTAAATTATAAATAAATATCTGGGACATTTTTTTGCACACATCGTCACCTGACCCCAAACTAAGCAAAGCTTGTAATATGGCTGCCAGAGACTGATATACGTACATAGATATTTTTAAATACATACTTATATAGATAATAACACCCAGACATAGAACAAACACAAATATTCATCACATGAATTTTTGTCCTAGATGGGAATCGAACCCACGCCCCCAAGCACAGTAGGTAGGTTCACTACCAGCTGAGCCACCGGGGCAGTCAAAATTATGATCAAAGATTCTAAAAAGCTATGTAATTTTTAAGAACTGCGGTAAAAGCAGTCTAGATGATACTCTGATGAGTTAGTTAAAAAAGAAACTGTCTAAAACACGATTTATAATAAAACCTATGTAATCGCTTAGCTTTCTTTAATAGGACGTCCTACAGCGGGGTTTGGGATCAGTAGGTATTTTAACATTGTATTGCTGTCGTTCTGTTTCCTGTGCGAACGATTGACCTAGTTAATTTGCCTATTTTTTTAATGATGAAACTAGCGTTTTAGAAAAATCTGTTAGCACCGCTTAAATCTTATCAAAATCTCGCTTTTGGTGTCAATGGCTTGGATAAATAATAATCTATATTCAGCATAGATTATTATTATTATTATTAGAATACATATATTTTTTTAAAACAGACAATAATAATCTAAGTTCAAACATAGATTATTATTTATCCAAAGGTGTCATATAATTTTTTAAAACATTATATGTATTCTAATGAAAGCTACTTTTCTTAGTCATAATTTCAACGCAAAAAAAATGTAACTTTAGGTGCATATGACTACGAAGATAATGTGATAGTTAAAAAAATCTCTACGCATAGCTTTTCACGGTGTCGAAAACATATAAATAAATCATCGAAATCGGACAACAGGGGTAGGAAACAATTGGCGCTCTTTGTAAGATGTAAGCGGTAGGTATACTCTAATCTTACTAAACTAGTAGTTCTCGCCAAACTGAGACCTCGCGACCCCTATATCTTCACAACGCCAGGACCGATTCAGCTCATATTCGAACTTAAAAATTGTATTGAAACTTGCCTACAAAATTTCATGAAGATCGGATCAACGGTTCGCAAGTTATCGGACAAAAATATACACAAAAACATACAAACATACATACAAATGCCGATTTGTCCCAGTAAACTCTGAGACCTTCGCTTCGCTCGGTTATTAAAACCCTAAAACTGTAAGTACAATTATTTACCTGCGTATTTCAGTGCTAGCAAAAGATTGCGGTTCCAACGAGTCTAATGTTTAAAATATTTTTATTCGCTTCTGCTTAGTTACGCTTACTTGTAAGCTATTTAATTCAATTTCTATCGACTCTTGCACGATTCGCTCCAATAATAAATAAAATAATAGTTTATTATGTCTAGACACAATTTTCCCAATGACTTTTGACAGGCGTTTGTTATGTTATCACTAGAACGTTTTAGTAGTACACAAATCACAGTCTTATGATGAAGTTTAATAAGTTTTCTGATGGCAAATAGTAACCTGACGAGTTTATGTTTGATTGTTATGAGTAGATTAAGTCTTGTTCGTATTTTTTTAAATCATACTAATATTATAAATACGAAAGTTTGTGTGTAAGTCTGTAAGTATGTGTAAGTGTGTAATGGGTATGTGTAATTGTAAGTATGTGTACTAATTTAGATGAAATTTAGTATGCAGGTAGCTTATTCTCTGTAATAACACACTACTACTTACTACTACTTTTTTTTACTACTTTTACTACTACTACTACTTTTTAACCTGAAAAAAATAACCGTTCCTGTAGAATAGCTGGTGAAACCGCAGGCCGCAGCTAGTTATTAATTTGCTTGTACCTTCCATACCTTAAGTTCCTGGTGTGAACAATAAACAGTGATAGTCTATCTTTGAAGATCCACTACGATAATATTTAGCTCATTCCCAACTTCTCCAATAGTAAAAGTTTAAAAAAAAAAATGCTCTGCAAGAAAGCCAAGTAAAGGAAAGAAAATCTTCTTAGACTATTCCCCACTAATGACCTCATCTACTTCTGCCCCTCCAAAAGACCACCGACACAAAAAATGCACAATTAGTGTCCTACAAAACGTGCTCACTAATTAACTTGATAAAGTTTCTTTATTTTAGAGCTCATTTGCATTTGAATTCCTTTTCCACCTACCGGTTTTCTACCCGTTTTATATGCCGTTCTAATGGTGACACAAACGCAAATAATTTCGCTAACGAACCTTTACACAATTACACCAGTAAAGTTGTTTTATCCTTGGGTCATGTTTATCTAACTAAAATGATGCACATGACTTATTGTTTAACTCTACAATAACTTATAGTTTAATAAAATTTATTCCTGTTTCTTCCATCGTGGGGACAGAATGAAGGGACAGACAGGAATAACTCGTCTTTACCTATAATTTAGTATCCAATTCCCATAAAATAGCAATTTCTCTAGTTAAACAAGTAATATTATTATAAGAATAATATTAATTTTTAGAAAACAAAGCCAACTTCAAACTCAAACTAAAAAGTAGAAAATAATATTTTAACTACTTCAATGCAAAGAGCATTAAAGGACAATCGACAAACTTAATGATACTTATATACCTATTTACAAGTCGGTGCCAGCCTGGAAAGGCAGTAGCCGCTCCGCCGCCCCGTGCCGTTCGACATTTTGTTGCAAAGGCAGGAATAAACTCTCCTTCTTAGCTGGCTCCTGTTTTTGGAGGTCGGTTAAAAACAAAATACCTGCCTGCAAAATATAGCCTATGTCACCCTGGACGTAAAGTGGAACTCAACGACACCTCACTCGTCAAAATCGTTCAAGCTATTTAGCCTACAGAAGGCAATAATTATAGGAACACACAAACATACTCACTTATATACATACTTATATACACCCCTAAAACATTATCCTCCTGCTTGGGCAGTCGGATTATAAGTAAAGGCGATTTAGGATCACGTTTATACGTTCGAGTAGGTAAGTATTTTTTAACTAATACAAAATAATGGAATAGGTTGGTATTCTTTAAACTTTTATGTCGTCATAAATAAGGTAATTTTTTAGGTTGTTTCGTTTTCAGTTTTCGTTTCAAAGTTTTTTTTTGGTATCTTGTAGGACAAGCGCCTTCATTATCAAAATTAATACAAAGTAAAACAAACTATCTAAACTACTAATGCTAGTTTTCACCAACGAAGCCTAAGTTTAAGGGATAACCTAAGAAACTTTAAGGGTTAGTTTTGTTCTCACCATCACTTAAGGGACACCTAAGGTCTTAAGGGATCTCCTAAAAATTGGGAAAATGAACCCTTAAATCCATAAAACCAATACTGACCCCTTGAAGTTGCTTAGGTGATCCCTTAAAGTTAGGGGTTCGTTGGTGAAAACGGGCATTGGCCTACTAAACAAAATGATCAGTTGGATTACCTAGAGATCATTGAAGGCCAAAGATAATCAAATTTTATCAAGCTCAGTACAAGTTGACATTGCTACGCTGAATGGCAATGCTTTTGTTAATTGAAATTCAGTTATATGGGACGATACGAATATGGAGTTCTACAAATGTGGTTTTTACGGAAAATTGAAAGCATTTGTTCAAACCTCACTTTCCAAATAGACCAGCTCTTAAAAATTACAAAAATAAACCCAACAAATAGGACCCCAGGTCATAACCGGACGTGCCGTTGCAACAATTCTAACAATTCCAGTTCTGGATTGGAAAACTGGTATACTGTCACAGACTAGGAAAAGAGATATGTAACAGATTATTTTTTAAAAGCGGACCAATAATCTGATACAAATTATCAGTAAAGGGTACAACTTTGCTGGTAATTTACTCAGTTAATGGTATTTACTTCATGGTATTTTTTTCACATTTCATCGTGTAAACAACGAATATGCTGTAGTACTTAATTAGGTAAAACTGCAGCCGTTTTAACCAAGAGCTTGCTACGGTACCTGCTTACTGTAGATTAGATAGTTTCACATAATCATAGCGCGTATAACAAAATAGGTTAGTCTATGCTTTTGTTTCTGGGTCAAATTCTATAGTTCGTACTGTGGACAAATCGGAACGGTTCAATTTCCAGCATCGATAAAAAGAGATCTCGCATGTGGGGATATTGATCGCGGCCATCGATTGTAAACTTTATAAAGTTTTTACGAGTAGGTTCATATTATTTATTTATTACTAGTTGTTACCCGCGACTTCGTTCGCGTGGACATAAAAAAGTATCCTATATCTTTGTGATATATGGTAACTCCTTTTCAAATTTAACAAGATCCATTCAGCCGCTTACCCGTTATTACGCGACAAACGTCCAGACAGAGAGACAAAGTTACTTCCTATAGTTCGCTAGATGGCGTTGTCCCATTTTGTACGTTTTGTATGGACTGACAGTTGTAACATAGGTAGTTCAGAATCGCGCAAGCGCAGTTTTTTCCTTGAGACGAACGTATTCATTTTTATAACACGAAGCTTTATTGGTCCTGAAACGACTGCAGCTATATTCCTCTGAATTAAAAAAAAAAAAAAAAAAAAAAAAAACTGAATTATAATGTTAGTTAGGATTAGGATAGTTGAAAGCATATTATTGAATCAATTCTTTAGGTATCAAGTTGAAATTAATATCAAATACCCTACGTATTTGATATTAATTTCAGAGCTGTAAAAAATCAAGCTTCTAAGTCATAGCAATAAAAAAATACGGCCATTTATGCCGCATATTTTGACACGTAAGTAAATCAAACCCTATGGGTATTTCCCGTTGGCCTAGAATCATGAAAGGCAAGAAGCACTCTTTCAGCACAAGTAAAGGAAAAAAATCTGAAAATATTAATTTGTTTATACATAAGTTTGTAGTTTTATACAAACTACAAACATTTTGTTTTGCGATTACAAAAATACATTTGCAGTTGGACAATTTAACCGTGACGTACGAGTATGTATAGTAGATCAATGTTTCAATTACAAAATGTAGTTTGTCCTATCTTTTCGTTAGAACAATGTTCGGTGCTTTCATAGTTATATAATGTTATGTTAAAAAAAAGGGTACGGAACCCTCGGTGTACAAGCCAGACTCGCACTTGTCCGGTTTTTTTTTTAATACGACGTTGATACCTTTTGCCTTTTTCACGGCTTAAATGAGGTAGAAGACCATAGACTTTTACTATGAAAACTGACGTGGTTTTGACACATTTTGTTCTAATGAAACGGGGATACTCAATTACTCAGTTACTCACGTTTAATTGAGTCGGTTATTCCGACTATAGTTTTGATCACTTTCGGTGACCTTTGTCAAGGAATACTATAAGCGTGACAAATACTTTTACATAAGTTTTTTGCTGTAAAAAATCATGACATAAACTCAAAGAAAGATATTTAATAATCGTTTCAAATACCTTGCTTCAGTACATAGCTGGCGGAGCTATTTCTAATATTAAAACGTAATAATCTCCAAATCTCAGGCTATCTATGAAAATTTCAGGAATTTAGACCTTCATAGATATTTCAGATTGAATGGCATTTCGTCCTTTTGTCTCTTTGCAGGCAGGTAATTTCAACAGATGCCTACAAAATAAGTAATTCCTATTGTTTAAGAATAGAGTATACCGCTGTCTCGTCCATACAAAAAGCGTAGTCTGATACCCACGCCAAAACGTTATCCGATATCGATGTTTTTTTTTATATGTTATCTACACCGTGAAAGACTATGTATGTTTTTTTTTATAAATTTCAAAAAATAAATAAATAGTGTTTTATGTTTTTTTTTATATATCTTCGTTGTTATATGCACTCAAAGTGTCAATTTTTTTTCGTCGGAAATTCGACGAAGTAAGGTAGTTGTTGTTAGAATACCATAACCATTTTTGGGAAAAACAGAACATAGCGGCATAATTACATGTATTATAGTTTTTCCAAGCCATTGACATCAACATCAAAAACACAAGATTTTGTTAAGATTTGGGGGATGATAACAGACTATCCTCGAAACGCTAATTTATTAAAAAAGTTAGGAAAATTCACTAACTCTCTCTATCGCACGCACAAGAAACAGAGCGACAGCTATACAATTTAAAATTTCTAATGCGCCAAAACCTCGCGGAAGGACCGCTTAAGTTTTTGACTAAACGACGCTCTGATATTAAAACCTTCATTACTTTTTTTACACGCACAAGTGCCTTTATTAATTAAGCTAAATAAATAAACATAAGGGGGATAAATAAATAAACATAACATTAAGGGAGAGGCCTATGTTCAGCAGTGGACGTCTTATGGCTGATGATGATGATGATGATGAAATAAACATAACTAATAATAATAACCCGCTAATATTTTGTTTAATCTGACTCTAACATTTAAAACTGTAAGTGTACCTTCCTTCAATCTCATTAAAACTATGTTCACAAATTCATTGTATTTACCCACTGCGACTTGGTTTTAATTTAAAAATACACGTAGGTAAAGTTCTCATGCCCCAGGGAAAACGTTTTGGCTAAATTAAGATGGAAGAATGGTAGAGAGCGTAGTTATACGAATTGGAGTAACGTCGAGAAATTTCCTACTGAGTTTGCATTAGGTATGTGTCCTATCTTTATATTCCTAAGAGACAGTACAGTCGCGATTAAAATATTTTCGTAGCAAAGAAAACATGTACTTAGCTATTCTATATTTCAGATTAGAGTAGATTTTTTCTCACAATATATTTTCAATAAGATAATTAGAATTAAAAAGTTACTTTGATAGCTCAGTCGGTGCGTTTGGACGCTATAGATTAGGGCTAGGTACAAATCACAACAATGATCTTAAAGCTTAATAACTTGTTAGGAGCATGTCGGGTCATGCTTAGTAGGGTTCCGTAGTTGCGTAGGACGTTTGAAGTATTTATCAGTTTTTACCACATATCTCAAAAAGCAATTATCACATATTACCCGAAAAATTTTAAAATATTTTTTTTAATAATATCTATCAACATGGAATATTTCATGTTTCTGAGATGCATAGTTTAGAAATGGCATGGGGGTGGGACACATTGTAAGCAACTTTGTCCGCCCATGTTTCGCAAGCCTTAATTATTATAAAAGAACTTTTCAATGATGCCCCATATGCGTTTTTTTTTATCCTCACTTTACATGTACTTATGACAGCCACCCTATTAATATAAAATTATGATTTTTTTATTCTTTCAAAATTGTCACCTTAAAAAGACCTGTTCAATGATACCCCACATGATGGGGTTCAGCGATTTTTTTTTTAACTCCCTCCTTACGTGTATGGGAGCAACCCTTATTTTACAAAAAAAAAACGTTTTTTTTTATATTTCTAAACTGTAGTTATATACTTATAGTTGTGCAAAATTTTATACATGTAAGCTTATAACTTTGGAAGTAATAAGGCTTTAAAGAATTCAGACAGTGAGACAATCGGACATGACGAACTATAAGGGATCTTTTTAGTACTATGGAACCCTAAAAAAGAAAGCAAAGAATAACATCGTACGAAGCTATATCGTATAAAAATTGTTTTTGTCCTTAAACTTTCAGGCACCTTCAGCAATAGACAATTTCAAAAGTTTTTCAAACAGTTGAAACAACTCAAAACCAGAATAGTTCAAGTTAGAAACTTTTATGAAGCTAAATGACGCTTGAATTTGAATTGATGCAACCGTAATAAAATGTTAAAGATTATGCACTCATAATATTAGGATAACTTTCAACATAATTGACCTATAGTCAAACAAATTAAGAATTATATTTGGAGGTACAGTTAAGGCCTCGCTACATGGCCTGGCCTCGCTACATGGCCTGACCTGACATCGTGCGTAAGGGACAGCAAGACTTGAATTTCACGGGTGTAAAAGAAACAAACTATTAAGGTTATAGCTTCTCCCTTTCGCTCCCCCAGAAACGTATGTGTAGCCATCTCTTTCACACGATGTCAGGTCAGGCCATGTATAGACACCCTTAATTCTGCGATCATGAGAAGGTCGACGCTAACTTTTCGTGTTGTTTCCAAAACTCCATAGAAGGCTCTAGTAAAGTTTTCACCACTTTACTGAGGCATGACTTGGACTTGACCGTGACTTGATTTGTTCGCTTTTGACTGTGACTATGACTTGTATGATAATATTTAACAAAACTTGAATATATATAACTATACTTGACACTGGCAAATGCATAAGACGTGCGACGCCAAAATCCTCTTAGGAGGAAAGAGAAAAAAAAAAAAAAAAAGGTCGACGCTAGATCCAATTAGCGCGAGACAGAGGCAGAAGACCCAGCAAGAGAGAGGTCTATTACCCAGCAACACCCAGCAATAGCATAAGGAAGGCTGTGGGTGCTGAAGATGGCGAAAATAAATGCTATTTTATTGTCGCAAAATTATCAATTTTATGCTTAATATATCAGATTGCCGGTCATGTTATTTATAATGTAGGCTACTGTGGTAGCCTTCTCTTGACCCACTTTGGGTTCGATGAAACTCTGAAACTTCGCAATAAAACAACCTCCAACAATCTCGATTGTATCAGAACTGTCTAATATCTACTTGGAAATTAATTAACTCTGGTTATTGGTTTTATTACAGCCTCATGGAATTTTACTCACATAGATACGCTGTTTAAGGTTATTGTAATGGAAGACGTTGGTTATTAAGAAACAAACTATTTTGAAATAAAAATGTGACAATCGAAATAAAACAATTCGGTGTTACATTTTATTTATTTATTTAATAAGTACGAGTATAGTATACATTTTATCGTTTTTTTTTGTGTTATGTACGTTAAGTAACGTTTTGACACTAGTAGATACACTTACTCAGCTGAAAAAAAAAAACAATTATTAAAAGTGGTCAGATTTTACGGTTTTCATTCAAGAATAATTTAAACTGTGAGAACGCTCATTAGCGTGCCTCACAGGCTAGGCCAAGATCGTAAGCAATAGTGATTACTTATCTATTTCGTTATCAATATCATTTGTAAAAGGCTGAGAAATGATCTTAGCTAGTTAAAGATTTTGTAAAGAAGTTATATAGACATTGATAATACAGCGGAAGAGATAAAGTTTTGTGTTAGAAACTCTTAATTGGGAAAACAAAATGTATATACTCGTAGTTAGGATTAAAAAGTAGTTGTAATAAGAAATGAGCTATTATAGACTACGTACTAGCTACTTACATTACATACTTTTTTTTTCTCTTATATTTTGGCTCCACACATAGTGTATTTAGCCAGTGTCATGTTTTGTAATATTTCAAGTGAAGGGACTTGACTGGGTAAAACCAACTGTTTTGGCGTGTGGAGCCAAAACTTAAGAGTAAAAAATTAATAATAATCGTATAATAGCTTGTCAATTTCCATTGATGTACTGTACAATACAAGACACGTTGAGCAGTTTCTCAACGGTTGGTGTTCCAAAAGACTATTAACAAACTAGTTGTGACTTCGGAGTTAACACAACTTTTAATGGTGTTCTTGTCCCCTGGGCTGTGACGTGATGCAGAGGCACTGTCAACAAGAAACTTAGCTATATAACGCTTACCCCCTCTAGGTGTTTCGAAACAACCATTTTCTTTTTCCATGGTTTTTGATAGTCTGGCGCAAGTGCCTAGTAAAGATAAGAGACTTGAACATGTATGAAACGTGGACTAGAAATAATGGCGGCTATTGCTTGCTCTATCGATGGCTTGACTCTATCGCACTATCTCTATCGGTATTCAGTTCTAGTAGATATTTCATATAATTGCCTTTTTTCATTTTTCTCTATGGAACTCTAAGGAACTCCTGTGTCTTAAACGTAGTAAACGTAGTGATGATATTCTCTTTGGATACATTCTTTTTTTGGTTGGCAAAACTATTTAAAACTGTAGATTCAATATCGAAACGCCAGAAACGGTAGCATAAAACATAACTTACATAGGCAGGAAGCACGCCATTATTTGACGCACACAAAAGCGCATTTGAAACGAACAAAAGAAAATCCTTACGGTATATCCTTTTATAATCAAAGGTGGTGTATCAGAGTTTTGGTTTATTTATAATCCACAACATTACCACAATACATCTTAGACCGGTTTTATTGGCAATATTGGCTTAAAGGTCTTTGATCAAAAGCGTAAGTTACGAGTAATGTGGACTTCGGAGTTTTGGCGGGTACGTGAAGTAGTCATGTCTCGTCATTGCATTATTTTCCAAAATGTGTGTTATATCTGTGATTAACTTGAAATATTACAAAACTTGACACAGGCTATATACACAACATTTGAAGCCAAAATTGAAGAGAAAAATAATGTGGTCTTAATACTGCACCTTGGAGCAACACAGGCCTCCGGCCTACTCCGAAGCTTCGGAGTCGGTACCGAGTTGCTCAATGTACTGCAGCACTGTACTGCATTTTAGAGTTTGTAGGCCCGTAGCAGGTACCCGTAGCACTGTCGCTACAACCGGCTACGACGATCTACGATGTAAGCAACACAATTTTTGCATGACAATAATTCTTGCTTCATTAAAACTTACTTATTGCACAAGAAAAACTAAATATAGAATAGTTACTTATACTATGCTATTCTTATACTATGCTATTTAGCGAAATAATTACTATTTCGCTGAATAGCGAGCGTAGTATAAGAGTTAAAGGACACAGGCCTATGGATTCCATACTATTCGGTGCTACTTCAAAATGGCTCCAAACCAAAACGTAGATTCCATTTTTTTTAAAATCGCATTTATATTTGATGCGTTCGTTTTTTTTTCTAATTTATGATTTGTGTGACAGTTAATAATTCATCAAATAGATAAAAAGTTAACTTCAAATATCCTTCTAAAAATAAAACCAAACAGAAGTAGCGTTCAGAGGTATTTTTTCCATTTTGATCCGAGTGGCGAAGGCTCCATATATCGGATACGCCCCTAAGGATTCACATCCTTAAATTCCCGATGAAAACAAAGAATCCGCGGATATAGGTTCGCGAGATCGGGCGAATGGAAATTTACATCCTAATTTCCCTAGTGAGTACCGGTGAGACTATTCGTCACAGTATCGAAAATCGAGCATCAAAATCGTGGCTGACGAAATGCAAAAAGTAATTTAATTTAAATTTTCTGTTTTGAAAAAAATAAATAAGAAGTAAAAGGGATGTACTTAGGACGTTATTAACCTACTACTTTTATACTACCTACATACTTACCCCCGAATACTGAAACGTTTGTTAACTTTGACGACAGATTAAGTCTATTGCTGTCTTTGTCATTTGCTTAGTGCCAGGCAAAGGCAGTATTAGAATTAATCTGTTGTCAAAGTTAACAAACGTTGCAGTATTCAGGGGTTAGTTTACATAATGACCTCAATTCTGTTGTATTGTACCACTCACTAAACTCAACTAGTCTGACAAGACTAAAATTATCTTCGTCTCTTTTTATTTCAATATCATAGAAAAGTGTGAGAACGATTTTAGAATTGTCAAATTTAATTTAGTTTAGAAAATGGCACAAAAGAATCGACACCATTATTTTTATTATATTATATCTAATTATTTAATTCAAGCAATCGTAATGTTCAGAAGATGTTTATGTGATCGAGCTAAGCAAAGGTCCGGTAAAGTGTTTTCGTCCGGTGAAAACTGGCGAACCACAATCCGATCTTCGTGAAATTTTGTTGGCAAGTACTTCATTTCAATACAATTTTTAAGCTCGAATATGAGCAAAATTATTCCAGGGGTTTTGAAATTACAGGAGTCGCGATGTCTCAGTCCGCCGCGAATTATTAGTTAATCTACAGTGTTTTTTTTTTAAATGTTTTGCTGGTTCCATAAATCACAACTCAATTCTTATCAAACTTTATTAAGTTATTACGAGTATTCAGTTAAATTCAATAATTTTTTTTATCTACGTACTAAGATAAAAAGGAATAGACATCTCGAACTTTAAAATCTGTCTAGCCGTAATTATAAGAGTGTCTACACACGAAACGATTTGATCGGTCCCGACATCGCTTGAAAGAGATGGCTATGTATAAGTTTCTGGGGAAGCGAAAGGGAGAAGCTATAACCTTAATAGTTTGTTTTTAAGGTTATAGCTTCTCCCTTTCGCTTCCCGAGAAACTTATATATAGCCATCTCTTTCAAGCGATGTCGGGACCGACGAAATCGTTTCGTGTGTAGACACTCTAAAGAGAAATCCTAAACATAGCTACTTATCTAACCCACATACTATCTACAGTATGGACATTGGACATACTGACTCACACACATACGTAACCTACACTCAAAAAAAGATCGCCTTCTTGAGCAGTAGGGTAAAAAAAGGTTTCGTTTCGGTGGTAGGTTTGTCTAGGCGAAATAAGCATGAGGTCATACCTTGTGCTTCTTTCGCTGGACTACATACAGACTGAAAACAGCAGAAGACAAAACTTATCAACACGCGTAGGCATCTAAAGTCTGCACCGCTCATAACTGCAATCATAGAGCATAGAGATGTTAAAACCCACTAATTGCGGGTGACGAGACGACCTGAACTAAAGCTCGTGGATTGCCGTTACGTCTAGCCACGCCGGCAACGACCACTTCAGACGGGTATTTCGTCACCTGTTGAAAATAATTAGGCAAAAAATCCATACCAGCAAAACAAAACTCAGGTGCTGCATAGTGCTCGAGAGCAAGCTTTCTGTGTTACCCACTCGAAAAACCCGGATAAATTTTTTGGTGGGGAATTTTCAACGCAAACTAAATTTTATTTGAAGGAGTGTGCCAAAACGTTTGACGGACGAGTGGTGTAAAAGTCCTTTCTGATTTGACGATAAATATTAATGGATATCTACACGAAAGGCAAGCAGTGGTGGACAGGAAAATAATACATAGGTAAGTAAGTATAGGTACCTATTATATACCCGCTTAGGTACCAACTTAAATACCTATAGTTATATTATACTTCACGTTGTGGTTCGGGACATCGAACTGAGAACTCACGACAACCTCTTGACCGGTTTTTCTCATATTTGATATTCATGTTAAGAATTGGGTACCGAAAGTATATGCCTAATGTTATCAACCGCAGCAAACGGAAGAAATACCCCGCCAATCAAAAATCGCCGTCGACTAAAAAATTCTATGAAATTGTAGAAAAATTGCGATTGTTCAAAAAGTTTGTGCTCGCGAGGTCTACCATTCGCAGAACTAGTAGTTATGTAGGTATGTGGCCTTCAATTTTCTATTTTTTCTGAGTAAGATGTGTCGTCTATGTGGATCATTGGATGTCAATGCTATTTGAATAGAATACTGTTTAAAAAGATTTCTGACCTGCAACTTGGGAGTTTTGGCGCCAATAACGTGAAAATCGGATTAATTAGTTCGGCCCGAATGACTTAAAAAAGTTGGAACCTCATATTAAGCGGCGCTGCTAAATATTCTTCCAGAGTCAAGTCAGCCACGCCGCGCCTCTATAGTCCTTTTTTTAGGGTTCCGTAGTACTACAAGGAACCCTTATAAGTTCGTCATGTCCGTCTGTCTGTCTATCTGTCCGTCCGTCTGTCTGTCTGAATCCTTTACAGCCTTATAACTTTTAAAGTTATAAACTTACATGCATGAAATTTTGCACAACGATAGTCTAAGTATAGAACTACAGTTTCAATATTTTTTTTTTTTGTAAAATAAGTGTAGCTCCCATACATGTAAAGGGGGGGTAAAAAAAATATTTCGCTGCACACCATTATGTTGGGTGTCGCTGAATAGGTCTTTAGAAGGTGACAATTTTGTCAGAATTAAAAAAACATATTTTAATATTAATGGGGTGGCTGTCATGTCATGGCTGCTGTCAAATACATGTAAAATGGGGATAAATAAAAAAATTTCGCCACTTTTTAAGTTATGCTGTAATAACGGATAAAAACTTCAAAGATCCTACGCACCTACGGAACCCCGCTAAGCATGGCCCGACATGCTCTTAACAAGTTATTTCTTCTTATGTTTTGGCTCCACACGGTGTTTATTTAGCCAGTGTCAAGTAGTGTAAAGTGAAGTCAAGTATTTCACAATGAGGCGTTTTCCAAAAAAAAAAAGTAGTTCTAAAATACTTACTAGATGGCGTAACAGACCTATCGTTTTACCTGTCATTGTCATTTCTGTCGAAATATTTTATGTTTATTTTTTAAATCGTAAATTTTGGCTCCACACGTTATGTATTTAGCCAGTGTCAACTATTGTAATATTTCAAATGAAGTCAAATACATAGTTACGTTACTTGAAATTGTCTAAATACACATGTCGAGCCAAAAAACACGAGAAAAAAAAGGCACACGATCATTTTTATGTGTTTCATGTCTTGACAGTGACAGAAAAAACTCAAGGTACATCTAACGCCATCTATTGGGTACTTTAATAACCAGGATTTCTTTTTTTTTTTTGGAAAACGCCTCATTAAAACAGTTAAATTACAGTCATAGTCTAAGTCAACAAAAGTAAGTCACGGTCAAGTCCACGTCATGCCCCAGTAAAGAGATGGATACTTTACTAGAGGCTTCTATGGAGTTTTGCAAACAACACAAAGAATCACGTTTCACAACACTATACTATTCACCAACACTCATGCACGTTCACGAACGCCTAATGGATAAATTTTACACATTATGAGTGGCTATACATGGCCTGACATGACATCTTGTGAAAGTACAGCTAGACTTGAATTTCGCGGGAGCAAAGGAAACAAACTATTAAGGTTATAGCTTCTCCCTTTCGCTCCCCCAAAAACTCATATATAGCCATTTCTTTCACACGATGTCAGGTCAGACCATGTATAGACACCTCTAACACTCTAACCCCCAAATACTGAAACGCTAGTTAACTTTGACAACAGATTAATTCTAATGCTGCCTTTGTCTGGCACTAAGCAAATGACAAAGGCAGCAACAGACTTAATCTGTCGTCAAAGTTAACAAACGTTTCAGTATTCGGGGGTCAATAACACAAGTTTTGGAGAATAATACAATGACGCGACATGACTTCTTCACGTTCCCGCCGGAACTCTCCTTGCTCCTTGGTTTTTTTATTTTTTTCCTTTCTTGGCATTGCACTCTGTGTATTCTGCCATTCCTGTATGAGGATCTTTTTCGTGGTTGTATAATTATGTCAAATGTCAATGAGGCGTTTTCCAAAAAAAAAAAACCTGGTTATAAAAGTACCCAATAGATGGCGTTAGATGTACCTTACGTTTTTTCTGTCACTGTCAAGACATGAAAGACAAAAAAAATTACGTTTGCCTTTATTTTCTCGTGTTTCTGGCTCGACATGTTTATTTAGACAATTTCAAGTAACGTAACTATGTATTTGACTTCATTTGAAATATTACAATAGTTGACACTGGCTAAATACACAACGTGTGGAGCCAAAATTTACGATTTAAAAAATAAACATAAAATATTTCGACAGAAATGACAATGACAGGTAAAACGGTAGGTCTGTTACGCCATCTAGTAAGTATTTTAGAACTACTTTTTTTTTTTTTGGAAAACGCCTCATTTCGGCATTTTTGCAGTGATGCCAACTTAGCCCTTTTTCGGCTTGATTTAGACCCTAGCAATATAGCGCCTAAACGGTAAACGGATAATGAATTTTTGAATGTAAAACTTATGTAATGTAGCAGGTGTGTAATTCGTTCAAAATAAAACGAAAACTGACTTCAGTAATTTTACATTATTTTGCGTTTTATCTCCTATTTTTACATTTTTGGGTATATCTAGCCCATAAAATTAATCCCGAGTTGGCAGCACTGTATTTTTGTAGGATCCTTGTAGGATCAGTTTGATCTTGCATTTTCTAGTTGGATGTAAACATATCGATCGGACTTGTTTTTATCACTTTTTTTTATTGATTCACAGCAAAGGTACCGATTCGAAATGGACCAAGATACTGCAAAAAAGCTTTTAGTGGAAGGTGGGACATTTGTGTTCCTTGGAGTGCCACAAGAAACTCAATTTGGCATCGATATGAAGTGCTGGAACACTGAAGAAGATTTTCGGGGTATAAAGATGATCCCACCAGGATTACACTATATTCATTACTCTGGAGTGAGCAAGGGTACCGGGGATGTTTCGCCAAGGTGAGTTATCCAAATAATTAGGAAATGGCTACCGATTTTAGTTAAAATGTGACCTGTAAATGTTGCATTATTTCCCTGGTTTATATATAATGAAAAATAATACTTCAAGTACAACACTAATCGATCATTACACATAATTGAATAACTATAATAATAAAATTAAGCATTGGTTTTTGGTTTATTTTTACTTACCTAAGTACCATAAAAAATATAATCAGAAAACAGTTTTTTTTTTTTACTTACTTGGATACTGAGTTACAGATCTCTTTTTAAATATACAGGTTGTTCTGGAACTCGTGTCCGACCTGCGAGGGATTTAGCGAGAAGCTATTTAATTTTTGATTGCATAGTGAAAGTTGTTCAGAGAGAACAAGGGCACACATGGGGGTGGGACACGAGTTCCAGAACACCTGTTTAATCCTGAATAACTGATGATTATTCCCAAAACATCCACAGATCAGGCTTCATGCACTATTTTCAACAGAAAGAGTTTCTCGTCAAGATGTGGGATAAAAATACAGAAGACATGAGCAAGGATGAAATTACTGAAGAGAGCATTCAACGTTTGAAAGACAACTTGCTGAATCTTGACAGACATCTTGCTCCATATCCATATGAGATATGGCAGAAGTGGAAACTACTCTCTTCACAAATCACAGGTTTGTGTTGTGTATTTGAACTATATCACACTAACTGTATGCATGCTGGTATCATATTTGTTTATAATATCCCATAAAATGGCAAATATCAACGAATGGAGTGAACAGGAAGGGACTCACTTATCTTTCATGGTATTTCTGCTGGAAGGTCCTCAATGTTTCGCTTTTTGTACCAAAAGCAGAGAACAGCACATATTTGCAGTATTTTAGTTCACAGGCAAGACCAGCCTAATGTCTTTTAGAGTAAATCAACGGGAACACATCACTGTCAGCCGCCATTTATGCAAATGATTCATTACATAAGTATTATAAAATAGTTGTGTCAACTTTGTCTCAGTCCCCACAACTGCGTTCCTAAAACTGGTGAATTTGGATGAGATCTAAGATCTTGTAATGCTGTTTCTATTCATACTAGTGTTTATAACCTAATCAAGCTAAAAATATTTTCCAGCTGATTTAGCCAACAAGCTATCACCAGAGAGTGGTGTCATCAGAGCCTCGGTAGAACTGCTATCTACTACTGACGAAGATAGACCAAGAGGGGTCAAACTTTCAGCTTCCACAGAAAGCAAAGAAGCCAGCACCGAGGAGTCGCCCAAGGACCCCGGGACGCCAGAGGAATCAACATCAGGACAGTCCGATGCTAAAAGGGCAAAGAGGGTGACAAGAGCAGAAAAGGAAGATTCAATGTTGCCAAATTTGAAGCCGGCACCAGGTAAAGCAATGATTAAATAATCACTTAGTCACTTACCAATATTCAAAAACAAATACAAATATTTTATTGTCCAAAAATCCTAAGTAATGCTTGCTAAAAATAAGCATAGATATTATTGAAAAAGTTCCCTGTAGACCCTGCACTAAGAGAAACCTCAGTCTTTGCTAAAAAAAAATATAAAATAAAAGCAAAAAAAATAAGAAACTTAACATATTGTGTAATTACAATTAACTTTTTTTGTAGGTGCTGCTATGAACTTCACGGAAATACCTCAAGACAAATATCCACCAGGGTCTACACCAGAGGAAATCACCAAACACTACTTGGATCAGTCTTATACTCTGGAACTTATGATTGCACAGCATGATGAGTAAGTATCGGAGACAGAATTACAAGCTTTGACCTTCACAAGATATTGGCAAAATTGGGCAAAATTACAGAAGCCGTGAAGAAAAGCTGAAGTACCCCCTTTTCCTCAACATAAAGATCAGAATCCGTAGCATAAAAATATACAAAAATCTTTGTTATGTATTTTATAGAAAGTGTAGTTTCCATATGAGACCCTCCACGATTATTTTTTTTGAGTGTGTGATGCTAATAGTAGTTGTCATAAAAAGGAAGAAGATACAGTTGCAGAGGTGTTTTCGTAGTCCATTGTATAATAATAGTGTAATTGTTTCTTCAATCAAAGCTTTATAAAAAATAAAACAAATTGAGCAAAACCTAAACAATGCAAGCATGCAGCAAAGCATTGTTTTTTTTTTGTTTTGTTTCCGTCCTGCGACATGTTATTAAAATATTGATTTATAAATTATATAATTAAAAAATTTCAGGCCACTTCATGTCATAGGCGAACTACAATTTGCGTACCTGTGCTTTCTTATTGGACATTCACTCGAAAGCTTCGAACACTGGAAGAACTTAGTCATCCTCATGTGTTCATGCGATGACGCTATTCACAAATACAGAACGGTATTCTTCCACTTCATAAGAACTCTGGAAATACAGATCGACGAAATGCCAGAGGATTTCTTAGCAGATATTGTAATGAACAAAAATCTCATCTACAAGAAACTGAGGGAACTTTTCCGGACGGCTTACGTGAGCAAAATTGACGGTCGATTGCTGACATTAATTGAGAGATTCCAGGAGAATCTGACCTCGAAACTACAGTGGGACTTCACAGGATTGGATTGCGACGAGGAAGATGAACAACCAGTTGTTGTGAACATGGGCGAGGAGCCGGGGGACGAAAACGCAGATTAATTAACTATAGCTGTTTATTTGGGTTGAATCAGAGTTCAATATTCATTGAAACAATCTACCAGCACCACTTTCCATGGCTCCCACCGAACATGATGCATCTTCAGCTAAATAATCTAAAAACAAACAAAACCGCTTATGACAGAGAACCATCATAAGATTGAAATTTGAACACAATACTCCTCAAATAATCTGGGTGATCATTAAGAACAGATTTTTACGAAATTCCACTTCTAAAGGGATAAAATGGACCCACAAAGTTTGTATGGAAATAAAATATCTTTTATGCTAAGCCAATGAAACTAGGTTTGTGTAATAAGCAAAAAAAATAAAGAAAATGTCTAAGGATTGTCGAAAATCAACCCCGGAAGAGGTGAAATGGGGTGTTTCATTTACTGTAGCCTAAGCGAGCGAAGCCGTGCGGGCAAGCTAGTAAATAATAATAGCAATGCACATACATCCATTCTTCCGTTTATACAAATTAATAATCTACTTGACAATCTCATACTTACATATATCTTTCTGCGTCGCTATTCTGGCGCAGTTCAGATTTTGTTACTGTTCAGTCAATGTATCACTCTTCTTATTCATTTAACAATGACAGTGACCAACGGTCTTTAAAATATTGAAATGAAAAGCTGGTTGTATTGCACCCAATTTCCAATTCCAATCAATTTTATTTCAATTTGAGAAATTCTAGAAATAAAAGAACCTAAACATATACGTATTTACAATAAAAAATAACCTACCTACTTAGAATTAAAACAAATTATAAACAAAAATAAATAAATACAAAAAACCTAATCTACAAGCCCCTTGGTGGAGGGGAGTGTGGCCAGAATGCTGGCAGCATTGCCATGCTGGATGGCAATGCTGAGTTTTTGCCCAAAGTAGGCCCCAGCATTCCGGTCACTAGTCACCTCCACCAAACGTTTGGCCAGGCCCTATAAAGTTCGTGAGCGGCCGGCCCCCATGGACCTAAAGTCTCAACCCCAAACGGCACAAACATGTACGACCGGTCTAAATAACTATATAACTATTACACCCAATTTATATCCAAAAACGTAAATATGATAATTTTCTTATGTAGATCATAGAATAGATCAAAATAAGAATTTGAGATTAGTTGCAGAGTTGTATCGAGCTTTATTTACGGTATTGCTTCCTATTCCAAAAGTGTGATCTAGCTGTTACCTTCTGATATAATTCCTTTATGCCTTTTGTTTTATAATATAATAGTGATAGGCACACGTATTGTGTGCAGATATATTTAAAACTATAGGTTCTACAAAGACGCGACATAAAGGTTGACAACACAGAATTCTCCCTATTATATGTTGACATAAACGGGAACAAAATGCAGATCTTAACTTTGCGGAAAGCACGACATTAGTCATGTATTTGAAAAATAATTCGTACCAGCAGCATAACGATATGGTTGGTTTTTCAGAATGGTCGCTTAAAATCGTTGCTACAATTAATTGTAGTTGTTTTATATCGCTCGATGTACTTTTAATCTCCTTCAAATAGAAATGTATTCTCCGTGGATGTTGTTATTCTTATACGTTTATTTGTGAAGCACGTTACGTATGGTTACGCTTCTCTCTAATTTCACGAGGGCGGGGCATTTTCCATTTAGTTTTATTAGATGATTGAAATCATAATTAAAATTGACCGAGAGAGCGAAGCGCGCGAAAGTCTCTACTTCATCGACCGAGTGCGCGAAGCGAGTGAAAGTCTCTGCTACATTGACCGGAGTGAACGAAGCAAACGCAAGTCTGCTTCAACTGGCAAAATTTGCATCTGTCAGTATGTTGGTACAACCAATCTTGGCGAAACTTGGTATACAGGTTTGCTTGCAAAGTCTACTGTTTGCAGAACTACTTGTGGTAATTTGTATTCACATTTCTCTATACATCTTCAGCTTCAGTAGATGTCCCTGTGTATTTGTGTACTATGTACATTAATAGGTGCAATCTTCTATATTACTATGAATTGATAATTATTAATTTGTAAGCACAAAAATTTATTCTCTTTGTACTTAGGTATTTTGTGACACAATTTTATCTAAATGTATTGAAATCTACATGGTGTATGTAGATTTTATTTCGTGGAAATTTTATTTTCGTCAATTCGACTAAATAAGTAAGCCATTTGATTGAATTATTTTGTGAATATAATTGTATTTTTTAAACTTATGTTTATTAAAATAATTGTGTAGTGTACCTACCTGAAATAATTGTTTGATCTTTCAACCTACCCAACACCACCCTATCTCTAGATGTTTGTATTTTGTAAGGTTATACAGAATATGACGTAGTAATTGATGAATAAACCCGTGTGCGGGTTGGTGCGGGTCCCCTGCGCGTGGGGACCCAACGACATTAAAGAAAATATAAATAAAATTGTTCTGAAACATCATCATCATCCTTTTCGTTTTCTTGGTAAGTTTAGGTACAAAATTCATTGAAATAGATTTAGAAAATGTTCAATAACTCGAAAACTGGGACATACAAATTTAAATTTTCGGAACAGGTAAGATCCCCCATCCCCATCCTCAGGTAAAGTATATTAATTTCGCCACATCTTACGTAACCCGGGTATGTCCTAAAACTGCCAGAGGACGGGCAGCAGCATCTTATTAAAGGGTGAACATTCTGTGATATCCAAGCGCCGGTATCGGGATTATAGGATCCCGTAGGTCCCCAATAGTGGAGAGGCTTCGTCCATTAGTGGACGTCTAAGAGCTGATCAGAAGATCAAATTCAAACGACCCGCGCTCCGTACTCTGAATAAGTATAGCGAGACTTTCTTGAATCGGCGACGTAGTCCGGAAAATGGTGCAGCCTTAATTTAAGCAGGATAAAAAAATGCTGGGTACTTTTTAACATTTATTAGAATTTCATTACTTCTTCTTTTTAAACTGTTTCTTCATTGGCTGCTGTGTCTGTTTTTCGAACTTGGGCTTTTTGGCAGCAACTGGAGGTTCTGAAATAAGAAGAACAATTTAAAAAACTGAGATGGTAAATGAATTATCATCTGAGTCGTCGGGTCATAAATCATTTAATCTGTCTATCTCGCTCGCACTTAAAGGTCCTATGCAGTGGTATATCTGTCTGTCTCGCTTGCACTTAAAGGTCTTATGGAGTGACGTTTATTTCTCGACGACTCAGTTGATAAAAGTAGTTAAAATGTGTTTGTTCCAGAGGTGAGAGGTGCAAAAACAAAAACTGCCATTCAACAACCACCGATCAATACAATTAAACACCGTACAAATTATCTACGTTTGATGGTCTACCTCATCACATGTCATTGGCTAAATTGCAAAACACTCTCGCAGAAACCATAAAACAAGAATTGAATTGATAATGCATTTACTATAATAGGGGTTGAACTTCTAAAGAAGGAAACCTATGGTATCGACACAAAGTCCTGTATGAAACATTTTTTGACGTCTTTCGCGTGGCGGTCGACCATGATTTTGTTGCGGAGTTGGGTAGGCTTTTTTCCTAGCTATGCATAGTTATTTCACTTCCATACGTTTCTTTCTTCAGAGAGAGGGTTGAACACACAAAATAATCTCACGCATTGTAATAATAACACAGACACAGATAATTCTAGTGGTTTAATTTAGTTAGTGGGACACAGTGTTGCCACCTTAACCCTTTTTTAGCTCGATCTAGCCATTTTTACAGAGGTAGCACCCGTTTTTCATTGCTTTCCGGCCATTCTGCAATGTCAATCTATCCCCCCCCCCCTGCCATTTCTAAACTATGCATCACGGAAACTTGTTACCCTCTATGTTAATAGATCTTAATAAAAACATTCTTTTAAAATTATTTCAGGCAACATGTTATAATGACTTTTTGAGATATGCGGAACAAAAGGAAAAATACTTCAAACGTCCTATCCTACTATGCTTAGTAGGGTTCCGTAGGCCCGACGTGCTATTAAATGATATCGCCGAGAACTTTGTCATAAGCCGCCTTCGCCGATCGGTGTTTTTGAGAATGTAAACAAACAGAATGAAAGCAACCTTATTACTCAATGAATAAAGTATATTTTAAGTGTTGCTGTTCCGTTCTATGGAAAAAGCCGCTTTGCGTGTTTTATTGTTTCGTTTTTCACATTCGTTACAAAAATTGTAATCGAGTAACGCGCCTCTACCGCTCTTTTTCTAATTTATAATGTCAAGTAAAAAAAATGAGAAACGAATTTCGACACGAATAAAATCTGTGTTACAGTGAAAATAGAAATGCTTGATCGTTTACGCCTTGGAGAGTCATTCGCATCCATATCACGCTCATTCAATGTCAACGAATCCACAGCTGTATGATCGATAAAAAAATCCGAAGATAAAATAAGGTCGTCTGTAACATTTGTCTGATTTTTTATATATTTGTTTTTTTGTCACCTAGGAACGTATCCCATCCCATACGAATTACCATTCCGTATTCACGGTTTCTGTATTCGCGGCATATTTTTGGAACACATACCCCAAGAATAAAGAGCTTTTACTGTATATTTTCTTCAATGGAGTTTTATTGTGTTGGCTGCAAGGCCTAATATTGTCTTATATCTTCGAAGAAGTAAATACCTTGATTCTTAAAATGTATAGAATACGCCTTATGGGAGGGAAGCAGGATAGAACGGGAGTAAAAAATGTTTTGTGAAGTTTTCACCTTTAAATATAAGCAATATATAAAATGTTTTTGTCTATTTAGCTTCTTGGTGATGGGTTTGATAGCAGGGTAAATGAAAAACGGTGCTTCTGATGGTATTTCAAGTAGAAAAATGAAAAAAATAGAGAAACACACTCCTTGTGTATTCGACGCACTGGCGTTTCGCGTGTTCGTACACAAGAATTGTGTTTACCGCACAGGCGTCAAGGAAATAAGTCGGCCGGCGCGACGCCAGTGCTGTTACACATAAGCTGTGTTGTCATGCAGCTTGGTTATATTGGTCACATATGGGCCTTAGCAGGTAAAGTGTTAACAGGTTAATATTAAAATAAATGATTTTTCCTCACTTTGTTGTGTCTTCCGTTTGTTTTGCTCGGGTACATGTTCTTTTTGCTTCTTTCCTTGCTTCTGTGGCACAGCTACCAAGTTCGATTTCCCTTTAATCTTTTTGGGGGTTGGGACTATTTCCTCTTCCTCTTCGACATCACTGTAATTAAATAAATAATAAAAAATTTGAGCTTTACACCAAAATTCTATTTTTTACTAGTATATTTTTTTTCTCTTTCCTCAAACATAGGCCTCCCCCTTAAAGCGCCACACCGAACAACAGCCTGCATCCAGCGGTTGCTCGCGACCTACACAATGCCGTCGGTATACTCTTCGAAAAAGTAAAATTATTTGAAGACTTTAAAGTGAGCGCCAACGCTCACCTTGCTTCAGTCGCTCTCAGGCTGTGAAAAGTGCGTCACGTACGTTTGTCAATACATGCGATCCAAATATCCGCAAATATATGCCTTAATATTATATTCGCATCTCTTTTTTGTGACAAATGTATTATAGATACTTTTAATTACGTATTGAAGCCTAAGTTCAGCCTAAGTGGTCAATGCACCGCAATGCAGTGTTTTAACTGATCGTTTAAAATTCTGAGTGGCATTGAACTATTATGGGCAAGCGCGTCTCATCAAACAGTTTAAAAAAGTGCTTGACCACTATTTCTAGGCATTGAATTTTGTCATGGTATTGGCATTCTAAGAGTTATACAAATATTGCTACTATATTATATATTACCTTTCATCATCTTCATCACTGCTTGCTTCATCAGAATCATCACTTCCCTCATCATCAGAATCCTCCTGTAGCATTTTCTCATATTCATCAGAATCAAAGTCCAAAGAACTATCACTGTCTTGGGACTCTTCTTGTACACTTATAAAGTTTTCTGGTGGATTGACACCTGCATCTTTTAGTTTCTGTTGCTTTTTCTTCTGCACTTTCTTATTTACGACAGGCTCTTGTATTTCATTTGTTTTATCTTTTTTTGACTTGTTAGATTTTTTGTCATCCACCTTTACCGTTGATTCTTTTTTAGCTTCAGGTTTAACTGCCTTAGTCTTTTCTGGTTTTACTTGGCTTTCATTTTTAACAAGCTTATTTTTCTTCAAAGATTCTTTAGTATCTGGTTTTAATTGGCTTTCATTTTTAACAAGCTTATTTTTCTTCAAAGATTCTTTAGTATCCTTAGTATCAATGCTCTGTACTTTTTTATCCTTCCCAGATTTCTTTTCTAATTTGATTGTGTTTTCTTTAATTACATTGCTTACTTCATTTTCTTTTTTTAGTGAATCTTGTAAAGCGTCAGGCACATCGACTGGTGTGAAAAAGTCATAGCTTATCCCTAGTGCGCTTAGCTTTTGCTTTGTTTTATTTATGCTGAAAAATTCAGGATATCAAAATTTCAGGCCTGGATTAGGAATATTTCTTACAACTAGTCTCTGATCAAAACACTTGACCAAAAAACAATGGAACAGCTACATAGGTTGTCAACATCTTGAAAAAGGGAGATCTACATTTTTACCATAGCACACCAAATTTCTTGTACTTTGGTTCATACTTGTAAAAGTTATGTTGCTGTGTGAAATATGAATGAAAAACAATAATCTTATAGGGGTTCCTTGTTCTTATGGGGGTTATACTATGGAACCCATTAAAATAGAAAATATTTATATACATAGCTGAAGGTGTAGGTGAAAAAGAATGTGATATACTAACTTAGATAGAATTTTCCTTGCCCTTTTCAGTTCTCCAATTTCATCTTTGTTTTTATTATGAGCCTGAAAATGAAATACCAAAACAATCTGAAATACATTATCCAATCGGAGCATGCATTTAACAAGCACAAAATTACAAATAATGTAATGGTTTTCTTATAAGCCAAGCAAAACAAAGGTCTCGGTCAAAAGTCAAGTGTAACAAACCGGCATTCATAAATGGTTGTATAATTGTTTGACAATAACTTGAAATAGGCCAAAAACTTGCCACAGTAGTTAAATCATGTAAACCCAGATGATATGTATATGATTTAAACCCAGACTCCACCAAAGTGGAGACGAGACAAGCGCAGATATGTGTTAGAAACAACCAATAGGGTTTCGTTAATTACACATGTCGTTTTCAGACGGTTGAGGAGAGAGATGTCTCATATTTGTGTAGAGCGATTAAAACAGAGAAGCTGCGTGGCTCGCAAGCTTGCGACGTCACGCAGCAGAGCCAAAAGGAGATGCGAGCGGTTCCGCTAGATCCTCCGCAACACACAATGCTTAACAGCTAGGGTGGAAACACCTAGCTGTTAAAAATCTCCACTCATCTCTTTGGTGAAATCAGGGCCTTAAGATATTGGGGCAGAAAATGCTACTGTTTTACATTCCTAAATTAGTAGTTTAACTAACTTATATGAAATGTATACTTACTTTTTTCATTTGCAATCTGGCATTTTTCCCAGGGTTGTTCATACGACTCCAGTGTTTTCTCATTGCTTTTGGCCTTTGTTTTTCGGGGGGGATAATAGCAGCTGAAATAAGAAAATTAATATTATTAAATACTAATGAAGGTCAAGAAAATGCTAGCGTGACAATCTTGATGCTTTCCGGTAGGGATGGCAGAATGGCATAGATCAGAATAAAAGAAATTTTAAAAAAAAGAAGGCATAGTTGTATGAAATGTGAATAGGGTACCAAATGATGTTGATTCTGTTGCAGAATTGTATAAATGAAACTAAATTTGACAGCTCTAAAGTTATTTCCATACTTTTCTCACACATTGAAATGAAGAGATGCAGATAATTTAATTCCTGTCAGATTGGTTTAGTTTAGTGACTGGTAGAGCAGAACCTTCTGTTGTATCTAACTAAACCAATCTGACAGAACTAAAATTATCTGCATCTCTTTTCATTATAATATGGGTAAGAAAAATAGCAGCAACTTTAGGGCTGGCAAATTAATTTGGTTTAGAAAATGCCACAACAGAATCGACTTCAATGGTGTTAAATGGTACCACTCCCTAAACCACACAAATCTGGCTGGACTAAAAACATCTGCATCTTTTCATTCCAATATGAAAACATTGGCAACAATTTTAGAGCTGTTAAATTTAGTTAAAAAAAGTGTTAACAGTAGTCAATGTCAATACCGGTTAAAATTACTACCACTTATTGAGACTATCCTAACATTCAATGAAAGAATTGACTGATTTTTGCACCCTTATAATGGCACCCGCAAATCATTTGCTAAGTCAAAAATTATTTTATATGGTCAGCTCAGCATTACCCTTAATCAATCTCTTTCCCATGAGATAGTTATTCATAGTCTCAGCAACAATTTCAGCAACGGCAGGTTCTCTAAACTCCACAAACGCAAATCCTTTTGAGTTGCCAGTGCGCTTGGAACGGATCACTCTTACATTTGTCACCATGCCGAACTGCTTAAAGTATTGAGTCATTTCATGCTGAAATTAGAAGCAGAAAACGGTTTTAGTTAAATTAACTGTTGGAGATAACATTACATTACATTATCAGCCAGAAGACGTCCACTGCTGAACATAAGCCTCCCCCTTAGACCGCCACACCGACTGACAGTGTGCCACTTGCATCCACCAGTTGCCCGCGACTTTCACAATGTCGTCGGTCCACCTAGTGGGAGGCCTGCCTACGCTTCGTCTTCCGGTTCGTGGTCGCCACTCAAGAACGTTTCTTCCCCATCGGTTATCGGTTCTTCGAGTGATGTGGCCTGCCCTTTGCCACTTCAGCTTGCAAACTCTGAGAGCTATATCGGTGACATTGGTTCTTCGGCGAATATCCTCGTTTCGGATCTTATCACGCAAAGAAACTCCGAGCATAGCTCTCTAGCTCTGTTGGAGATAAGAGATAGCAAAATTCTAAAATAAACTAACCTCATAAAATCCATGTGGAATATGCGACAAATATACAAGTCCTCGGTCTGGGCGTTTTCTTTTCGGTTTCTCAGCCTTCGGTTTCGGAGCTTCTTCGGGTTTTTCAATATCATTTTTCTGTGAAACCAAATGTAATGTTTTTCAGGCATGTACACATAACCTCAAAAGCAAAATAAATAGACCAGAACTATGAGGTACCTACCTTGATAAGCTTTTTGATCCCTTTGATAGACTTTACAAACTTTTTCTGTTTACTGGAGTCCAAAGCTACATTTTCTTCCATTTTACTGCGTTATAAAATATGACAACAATAAAATGCCCGACCAAATACCGAAAGAGTAAAGACTATTCAACTTTTATTTTTACTTTTCTTAGTTTCCCCCAAGCTCTATACTCTATGCCAGTATTGCCAATAAAATAAAAAAGCATTGTTATGTTTTGGCTTCAAACGTTGTATATTTAGCCATTGTCAAGTATTGTAATATTTCAGATGCAGTCAAATATTCCACAATTAAAATAGGTTTTCAGTCATAGTCTAAATCAAGCAAAGTAAGTCACGCCCGTGTCATGCCCCAGTAAAGTGGTGGAAACTTCACTAGAGGTTTCTATGGAGTTGTGGAAACAACACGAAGAGGCACAATTCACACCATTATACTATTCACCAACACTCACCTACACGTACACTTAATGGATAAAATCCACCATTTTTACACATTATCACTCGAATTAACACAAGTTTTGGAAAATTATACAATGACGCGACATGACTTTTTCACGTTGCCGCCAAAAACTCCGATTATTGACATTCGTGCAACGATTCCATCTTAGCACTTTCAGGGACCCTATTCGGAGAAATGACATTATATCTCGGTCACTCTCACTCCCATTAAATTCTAAATTAGAGAGACAGTGACCGAGATAAAATGTCATTTCTCCGAATAGGGTCCCAGGGCTAGATCTAGCATGTTTTCTCCTTTTTAGGGCGTCTACACATGGCCTGACCTGAAATCGTGAAAAAGGGACAGCTAGATTTGAATTTCACGGGAGCAAAAGAAACAAACTATTAAGGTTATAGCTTCTCCCGTTCGCTCCCCCAGAAACTTATATATAGCTATCTCTTTCACACGATGACAGGTCAGGCCACCATTGATAATAGACGTTGCAGGAAAAAAAGAAAACAAATAATACACAAGCATTACATCACAGAGTACTTTGCATTACATACAGGGACCCTATTCGGAGATATGTCATTTTATCTCGGTCACTGTCACTCCCATTAAATTCTAAATTAGAGAGACAGTGACCGAGATAAAATGTCATTTCTCCGAATAGGGGCCTTGTACAGAATGGGAGAAGGAGAATTCATTTAAAAAATGGTTAAAACCAGATAATAGAAATCTTAGACGAAACATACTAAATCCATGATAGAAACGATTCGAAAGCAATGTGCATTTACAGCAAAACAGGATTTAAAGCAAAATAATATTAAGTAAAACGATAATCCGAGTCGAAAATCATCTTTAAGAACTACTTTTATTTATTTATTCTCTAGCGATTTACATGATTATTTTGGGCAAATCTAGCGGCTAGCCCTTTTTAAGATTCCATCTAGCCAAGAAGCTTGTTTCCTTCATGCATCTAGCCCATGAACCTGATACCGAGTTGGCAGCACTGCTTTCGTTTGAAATAAATACGTAAGACGAGGCGGTATGGCCTTAAAGACTTTAGCCTGCCCAAAACGGGCAAATAAACAAAAAACAAAAAAAAAAATGAAATCGTTTGTTCTCCTATTGTTTTCTTTGCGTTTTTATAGTTGCGGTTTTCACTTTTCAACTAATAGGAGATTTTTCGCAGAATTTTGTTTAAAATAAAGTTTTCTACCACTTTATTGCAATATTCAAACCAAAGTTTTTGTAACGCTAAGCTTATCGAGGCAAAATGGCTTCAATGTGTACCGGCACCCTGAATCAGTATATCCAGTTCGTAGAACGAGTATTTAGGACCTCTCAAGGCAATATTTTGTCGCGGTTGCTTTCGCTAAGAGATGAACATGTCGGGAACAGGAATTTACGCTCGAGTGACATCGCAACACTCGTGGAAGGAAACTGTGTCGCGCCTTTGGACGAAATTATCATAGCGCATTTATTGTGCCTCAGAGTAAGTGAAAATCATATCTTTACCAAGCGTGTCACGAAACTCAATACTGCCCCTTGAACAATATCATTCTGTTCATAATTTCAAGCTAAAAAAATGTTTGCAAATTACTTATTATTATATTTACATACAATAATTTGGCTACAAATGTCATAAAGATTGTATGTAGGAAATGCAAGTTATTGTGTAACATACATATAAACTCCAATTATGTTCTCATGAACTCTGATACTTTCACATTACTCTGCATTGTCAATATGCATCAAAAGATCTTGAAATTATATTCATTACTAGCGACCCACCCTGGCTTCGCACTGATACCAAACTGCACAGGATCAACTGCTAGGCTAATCTGAAGATTCCCTGAAAATTTCACAAAACCGGTCCAGCCTTTTTGGGAGTCTATAGGGTACATACATCCACCTATATATTAAGAAGATTCAAATATTTCTCATGTTTTTCAGGCACTACACATTAGAGATTATGTAGAAGCATACAACTACCAAAGCACATGTGTGGCATGTGTTGTCCGACTTCTCCAAGCACAAAAAGAAGAGAACTGGACTCTGCCATTGATGTACACTGTTTGCCTCGACTTAAGGCTTGTAGCACAGAAGGCAGAGGCATGTAGTCGTAAGTATTACTCTCCTATGTAATTCTTTGTAGTTCTATTATCACATTATGTCCAGTTCATGCACGCTTTCATGTAGATCTTTTGTGCTATGCCATTCAATGAAACTCATGGCTTTTTCGAGAGTGTTTCACAATTTCTTTGATTTATGAAGACCATTTTTTTTTCTCTTAAATTTGGCTCCACACTTGAGCATTTAGCCAGTGTTAAGTTTAGTAAATGATTCAATGATAAATGAGTTACAGTCTCAGTCAAGCAAAGTAGGTCAAGGTCAAGGGGTCATGCCCCAGTAAAGTGGTGGAGAATTTACTAGTTTTCTTTGGAATTTTGGAAAAATCACAAAAATTCATGTTTCACATCATTATACTACAAACCAACACTCATGCACATTCACAAACACTTAATGAATAAAAATGCACATTTTTTACACACAAACACTCAAAAAATTACATGTTTTGGAAAATAATACAATGAAGTGAGATGACTTCTTCACGTTCCTGCCAAAAACTCCATATCTTTCTTTGGGTTATAACATTTCTCATCCCAAATATATGGGTCCCATAATGTACGGCAAGAAAGCACAACCGATAATTCGTGTATGTACAACCATCATCATGACCCGGAAGATGTCCATCTGCTGAACATGCCTCCCTCTTAGAGCGCCACACCGAATGCCAACCTGCCACTTGCAACTACCAGTTGCCTGCTATTTTCACAATGTCGTCGGTCCACCTACTGGGAGGCCTGCCTACTGCGTCTTCCGGTTCGTGGTCACCACTGAATATTTTTTTTTCCCCATCAGCCATTGGTTCTTCAAGTGATGTGACCTGACCATTGCCATTTCATCTTGGAGTAAACCTTCTGTACTTTTACTATTGTTCAATCTGTGCTCATAGTAAAGAAGACAAAACATCTTATCAATGTTTGTTTGCTCTTTTACAGCTCAAAGCAATGGCAAAATCATGGAAAAAGCAGCTGAGAGCTTGCTGGCTTGCTTCAGAGTCTGCGCATCAGATAACAGATCCTCCGAAGAAGACACAAAGAGAATCGGCATGTTGAACCTCGTCAACCAACTCCTTAAGGTATATTTCCGTATAAACAAACTGCACCTATGTAAGCCTCTCATAAGAGCTATAGATTCGTCACCGTTTAAAGATCAGTTTCCACTCGCACAAGAAATTACGTACAGATATTTTGTGGGCCGTAAAGCGATGTTTGATTCTGATTACCGCTCAGCTGATGAATATCTATCGTACGCATTTCAAAACTGCCATCGAAGAAGCAGCAAAAACAAAAGACTGATACTGACATACCTTGTACCAGTGAAAATGTTGCTAGGTTTCATGCCGGCTAAGCATTTGCTACAGAAATATGATCTGATGCAGTTTTGGGACCTCGTATCAGCTGTTAAGAATGGAGACTTGCGCGGAATCGATACAGTTATGGAGGAACATGAAGGGTTCTTTATTAAAGCCGGTATATATTTGATAGTAGAGAAATTGAAGATTACAGCATATAGGAACTTATTTAAAAAGGTTTACTTAACGGAGAACACTCATCAAATCGATATTGCTAGCTTCCAAGCCGCATTGCAGTTGATGGGACAGGACGATGTAGATTCGGAAGAAACTCAATGTATTGTTGCCAATTTAATTTATGACGGAAAAATTAAAGGATACATCTCGTATCAGCACAAAAAAGTTGTGGTAAGCAAACAAAATGCATTTCCACCTTTGTCTAGTTTGTATTAGGATCTACTCTAGCAGAGCTAAGGAATGAGTAATTTTTTATGTAATTGTTCGAATTTCTGTAAAATCCATGTGATTAAAAAAATTCAAATCTACAAATCTTTTTACTTGCCTTGATATCTCTTAAATAAATACAAAAATTTAAAGGTTGAGAGTTTTATATTTTCCAAAAACGAAAAGGCAAAAAAGTACTTTTTGCCCATGAAAAATAGAAAGAAGAATATCAAGGCGCGAGCTGATTGACGAGTGCCCTTTATAATTAGGCTGCCCTTTAAATAAAACACCAATGACATTAAAACATTTTTTATTAAATTCACAATATATTTCAAAGAATAATACAAATATACTAAATTTTAATGATCTCTGCATTCTGTATAGCATCATTTCAAACAATGCTTGCTCATAGGTAAAGTCTTACAGGTAAGAATATTAATGGATATCATTACAGAGATTATTTTGTTGATTAGGTAAATAAGATCTTTATAGTTTACAAAGATAAAAGTTTGTGTGATGTGCAATTCTACATTTTGTCTTGGTACATACTGATTTTGAAGAAAACGATATTTCAATAATATCGTTTTCTACAACCTAAACCTACAGGCTGATTGATTTGCAGACCATGGACACTATTTTTGAATCGCTCGTATGATTTCGCACGAAAATATCATGCGTAATGCAAGATTTCATATTGATAGTACGCAAATTCGAATGGTTCACACCACTCGTTGCGCTAGCGAGTGATATGATTATTTCAAAAATGCAACTTTTGTTTAGGATTTCGTTTTAAAGTCAGTCATTTAGCATGATTTCGCATGATATTTTTATTCGAGATATCATACGGGCGATTCACAAATCGAGCCCAATTTCGTTTCAAGGCATGTTTAAACAGGCCTAGGGACTCTATTTAGATTGCAATTCAATCACCTGTTGAACTTGCGTTAAATATCGTTTTCTGTTATATCATAATATCGTTTGTTTTATCCGCTACTGCTGCCTTATTCCTTTCAAATATTTTCTATAAAATGTGTCAGTAATCATCTGAATTAAATACGACCATTTCACACTACCTGCTCAGGTCGGTGCTTCCAGGCATGGAGTTTATTTTATTCTCGCCTTTATTTCAACCGTGCTTAAGATCTCATTTGCTTATATTAATAGTTTAACTGTTCACTCTTGGTCGTTGCCCGATCCGGCAGCTCTTGGCAACAGGAAGTATTCAGTGTTTGGTTAGATTAGTATAGTATAGGTTAGTTAGTTGGGAATCGATGATTCCCAGGATGTGTCAGAAGATCGATTAAATTCTCTCCAAATAATCTAACAGTAAATATCAAACCGCTAAGGCGACAGGGCACACCCCTTCTGGGGTGCCAGGTTAAGTGCCTCAGTTCTGATGTCCCCTGCCAGGTGACGGCCCAAGCCGAGGTTCGTACCGCAGCAGTGCCCTTGCGCTAGTCGCCCTATTATTTAGAGTCCAACGTCATCTGCGTTCGCCAAAAGTTTGGTAAAGCAGTAGACAAAGAAAGCAATAGGCGGCTGGATACATGTCTCATTCTCACAAAAAAAAATATGAAAAATTAAGTATTACTCAGTCGTAAATTAAGTATTAAGTGTCGGTTATTATTACTGCATCCTGATCGGTCGAAAATTAGGTTCTTAGTAATGGTAATCGTGATTGGTTGATAAAAGTGAAGTTCTGTCTCATGTACGGCCACGCTACCGACGTTCTATACATATACTTTTATATTATGTAGAGGCCAACAGCATTTTCATCCAAATGACCCGTGTTCGTTGCGTATTTTGTCATTTCCACGCATACTTTGGCAATTGTGTGTTAGGTTTTATGAAAACTTGTGCTATGGAAATGAAGTCGAGAATAAAATGAACTTATGGCGGTTTTCGCTTCGATTGCGTCTGCAGTGAGAATAGACCGTTAAAATTAATGTTTTATTCGAATATAGAGGTTCAATTCCTTACGGATGTGCGAAGTGTAGAATTACATGAATTCGTACGAATTATATTCGATAGATATGTTTTTGGTTATTTGATATGCCATTCTATTTCTATGACTATTGAAGCTCATACGTGTTTACTAAGTACTTACGGAAGACATATTTTTTTCTTTCTAGGTCAAATTGCACATCACTTTCGTAGATTTTGTAGAAAAATATGAAGAAATATTTGACTACCTATTTATATTCACCTTTTTAATCCAAATTTATCTTACATATAGCTCTTATCTTATTTTTATTCTTTAACCAAGCTAACCGGGTATATAACATGCAAAGCTACTTAGATATAGTATATATTTTTCTTAATATTAAGTATTCCTTTTTTTAAAGTTAATCTAAATAATGTTATTAATGGATGAAATACCAAGTAATGGAGCGTTATTTCTAAGCTAAATTTTATTTACAAAACAAAAATTTATTATCTAACACTAATTCTAATACTATACCAGCAAATAAACCTAACATAAATTATAATAGTAGGTAGGTACCAGCCTACACAAAGATTTTCTCATATAATTCAATAATGTACATACTGATTTCATCTATGTGCAATTAAATATGTGAATATTATGTGTAATGTGAACATTCGGAATCAGATGTAACAATTTTGAGGAAACTGCAAATGTACTTACGCATTATAACTCGAGAGTGCTCGAAAGAGAAATTTATACTTTTGCGCGTTTTTACATATAACTAGCGACCCACCCCGGCTTCGCACGGGTGTAAAATAGAAAATTCATATATTATACAAGGTAACTTTTTAAGTAGTGCGTTTTTTTTTTTGTACTTAAAGATTGTTGAAAATAAAAGAATTTTTGGTACAAAATTTGCGAAATAGCTTCAAATGAAATTAGCTACAGCAAGAGATGTAGGTAGGTAATTATTGTATTATAGGTTATCCGACATTTCGTGTTCGATAATTTTTTATTGAATATTTATTAGTTAAATATGTTCTGTTAATGATACTGATTGCGTGATAATAAATTGCGCACTACTTAAAAAGCTATACTGTATAAACCTTCCTTAAAAAGCTATCCTGTATAAACCTTCCGTGAAAAATTATCTAACTGACCCCCGAATACTGAAACGCTTGTTAAGTTTGACAACAGATTAATTCTAATGCTGTCGTCAAAGTTAACAAACGTTTCAGTATTCGGGGGTGATGATGAAAACCGCAGCAAAATCAGTGGGCTTATCACGTAACTCTGAAAGAGATAGCGAGAGTTGCGCGAGCGGGACCGCGCATAGTACGACTAAGTTGGTACGAGCGAGATGGCATGCTCTCGCAATCAGAATCACGAACATTTCAAAGTTAGAGGATAAGCCCGCTGTTTCGCGATAAGCGCAACACAGAAGCAAGCGGAGAAGTAAGCGGATATACCTACAGACACAGACGCGGAAAGCGACTTTATTTTATACTATGTAGAGATGAGCAATGAGCATAGCTCGGTCGCCCAGGTACACACTGAATATTATCTACCGTCCGTGCGCGAGTTGAGTTGAGTTGTTGCGTGCTTTCGAAAGCTTTGAAGACCTCCGACCGCATTCAACTCGCCCGCTAGTTGTAGTTACTATAATCCTTTTGAACAATAAGTTCGAAGAGTTTTGGCGGGAACGCGAAGAATTCATGTGACGTCATTGTATTATTTTCAAAAAATTGTGTATATCGAGTGTTAATGTGAAAAAACGGTGGATTTTTATCCATTAAGTGATCGTGATCGTGCGTTAGTGTTGGAAAATAGTATAATGTTGTAAAACGTGAGCTTTCGTGTTGTTTCGAAGCTTCCAGTAAAGCTTCCACCACTTTACTGAAGCATGACTTAGACTAGACAGTGACTTAGACTATGACTGAGACTTGTTTTCATTTTGATTAATTGAAAATATAACTTGACACTGGCTTAATATACTATGTGTGGAGCCAAAACAGAGAAGAGAATGTAGAGTAGAATACACGTTCTACATTTTTACTTGCTCTACATTGGTACTAGAACGCAAGTGATAAGTTTGTAAAAAAAAACTAAGAATTTCCACCCACTTCTATGAAGAAAGAAAGAAAATATTTTTATTTTGCAACAATAGTAGGTAACATTAATTATTTTGAAAGGTAGGCAGGTGAGCACTATCATATAACTATAGCTAATCAATGTTATGAAAAACGGTACAATTGAACTGGTACCATACCTTGACGTCCTTATTACGATTGTGAGTTTCGCTCGGCAATCCTAGTTATCCTATGAACCTAATAATCACCGTAATAAGGACGTCAGTGTACAGGCCCAACTCAATTGTACCGTTTTTTTACATAATCATCGCAACTACGTACCTAAATACAGTTTCAAATAGATATGAGGAAGTACCTATTAGAAGTGTGTGAAAAAGTCTTAGATTTTTTTACAAACATCACTTGCGTTCTAGTTAACCCAATGTAGGGCGTGTAAAAAAATGAAAATAGCTTTTAGCGATATAGCTGCCTGTTAAAGATGGTTGCGCACGCGCATTTTAGTTCCGGTCAAATGCGAACTTGTGCAGCGGCGGGCCTTTGAGCAGCTCGTCCTTGTAGGCGGCCAGTATCGCGCGAGACATGCTCGGTTCTGCTACGCTTGCTTCCAGGAACTGCCTCATTAACCTGAAAACAGACAGGTCTATCAGAAACAAACCTACATATTTATGTTCTTACTTAGGTACTTGAAATCAACATCATCATCAGCCATAAGACGTCCACTGCTGAACATAGGCCCCTTAGAGCGCCACACCGAACGATAACGGGTGGAAACCAACAACAACAATGTCAAAAAACCTTTCCTCCCCATCGGTTATCGTTTCCTCGAGTGATGTGGCCTGCCCATTGCCACTTCAGCTTGCAAACTCTGATAGCTATATCGGTGACTGGTTCTTCGGCGAATATACTCGTTCCGAATTCTATCCGCGCAAAAAAACTCCGAGCATAGCTCTCTGCATTGCCCGCTGTGTGACCTGTGTGTGTTTCACCAAAAGGCCAGTAGTCAAGGACCACGTTTCAGTTACATATGTCATTAACACACATTGGTTGAAGACCTTTGTCTTCAGGCATTGCGGGAATGTGCGAATATTGTACATCACGAGGGCCAAAGTTCGTTGGTGGTGGTAGCGGGGCATCTGCCGGTGATTCTTGGCACCCCTGCTCTTCCGTTACCTGGCCCGCTACCTGGGCCAGGATTAGAGGAGCTACTACCAAAGTACTTGAAATAACAATTAATATAATTAAAAGGAAAGAAAACACACGACTGCAAATGTCGCCAATATCATTCACGTAGACTTTGACTTCAGGACGTAAAGACGATTCCAATGACACTCGTCAAATTCGGCCAATCCGTTTAGGCTACAGGAGATAATATAGGAAGAAAAACATACTTGCATACACCCTTAAAACAATGCCCTCATTTTTGGGCAGTTGGGTAAAAACAAGTGCTCGTTCTCATTCCACCAGAAGTCGACACCCACAATAATTCTGAAGAATATTATGAGAAAATTATGAAAGATTTAGAAAATGGTGAATCAACCGCAGAACAAGATGATGAAATTCTGAATGAACTTTGTGTATTTAGGTACCTATTGGATCCGATTGTCTCGTGAGACTGCAACAGTTCTGGGTGATCGCCCACGGTGTCCGACAGCGCCGCGATCATTACGTCTGTAAACAAACTTGACAGTTATTACTAATTACGTCTGGCAATAAAGTCTTAACTGTAATCTGTTACAGTGCAGATCATCTGCTGCTTGACTTTAGGTAAAACTTGTTTCGTAATGGCATATTAAACACATTAAAAAGTGGCACAGGGCATTGAACCAACATTTTCACATTCGATACGTGCCTTTGACCTCTTAGATTGAATATTCACGCAATATTATATATTTTTTATAAGATCGTTATTTGATAGTAAATACCTTACATATTTGATCTATCAAACCATTTTTCTCCACTTCGCCTCAGTGACTCGCCTTAATCAAAGTCACTACCCTTCGATACTACAGTTGCCCATGGTCATTCATGATAAAATGTGCAGTTTCCACCCTAACCGTCTAAGCATTCTACCTGCGCGACGGTCCACGCCTGCTTAGGAATGTTACCTATCATAATTTGTGGTAGACATTCGCGCGCGAGTGAGACAACGGTCGCGCGCGTACACCCAACCAAGATGGCATTCATGGATGCAAACGTACCAAGAACCTTCTTTTCGATGGTTCGAGAGAGCTGCCCCCTCTCGGCCTCCAGCTCCAAGAATGCCATGAAACGCTGCGTGGCCGCGCGCGCCGACGCTGGATCCCGGGACAGCGATTGAGAAAACATCATCTGTGAACCATAGAAATACACTTAGATAACAATGTGAAGGTTCCAAACCAATACAACAGAAATGAAAATAATATGTACCTAGGTTTATTACATAATTCCATGAAACTAAGTTTAAAATGACTTAAGGTCAGTTTAAAGTGGTCAGAATCAGAATTTTGAAATATTCTAGATCAGAGGTTCTCAAACTTTTTTGACGCCCCAAAACGAAATATTTGACGAGGCCTAAAATAATCAAAAACTGGTTTTATGTGTTGGTGTTATGTGTTATTAATAATCATATTGCTAAACATTAACATTTGCATTTAATGTGAGGTACTAGGTATGAAATTGTTATATATAACTACTCTTTTAGTTAGATTTTTTAAAACTTTATGTTGGAAAAAGCCACTGGTTGGTGCTTATAGCCAATACTTTTTTTCATTATGACCAGTATTTAAAATATAATTATTTTCTTTCTTTCTTTCTTATTTTTGCGCCCCCAAAGTGTCTTTGCGGAGCCCTATGGCTCCTCGGAGCTCACTATGGGTATGACTGCTCTAGATCATAGGTACCTTAGAGAGCTGATAAATGATTTCCTCCAAAGTATACTCCGTGTAAAGATTGTCGGCTGCCTTCAGCTTGTCCATCATTTCTTCGTACTCTTCCTCGCTGATGATGGGTCCGTCTCGATCGTAGTCTGACGTGCCTAGAATCAGTGCAATGTTTCTTTGGTGATGTTGAATCAGTAAAAAACTAACTTGGACATGTTACCTTGTCTCGATCTAATGTTATTACCTAAGTAATTCTTTTTTTCGATAGTCCACCCAAAAAAGTTAAGTTAAGAATGGTGCGGTCTATGATGGAGCACGATTGCTCGTATCGTCATATTCTGGCATAGATTTTTTTTAAACTTTTTTATTTTATTTTATTTTTTATAGAAAACCCGGAATTGGTTATCCTCAGTAACGATAAGTTTGAGAAAATGGATATAGCTAAGTAAGTGCAAACACGTGTGTTAGAACTTAGAGCCCAACCTGAAATTCTCGAAATAAATAGCCAAGGTTTTAGTAAAAGTCAAAAAAAGCTATGAATCTTAATCGTGTATAGAAATTAATCAAAAATTAGAACATACGGCATTTTTTTTTTCAATTTTAGCCCAAATTACGGCAATTTTCAGGTCTTTATACGGCAGCCCCAAAATCGACTTGGAACAACACTGGTCATGTGTATACGTCTTGGAAAAACAGGCATGCAAGTACGCAAATTGCATGCAAGTTTAACTTGCAAATATATTCACTGTGTGCTAGTAACTTGTATGTGCCAATAACTTGTATGCAAGCTATTGATCTGTATAACAGGCATTTGTATTACTTTAGAGAACGTTAATCTTCAAAACTTTATAGTTTTATAATAATATTTTTTTTGTAAAATGTGTGGCAAACAATTAATATGTACCTTATTTCTATAGTACCTACTAGTTATAGATTAAAGCAGAGAAAAACGCTAGAGATTTGTTAAGGATACAGTTTTACTCTAGCTTATGTACTTACCGATAATGTTAGTCTGCAGCATCGGGTCGAACCGCTTCACGGGCTCGGGTCGGATCTCCATCGGCAGCGCAGGCATCGGAGACAGATTGTTGTTCAACTCCCAGTTCTTGGACGCAATGCTTCGGATGATGTCGGGGCTGTTGCCGAAGGGGAAAGACTGGAGGGCTGAATTACGATACTGGTACTCCTGGAAAAGGATGAGTAACTACGTTATTTTTCATTTTATACGTAGGGTACTAGGAACATAATCAAGGAACATAATGGTATCTAACGAGAGTACAGAATTCTCCCATTATAAGTACCTACATAGGTTATTATTAACTTTTTTTTGTTTTGTTTTTCTGTTAAATAAATAATTTTCTACTGTTAAATAAAGGAGAGATAATAAGATAAAAAGTTTTCTCCATTTACTTACATTATGTTTGCAAATCAAAACACAATATTGAAATATTGTACTTTGATTTACTTTTTACTAGCTGCGCCCCGCGGTTACACCCGCTATTCTACAGGAACCGAATATTTTTTCCGTGATAAAAAGTAACATAATCCAGGGTATAACCTACTGCTATACCAAATTTCATTCAAATCCGTTCAGCCGTTACAGAGTAGAACGGGAACAAACACCCTTAATTACTTACTTAAGTACATACTTACACAAACTTTCGCATTTATAATATTAGTGTGATACTGGACTATTGATATAAGGTGTGGTAATGAAGAAATTTTGAATATTCCGTTCCTTTAGAACAACGGGTGAAACCGTGGGGCTCAGCTAGTTATATATATAGAACACCTCACTGCCTTAGGTATATTCATATACGTAGGTACCTGTTACGATGATTACTGTTACTACGAAAATACTAAGCCCTAAAAGCATAGCTCTCGTCAACATGAATTTTGATCCCGGTCGTAAGCGCAATTAACTACCTCGTCCCGCACCCAGGGAGAATGGAGAGTTGTAATAAGAGACAAGGGGCAAGAGTGTGCACGCGTGATCAACTGGTATTGTTGTCTTTAGATATACAGGGTGTTTCGTAATGAATGGATAATCCGTTGTCTACGGATGGGACAGGAAAATAATATAAAAAAGTGCTGAAAAATTTCATAATTTTCGACTTTTTGGTTATTTAAGACACGAATTTCATTGAAAAAGACTTAGAAAATGTTCGATAACTCGAAAACCGTGAGACTTTTACGGAACACTAATTTTAATATTCTGAACAGTCATGATGTCCTCCATCCGCGGGTCAAGGCTTATCCATTCATTACGACACACCCTGTATAAGACGCGTACTTATAGGTACCTAGCTCCTAGAGTAGATATCTACGTTCACCAAGCACCTGTATTAAAGCTAAGCCTAGGGGTACAACACCTCGTTCAATTACGTTATGGCCCTATCTATGCGATCGTTAAACCCGTAGTTAACCTCACTCCAGCGGTCTGAAAATTGATCTTCGGTTAACTGCTCCCGTTCTATTTTTATCTTTATTGTGTTCACACCATAGAAAACGGTATTAGGGCTGGCTTCAGTGGGTAAACATTTTGCTGGAGTGACAGCTCGGAAGACTATAAAATATTATTCTCGCGTCGAAACGCGAAATAAAAGCATACCTAGGTAGGTACAACGACACGTGGTACCTACCTACCTAGGTAGGTACAACCACACATGGTTTGGCTCCACATGTTGTGTATTTAGCCAGTGTCAACTACTGTAATATTTCGAATGAAGTCAAATACATAGTTACGTTACTTGAAATTGTCTAAATACACATGTCGATCCAAAAAACACGAGAAAAAAAGGCACACGTACATTTTTTTGTCTTTCATGTCTTGACAGTGACAGAAAAACTCAAGGCACATTTAACGCCATCTATTGGGTACTTTTATAACAAGGATTTATTTTTTTTGGAATACGCCTCATTAATTTTGTTTGGTTTTTTGTTTTGTTAAAGTTATTAACATGCAACCGCAACAAGCACCACACGGTACGGGCCCAGGAGTCCCTTGAGCAGTAAAAAGGTATTTCAGTATTATAACTACCTACGGGATGAGACTTTGTGTGGAAGTTCGTCATTTTTACTTTGTATTTGAGAGCACAATGTCCGAGTCTCAGTTCTGAGCCCTAAACCTGCGTACGAAGTCGCGGGCATCAGCTAGTCTCTCATAATATCCAATAAGGTAATAAGATTACAAAATTTCTATTCTCTTTGGCTATAAATACTAGTATGATAATCAAAATTCTGAATTAGTTAAATTTAATAGTATTTTTATTGTATTAGTACTTTGTATTGACATGATTTAAAACATAAGTAGAAGAATCCACTGGCACCTGACTGACAGTCCTAGACTAGTTCGGGATCAACTATCATTGTAAAAACTGAATTAATGTCAAAATAAATAATTTAGTAAACGTTTAAGTAGAATGATAAGATGTAAATAAAACGCATTTTCCGTTTGATTCGATCTCCGACATAAAAACAAAAAATTAAAAAATTCATCGAAACATTTTGGTTAATCTTGTCATAAACAGTCACATATCGCCATGCATTACGAGTATTAATACCTACCGACAATGACACATCGATCTAAGGCGTTTATTTGCGTCAAAATGCCTCTAATATTACCCACCACACGGTCACGTTCTAATATCATTACTTAACAAACCAATCGGGCACAATCACGTGCAAGCAGAGCCTTCGGTAAACAAGCGAAGGGCATGTAAACAAGCCGAGATCGATCAAAACATATCACGCAATTTTCCAAGAAGTGTTTGCGAAAGCCACGCGAAACCTAAATGGAGAGCATTTGCAAAAATCTTCTTGAAGAAATTCTTTAGGTTATGCTTAGAATGATTTAACAATACAGAACCTACACGCGAGTTTATTGCAGTCGGGGCCTGAGGTGAAGGGCGGGGGTACACTATTGTTGTGTACGTTCACTTGTAGCTTGCTTGATAATCAATATTTTCTTTTCAAATAATACAGCCACCACTGCTTGTTTGTCGATATCGATACGTCGGAGACTAGTTCGGTCACATCTGTAGCACATTCCTAAGCTCGGCGCTCAACTCACGCGTCGACTGTCCGCACCTCTCACAGATGAATGCACCTCTCAACTGTCGCTGGCACAGCGCCGCACGCAGCTAAGGTCCGCTCTAGCCAGTACGCACAGCTTCGGTGGGAACCCCCTCACTGATAAGTATCTCCTCTCTCTCCGCTTCGGTGGAGTACATATAATAATACTACTTATGGGGATTGTAACTACCTTCTCGCCTGGACAAACCACCAAGAATTTGTCCAAGATGGTACTTACTTACCACGTAATAGTTTTTTGCCATTAGAAGTTTAAAAATATATATTTTAATCAAATATATATTTTAATCGTTTGTTTCAACCGATCCCTATTTGCAACCAGCCAGGATCACTCGATACCCCATTACTAGAAGATTAATTTCGGGTCAAGGATCGACACTGATTGACCTATTTTCAACCTATCGTAAGTATCGACTTAATAGAAAAATAACAGCTGTATCCTTAAATAGAAAATTCGTAAAATGTCTTTAATTTATTTCAAGGCTCGGTGAAAGAAAAGGTACGCTGTTTGATCGGAAAAGAGCAAAATAACGCAAATAAGGCTTATTGTTAAGACTTCACCTTATATAGGTTCATTGGTTGATAAATAAATATTATTTTGTTTAAAACGAATAAAAAAACATGGCCGGATGTTTTGGTAATCATCTGTTTGTGTATTTTTCTATTTCCGGCTTGCGTATACACATTAAGTAGTTTTAATATATTTTCTTAGTAGGTAATTAGCCTAATAACAATTTCAGTAACTTATTCGGCCAGCATTTTGGGCACGATGCCTGCTGGTAGCGGTTTATTAGATTAGGGTTAGTTTTAAGTTGTATATATATTTATGATTATTTTTACTTAGAGTTTATTTTAATTTATTTACTATTTAATGTTATTTAAGTAACTTAGAAGCAAAAAAAAAGAAATCATTTCTTAGGAAATCTTATCGTATCAAGCCTTATATTTTCAGTTTGATAGCTGTACCTCGGTTATGGAATATAATTATATTAAAGAAGATTTTATTTACAAATAATTTCGAAGATTAGGTATTCGCTTAGTTTAACTTAAAAAGAACTTGAATTATTGGCTTATTTTGTCAAGAGAAATATTTACCCTAAAAACTATTTACTTTGTTAAAATAATTTAATATACTTAGTGTTGTCAGGATTATATGCCATACCAGACCTGCTATTATTGTCGCCCTTGACTGAACCATGGAATATTTTTCGAGTACTTTCTTACCTTAGCAGCTGCCTGTTCCATCAGCATGTTGCGAAGCTTCTCCTGCTGAGCAGATTCCTCAGCCGCCCTCATGTTCTGGGTGTAGTGCGCTCGAAGGTAGTCGATATTGAACTTTATCTCTTGAAGGAACGCAATCGCTTCCTCTTTAGACATCTGGGTTTATAAAAAAAATACTTCTTGAATCGCTTTGATTGAACTTGGATACTAACTCTCGTATGCATAATAATCGCTCAATAAGCTTATCTATTCTATAAGATGATCTGTCAATTTTTCGCTGGCGCGAGGTTTATGACTTTTGCATGAAAACGATTAGATTTTTTTTTTTTGGAACAGATTAGCTTAAGAATATTTTCTGTACTGTCATTATTCAGGGAGGAAACAGGAGAATAAGTTTGTATGGAATAGACGGTCGCCTAGTTACATCTTAAGGCTTCTACAAATGATACTAATCATACTAGTGACAGCAGCAGCGCAGATTGAAATCGAGCCCACGCGTTTTGCAATACAAGATACAAGGAACTGTATAAACTGATACACCAAATAGCAGCGCCGAGCAGGAGCCGCGGAGCTGGTCTGGCGTATAATGGTTCACACAGTGTCGTGGATTACAAAAGTCGTGGGACCCTATTCCTGTGCGCTCGAGATTATCTCGGTCACTGTCTTTCTAATTTTGAATTTAATGGGACTGAGAGTGACCGAGATAAAATGTCATTTCTCCGAATAGGGTCCCTGGACCTGCGTTTAAACTGCGCGGTTGCTGACACGCGTCCAGCTTATTGTAAAAAAATCTTATACCGAAAAAAATACCAATGAAAACTTTTAGATAATTAACTGCATTTCTCAGCGATCATCATAATATAATAATACGGACTTAGTAGGTATGTGAACATCACTCACCATTCCTTCTCGTAGGAACTCTTCAACAGCTGTGGTGACCCCTATCTCGTCGCCCGTCCAGAATACGTACTCAGCCATATCTAGCGGAGAGTACTGGACGCCGGAATAAGCCGCGTAGTGATCCATCTGTTACAAACAATTATCATCTAAGCATTTCCAAGCCAACACCTAATAAGTATAGTAGATTTTCCTCTTGTTATGTTGTTAGTCTTATATTATCACTAATAGTTAGCAAAAAATTTAAAAGTTGACAAAGGGCATAGACCTCGGAGTCCGTGGAGTTAATATTAAAAAAAAAAAAAAAAGCCAACACCTAGATACTTAGCTAGCAAATAGGATTTTTGCTGAGAGGGCCCTGAACAAAGGTCATTTTAAAACCTAATAGGTACTGTATTTTTTTCGGAAACTAATAGTTTTATTTTTGAAACTGTGAAACTTTTTTTACAAGCAAGTCATTGCCGACAGTCTGATCATGGCCACCTACTTTTAGGGAGGTGTATCTGCACTTATAATACTATTATGTACAAGTGTACTATCAACTAATTTATAGATGTATGTTATGTCAAATAAGTTAATGCCAAATTCAAATCCCGCGGTCAAACAGCAACGTAATAAAAAAAATACTTAATCATTTCTATGTATTTTCTTTACCGACAGGGGATGCAATTGCACTCCCTTGCACCCTGCTGCCGGCGCGCATGAGCCTGATTACCAATATGTAGAGGAAGTCTACCAGTTGTCACCTCTTGTCCCCAGCAGACCTAGCACGCGCACCGGGATAAAATGTCGTCCATCATTTTTATCCCGCGAGAACGAGACGGACGTATCCATATTCTAGCTTTGTCACGTTGACGCGAAGACAAAACGGGTGGACAAAACTTTATCCCGACGCGCTTGCTAGGCCTGCAGGTGTGACAACTGGGAGTTTCGTTTTAAATCCATCCCAGTTATATATACTTATGGATACAAAGGGATGGGGACAATAGGGATTGTTAGATTATTTCGTTCCCAGTTATTGTCACCGGAGGTGAGAATTGGAAAAAGTAAACTTATACATCCCCCAGGCATACCACGTTTTATTAAATTCGGACGAGTAGATTCAATTTTTTTTACTGAAATACTGAAATAGTATATAGTATAGCAGGGATTTTGTAGCGTTTTTTTTTTGTCCACTCACATTGTGATTCGTCTCCTTTATGATGTCGGCGTTGAAGGCGCGTCGGACGGCGGTGTGGCCGTTTGTGGGGTTGTTGGTGGCAGAACCGGGCTGCACGAGCCGGGCGGCTCCGTGAAACACCTGATCCAAATAAACTGAGCTAGAGATAACTGCACGCCATTATATAGAATATACATATTATATTTGAGACTAAGGATAGCCTTATCAATCCTAGATTTTGAAAATAATGTTAAAAGGAAATGGTGTTTTGACAAAAACAATAAATAAATAAATAATAATAAATAAATAAATATCTGCTAGAACAGACCGTTAGGTGCATGGCGACAGATATTTCATCTCGAGGGTGATAGGTATCCAGCCGAGTATACTAGATTTATTACCACAGGTGCCTCAAGCACATTTCTCCATGATTGTATTCACTAACGTAAGTTATTTATTTATGTACCTTAGTGGTGGGCTCTTCGCTAGGCGGTGCCGTAGGAGCCGTGCCGTCGATAACGCTGACTTGCGAGCCGTCCTGCACCAGCACTCGGTGAACCCCCTCCGAGGGAACGTCTAGCTGCGTGTGGGAGTGCACTCGAGGCTGTCCCTCGCCGGTGGAGTCAGCTGACGCATGCTGCTCCACTCGGGATACTAGCTCTCCATTGGCTTTCACTGCATCTGATTGGAAAACACGGTTGTAATGAACAGAGTACAAAACCACAACAAGGACAACACACAAAAAGGGCTACAAGGAGAATTCTGTATACAGAAGAAAAAAAACTCATTTGACAAAATGCGTGTTGTATGTGATATTGGAATCGATTCTGTTATACCACTCACTAAACTAAACCAATATGACAGGGTTAAAATTACATGCATCTCTTTTCATTTTAATAAAGAAGAAAAAGATTGCAATAGTTTTAGAGTTATCAGATTTAGTCTAGCTTAGAAAACGGTACAATAGAATCAATGTCAATAACGTCGATTCTATTGTATAACTCACTAACTAAAACAATCTGACATGACTATTAGTATCTGCTTTACCATTCATTACGATATGTGAGAAAAGGACTAACTAATTAAAAAAATGGTACAATAGAATCGACGTCATTCTCATACCTAATTATAAGTACGTCGTCGCCCCAATTCAAATTTTCACATTGCGCGCGAAAAAGTACTTAAAAAAAAAACAAGTCAGTGTCTGTGATGCAGATGAGCCTAATCTTAATAGAAAAACCCTGTGCATAAACAAATTAGAATAACATATTTAAAGTAAATGTAACCTTTCTTCACGGATAATACAGACTGACTGATACAGGGTAATACGGATAGTACTTAGGTATCGTATTAGGACCAATGGTATACCCACAGACCGCTTCAAAAATGTTACTCGCAAAGAGCATAAACTCGCAAAAATGATCTTTCGTGATTTTTGTGCGAAAATTTCATTAATTAATTTTGAACCGCCCAATCGAAACTGCGATTACCTCATTTCGCAAACGGCGTCGAGAGTTGTATTTGAAAGTTTTCCTGAAGTCTCTGTTGGCACGACAATCCAAATAAAAATATAATCCACATTCCATTAGTTTAATCCAATCAAACAGGATCGTTATGAAAGCTGCTCAAAGCTATTAGCACACGTTCGATAACAGGTATCAATGGGCTTATCAGAGCTTAACTCGTAACGCTGTTCTGCAACGGTGCGCTCTTTATCGAGTGAAACTATTTGTGTAACCAAAGTTTGTTTATGCGTATGTGTGTATTCTACTTAACATCAAAAGTACTGAACTGATGACATTTGGTTTCGGAAAGAAGAAAGAAAGAAAGAAAATAATTTTACTTTGCAACAACAGTAACATTAATTGTATTGAAAGGTAGGCAGTTGATCAATATCATATAACTATAGCTAATCAATGTCATGTGTCACAAAAATGGCCTCAACTCAGCATAATGCTGTTTAGCAAACAGCGCTGATCTTCCGTTGACGCCGTTCAGTGACGTCACGAAAGGCTCAAAACAGTAGTGCAACGTAGAAACAAGAATCAACAATTACAACAATCGGAGGTACAGGCTCGACCGTAATTCTTATCTTGGGTAACACATGAACTGAAGAAGGCTATCGGCTTCACAGTCATGGCTCTACACTATGTTACTATGTGTCGGGGAACACACACAAAGACACGACCCACACCCAGAGCAGGGCCCGTACCATGAGGTGCTTAGTGCGATGATTTTTAGGTTCAGCCGATGACACTGCGCGACCGCGAACCGTATCGCCACGTAATAAAGTGTATGGTCGCGCAGCGGTCTCGGCTGAGCCTAATAATCATCGCAATAAGCACCTCACGGTACAGGCCCAGGTATTTAAATTCATCATTCAAATATTTGCTCTACTGATAAGGTGTAGTACGCGCCACCAACAAAGCTAATAAGCCAAAATGGTCGTTAAGAACAAGGTACTTTTTAAGCTGGAAATTATATTATGTATTTTCTCTTCGAGATAGCTGGCAAAGTTGCCGGATTGTAGTAATTAGATTTTTTTAAATAAATCTTGTAAAGAGATTTTAAATATACATAAATAAATAAAAAGGTTTATCTCTGCTCATTATCGTCGTTAGTTAAGTACTTATATCCGTTTGTTGCCCCAGTAGTACCACGTGAAAAAAAGAACGTAGAACTACCAAGCGATCCAGTAGTTACACGTGTTACCTTTAGTATGTTGCACTTATCGAAGTTTTACAAAATTACAGTCAATATTCCTATATTCCGTTCTCTCATTGTATTTACTTTATTTTGTGATATTGATGTTTAAGTAACTTTTAAACTTTCGCGATTTGAACACATAACTAAACACAAACAATTTTTATAACAAAAACTAGTTTTAGCTAGTTTAGTTTTAAAACTAGTTTTAATGTATAAAGAATTATCATCGCGTCTGGTCGAAGCATCTCGTGACCAAAATGCTGGCCTCTACCTTGCCCAAAGAATCGCCATCGCTATTCAACGCGGCAATTCGGCCAACATTTTGGACACGATGCCTGCTGGTAGCGGTTTATTAGATTAGGGTTAGTTTTAAGTTGTATATATATTTATGATTATTTTTACTTAGAGTTTATTTTAATTTATTTACTATTTAATGTTATTTAAGTTATTGATATTAAAAAATAAACACCTAGTTTTAGCGTAGTTAAGTCCTGACAAGCATTAAAACATTAAAATTATTTGAGTTTTTAGTGCTGTGAGCGTTTTTTTTTCTCTTATTTATTAGCTTCCACAATGTGAGTTAGTTAAAAATTATGATACAGGAATATTGTGGACCCCGTCGAGCACAACTAAATGTTTAATATGCGTGAAGAGAGGACGGCCTTATTTTATGATATGTATAATCAAATTCAAATACATTTTAAGTACGAGCTTACTACAGTGAGTGTTCGGTTAGACGGCGGACATATTCTATATAAACAACTTTTGCTACGGAACCAAACATGAAAAGTGAAAAACAAATATCGCCGAGAATTAATAACATGGATTGTTTTGTAAATGGGCTTTGATCCCACACAAAAAATTGTTCCTGATGACGAGTACAATGATATGCTAGAATATTTCCCAGTGTAACCGAACACCTTGTATAGTAACACTATATATGAATAGGAGATGAAACCGTAAAACGGTATAATCCATGCAGATGAAAAGGTTTCTGATTTGCATTGGATGGACCGCTAAGTATTTAACGAGCTCCTATCTTATGTGTACAGATTTTATGTTTTGATTTTGTTTTGTATAAAATACGACAGGAAAAAAAGAAAATTAATGGATCGCCTCCTAAGGCGCTGACTTTAATATAAAACTACTCAAAAAATATACTTGGCATCAGCTTACAAATCGTCTACAATTTTCTCGTAATAATGCAAAACACAATCTCTTCATACCACTCATCACCATACAATTTAATAAAATATAAAATAGATCTACAACTGTTTAAACTCACCCAGCCTGTGGAACTCGACATGCGCCTTCATTTCGTCGCCATCCTTCGCAGGTTCGGCTGAAATTTGAATGCGTGAATTATTATTTTATTCTCAATGCTAACTAATATGGAAGCCAACTACTTTCAAAACACGGTATAAGGTAAACATTGTCAGACAGCGCCAGTAGCGTATCGTGAGGAATTCTGTATTGCCCCGGACGGCAAGTTACTGGGGCGGGCGGCAGTGGACTGTCAATGGAATCGGTCGCCCTTTACCCTCTCGTCCAGTGCCGTCACAATTTTTAATCCGATTTACCTACACTGTACAAATAGTGTTAAAAAATTTCGCATTTCTAATTCTAGTGTAATGTGCTTCGCACGTTATTATATACTTTGGATAAGCAGGATAAAAACGGATAGAAACGTAAAACGTAAACAAGGGTACGTCATTTTCTTGAGTAGACCAATCAGGATTCAGTACCCTCCACCTCACTACACCTCTGCTAGTTTATTTTTTAACAATGCGAGCATGATAGAACGTCATTGATGGAAATTATCATGAATATAATAATTCATGACACGCTAAAATATATTTTCGTGACAGCTAGAACTACATATTTTATTTTAATAAGCGGCACTCACGTTAAATTGAGTCGGTTATTCCGACTATAGTTTCAATCACATCCGGTGATATTTTTCCCGGAATGCTATAAGCAACAGGGCAAGACGAGGTCGAGCGCACGACACGCTTATAGCATTCCTTGAAACTGATCACCGATTTGATCGAAACTATTGTCGGAATAACCGACTCAATGTAATGCGAGTATTCCCGGTTTATTAAATAAAATGCGTCAAATTTACATCAGTTTTCATAGTAGAACTAACATATATTCAATTTTTACCTACTTATAATTATTTTTTCCTATAATGTAGCCACATAGCATGTATCTAATATTATTATACATTTCAAGAAAGTGTCATTTAAAACCAAAATGATGAATTTCATGGCTCTACTCTACAGAATTCGTAGCACTCATTTGTAGCACTACATAAAGTTTACGTAGCATGCGCCGCTACGTGGCTACGAAATCCGAAATCAACTATGAGGGACGTCGACATTCCTGCTCTGAGCAATGAGCATGTCTGGTGGTAATTTGTAGTAAAAAAAGAAGAAATAGAGAATAAACGTTTGAAATATGACTGAACATTGCTAGATTTTCGAAGATATTCATGTTTTTGCTGGGATTGGAATAGACTTTGTAATTATCTTATTTCATAAGTTTATAAAAGTGTGGTAAGTAGTATTTCTTTAGATTATCTCTATTTAATGCTCAAGACGTAGATTGGCTAGTTAACCTTAGTATATGTGCAAGGATCAATAGTACAATACAGATACAGACCATTTAATATCAAACTACCTTGAAGTCATTGCAGTTTTATCGAGTTTTTAATGAGCACTGTATAATGTTTAGTCAAATATTCTAATTAAACCATAAATACAATTGTTTATAAAATAAAAGTAATTACCCAGCTTTCGATTACCCAATTTTCACGATTTTTTAAAGTGATTTCTTCGGTTTGTGTATGTTATACAGTAAGCCCCATAAACTCGTAACCGTCCCCTCCTCCCTCGTCCTCTCACCTCAGGGTGGTATCATCTAACTATCGTACCTAGGTCTTCCTCTTTACATTTTCTAGCCGTGTTGTAGCATAAGCAGGCATTACAATAAATATTTATGAGTTTAGCTCCTGTTTCGAAGAAGTTAAAGTTTAGTAAAGATGGGAAAATGTAGAAAATAGGTCAACTTTCCAGCAAAATACCTATTTGTAAGAAGAGTAGAAGTACTTAACTCAGCTTGCCTCCTATCAGCTAAACCATAACACTTATTGTACCTTTTTATGCGTAAACGCTTGATAAACAAATGGGTATTTTTTAAAATCTGTCTCGCTTTCACTCTTGTCAGTGACAAGTTCAAGTTACAATGTTCAGGTTTTAAATATGAAATAATTATTGTCTAACACAAACCTTACTTATTTGGCATATGTAATTGACAGCGAAAGTGTACAGATCATTTTATAGCATAGTTACCTTATAGAGCGTTTATGCATAAGAGGAAAAAAAAAAAAAAAACTATTACAAAAACTTTTTTTAACAAAACGACAACGGAAAAATTTGATTGTGAATGGTACATAAAGTAGAAGCCTGTAATATAGTTATAACTACGTTACAGCTTTTGCTATATGACGACATCGCAGCGAAACATGCGTCGAAGCAATGAATGGTTTCCTATTTGCATTACTCTTTCTTAGAGACACACAAAATCAGCGACTAACCTCATACCTAACTACGTCGTAACTAATTAAAATCGTCCCAGTTATAACAAGTCTCACGAGTCTACGGACGCGTGCTTCCTTTCTGGAACTCCCACGCCGTGGACTTGACAGGTACAAATAATACCTTAACAATGAAACTGTTCGGTCACGTCCCACTCACCCATTTTGAGTTTCTCCAGCTGCTCCACCGGCACGTCCTGTAACAAAAGAAACGAATCTGTAGGCAGGTAAGTAGAATTGCTTATGTACAAAGAATTTCAAATTTTAAGCTACCCAGCAGGGCTAGCATGCGTACCGCGACAAAATATTTGTGTTATGCAAGAACGGGACACGGCTACGATTATGTATCCGTTTGTCTCATTTTTCAGGACATGAAGAGTAGAGATGATTTTGTCGCGGTGCGCATGCTAGCCCTGCAGATCAGATATTTAAATTAAAAAAAAAAGGGAAGATTGGCGAAAGAGGGAAAAGGGTTATACCGGGCAGTGGGCTGATTAAGCCGTCAATAATCATGATGACACAAACATCTGGCCTTCCATTCGGGAATAAAACCGCGGTACCTCTTGCTCGTAAGACAGAGGCACTACTGAGCCATACAGGTTGGATTTTATACGCCATGTGGTGTTTTTATGATATTTACACAAAGGGCATCTAATTTTTTTTAAATGTTGTACCAGGAGTATACTGTTACAGTTTTCAATTATAATACGTATAATATTTATTTTCAGGTCTTAGATCCTCATTTATTTGGTACTGCATTAGTCAGGGATGTTAGTTACAGTGTTATTGTATGATCACAACCATGATATTTTTATTGAACCTGTTTAATTAGCTGTACGTTTAAATTAAATTATATCTAACAGTATTCTAAGTGGGAACAGCGCAATAGATTTACTTTTGTGCAAAAATTTTTCTAAATAAAACAGAGGTAAGTGAGTGAGTACTCTGAGTAAGGCTCACAGCAGTATCAAACATGAAAAGATGTTCTTTGACTTTTCCCATTTACAGCATTTTTTCGCGTCGGGTTTTATGTACCTTGGAGAATCTGCGCTTATAATAAAACTCTTATTATATATATTGTACTTAGTGGTAGGGGTATTTTGCAGATACAAGCAATAGTGTGCAAAATTCAGGATTAAAGAGCAAAGTTTTCAGTGAAATTACTGGGTACAAAGGTATCTCGAGCGCCATCCTTTGCCGCAGAGAGTAATCAACTGTGAGTGTGATGTTTAAAGTTCTGGGTGGCAGTAAACTATTATGGGCAAGCGTGACGCGTACGATCAAACCTATGACTTGCTGTTCTAATCACTACATATGCCTACTGTGTAAATGTAAGTAGCACCATTTTTGAACAATACTGTAACAGGTTCTAAGGTGTAATAGTATGATAGCCTTGGAGCGTGGGTTTGGTATTTTTCGTGGTAGCTCAGAGTATCTCCTTAAAACTGCGACCAGAACCAAAAGAAGACGGGCAGCAGCTTTCTTTTAGTAAACGGTTAGCGTTCTGCGATCCCCAAACCATCTGCCAAGCGTGGGGATTTCGCACCCTCGTCCACTTTTTCAGTAGAGGACTTGTTCTGGCAGACGTGAAATAGTATTTTTTTCTTAGTTTAACATCCAACGTTTGACCTTGTTTTCACCTAGAAGGAAGGCGATGATACTAGATATCGAAGATGGAATATATATATATATAAGTAATACCTATTAGCCTGAACCAATGCCCTAGTTAACGCTTCGCACTCAAAGCTTCCCACTAGGATTCCATGCGTCGGGGATACCATCAAACACAACATTCACAACTAATACCCAGACCCAGAGCAGATATTTAAATTCATCATTCAATCAACTTGCCTGGAATCGAACCGGGGACCTCTTATAAAGCAGACGCGCTTCCGACTAAGCCAGGATGGTCGTCGAGAGTAGCACACACACAGGGTTGTATTTCTATCGATATATTCAATTTTACTTGCTTTTTTTTATTGGTGTTACCAAATCAGCCACGCGCGTGGAAAACTCGCAAGGAATGGCGCATGAAGCATAGTAAGTAGGTTTATTTTTATCTCAGGCAAGTTACTTTGGGTAGGTTGTTTTCCATCCGCTATTTGAATTATTCATAAGACGTATCTGATGCAAACTACAAATAGCTTATTCCAACTAAACTTATTTCATGTTCAAGTTCTAGTCCACTTTATCTTACTCGAGATTTTTGCAGATTTCGTGTGAAAGTTCGTTTCTATGTTTATTTATTCATTTATTTTAGTCAGTTTCGTCCATTGCGTACACAGGCCATTTAACAGGTTGATAGCTCGTAAATATTATTCCTCACAAAAATATTCCGCGCTTAATAGAATAAACTCGCCAATTGGCCGGCTCTTCTGATTATGAGTTACCAAATCGCAACCGCGATTAAAATACTCTTCTCGTCCGATGTATTGTATTTTAAAGGGATTTTTTCCGCATTTGCAATTAAGCGGCATGTGCGTAATATCACACTTCAAACTAATATTATAAATGCGAAAGCTTGTGTGTAAGTATGTAAGTGTTTTTGTTCCCGTTCAACTCTGTAAAGGCTGAACGGATTTGAATGAAATTTTGTATGAAGGTAACTTACACCCTGGAATGAACACATGGGCACTTTCTGTCCCTGAAAAATATTCGATTTCTGTAGAATAGCGGGTGACACCGCAGGGCGCAGCTAGTAATGATATAGATATAAATAAGAATACTATGTAAATTGTAAGTATATCATATCTAAACTGTTTTACGATTTGTTAAAACAATATTTGAATATTTAAATTGATGATTGAATGATGAAATGAAATGATTACATTTCTTTACTTTTTATTTAAATTTTTTGTAACATGGATATAATGGAAATCTGGAATAAATCTTTATCATTTCATTTCATTAAAAATTAAAAAGTACCTACTATACATTTTATAACAACCTGGCCTAACGTATAGTGGAGGGGATAAGTGACCGATATGCTGCATTGCAATAAAAAACTATAACTAGTACTTCGCCCGGGAGGACTACCTACAAAAAGAAATGAGATCCCATCAAAATCATTAAATGTAAATAAAGGCCAAGTCTTGCAAATCAATCCTTCCACCGTAAACTTACTTACTTTCGTTACTTTGCGAGACTTGGCCTTTTTTACATGTAACGTTTTTTATGGGATATATTTTAGTTTAGTATAACAAGTGCTAGATGCTTAAGACGAGGGTCTATAACCAATGTGTATTGCCACTGATGACATATGGAACTGAAACGTGGTCCTTTCTTGCTAGCCTTTTAGAGAAATTCAGAGTCACACAGCGGGCAATGGAGAGAGCTATGCTCGGAGTTTCTTTGCGCGATAAAATCTGGTATGAGGATATTCGCCGAAGAACCAAAGTCGCTGACATTGTTTTCAGGTTTTGCAAGCTGAAGTGGGAATGGGCAGGCCACATCGCTCGAAGAACCGATTACCGATAGGGAAGAGAAGTTCTTGAGTGGTGACAACGAACCGGAAGACGCAGCGTAGGTAGGCCACGCAAAAGGTTTACTGACAACATTATGAAAGTCGCGAGCAAACGATGGGAGCAAATGGCAAATTGACGTTCAGTGTGGCGTTCTAAGGGGGAAGCCTATGTTCAGCAGTGGACGTCTTCAGGCTGATGATGATGATGACTATAGCTTAAAAAAATATCTTTTATAACTCGAGTAGCAAAAAAAGAGAGCGGAGAATAATACTCAATTGCCTGCCAAAGTGGCTACTGGTTAACATCAAAGTAATGAAATCCTATTTGAATACTTTCAGCGTAAAATCTTCGGCCGGAATATTAAAAAGCCCTCTCGATGCTTACGACAGCTTTGGTGTCGCGATATTGAGTTAAAAATAACTTATTTATTTCAGTATTCTAATCTTTTTCGTGAATAGCATTTATGGCGTGATCATTTGAATAAGTTGTATTTTGTTACCTTGTTGCCGTTTTTAGGGTTCCGTAGTACTACAAGGAACCCGTATAAGTTCGTCATATCTGTTTGTTTGGCTGTCTGGCATCCTTATAACTTCCAAAGTTATAAATCTACATGCATGTATTATTGCATGAGTTTAAAAAAAATATGTTGGTTTGCAATAAAATTGGAAGCCCAGTTTGTGTTGTCTCTTTTAGGGCTCAACGCTTTTTGCGTTCACCAAACTCCGGTTATAGCTGTAAAAGCCGTTAGAGGCAAACAGCATAACAAAAAAAAGTGTTGTCTCATTCTCGGCCGTGTGCTCGGAGGGTCAACATGGCCTGAGGATATCTCGCGTAGAGGTGAAACATGTGTCAGTACACTAGGTCTCTAGGGATACCTTGCTGTGATATTTTTTTATTTTATTTACTATCGTGTTATTACATATAGGACAACAGTTTTTTTTATTATATTGTGTTATTATAATCAATTTTAATTTAGAACACATTAGTCCTTACGGATACGCTTAAAAGCGACTGATTTAGGCTAATATATTTCTGATTATCTGTATCAGGCATAGCGTAACACGGTACGGCCCAGCCGGAGGAGGTACTGCTCTATGTTTAATTTAGAATAATTATTTTTAGTTAATAATATTTCTAGAATATTCTGTTTATATTACTTTCATTTTTATTAAATACTCTCTGTAAATTTAAAGACAAACAATGGGCTATTTGACAACATTGAAAATATACTACAAATTATGGTCATCCTATCAGATACGTATATACAGAAACATATTTCACTTTATTTTAAACTAAAATATGTATATTTTTTGCAAATTACACGAAAAAATAATCAAATCATGTTAGAAATTTTATCTTTGACAGGAACGCCTTGCGATTGACTTCACACGCAAGTAAACATAACTGCCTCGACTGATTGTAGTTCGCGTTTCATGTCTTTAGGTGTAATATTCGATGTTTGAAATTCATTTTCATTTTTTACTCACAGAAAATAATCTAGAAGTAAAAAAAAACCTCTTCTGTGGTTTACTACTGCTACTGACTTGTTTACTTACGTGTGACGTCACACGTGTCATATCACTAAGGCCATTACAGAATCAAGTTTTTTGGTGCAGTTTTGGAAATTTAAACTTTAACATTGATTTTTTTATGATAATACAGTAGATCTGTCAGAAATATCAATGTAGTGTGCTTGATATGTACTATGGAATAATTTTAAACAATTTTCCAAAATTAGTCAAATTGCCATTGTTCCATTTGTACTAGACGTGACATAGTAGTGGAAAGACACTATAGAATGGTTAATACACACAGAGTTTAGTTATTCATTTATTGGAAACTCGGAAACAAAAACAACTGTATATTTTTAGCGCCACTACAACTACTTCTCAGCTTTGCGAGAAGTTTAATTTTAAGTTTTCGTTTTTCTCTTCATTTTTATTTACTTTATCAGTACTTATTTTGAAATGAATAAGTAACAAGACATATTACGCCTTCTTGTGCTTATAATTTTTTGAAAGAAATAGTACTTTTATTATATTTTACTATTATGTAGTACTAAACGAAAAACAAAAACACTGTGAACTGTGAATAGAATCCAACGACACCTCACTCGTCAAAATCGATCAATCCGTTTAGGTAACAGGAGGTAATAATAGAACATAGGTATCTTAATAGGTAACACACAAACATATGTACTTAAATACACCCCATATACATTATTCCTTCACGGAAAACGTGGAGAAACTGCTTATTTGCCTGTAAAAATGTTAGAGACGAGAGCTATTTTGAAACAAAAACAGAAACAGAAATATTTATTTCGTTACAAAAATATACAGACACACAAAAGAAACATAATAATGAATTAAAAATATATTATATTATATTTTGTTTTGGAATAGAATAGAATTAGTTTAAATTCGTTACTTCTAAGTAAAAACCGACTAGCACTTATGATTTTTAATTTTATTCGAAAAGACAACGTTCTAATGGGAAACTTATTGATCGAAGGCAAGGTCCTTTCCTCACTTTATTTTATTTATAACTAGTTGTTACCCGTGACTTCGTTCGCGTAGATATAAAAATTATCCTATGTCCGTCTTTGTGATATATATAGTAACTCCTTAATAAATTTTATCAAGATCCGTTCCGTTTAACCGTGAAAACGCGACAAACATCCAGACAGAGAGACAAAGTTATTTCTTATAGTTCGCTAGATGCCGTTCATCCATTTCTGTGCATTTTTTGACGTTTTGTATGGACTGAAAGTGATTCAGTATTCCCTACAATACTGTAGGGAATACTGAATCACGCAAGTGAAGTTTTTTCCTCGAGACAAACGTATTCATTTTTATACCTTGAAGCTTTATTGGTCATGGTACTACTAAGGCTGTATTCCTCTGAATTATGATATTAGTTAATATAATTATTTACATCGTTCACTTTCCTCCATAATCTCAGATTGTAACAAAAATAATAACTTCTTATAGATGAAAAAAAAATTGCTTATTGAACTTCTCTTGAAATTGATTATCCTTATGAGACCGTTTCATTAGGAACTACTCTCTAAAGTACGAATTAATGATTACCTTTTCAGGTAGTTACAACGAAAGTCTTTTGTTTTAAGTAAACCCTTTTATTTAAACGTAGCTACAAGCTGTTCAAGCCGACTTGTCACGAGTATAATAATAGGGAGAATTCTGGGAGGTGTCGAGATGAAAATAATTTCAGAAAAGTGCCGTACTTACCGACTTATTTTCCGTCCCATCTCTTCGATCTGAAACAAAGAAAAAGGATTACTTAAAATATAAAGTATCTAATAATCTTAGTGATTGATTTGATTTAGAAAGTTCTTTATTATGATAAATGGGTACATTTTTTTTTTTGTAAAAGCTCAGCGTTAAAAATAATCTTAGTAATGTTAAGTGTATACCTACTAGCAAACGAATGACTTGCTCATATTGTTATTTAGAAGTATTAAAATACTTTTCTTAATGCGTATCGGAAACAATAAACAAGAGCACAACATTCCTTAGTATCACCCACGCCCGTGCGGTCGAGCGCCCTTTCAATCGGCTCTCCGTTCTTACTTAACTTCGTCGTAATATCAATAAAACCACGCTTCGTCTAAAGGGATGGAGTCTTAAGCCCTAGGTAAGCAAAAGCTGTGAAGCATACCGCAGTGATTTAAAATTATTCCCTTGGAATTACTGTGAAATTGCCTCTTAATGCCGCCTAAGCAGATGGTTCTACTGCTTCCATTAAACGATACGAAAATGCTCGTGCAAAGTACTTTGACAGTCAAGCAAGTTTGTTCCGAGAAATAGACTACATTTGCGTAGGTGCTCGAATAATAGTGCCCCCACATATTCATATGAAATGTTTAATGACGAGAATGTTATGTACTGTTCCATTCATAAATATAACTTGTACCTACCATTACACGGTTCAGAATCTACGTCACAGAAAGGTCACAGATTATTACCCTGTATACATGACAGAATCTGGACGAACGGAGCGCACCACGTTTCGGTCAAAATACACCGGTAATAATTCACTCTTAATGGTTCATTGCTACATGCGTAGCGTTTGGATACTATACTAGGTTTTAGATAGCCGTTGGGAGCTCTATAGTCTTAGTCCCCGCAACACAAGTTTTCCATCCATTTTGGGGCGTTTTTATTGAAACAAAGATCTCGTAATGCTGTCTGTATCTATAAGAGGTAATTAAATTTTAGCTCCAACTTTATTATTATTACTAGCTTGACCGCACGGCTACGCTCGCATAGGCTACAATAAATTATGTGAATAATAATTTCACCTCTTTAGGAGATGATTTTCGAAAAATCCTGAGAAATGTCGTTCTTTATGTTTAATGCTTAAATACACAAACTCATTGGCTTAGCATGAAAAAAGATTATTCGATACAAATTTTGTGGGTCCATTTTACCCCTTTAGAAGTGGAATTACATAAAACCAGTACTTATTCACCTAGACCATTTGAGGAGTATTAGGCTCACATATCACGTCTCTATCATAAGCTGTTTGGTCTGTGCGTTGATTCCAAGAAAAGGGCTTGTACTTTTATTTAAAAATATAATATAATTATAAATTTTTCAGTTTCACCGCACTTTGTAGGATTTTCTTCTTTAGTTTCATACAGTTAGTCAAGCAGAGGTTACAACCAGACAGACGATTCTCATCGTTCTAATATACCAACTAACTTTGATCTCAAGCCTTTACTATGTTCTTACTTCATAATAATGTATTTGCATTTGAAGGGTTTCTAAAAAGTACTTAAACTTGGCGAGAGCATAGCCCCAGATTATGGTAATTATGGGAATGTTGTTTTCCCAAGATATTCTCCAACTAAATTACCATTTTAATTAATAAGTCGCCCAACAGCTCCATACCATAGAGTTGACAAAACACTGTTTCAAAGTCCTGCCTCAGTTATTAACCGTCCGGTTAGCTTGTTTTCATTCTTATTTTGTATTTTAAGAAAACTTACAGCCTGACTACATAAGAAAAATTTATATTAGTTGACTAAATCAATAACAAGTTTCCGCTGATAGAACGTTGTGTAAGACTCAACAAATACAGGAATCAGGAAATATGCTTTTACTAGCGCTTCTGTGACCTCGCATTAGAACTTTTGCACAGTCTCAATTTCTCCTCATGACTATATCTTGACAACCTCTTGTCCGATTTTGATAATATTCAAAATCCTTATTTAGAAATGAGTACAAAATGTTTCTGCCAAATTTTATTAAATCGGGTGGTAAATGGTGCCGCAGAGAACGGCACCTCGACGTTGAGAATATATCCTTTTTGGTGAAACTACCCCTCCAATCAAAAATAGCCGACTTCAAAAAATTCAATGAAATTGTAGAACCTTATACAGTTTCTACGATTTCATTGAATTTTTTCGTCCAAGATTAGTTAAAAAATACGATTTTTAAAAGAGTACTAACATACGGATATGAAAGCAAATTTTCGCAATTTTTTTGCAAAAAACAAAAAAGTTTTTTTTTTTTTTTTTTAAATGGATTCTCAATTGAGAACCCTTTTTTTGGAAGTCGATTAAATGACGAATCTCGTACAACTCGCATTTCGAAATCTCGACAACGAAAACAAAACATACATACATATTCAGAAACATACATACATGACATGTATAAATACAACCGAAAACATTAGGTAGATCTAGATAACCTTCATCTCAGGCAGTCCGCTAAAAAAGGAAATTAATACATTGAAATAAATTGTTCTATTGACGCCGTAAAACAAGATTTCTAATAAACTACATACGTTTTTACCTACGCTACCTATTATATAAACGCTGCGTACATAAACAATTGGGTTCCTTCCAACGCAAAGGTTGAAAGGGGGATTCATTTCCTCCCTCCCAAGCAATGCGGTTCTGCGGTCTTTGCATTCCGGACTACGGACGGGCTTAACGTAGATACCTGTTCTTATAATACACTGTTTGTACAGTATCTGCTTTTTATCCAGTTTCAGGAAATCCGGAAAGGTGTTTTACCTTCACAGCGGATTTGGGGCGACTGAAAGTGGGTGTAGATAAGTGAATGAACGGGAAATCCACGGTGCCTTTTGTGCATCTATTGTCGAAAGTACGAAATTCGACTTCAGGGATTATATATGGTGAAGAAACAGTTTTTTGTTCTCTAATTCTCAATTCTAATATTTTAAGCTGGCTTGTCCGCACGGCTTCTTCGCATTGGGTACAGAAATGTCAACACCCCATTTTACCGTTTTTGGGGATGAATTTCGAAAAATCCTGAGGCATGCCATCGCCATGCTTTATTTTGTATGCTTAGTACACAAACCGAGTTTCATTGGCGTAGCATGAAAAAATATATTTTATTTCCGTACCAACTTTTGCGGTCCATTTTATCCGTTTAGTGGTCATTTCGCAAAATCCGTTCTTATTGTTCACCTAGACCAATTGAGAAGTATTGGGTTCAAATTTCACGTCTCTATCAAATAAGGGCTTTGGTCTATCAATGATGTCAATTCCAGCGCGCACTCACTAAACGCAATTAAGCTATCGCTGTCTTTTACTAAATAGAAACACAAGATAGAGATAGCAAGAATTATAGTGTTGTCAAATTAGTCAGATCTTAATTCTCCATACAAACTTATATTACAAGACCGTAGCGGGTGCCGATTTAAAACAAATTTTAGGTGTCGCTAGTGTACGTTTTTCAATTCGTTTGACAGCACTTTTTTTTTTTTTTGTGTTACTCGGTGACGAGACGAGCAAGTCACTCACCTGATGTTAAGTGTCACGCTTGCTCATAACAGTTCAGTGCCACCCAGAATTTTGAACTTCAACAGTTCAAAACTATGCGCGGCAATGCACTGCGCTCGTCACCCTGAGATGTTAGATGTTAAATCTCTGTATGACAGTAATTACGCTGGAAACATTGCCCTTCAATCCGGAACACAGTAATGCTTGCACACTACTGCTTGGCGGTTGAATAACTGGCAAAGGTGTGGTACTTCCCCAGGCGGACTCTGCAAGAGAGCCCTACCACTACAACTAAAATGCATGCTATCTCTTTCTTGTGTTTCTATGAGTAAAAGACAGCAATAGCCCTAAATTTGGTTTAGCAGGAATCGACGCCACTATTTCCGTAAAATGATACTGGCTAGTAAAGTTGCTTTAAAAAAAGAAGAAATGAAAATCGTGCGCGCGAATTGCTCGGTTTTGATTGATTTATCCCAATTTTCAATGTGTTAATACAATTATGTCTTTTATTGTTCTTATAAGCGTAGTTTAAAGCACTATGTATCACTCGGAAGAAAGTGCGATTCCCAACTCGTGTGTGTGTGTTATCAAACTATTTTTACTATGAAAACTGACGTGGTTTTGATACATTTGATTTGTTTTGTTTTTTTATGCAAGGCAAAACGAGGTCGCGCGCATGTCTTGCTTAGCATTTCTTGATAAAGGTACCCGAACGTGATCGAAACTATAGTCGGAATATTCCCGTTTTATTAAAATATAACTCAAAGTACATCCTCGTTGATAATATCATATAATATCGTTGCTAATAATTACTTATTTAAGGTATATATGTCAAAGACAATTATAAGGAGAATTCTATGGTATATGTAATTATATTACAAATATTGTCAAATGTTGTGTCTATTACTTAGTTATTATAAAATGTATATTTTATAACAATGGGTCAAAGCGGCCGAACCCGTCTAGAAATATAGCCGGTAAGTTTTTCTCCCAACAGGTTCAAATTAATTTCTGAACTTTCTGTCGTAATTTTGAGCCGTAGCGAAACGAAGATCTAAATCGGAACAACATGAGCAAATTTGGCGTTTGTATGTATGTTTGCTTATTTGTATGCTTGTTCGACAATAATTAGCGTAGTTATTTACCGTTGAACTAATTTTCATGAAAGTATAGGTAGTTAGGTTAGGTTAGGTTAAAAACTTAGGATAGTTAATTTTTTTCATTAGAAAATATGAGCAAAATCGGTCGGTTTCCACATAAACCCGACGGGTTGTGAAGATATGGGGGTTGCGAGGTATGTCCTAAAACTGCGACCAGAACTACCAAAAGACCGGCAGCAGTATCCTTTTGTAAAATGTGAACATTCCGCGATCTCCAAGCCGCCTGCCAAGCGTGGGGATTAGGCAACAGGATTACTCCCATTAGGGGGAAGGCTTCCTCCAGAACGAAACGAACTACGAACTTTGTCTAAGAACTGATACGAAGGTGTTACAAAGTTACGTTCAGAGATGAATAATAACACCCAAAATAAATTAATGCCGTGTAATAAATAGCCCTTTTGATTATAACACATTTATCTCGGCTAATCGACTTTATTTAGGTCAGGCTTTCCACTGCGAATACATTACGACGGATATATTTAGAGGAGCACTTTTCATAACAGTGTATCCTATAAAAAGTTGAATAATAACGCTTTTATACAAAGGTTTATTTTCCTGTGAAAATAACTGAACAGAGAAATCAGCTAGAATCTTTGTACAGAAAGTTTTAATTTGATTACTGGTATACTTAGTAATGAAAACGACGAAGCGTTAAATTACATTGAGACTGAAGTTACCTTGTGTAATCGTATCGTAATAATCAGGTTATTAATTAGGACTATACTGATTTTCATCAAACATAGCTAATAACTACAGCAATCATAACTGTTTTCAAATCTTAAAAAATCATCAGCCCTGCTGTTGTGATAAAAACTTTAGTAAGCAAACACACAATTTCTAACCCAAAATCATACTACTATAGGTAATACTCTGTTCCGTCGTGGCCGGCCACGTGCATATCGGGCTCGCGCACCAAGGTTCCCGTACCAAAGTTACCAAAAAAACTAAAGTTTACACTGAAACCAGACCGCGTTTGAGGATTGTACGTATTTTTCGGATAAAGCGAAAACAAGAATATGTCTAGAGGTTTGTAATATTATTTTTTATTTATTATTTGTCAGGAAACGTGCCATACTAACACAAACATATTCGGTAATAAAGAAGGAAAGATAGAGCCTTTATTTGGATGGACGGAGTTGACACCCTTTGAGTACGGAACTCATTACATAAACTATTTTCAAAGCGTCAAATGGATACTGATAAGCAATAACATGTCAACCCACAAAAAAAAATTGAGTTGTATCATTAACTCATTTTTTTTTTTTGTTGATTGACATGTTATAGCTTATCAGTATCCAAATAAGATAAGTCAACCAAGGTTATTAGGTTAGTTTTAATCATAGACACATGTTTGAATGTAAATACAACTGAAATAACATGTTATCCCTGTATAATAGGAGAATTCTGTGTATATTACGTACAATACTACAGATAATTAAATGCGATTGAATATTTAACGTTTCTGAATAAGGTATGGAATATTTGTGGAGCAATCATACCTTCTACCCTAATCTTGCCTTAAAGTTACCGAGCTGTGTAACTTGCAGGAATTTCCCCAGTGGTAGCAAGCGGAATTCAAGTTTGATGAATTCGCCGCGTAAATAAGTCAAAGATTCAACCCTTATGGAAGCCATATTTCATAGCTATAATTTTTCATTCTATATCTAATTGATTTCCGAACAAAACTGCGAATGTTTTAAAGTTACCGAGACGTGGTTCAATATAAATTACACGTTTGTGGGTTTGGGTTTGAACCTCGAATAATAATTTTATTATGATAGAGAAAAGTCGATAACAATGATACGTCACAAAATGACAAAATCGGCAATAAATACAAAAATACGTATAAGTTGATATTTACACTTCGGTGTACAGCTTAAAATTGCGTTGTAAAAGATTAACTGAGCTCACGGTGCATCTACATTAAAAAACAGTGATGGGTGGATGAAAATCGATTGGTAGGAGCTTATAGACCGGACGGCCGCCCTCAATCCACTAGATTCTTCGAACGGCAGGTCGATCGGGCCGATAGCAGCGCGTGTAAATTAGTGTTTGGTCCCACTTAATCCTGTAACAACTTTTATTAAAGTTTGCTGTGATTTGTGATGGATTCAAATAAGACAAAGATAAGAACACATTAGGAATAGGAACAACACTAGATATGCACTACGGCGTCTGTAAGATTTCGGAGGATACTGTACCTAGTGCTATCAAAATTTGCTTAAAGCAAAAGCTTTTGCTTAAGTCTAACAAAGCTTGAAACTTGATAAAAACTAGATGTTAATAATAGAACTATAGTTTTTACGGACGCGTTTGCGTAAAACGCTCTCTCGCTCGCAAATCCAACATTTTTATTTAAGTACAATTACTGAGGGCTTTCAAAAATGTTTTTTTCTACATTTGCTTTGCAACATCAGTTAACGAGTTTTAATTTCTTTATTAATATTATAGAGAGAACATCTTGTCTTTCACTCAAATAGATAAAAAGTTGTAATTTAGTAATTTGTACTATTAATTTGTAATATTTTGTAATTACTATACGACATTTTAAATGTTATAACAAATAGAATGTAGCAAAATATTTTTCAATGTTACCCTGCAGTAATTTTATATAATTTAAAAAAAAAACGTGATTGTGCGAGCGAGAGAGTGTGTATTATGTGAAAGCGTCCATAAGATGGGATTTAAAGAAGTTAGTAAATAGGAACGTAGAGGCCTGTTCTATTTACCAAACACGCGGGATTGTATTAAGGTCAGACACAGTGGTGTGACACGCATCCGTTATTCAGTCCGTCGAGGCTGGCCGTGATTGATTATATCACCTGCTATAAATCCTGGGAATCAGACTTTAGGAGGGAAACATTTGGCATATACTTAAATATATCTTGGTAAAACAAAGCTATAGTCCTTAGTCGTAACCACTTGTCTCGCTCGCGACTTTTCACATTATTGAAGATATAAAATCACTGATCGTGAATTTCTAGAAAGTATATATATTTTGTATGTTTATAGTTAGATTACAAATGTTTTAAAGAAATTTTCTTTTACATATCTTTTTATATGAAATCGAAAATCGAAAAATAAAACAAAATGAACGTTTTTTCGATCTCTACCGTCAAATTAAATGTGTCATAACCAAAATGTCATTACATTATTTCTGATATTATGATTTATAGAAACAATATGCATTTCTTGGGAATTCTCATTATCTACAAAAACTTCAAAATATGCGATTGAGATAGCTCTAGCACATATGCTAATGTATTTTCGTAAATATTCCAATATAATAATAACTAAAGATGTCATAAATATTATGAAACCTAGATAATAATATAACTACAACTTAGTTATAATTACTTAATTCATAGTACATACCTAAGAAATTTTACATTAATTATTTTACACTCTGCCTACAAACAGCTATGCAGTTGGGCAGAATCAGAAAAAAATGCTATAAATGTTTAATCGTGGAGAAATAAATTAAAAAAATATTACTTCTATATACCTATCTATTCTATATTCTATATATATAGTATCTACATTATTAAAATATTGGATTATGGACATTATACTCAAATTCCTGTAAGAGCACAGGTAGATACGAAAAAAAAAGTTATATAGATTGGAAATTATCTTAATGAAATATTTCTATTTTTAATTAGTCAATTCAATTCAATTCAATTTTTTTTTTTTTTTCAATCAACAGGTTGGCCTTTGTGAAGTATACCTACCTGCGAAGCTATTACTAAACTAGTACGCCTGACTTCTTGGCTAGTTCAGTGACACATGAGAAAATCGTGCTCATGATTGGTTGTTGTTTCATGTCCAAGCACGAAAATACAGAAGGTATAAATAAATAAGTGTAAATGAACGAGTTATTTGACTAAAAGTTTAAGACATTTCGGCCTATCGGCGCATTGGTGAAGGTTTCACCACTAATAGGCCACTTAGGTAAGGGCAATGTCCTAAGTTCTTAAAAAATAAAGTCACTTAAGCCTAAGTTAACTAAATGCGTTCGTTTATCTCCTAAAGTTTAATCCCTTAAAAAGATATAGTCTTCTGTCCACCCAACTCCATGACTTCGTTCATCCTTCCATCGGAAACAGTGCTAGAGAGTAAAAAATACAATAGATTGATCTCAAAGTTACTGCTAACGTCCACCGTTAGGCGGACGATCTGCTCACATCGTTCTCGCGATGGTAAGCGCCAAATGTAGCAACGCGAGCAGGTCGTCCGCTTGGTTTCGGAAGCCCTCCGTCATTCACAAAAGCAAGCAACATTTTCCGTTTGGACCCCAAAGCAGGTTCTTCGTTTCAAGAAAAAAAAAGTCAGCCACCCAGACACAAGAGTTCTCATAAACATCTGTCTGTGCTTTAGTACATATTACTGAAACCAAATGGCTAGAACAAATTTCCACTCGAGCTCTCAGACAGATACCAACATTCTTAAAAGCCTTAACATGTCTAACATTCTTCAATCTAAACCAAACTCTTTAGGGGAAATGCTAACTTGGGCTCTTAGATTACAGTTTAAAATTGTTTGAGTCATTCTGTAAGACAATTTAATTTTGGTACGAACAGTCGTTTAATAACGACGTATAGGTTGAAAAAGTAATACCTGTATGTCCTTAAGCAACGGCGCAATTTTGCTTAAAAAATCATAATAGTATAATTACAATATATATTTTTAATTGTGCTAGTCCTTTCATTTGATAACCTGTTGGTCATTAAATAAAAGGACACTACTAGACACTAGATACACACACTAGATACCGCATAACGAGATTCGTTGTTCCTACAAAAAGTCACCAAAGTTTGAGGAAGGCGGGGGTCGCGGGGAGTGCGACCAAGCGTTCTCATTGGCTATCTCAAGGTTATGCCTACTCGCGCCTAACAATCAGCCAATCAGAGTTTTTTTTTTATAAGTGTATTTAGACTGATGTGTAGTGCGCTTCGAGCGTCCTGAATGCAGAATCTAGGGTTCGATCTGTGTATCAGGGATATACAGCGAAATAGCTAGGTAGCTACGAATGAACAGGCATGCATCCAGTTATAACTGAGCTATTGTTATAAGGAGCTCTGGTACTGACCGCGTTCAACTTAGACTGGATATTAATAAAAGTATGATTTTTCGCTATTTTTAATTGTACCACACAATAAAATAAATAATAGTGTAAATCTTGTACTAGTGTGTATAAGTTTGGTTTGCTTGCCACAATTTGCTACGAAAAAGTGCAACTTCGATTTTTTGTGAGAGATGTATTATTATTACTACTATATATTACTAAATGTAGTCTATGACTCTCCGGACATAAAGAGGAATCCAACGACACCTCGTTTGTCAAAATCGGTCAAGCCGCTTGGGCTGTAGGCCGTCTTACAGGAACATACATACACCCCAAAAACATTACCCTTCTTCTTGGGCAGTCGGGTAAAAATAGCGTGCCGTTACAGTTCGACTATTGACTTGACAGTGACCTACTTAAACTATACACGTTATTCAACACCCCTTCGTTTCGTTTTCCGTTCTGCTTTCGTTCAAGGTCGAAATTAATTGTTCGGGCGAAATATTTCATGGAAGGGCTAAACTAAAGCAGATTAATTTTATCTAGGTAATTATCGCCTCAGTAATTACAGAGTAAGAAATTTTAACGAAAACGCCTCGAGACAATCACCTAATCGGGTTATTTATGAAATTTGTATATTTAGCTTTTGAAATGGAATAAATTAAATATACCTACTACTTAGTTCAATATAAATTGTCCAATTTTAATCAATTTAATTCTTACACACAAATAAATAGGTCTATAGGTCCAGTCCGTGGTGAAAAATAGAGGAGTTCAGTTATCGTGATAGATTATTTACCAAGTTTCAAAAGAACGTGTGTTATATCTGACTATTATTGATACAAATATGCATTAGTTATTACAATAAAGTGTTATGTATTCTAATATCTCGTGAGGGATTAAATTGATTGTATTTTATTTTGGCTGGATATTATTGATTATTGGTTTTATCACAACCCCTTTCTATTCCATACAAAAGTATTCTCCTTTTTTCTCCCTGAATAATGACACTACCGAAAATGTTTGCATATTGCTATAAAATGTATATATATACATATTTTAATTGAAAAAAAACCACAAAATACCAACATAGAAAAACGGCACCAGGTTAAGGACAGGCCTTTGTTCAGCAATGGACGTGTTCTGGCTGGTGATGATTAGACGAAGATTAGATTTACCATGTAGATCTCTAAACGCTATGCCAACTCTAAAACTCGACTTAAATTGTTCAAATTATGCTATTGTCTTAAAAGTCTTTAGTTTTTATATTCAGTTTTAGTTGATAAAAATAATTGTAAAATTTTATAAAATGCACGGATCCCGGAGTCGTGGAGCTATATTGTATTTAAAAAAAATAAAAAATTTACACTATTGTATATTCTGTGTCCATACATACTTGGTTCCTTGTGGCACTTCCATTTTAAAACTTTCTAACACTACACTTTTATGCCTTTCTAGTTTGATCTATGAATTCATTACATAATTCGTCCTTCAAAAAACTAAAACAACATACTTCTTGTCACTTTCTATTTATGTCTAAAACAAACAAAAATGGACATAAATTCCGGTAAAGACATCCGTATTCTATTATACCCATAAACCACGTCGTAATTCTCGCGTGTAACATTCAATGTTATGCCTTCACCCGATGTTCACAGTGCTTAGTACCGCGCTCACGTATTACTGAAGTCACCGAAAGCCACCGAAATTGCGCCTTGAGCTACGGCTTAATAACATTGGAGATATTAACAATTTATTCGATGCGAGATGTTCAAAGCTGGTTTGATGAGTCTGCGCGATCTAAAATTAGATATTTATATGCGGTTAATGATTTTTACCGGCGCTTCAAAAGTAATTAATACTAATTGTGTTGTACTAATTGTTACGCTCATATGTCTATCTATTACTACGCGTAGATACATACGCGCAGTAATTATTATTAAATGATCAAACAATTACAAATATTTTACCACCCTATGTCCAAAGAGAAAAGTAGACATTGGCGCAGCTAGGATGTCTAGGGGCACGGGCATCCAGCTTTTTTAAAAGTTTTTATTTTTATTTTTTACTAAGCTTCGCCCCGCGGTTTCACCCGCTATTCTACAGAAACCGAAGGTTTTTCCGGGATAAAATAGCCAATGTGTTAATTCAGAGAATACGCTATCTCTATAGCAAGTTTCATTAAATTCCGTTCAGCCGGAGTTGAATGGGAACAAACACATACTTACACAAAAACTTTCGCATTTATAATATTAGTGTGATGATCTAGCATAGCTACTTGCAAACAGTGACAGAGACGAGAGACGATTTCGATTGTATTGATTTTGGATAAAATAATTATACGAAGATTGGTACTGAATTTGAAAGTTTATCCACTTCAGTTTGGTCAATTACACATTAAGTAAGTACCTCCATAATTTGCATACTAGCCCCCTTGTTAATAAACGCGGACTAGCTCCGAAATATCTAACTACTCCGTCTTTTGTCTTTTTCAGTCGAGTCCAAAAGAGAACTAGTCCCATTATTAAAACGCAGTATATCGGTACTCCGCCTTGAAATATATCCGAAATATGTAATAACACAATATCATTTTCTTTTGATTTTTTTATATGCCTAACATAAAGTTTAAGAAAATAACTTTAACTTAACAATAAACAGGTGTACTTTCCTTCACCAATAACATCATCTTTACAAATACAAATACAAAATTTCTTCATTCCCAACATTGACCTTAAAAATATATGTGGGCTTCGGATCTCTGAACTAAGCTTAAGCTTGTATTACAGAGATTCGTGTTATGATGACCAGAAATAAATGTGACAATGAATATAAAATAAAATTTTGAAAGCTTCTTGTTTATGAATGGGTGTGAGAATGTAAGTGTATGTGTACCTTTGTAAAATTAGCATCTTAATTTAACTTAATTTTCCTCGTTCTAAATTTTATCGTGTTTTTTCTTTTTCTTTGTCTTATTTTAAATGTGGCAGCATTCCACAGCCACCGTATCAGTAACTATACGAGTTTATTTGTGCTGGTGTTTGAATCATAAAATTCAACTCGACATAAAAAGCTAAAAACCGAACCATAACATAAAACTTTATAATAAAATAATAAAACTTGTAATAAAACTTTAACTATCTAATCAAAGAACCAAGTACCTATAAAGCTAGCAAAGATAATAATATTTTAATCAAGAGGAATCCTAGGAAATATTTAACAGGTTCCAGAATGGTTCTAGAATGGTTTTACAGGTTGTAGAATCCACTTCTTCTATGAACTAAAAAGTATGTAATAAATTTATGTTATAAATATTAAGAATTAAAAAAGTATCCCCTTAATAAGCTTTTGTACACATATATAAACTTAAAAGATTTCGATTTAAACATTAAATTAAACGAGTATATTTGCTGTCCTGTCATTATAGGCATTTATCCTAGTTAATATTATAAACGCGAACGAACTCTGTCTCTTTCTCTATCTGTCTCTATGTCTCTCTGTTGGGTGTTTGTCGCGTTATCATGGCTAAACGCAGAGAAGAGACTAGAAGTAAAAAAAAAAAAAAATCTGTGGCTAAACGGCTGAACCGATCGACCTGATTTTTTGCAAAGATATAACTTAAGGATAGAAGACGAACATTGGCTACTTTTTTGTATTTTTTTTTTCTATTGGTTTGTACTTTTTTGTATTGTATTTGTTTCACGCGAACGAAGTCGCGGGAAACAGCTAGTTAGTTAATTATATTTATCTATCATGCCTACTGAGTAAACCTTTTTCAATTTCGTGGGTAATAGAAGCCTAAAACTTATTAAGCAATTTCTCACCACAAATGGAACAGAAACCAGCGGCTAATTGAATATTTGGTTGGGAAATAAGTGCGCACAGCGTTTTGTGGCAACCAAATTGAAATCTTGCAAATTAATTGACCGATTGAAGCGAAGAGCCTAGGGTTTACAGGAAAAAGCCGGCTTTTTGTGTATGTTAGTTTATTTGTTCGATGAGTCCAAACCGCTTGCCAATCGTGGTTATTATGGCAACATCCCCCAAATACAATTTAAGTAATGCTTAGATATCAGTAAAATTGGTTAAGAGGTTGTGAGCTATAGGGGTCGCGAAGTCACAGTTTGAGGCGAACAGCAAGTTGACAAAGCAAAGCGAACGTCAGGGGTATCAGGACAACAAATTGACACAAATTGAAACAAATTGGCGCTTCTATATAATATTTGACGATAAATTTATGCAAAGATTTAAAATTAAAAAATAATAACGTCCACATAGTTTTATTTTCTGGATCTACGGCCATTATCGTGATCGTTACCTAGGTATAACCAAAACACAAAATACAAGGCAAAGAGAAAATAATCAAGAGAAGTCCTAGAAAAATATTTTACAGTTACTGTTTTATTTTTCTATAGGATCATAATCATAACCAATTTATTGACAAAGTTTTAATTACACATCCTCATTACAAAAACTATAAGAATAATAATGGCGTACAATATTGTACAGACCTAACGTAATTTCCTTGGATTTCTCATGTTTTTTTTTCTGTCTCTTGATTATTTCGGTAGGATCGATTTTTTGTAAGTAAGGTTACACATTTTTATATATTTTATTTTATTTTTTATTTAAGGTTACACATAGTCAATCGTATGACATTGAAGAGTTCCTAAACTTCACAAAGGGTGCTGAAATTTTAAGTTATTTTAGAGGGAAGAGAGTGAAAACTTTCCCACGTAGGTTTCATTAGCTGAATTATTCAAACCGTTTTCGGAACTTTCGGGCTCTTTGAAAAGCTAATTTTACTCCTCAAGGATCAAGGATTCTTAAATTGTGTCTGATATGATATTATAATCTCGTAGGTACACAAAATCTTTAAGAGGTAACTATGTGACCATCTATTCCATACAAACGTATTCTGCTGTATCTTTCCTTAATAATGTCAGTACAAAGAATAAAATCCAATGCTATGCTCCTATTTTTTGGATTTTCATATTTATTTTTTGTTGGAAAAAAATATATATATTATATTGTAATTGCTAAATTTGTATTAATATATTTTTTTGACTGCTATTTTCTGCTTTCAACTAATCTTATGTTATGTGAAATCTTGTAACTATGAGCAGCAAATTTTTATTATTAATATTAAAACTATGTGATCGAAACTATAGTCGGTATAACCGACTCAATTTAACGAGAGTATTCCCGTTTTATTAAAACAAAATGTATCAAAACCACGTCAGTTTTCATAGTAAAATATTAAAACCATTTTTTTATGAATGGCTTTAAAAAAAAAAAAAAAAAACTATGCTCTAAACTACTGTTATCTAAGTATCAAATAAGTTGAATACTATACCACCGAAAAAAATATAATGTCCTATTCTCCGTCTATAGCCAAATACAATAGAAGACTCTTGACATTTCCAATGCCCCTTCAATGTCCAAAGTAATAGACCCAATTTTCACTCGCAAGGGTGAAGTTATCCACCGGCTCCGACAACGGAAATCTTTTGTTTACGTGGCGGTGACATATTGGTTCCTTAAACCGTAGACCGTCCACATTCGAGACACGTCTTGCGAGTCTCGGTTAATTATAAAAACCGGGTTGTTATTTACTTCAGGTAAATTCGATCAAATGGGAAATTTGGTTACAATTCATATTCTTACAGGCTTCTAACATCATTTTCAGTTTACAAAGAGGACGCTGCTGTCCGTCCTCCTGTGATGCTTATCGCAGTTTAAGGACATACCTACAGATGTGTTAAAAACGTTCTACAATCCTGCTAAAATTAAAGAAACGTAGTAAAAATGAATATACTTAGGTGCCTATGACGTGTTAATTTTGATGTAAGCAACAATCATCCTGACTCTTAAATTAGAACATAACAACGTCTGATGTCTGCTACAGACATCTCAAGACTCAAGTATTCCCATTACAACATGAAAGTTAGTAGTAGAGACGACGATCGCGTGTTTTAAAAATTGAATTTGCTGATGAGACGAGCAAGTCGCTCACCTGATGTTAAAAGTCACGCTTGCCCATAACCTCAAACTGCGCTCGTTACCCTGAGATATTCGAGACTTAAATCTCTATTTGTCCTTAGTGCGGATTCTAGGTGTGATCTGTGATCTCTCCGTAGCCCAATCGGATTGCTAAAGTAGGTACTTTCAAAACAAAACGTACAAAAGTTTTACTTTGGCTACTGTCATGTTTTTGTAAGTTGATGAGAGTTTCGTAACATAAATAATAGGCAAAATTATAAAGTTGGTTTTGTTATTTCAGGCTTACATAATTATCACGTGAAAACTATATGAAACTAGATTTCGCCGTTGGTGGGATTTATCATAGAACACGAGTAAAATAAGTAAGATGTAGGAGGAAAACAAAACTTACTAAAACTAGTAGTTCACGCCGAACTGAGACCTCGCGACCCCTATATCTTCACAACCCCTGGACCGATTCAGCTCATATTCGGACTTAAAAATTGTATTGAAATGAACTACTTGCCTACAAAATTTCATGGAGATCGGATCAACGGTTCGCAAGTTATCATCGGACAAATATAGACACAAACATACAAACATACATACAAATGCCGATTTGTCCCAGTAAACTCTGAGACCTTCGCTTCGCTCGGTCAATTAAATGAATATTACGTAATCCATTCTAAATTTAACTGTACTAGTCAAAATCAACGTTGTATTGAAAAATAGATAGGAAACAGTTTTTTTTTTTAATTTGTTTGAGAAATATAAACAAGAGCTCAGGTACTGAAACAATGTTTGTTACTTGAACTTGTCCTAGTCATTTTATACAGCCATTTCATTTGAACGCAAAATAAAATAAGCTCTTTGGGCTATTTTAAGAAACATCAACTGGGGTAAAAATATAGAAGGCAATAAGCGTGATGGCATGATAAATCTTTATTTACTGCGTCCAACTGACCACGGCGTTGATTAATGAAAGCCAGACAAATATAGAACAGGAGAGTAGAGTTTTAGTAAATGTTTCCCACACAGTACTTACACATATATACGCCTAACCTAGATTTTACAGAAAATGGGTTCGGGGTATTATTAAAATGATAGGAGGATGATATGCTTTATAGGTACTTAATATCTAGGCTGATTAGTTACTAAAAGTGTTTTTAGGGTTCTGTGCCTCAAAAGGAAAATAGGAACCTTTATAGGATCGCTTCGTTGACCGTCTGTCTGACGACCCTTTTTCTCGTGAACGTTTGGAGGTAAAGTAAAGTAAAAGTAAAAGTAAAAAAGCCTTTAATCAAATTACACAGTATAACATTTCATGCTTTAAACTATTTTCCAAATTATACAATTATACAAAACGTTTGGAGGTATCAAGTTAAAAATAATATCAAATATTAAGGTCTACAAATAACAAAATTTATGGCCATAATAAATAAATCAAACCCGTTGCCAATAAATCAAACCTATACGGTACTCTTCTCGTTGACTTAAAATCATGATATTTGGCAAAACGGAAGGTTGTTAATTTGTATTTATGTAACATAAAAAAATATTTTTTGCGATTACAAAATTACCATGACGTATATTTGTGTACTTGTGAAAAAAACTTGTGTACTTGTGGAAGAATATTTATTTTAACTACTAAGTATGTACTTCAATACGGTTTATCTTACGCAATTACGCTTTACAGCAATTTTCGGTGTTTTCATATTTGTATAATTTTATTTACGTAAAAAAAGTTGTACGGAACCTTCGGTGCGCGTTTTTGCTAAGAATCCGTTGGATAATGGCCCACGCTATTTTCGTGGCCTACTTTGCCATGAAATTAATAAAATTTGTGACAATAAAAATAATGTCTTGCAGCATTATGCTTATGACTTACTATAATTAAAACCTACTTTACTATGAAACGCCATTAGGGCCGAATCAAGTCAAAGTTCATTGACCAGATTAGTTCCTACCACGCCCTGTTGAGCCCCTAACGAGTACTCGTCTCAGGCACTTGATAGAGACAAGGACTGTAAGTTAAACAGCATGCTTCTAGTGTTTGAAGTCTTAATGATTTCTTTTAATTTCCAATGAAAGTCATTCAATCAGATAGGGATTTAATTTGTCAAAACCGACGATCATTGTAATGGATGGAGCGGATTAATAGAACAGGTATATAGAAGACGGGGTGTGCAATGATTGCGGGTGAAACCGCGAAGCGATGCCAGTAAAGTGTTAGAAATGTAATATTTACACCATAGATCGGTTCGACGAATACTAAATTATATATGCTCGCTTCTTTCAGCCTTTTTATAACTGACAATGAGGGGGTGTGGGGTGAACGGCATTTCAAGTCATCTCTTGGTATGTCGAGCACTCTACCCCCCTCACGGCAGCCCGTGGCCGGCGTGTATGGTGGAGGAGTGAGGTTTCCTTGTGTTTCTTGGGCCGACCTGCTCACCACCAGCACGCGAAACACCGGGGGGAGGTAGTCTGGGCAACTACTTTCACCCATCGCTGAGCGCCCAACTAATTGTGTTCTTGCTCCACAGTAGTTACAATTTAATTAATGATGAATGAGAACAATAACGAAGTTTTGCCCTGCGATCCGGCCAGCACCCGGCGCCGTCTGGTTCCCGGGCCAGACGGTGGGAAATGGGCTACCGAAGGCGACGGCGGGGTGGTGTCCCAGGCCTCGCCGGACGCGGCTGCTACTGGACCGAAAACGGACGCGCTGCAGCCTGAACCTGGACCAGTGCAGAAGCCTGGTCACGAGGAGGAGCGGCGAGAGGCGGCGGCAGCGCCAGGGCGCGACGCTGCAGGAAGAGGTAACGGGCGGGAGCACGGTAGACCGACTCCCGCCCACAGCACATATCGCGGCATTAGCCGCCGAGCCTTATCGAGGCAGCGCAGGGCTCGTGAGGCTGGGCTGGTGGACCAGTACCACCAGCTGCAGCGGGAAGGTGCGCTTCGCTTGTCCGGCACGGCTGCGTTCGCGCCGTCTGCCGTTGCAAGCATGACGCGCGTCGTCCCGCAGGTGGCGACCCTTACCGATGCGGCAACAGCACTTAATGCGCCGCAAGGACAAGGGCCGAAACCGGAACCGGCCCCGCAGGACCTGCCGCTGAACCTTGCCACCATACACGTGGCACGCGAACTGGCGGCACTCGACTCGGATAGCACTCCCCAGACTGGAACGGACTCAGCCCCGCGCCCCTCAAAAGGCAAGGGGAAGGGGAAGGGTAAGCAGGGGAGCGCAATCACAGAGAGAGCGGTCGCCGGTAACGTAGTGCCCAACACGGGGACTCCACACTCGGGGGTAGACGGAGAGACGACTCGAGGCGCGAAGCGGCAGCGGAGCTCCGACCTGGTGTCGCCCACCGCGTGCGTGGCGACCGATAAGAAGGCGTGCCACCGGGAACACCCCGCTGCCGCCACATACACATGCGTGACGCGCAACGCACCCGGGACATCCGCGGGCCCGCTGATGCCCGGCAGCAGCGTGCTCGCGGCAAAACATAAAGTGGATGGCGCGGGGACGCTGTCGTACGCGGAGGCCGCCAAAAACTACCACAGAGTGGTGGTCCTGGACCGCTGCCGCGTACCGATGGACGAGCTGCGCGCCATGCACGTTAGGATGACGGTCGAGCGGGCACTGTACGGCGTCTTCATGGACAACGGTGGACGACGTGATACTCGTCTACCGCAGTTCATGACGCTGCCGAGGCTGTTCCGCGGGGGCGTCAAATATACACCCCGGGACGATCATGCGCTCGCTTGGCTCACGGCGACTGTGGAGCAGACGCCGGCCCTGTGGGTGGGGTCCGGTGAGTGCATGGTCGTTCCGGAGAGCAAAGTGCCGCGGCACTATACCGCGGTTATTTATATCCCGGATTTCGGGCGAGGTATGGTCGAGCTCACGAGCCGACCAGACCTCCTTCTCAACTTCCTGGTGGCTCTTAACCCCGGGGTGGGCTTGGAGAGGTGGCAGGTGTTCACACACGAGGTGCGCCCCGTTGGTGACGCCCGCAATCATCTCCTCGTCGTAGGGATACCACCAGGAGACATAGACCTCCTAAGGCAGGTAGACTTTCGGCTGCACTATATCTGCGCGAGAGTCTATGTTAAAGTACGGGGGTATAACATAGCCGGGGGGGGCAGTGTCGGCGGCGGAGCCGGTGGTTGGGGGTGCGGGGATTGTTGCTTCTGGCAGCCAAACCGTGCCAGTGGCACCCGGTGACCACGACGACATTGCACCCGCCGAGAACATGGGGTGGACGAGGGAGGAGGAAGAACGGTTGTTGGACGCGGGTGACGTTGGCGAAGGAGATCTTGACCTCATGGGGCTCAACATCTTCTCGCCGGCGTCATCCATGGACACGGACCGAACCGACCACTCCCGCGTCAACCCTATTGTTTAATTAGATAGGGGGAAACCGGGAACCCGACTGTTAACAATGGATTGTCAACAAAAAACTAACAATCGCACAGACACACATACTCCAACTGCCTCGGCAGCTGGTAGAACACATAGGCTTGGCGTCAGTACTAAACTCGACATCATACAGGCTAACATTCATCATAGCGTCTCAGGCTCCGCCGCCCTGCGCGAAGCCCTACAGAATCATCACAACACAATAGCACTGGTCCAGGAGCCATACTTAATCCGAGGAAAGGTTAGTGGATTCAACGGCCTCAGGGGCATAGTCTTCACTCCCCCCGTGCAAAACAAAATGCGTACATTTATATATGTTCCGCAACCGTATAAAGCTTCTTTGGTGACACAATTGTGCACTGATGACCTCACTGTAGTAAAACTAGAGACAGGCCTCCAAGGCAATCTCAGCACTGTAATTATGGCATCGGCGTATCTGGATATCACAGAAGAATCGCCACACCCAGCACTTGAAGAGTTGATGCAATTCTGCACTACAAATAAAATAGAATGTGTGTTGGGGTGTGACTCCAACGCTCACTGCACCGTCTGGGGCAGCCCCGACACAAATGAGAGAGGTAATGATGTACTTGACTTCATTCTCAGGTGTAACCTGAACTTACTAAATCGAGGCTCCGAGCCTACCTTCGTAACGTCTTGGGCAAGAACTATAGTCGACATTACTATGGCCACAAACGAAATCTCTCGAGCTATTCGGGATTGGCGTGTGGCGATAAATGAATACTCTGGTTCGGATCACAGATGGATCAGGTACAACCTGACAGTGGGTGAGCTTGAACCAAGAATGTATAGGAACCCGAGGAAAACTGACAAGTCAATCTTTAGTGAAACACTGGATAAGGCATTGTCAGGGATACCTCTGGTGGATCCAACAGCAGAACTACCACCGCAGGGAATAGAAGCTACGACTGACAACTTAGTATGCGCTCTGAAAGAGAGCTATGAAAAAGCTTGTCCATTAAAAAAGGAAAGCTACAATATAATTCACAAGAAGGATAAGTGGTGGAACAAAGACCTAACAAAGCTTAGGAAAAAGGTGAGACACCACTTCAACAGAGCTATGAACACCGATGCGATGGTGGACTGGCAAGAATACAGAAAGATGCGGCACCGATTCAAGGTGGAAGTGAAAAAGAGCCAAAACAGCTCGTGGAAAAAGTACAGCAGCTCTATCCAATCAGAGAGCGAGACTGCACGACTTAGAAAAATCTTAACTAGCAACACGCAAATAAAGCTAGGCACTCTAAAGAAGACAGATGGCACTTACACGATCTCGAAGCAAGAACAATTTGAATTATTGCTCAAGACACACTTCCCAGACTGTCGGATAGATCACAACGACGGATGGGAACCACACACTCCACACAATCCTGACAAAGAGGACTGGGTTTTCGCAGACTCTATTGTTACGGAGGAGGCACTATGTTGGGCCATAAGCACGTTCCAACCGCACAAGGCCCCCGGAGTAGATGAGATATTTCCAGCTCTTCTCCAATGGGGCCTAAACAGGATAAAATCACACCTCATTGCCATATTTAGATCATGTCTGGCATGGAAGTACATACCTAAAGCTTGGAGGGAGGTAAAGGTGGTATTTCTACCAAAGCCAGGAAAGGCTGATTATACCAACCCAAAGTCTTTTAGGCCAATAAGTCTTAGCTCTTTCCTATTGAAAACATTGGAAAGGCTTTGCGACAAACACATAAGAGGGGGACCGTTGGTGGATATTCCTGTCCATAAAAACCAACACGCATACCAATCGGGTAAATCAACCGAGACTGCTCTCCACCAGGTGGTTCACAAAATCGAATCTGCACTGGAGAGCAAACAGTCCTGCCTGGCCACTTTCATTGACATTGAAGGGGCCTTCGATAAAACTACCTTCCCGAGTATTGAAGAAGGTTTGAAAATCCATGGAGTAGACCACAGAATGAGTGGTTGGGTTACAACAATGCTCGCTACCAGAACTGCCAGCATTGAGACAGCGGGCGCAACACGTTGCCAAGTAACGAGGGGCTGCCCGCAAGGAGGAGTTATGTCTCCACTACTCTGGGTTGTAGTGGTTAACAAACTCGTCGAACTCCTTAATAAAGAAGGCATCGTCACCATAGCATATGCAGATGACCTGGTTATCATGGTCTCGGGACTATTTGAATCGACTTTGTGTGATAAAATGCAAAAGGCGCTTAAGGTCGTTGAAAAATGGTGTGAACGCCACAGCCTTTCTGTGAATCCACAAAAGACAGAAATGATTCTGTTCACACGAAAGACGAAGACATTAAATCTCAAAAATCCCTCATTGTTTGGTACTAAACTAACGCTCAGCAAGGAAGTGAAGTATCTGGGCGTTTGGTTGGACAGCAAACTTCTGTGGGGAAAACATCTAGACTACATTACCACGAAGGCAACTAATATTCTATGGCAGTGCACCAGAGCAGTAGGTAAGGAATGGGGACTCAAACCGAAGCTCTGTCACTGGCTATACACTGTGATAGTGCGACCAACTCTCACTTACGGCTGCATAGTGTGGTGGACACGCACCAACCTAGCAACTGTAATTACTAAACTACAGCAAACACAAAGGCTTGCATGCTCGTTAATCAGCGGATGTATGAAGAAGACACCCTCAGCTGCTCTCGAAGTAATCCTGGGTCTGACTCCTTTGCATCTGCATATACAACAGGAAGCGATGGCTTCAGCACTACGGATTAAATCTACAAACCAGTGGAAAAGTACGGGTCCTATCACAAACCACTGTAGAATAATCGATCGAGCAACGAGGATAATTCCCGAAGCTATCCATGGTACTGATAAGATAGCTAATACATATCTGGACAGCAAAAAGTATGAGCTGATCACAGAGGAAAATATCTTAGATGGTGTATTGCCCACTTGGAACATATACACAGACGGTGCACGGAACAAGGAAGGAGCAGGCTGCGGGTTTTACTCGCCGGAGCTTGGACTCAAGGAGTCCGTGGCCTTGAACAAAACCACGACAGCGCTGCAGGCGGAGGCCATGGGTCTTCTACTGGCAGCAAGAGCTGTGGGACCAATTAATGAGCTTCTCACAGCCGCTGCAGAGCGGGACGGCACAGAAATTCTCATCATCACCATCGACAGTGCTGCAACTATCTATGCACTTCGGAGACCTGTAACAAGGTCAAGAGTCATTGCTGAGTGTCACAAAGCACTACAAACACTTTCTAACAAGTTCAGAACCATTGTGAGATGGACGAAGAGTCACGGATCATGTCCGGGCAACAACGTGGCGGACACTCTTGCCAAGGAGGGTGTAAGGAAACAGACAGACGGCGACGTAGTGGGTCTCTGCAAACCATCAGCGATGGAAGTACGTGAGCTACTGCGCCGCCACACCGACAAAGAACAACAAAATGTGTGGGACAAGAAAGCCGACTGTCAACACTCCAAGGCCGCCTTTCCAACCCTCGACAGAAAAATCACTAACAATCTATTGAAATTGCAACGACAGGACCTTCGCCTACTGGTAGGCCTCATAACCGGTCATTGCAATTTGAATAGTCACTTGTACAAAATAGGAGCTACGGACAGTCCGCTGTGTCGTGGTTGCATGCAGAAGAACGAAACAGTAGAACATGTGCTGTGGCACTGTACAGCCACAGAAGAAGTTAGAATCGCCACTAGGTTGCTTGAGGCAGCTTCAACATCACCCATGTCATCCCGACAGCTTGACTTGGTCTCATCATCATTGTTAACACCATCTAAACCACTGGAGCAGCTATGCCAGCGGCCTAGAGCCTCGCTCCGTTATTTCAAGGAGCTGGGTTGGCTCGGGTAGACGCTGGCAGGGGGGAATGCACAATACACCCCATGCGGGACGTCAGTGCAGGACTCATCGCCCCCATCTCGAATAAGAATAAGAATAAGAAACTGACAATGACAAGTTGAACTTTCACTATCGAAGGTTACATAAAATACAAAGATTTGTTTGAAAAGCTTGTGTTGACCAAAGTCATATAAGCAACTTAATAGAGGCACATTGTATGCAATAACGAAATCGTCTAAACTTTGCTACCGTGTGTAGCTGATACTTATACATAGCATTCTTGGCACTAGACGCTAGCCACCACTCCGTGAGTCGTCGATCGAGTCAAGTGGCTATACTAAGGTATTTAGTATACCTAATATTAACGGTTATAGGTCTACTCATAGTGCGCAGAAGTGGATCAGAGCTTTTATATACCCAATGTTTGGCTTGTAAATAAATGGATCCATCTAGAACATCGTCCTTCAAGCGTCTATAACACAAAACTGCCTGCTTATGTCAAGGCGTTCCCAAACGAACCTTAAATATAACTTAGGTATGCAAGATATTGTGTATTTGCAACGATATTAATCAGATATTACAAATTACCTACATGAATTTAGTAGTTTTCCCTGCAGTAACCAACGGCAAATCAACTAGATATTGCCTTGTTCGATTTCAATCGCGGCGTCATCATTTCATCAAAAGTCATTCCTAATCTCGTTGGTAAGATCATTATTTGTTAATTTGTATCTATAGTAAAAACCAAATTTAATTAACGAAAATTGTGAAAGATTAAAGATGCGTTTGACATGAATATCCTTTTGATATTAATGGTGTTTGTGATAGACCTTTGAGAATATAAATATACGTGCAGGCTTTGCGTAAATTGAAAAACACTTTAAAAACCATTTCACCTCCAACGTAAAATATGGACTAGTCTGCATAACTGCGGGGAATACTGAGCTTTCATATTCACCTTAGACAGCTATAAAACGGCTTCCAACTAAAAAAAACCGCTATAAACAGAATTTATCGCGATATGCTCTATGACAAACTTGTACAGTTCTAAAAGTTTCCGTAGTTTTCTTGGATGATAACCATTATTTTTGACCGTAACGTCAACGCGAAAAAAATATAAGCAAAAAATTGGTGTGCTTTTTGTGCTAATGCTTTTCATCACACACCCACACACAACACATTCTACTCAGCAACTGCATTTGGGAGCTAGCGTGGTGCATATTTCGGTTTATTTCTAGCTGATTAGCCTTAGGCTCAGTGGATGCATTTCCGCCTTCTGATCTATAGGTTGTGTAAAAAAGTATTAATGTACTCTATCAGTTGTCTGGTTCCCATAATAAAAGCTTGCTTAGTTTGGGGCTGGATGGCGCTGTGTGAAAAACGTCAACTAATACTGACTATCCAATGGCTGCTCTCGTGACTGGCCTCCACGTGGGCGCCTGACGTGGGAGACCAGTAAAGTTAGGCTTATTCTTTGCTGCGATATAATTAAGCCAGGAAACGACTCGTGAACTCGTGCACTAACTATGTACGTAAATGCAAATTTTATTTTATAAAATAACATCATTATAGCTCAAAACAAAATCACATTACAAAAATACTGGGTGTTCGGTTTGACGAGGGATATCTTTACTTTGAAACAACGTAAACGTGAAAGAAAAAAGCCTTAGAAAAGTCAGTCATCCTCGACGAAATGTACGCAACAGCTGATTTTTCGTGATCTCAGTTTTGTGCCCTTAGCGAAAATTGTTCTTAATTATGAGTACGATAATATATTAGAATAAAATATGACCGTGGTCTTACCGTACACCAGTATATTGAACTTCATCAAGATGTTTCTAAAGATGAATAGGGTGACTACATCATACCTGTTATTATTTTACTAACTACCACTTACTAAAAGGTCAGCTTGATACGATTGCGACTGAAATCGGTCAAGGTTGGGTCATATTTTGTGCTTTACCGAACCCCATATGGGGTGTCAATCATTGTCAAGTCAAACTCTTGAGGTAAACATTTGTTGTTGGCGTCAATAATATTATACCTCGAGTTTATTAAAAAATATATATTTATTTATTTATTGAATAAACCCTCCTCTTTTTTAGTCGGGTTTTTTTTTATTTTCAGTCCTCCAGAAGTTATTTAATTTCGTCATACTCGAGGTTACTACGCCAGAAGCATGGCACAGGATTGTGGTGGTGCTGTTCTTTAAAAAAGGGGATAACACCTTACTGAAGAATTATAGATCCATCTCGCTCCTGAGCTATGTTCTCAAGCTGTTTCCAAGAGTTATTACAAACTGTCTCGAACACAGGTTTAATGACATCCAGCCTCCCGAAACAGCTCGTTTCCGTAACGGCTTTAACACCATGAACTACATACACACGCTCCGCCAGATTATACCGAAGACTGAATAGAATAATCGTCCATTACGCCTGGTATTTGTGGACTATGAAAAGCCTTCGATTCAATTGAAACCTGGGCGGTATTGCAGTCCCTTCAGCGATGTCATATCGACTATAGGTATATCGAGGTGATGAAGTGTTTGTACAGAAACGCCACCATGACAATTTGATTGCAGGACGAAGAGCACGAAACAAATCCAATTGCAGAAAGTATTATTATTCATATTTATTATTTTCGAGTCTTATTACCCAAATTCTTTTTAAAATTGTGGTAGTCACAAAAACTAACAAATAACTTTACTTGCAGGGCACTAAACGACTCGACCCAGAGATGCCAGCGCTGTTGACAACAGCTGGCGACTGTTACTGGGCCTGTATAATTTTGACATTACCGTCGTCTAAGAACTTGTCGTAGGTGGCGAGATCCCACTCTATACTGTTTTCAAATTTCAACAACAAGGAAAAGTCAATATAGAACTTCCCTCCAAGTTATTAGCTAAACAAACTGAACAAGGAGCCGTAACAAGTTGTCGGTCACTTTGAGGATAGGAATGTTTACATTGTTAAGATTTCGCCCACATTGAGATAAACAGGGTCTTATCAAAGGTTACGAGCATAACCGTACGTACACAAAAGGTAGGTACATATTAAAAACAAATCGCATTTTCTAAATCGGCATAAACTTAGCTTAACTATTTGACGCACCAGGCGAGTCATAGCCGTTTACTGAATGGGCGAGCAGTCTCGCGAGGTCGCCTTGGAATTTCTCGCGGAAATATTTGCCCCGCGAAGCATCTTTGGTCTGAAGTTTATTGCACGAGGCTGCTTATTGGCGGGTCCCCACCACTGCATTTATACAAATTCTTCGACTTACGAAGAAAAAGAAACGAAAACCTAGACGCGGTTGGATTAAAAAGAAAATTATATGTAATTATCATATATAAAATATATATCTTGGTAATTTTAAGCAAAGCAAAAGGTAAAGGTAATTTTTACAAGCATTTTTTTTTTTGAAGAGTCGTACATCGATGATTAAGAAAGTAGTATGTAAGTAGTACGAGTTAAATTGAAATTAAAAAACATATACTTTCCTATAAATGCCAAAATCTTCAAGAAGGACAAGGAGCAACGAGTTTACAAAATGATATACAAAATGTTCGTGGATCTTTCAGTGATGTATGGAACAGCAAAAAAAGATGTTCTTATTATTTTAAATTTATTTGTTTTATAATCACTGTTTTAGACTTTCGTGGTGGTTTACTACATTACTATTAGTACTCACGGGATATTTACCACGGTTATTATTACCACGAAATATCGGGAACTCAACAAAAATAATAACCGTGGTAAATATCCCGTGAGTACTAAATAGTATTGTTTTATAATGTTTTTGAGTCTGTACAATTATAGTATTTATATATTGTCTTTATATCATATATATATATATATATATATATATATATATATATATATATATTCTTATTATCAAGGTTGTTCTTTAATGTTATACAATTTTAGATTTTAGATTAATATAAAATTTATATCAACGCGCTACAGGAGGCGTGAAACTAATCACCTTGAATGGAAATACCGACCGCTCAAAGTAATTTTCAGGGAATAATTACAACCTTTCGTGAACACCGGTTATTTCACGGAACGCGGCGCGATAACCAGGTAAATACCTCACTCGCTAGCCAATAAACAGCTAAAGGTATTATATGCATATTTATGAAATTCGTGGGTACTCTATTACTTTTATGTATGTGTCACGCAATTACGTAATCATTAAAAGAAAAAACCAAACTGCAAAACGTAGTCTGTGACATTCCGGATATAATGACGAATCTAACGACACCTCACTCGTCAAAATCGTTCAAGCCGTTTATTCTACAAGAATACATACAAACTAAAAAAAACTAGAACTAGAACGTCTAATGATAATTCTTATCAGGGCCGTCTTTACCTAGGGGTTCAGGTGCGGTGCACCCGGGCGCAGAGTCCTGTGGGGCGCAAGCCGCCCGCCATACATTTCGATAGGTAAACTACTACACTGAGCAACACTGAGACCGCGCGAGCGGAGGTTCGTAGGCTGACTTTCGCACCCCGGCGCCGAATATTGATTCAAATGTTCAAGCCCTGTAGTTAGCCGCCTACCCAGCATGCCGGGGCAGCATTACCCAAGCTAAATAGCAATGCTCATGCGTTGCGCCAGATAAACGTCAGTGTTTTGTCACGCGTTGTTCGAACCAGGCGCTCTAATAGATTTTCGTAAATGATTATTCTGTTGTATAAATATAAAAATCGTATTTCGCATATTTTCTCTTGGCCAGATGAATCAGGAGGCAACACAGTTGACAGAAAGTTCCTTTGTCAACGTATAACTGGCATTTCGCCAGCGTGGGAAGTTAAAAGGACTTGTAAATGAGATAAGCCTTCACTTAATATCCTTTTTTAACAAAGGGTTATCGTCTTTGAAATTAGACAACTTATTTTGCATAATTAACTGTGAAAATGGTTTATTTAGGCTTTGGTCTCAACATTTTATTATAACAGAATTTCACTGATCATATTTAGAGCCTTAATTTTACAAAATTATCTAGTCAATTTGCATTTGTAGTAAACAGTTTGGACCACTTAAAAATAATTTAAAACGACCGCACAACCAAGTATTTTTTTATTTTTTTCCTTTAATCAACAGCGTTACAATGTCTTTAGAGATAAAGAGGCAATGTCCTCGTAAGAGTGAGGGATCGCAGAGACGACGTGTGCATGTGTAGTGTCTATATCTATCAATGAGCAACTCAGTACCGGCCCGGGATGCCAGTGTTGCTCTAATATACCCAAAAAAGGAAGTGGAAAAAAACAGCACTAGTAAAACAAGGGGAAAAGTCTCATATATGAACTACTCTTGTGTTCACTAGTACACGGGAAGACGACATTTGTGTATTGTACCTATGGATGATTTTTATCTGCAATAATATTGAATTGAATTACCAGTACTTCTACTGGTTGGACGACGGGCAATAAACGAGCAAAACATCATTACTTAGATACTGTAGATAAATCTAGATTATGATATGTATAGTCAGTTTGTGATATAGTTTTTACGAAATACATACATTACATGATATGAACTAGACCAAATTTAAAGAAGTATACCATAGTTTATTCTATGTCTATGCCCTACATTTAAGAGCAACTTAACCCAAGTATAAAACTAGGCCCTTATGCCTTGATGAACAATATTGAAATTCAACAAGTTGGTAATTACTGTTCGTTAACTATCGGATAAACACAAACAACTGCAGTCAATTACAAAAGCCGAATTAAATTTTATAGCAAGTACCTACCTAGATACATTTCAATACAATACAATATAACTTTATTATACACCAAAAAGCTTAAACTTAAAAATGAAAACTTAATGAAAAAATTAATATTTTAAAAAAACGAATTAAATATAAAATTAATATAAACCTGTTTGTCCGAAAAACTAAAAAAAAAGCAAATGAAAACATAAGATTTCATTCACATTTTGATAATTAACTGCAGCTGTCAGCAATCATCCGATAGTCTATAAAGAGATGCCATAAAAATCGCAATTTACTTATCCAACATCAGTTTACGATCTGCGTCACTTAAGTTGTGTTTCCATAACATAAGAGACGTCGCAGATATCAAGTTAAGATGTTCAAAGGCGGGTGTGAACAGAAAGACAAATATTTTCCTATTCCTACAAAAGCTTTTGGATAAGGAATATTCTTGGTGTATACTGGTAGGGTTATCACATGACACAAACTTTTATGACTTTGATTCAGATTATCTAGATTGCGTAGTGTAGTATTTTATTTGACAGGATAATAAAATATTCGTCGGAGAAGAGTTCACAATAGTACGGAGACATTGTAAATTAAAGTTTTTGTTTTGCATTATGTTATAATACTTATCATGAAAACTCGAAAATTCGGTAACCTATCGATGTTTCGAAATTTTTGAAGTTCGATTTTGAATTGACTGAACGCAGTTCCAAGAATTGCTGTATTTTCGAAGGAATATTATACATATTTTTTTATATCTATAAATATTTTTTTTGATCTTTCTAAGCGGCTGATAGAAAGAACAAAAGACCAAAGGGCTGGTGTTTACCTCGGCCAGAGAATTAGCATTGCTATTCAACGAGGTAACATCACCAGCCTTTTGGGTACCCTGCCCGCGGATAGTGACCTGAGCTCTGTTTTTTATCTATAATCAATTTATAATTATTTTAGTTGTAATTTTAGCTCTTTTATTTAAGTTTAAATTGTATTTAGAATAGTGTTAGTATAAAGTGTTTATGTTTCTTTATGTCAATTTTATAAAAGTATCATTTAGAATAAGAATATTTAAAATAATATTAAATTACTAATTACGAACATTCATTATTATTAGTTCGCTTGCTTTTATTTTCTCGCAGGATGAGTGTAAAGTAGAATATACTCATCGGGGATAAAGCTGTCTTCGTCTTGGGCGTCCTTGAATCCCTCGCTGCACTCAGGATTCTAGTCTTAAATCTCTAGAATCCATCGTTTCGCTCGGGATTCAACATGTCGCCCGTGACATAAGACACTGCTTTATCCCCTTGGTGCATAATCTACTACAATTATTAAAGTAATAAGTCAGACTTCTTCGAGAACAGTTTCATGCCCTACTATTAAATTAAATTGTAAAGTCTAAGAAAACGTCCGCAGGGCTATTTATCGAATCTCTAACTTTCCAATTCAGTCCAATTACACTTCAATTAAGAAATATCCCTTTATTCGAAAGATTTTCAATCAAAATAGCTGTACTTGAGTGGTTTACAGGTCAATGAAGATTTTTTATTATTTCACCACTAAAATTTGCTGTTGAAGTATTAACTATCAAATCATAACAAATAAATAAAATAAAAATGTAACAAATATTCCTTTCAAATTCAAAGTTCTGCTTGCGTAAGAGCTCAAGGTCACGCACGCGGAGATTCTGTAAAAGTAATGAACTTACGTAAAAGTGTATAAGTATACTACTTATAAAAGCATGTCTATAAATAAACGAAATGTATCCAAAACGCTTTTTATCAAAGCTACAATTCCTAGAACACAGTTCTTACGCGAAATGTTTTTCTTTGAAAGCGATTAACATTTCAAAGTTTTGTAAATTACAGAGGATCAAAATTCACTTTTGGTGGACGACGGAATGTTAAAAAGACTTTTTTGTTAACAATTTGATAATTTGGCGTTTTCTTTTTGAAAGTAAATAAAGTCAATTTGCTTCGAACATTTCTTATAAGCTATTCCTGTCCTCTAAATCTAATCTGTTGAAAATGTTTCCGAATAACAAGAAAAATTAAAAAACGTGTGCTCATAATAACGCCAAACGGGCTTAATTATCAGTATTGAAAAATGATGTTGTAATTAATTAGAGGCTTGTGTAATTAATCTTTCATTGCCACCGTGGTACAAGTTATTCCTTCACAACGGATGGAACCAAGTCGAGTTCGAGATACCTTTTTTGGAGAAAATTGCCATCAAATCGAAAATCGCCGACAAAAAAGGGGTTGTGCAAAAAAGTTTGTGCTTGCGAGATCTACTGTTCGCAGAAATACTAGTATCTACTAACTACACAGATCATGCGTCGTTTTGTAACAGTATTTTCAGTCAGAAATAAAATTGGTTCAATGTCTAGGCTGACTAGGCTCCGTCTATCCTTCAAATTCCGAACGAGACATCATGAGAATATGCACGCAAGGTGATCACGACAAAATTGCCAATAATCCGGAGAGTTTACGATGGTCCCTTATAAAATCGGGGGCAAAAATACGAAATTTACGTTCGCTTATATAATGAATATTCTAGAAGCTCCAACGAACAAAGGCAAGAAAGAAACATAATATTCTCTTACCTTTATTCTTTCTAATATGTACTTATATTGTGCTTATGAGCGACTAATAAAAAGAGATCTAATTTTTTTATACTTATAAATCTAAGAAAAAATATTTACCTCCATAACTATTCGTTCTAGACCAGGTGTGGGAAACCTTTGGAAAGTCGCGGGCTAAACTTTCGGATGTTGATTAAGTCGCGGGCCGTAGGGAGATGAGATATGTTTGTGTATTGGCAAAGTAACGGCTTGTTATTAATGATACATGGCGTTAAATGTCTTCGTTGAATAAGTCAGACAGTCTACAATAGGCAACTTTTTTATTTAATTATGGCTCTAAGCGAACAGTGCGTTTAGCTAAAGTGCAGTTCATGTAGTAATTTAAGTACGAAGACTGCTAAGTTTTTCGTGGGCCGAATCAAATGCCGCTGCGTGTCGCATCTGGCCCGCGGGTCGGGCGTTGCCCATACGTGTTGGAAAAAGTAAAAGAAAAACAAAGACCACACTTGTTACTTAATTATTTAATAAAACAATAGTGTGTAACTGTTTTGTTTATTTGGGAGCATCCGCCCGCACAGGCCCAGTTTATTTCAGTAGATGTGTACCTAAACATTGTTGTTTTTCAGTACATGTCATAAGTGAAGTTCGTATTTTTAGATTGCTGTCCTTTTAGTTAAATACGAGTTATAATGTTTAATATGTAGTTATAATGATGTATGCCTAGCAAACAATTGTACCAACTCATATTATGGAAGTGATTAATAGACAAAAGCAACTAAGTTTATGCTACTTTGCTTCTGCAATTTTAAATAAACACTTCCACCGAATGATTTATAACCGGAGTAACGGAAGTTAAAGCTCTCCCTTGTGTGATAAAATGTTTTGACGTAGCAATAAGTTTATTTTTTCACAGCTTAATTGCGCACGTTTTGCTAAAGTTAAGCTTCAAACTCTTTTTTACAGGCTGAAACTTGGTACTGACAGGCTGACTGACGATCAACGCCCAGCCTAGGCCAGAGGTGATAGAGACGTGAAATGTTAACTGTAGTTTCCTATAATAGTGTACTAAGAAAGTGAAAGTGTGTGGATTTTTCGAAAATTCACCCCTGAGCAGGTGAAACCGCGGGGCGCAGCTAGTTACAAATATTTAGTTTTATATGGATTGGTATAGCGTTAGAAATTAAGTAAGTTCGTATAGGCAGTGGAGGACCACCGAAGGACGGGCAGCAGCGTCCTCTTAGTAAACGGTGAACATTCTGCGATCTCCAAGCAGCCTGTCAAGCGAGAGCAATTACCCCAATAGGCGGGAGGCTTCGTCCAATAGTGGACGTCTAAGAGCTGTTAAGAAGTATAGGCCAAGAGCCAAGCCGAGCTCTGTTTTTAAGAGTTTTAAGGCCGCCTGAAGGCCTCTTCTGATATGGCTTGGCTGGATATAGGTAAAGTAAACCCTTTGAATTCAAATATTAAAACGTACATACGTCCAGTGCCAAAATCTACAGCAGGACGTCCCTCTTAAATACTTACCTTCATAAATCTGCCAACCAACGTACGCGTACTCCGAAAACTCAAATATGGCCTTAATTAGGCAGTCCTCCTAACAATTTGACGCTAAAAATTCACAGTTGTGCGTCAGATCGCACAATTTTAATGGATGTGATTGCAGTAGTGTAGATCGTACTAGATCTATAAAATATTTGGGAGTGACGATTGATGAACGTATGAACTACTTTGATCACGTAACTGGTCTCTCCAGTCGGGCGAGGAAACTTATTTTCTTAATGAAGAGGCTTAGAGATAGATATTGTCATACAGGTATAATTGGCTTTGTGCCAAACTATTCTGCAGTATTGTGTCTTGGTTTGGGGTAGCACCTGCAAAACTCATACCATGAAAGTAGAGATAGCACAGCGATCAATTATCAAAGTCATACTAAATCACCCTTTCAGATATTCCACAGACAGCATTTATGAAGAACTCAATACTTTGAGCTCTTCATGAATGCTGTCAAAATACAGGTATTCTCGCCTAGTTTGGGGATCGCTGTTAATATCTAAATGCATAATGTTAGTTTTCTGGCAATAAAAATATTATTGTTATTAATTAAATAAACGCTATGCCCTAACAATTAAAGTAATCAAATTTAGTCATTAGTTATAGATATTTTCGAGTAATATTAAATTTTCTCTCCAAAATAGGTACAGGCTGAAAGACAATCCAATTTCCCACTGAAATGCAATAACATGGCGAATACCTACTTGCCTTATTTTTAGCTTTGGAGGCCTGAAAAGCCGATAAGTTAGTTATTTCTCGATAACGCTAGAAATACAAGGTAGCATTTGCACCATTTTAGGGTTCCGTAGTAAACTAGTGAACACTTTTAGTTTTAGCATGTCCGTCCTTCGGATTGTATTTCACTGTCCTTTTATTCAGAGATAATAATTATACCCGCTATCGCCACAAAATACGAGTATTGTATTTAAAAAAAAGCGTACGAGTAATAATTTTACCGCACGGAACGCGTTTTTCTTTACGGTTTTTTTTTTTTTTTACTGATTTCTACTCTACTTACCATAGACAACCCAGCTAACCTTAAGCATCATATTAGCTACCTTTCTTTTTTTAACGATTGTGAAATCTTCACATGATACCCGATTGCTTTGGGGTGCAGCCGGGTTAGGCCTGTCTTGGAGCTTGACAGAGGGCTCTGGGCCTCTAAGGGAACGTTCTGGAACTTCTCTCGGGACAGATACGAGCTATCCTGACCCTACCTAGTAGCCGATTTTAGATTTTGGGTCTTTGTTTTTACAAGGTGAATATGGTAACATTCGTGTACTCATTTGAAATAAATAACATACTAACACACTCATCCACAATGTTCTTTTTTCGTATTCTGTCTCATAGCATACTGAATGTGTACGCATACTGTATATACTGAATTAGTTTGCAAAATCCAAAAATCCAACGTCTTCAAAGATTTTCGTTAAATACATCAGAAATGCAAAATTGCTATTCCATCGGTGAAAATCGGAAAAGCAACTGATATTATGCGATTAATGACTCATGGCGAATAATTATTATTATGAGTAGCCAATGCCGCCAATCCAACAGAACTTTATGTAATAAACATACAAAATAAAGAAAGGCATGTCTCAGGATTTTTAGAAAATAAACCCGTAAAGCAAATGAGGTGTTTAATGTTGTAAATGGCGTGAACTAGTTGTCTAGACAAACCTTAATTAGGTTTTAAGACAACTTGTGATGTAATATTGTAAAATTTTGATAACAAATAAATTAAAAAAAATAAAAAAAACTTGCCTATGCGAGCGAAGCAGTACGGACAAGCCAGTAGTAATAAATATGAGCAGAAATGGCACTCGATCACTGTCGAGAGACTAATATGCTAAAAGCAAAGCTTATTGATTACCATTGATGCGTTTATAAATGGAAATGTTGCCACACTATTGTTAAATTGTTTTATTAAATTAAGTTTTATAACAAAGGTACCAACAGAAAACATAGTTCTTAAGCTAGTCTGGTTTGGGTACCAGTATTTACCAGACCCCTATTATTTTTTCATACAAGTTATCAGTTTTAAAAAAAGCCTTCACTAATATCAGGACATATAATTCTCACTTTTGTGTATGAAATTTTATTTGTAATGCATATAAAAGACTCCCTGGGAAATTACTTTTTGCTCTGTTGACGAAACGCAGACAACTGCGTGGGTGATTTTAATTAACGTTTGAAGTGTTATTACAGCTTTTATTACTGGTGCTTGATGTCAGTGCTGCCACAAGGAATTAAATAGCAACCATAGAAAAAATAGGATTTTGGGCTGTCGTTGCTGGCATTTTCAACCATTATTGTAGAGGATAAAATACTATATATTTAAAACAGAAAACAGTTGTAGAAAGTTCTGTGATCAAACGTTATACTATTACTTATACTATATTACTATACTTATATTATTACTTCCAATCAGTTTACGTAAGTGATAACCATCGGCATCTTTTATACAATAATAGAAGGTTGGTGAAACAACAGAAGAGTTTTTTTTTTACTTCTAGGTACTTTAGATTCTTTACTTTTCTTTTAATCAAAGCATAAGGACTTTCAGTCACCGGAAAGTTTATGTCTTTCTCTCTCCCCTTCCCTCTCTCTCTCTCTCTCTCTCTCTCTTACTCATGAGATTTATTATTTTTTACGCGTGCATTTCGATTTGCTACGCCACTACGATTATGCTACGTCGTAGCAACTGATACGAAATATGCATAATGATTAAAGTAAATTAAATATGCATGAACAAGTATGTATAAATATTATATTATGGTAATGAAATAAAATTCATTTGAATTTCTTTGTAAGGCCTTTCGAAAATACTCCTGCAGAAAGTGTGTTATTTTTTAAACGGTCTGTGTTAATTTTGAATTAAATTAAATTATTATGAATATTTTCTTTCGGGGGAGGCCTATGTTCAGCTGTGGACGTCTTATTGCTGATGATGATGATGATGGTTTTCTCTCGTAAAGTAATAGATGAGTATATTTAGTAGATTTTAAATAGTTATTTTGTATGAGACAAGGTGTGTTTTTAGCTATACGGCTACAGAAAGGTGAGAAATAGAAGCCTGTGTAACTAAATTATCTGTATTATAGTAGTAGTTTCAGTTTTTATATTTAAGTTTAGATTATAATATAGTTTTACTATGAAAACTGGCGTGATTTTGATACATTTTGTTTTAATAAAACGGGAATACTCACCGACTCAATTTAACGTGAGTATTCCCGTTTTATTAAAACAAAATATAATATAGTATTTATAATATTTTTAAGTTTAGTTAATATTGTTTAAGCATTTTATGAAATAAAAGTAATCTGTATTATTATTTCTATTATTTGTTATTGTGTATTATGTTGATTATCTGTGACATCTTAAAATTAGTCTTCTAGTCTTGCTGTGCCCATTATGTAACTTTGTACTAAAATGTGAATTTTTTAACCACCTTGTACTTAATTGAAACAATAAACCATCTTAATCTGAATTATAAAATTTAAATTCTGACTAAACTTGGTTTCATGTGAAATTCCATTTGAGAACAAATGAATAATTAATAGCTATTTCGTGTAAAACCAACGTCAATTAGCATGCTAAGCGCTATTTATGTAAGCTGTTACGTGTATTACCATGTCGGCCGTACATTCCAGTTCAGCGAGTAAGGGCAGGGCCAGTTGACACCGCCGTGGCATTATGACACCATTTACACGCCTCTTTATTTGCTGACGTTCACGTTTTGCTGTTACGAGATAATTTAGTACAGTCAGCTGCTGTTGGAATAGCGCCATATATGGAAGAAAAATGCTATCGGAATCGGCTAAGATGATAATAAGGCCGAACTAAACGATATTTATCTAAATAATCTGTGTAGATAGCTTAAATGCATGTGCTTAGTATTTTGGGGACTGTTCATATTTTAGATTTTCCACGAATATCCCGACGTGAAAACATCACGCCGTGGTATATTATTTTTTCTGAGACTTGTGCTCTTTTTTTAAGTGTTTTAAAGCCACGTCACATATTGGTATTTTAAGTATATTCTCCTGGTAGAGCTTTCTTTTGGACATATTTTCCACGTATTAATATGATAAAAAAAAACAAAGATAAAATAGATAATTGTTTCGAGGCCTTCGAATTTTTTTATTTTGCTTTATGAGGATTTGAACCTGCATAAAAAATAACATAAGAACTGCAACATTTTATTTTGTGCTTTGTTAGTTAATTAACCAAATCACTGGTTAGGATTAGAAGTAGCTATTTATTTTTAACTGTATTTGCTCACTAGTGAGAGGTAATTTGAGTTTAGATCACAGAAGATATTTTTTTTTTACTCTGTGGTTTAGATCGCTCCGTAGTAATGTCATTTCCTTATAAAACCTCCACAGAAGCTACATAGATAAAGATTGTTTTTTTAGGGCTCCATACCTCAAAAGAAAAAAAGGAATACCGCATATTTAATTGCTTTTGCCGCACGGGCACTTAAATCAAAATCTATAGGGTACTTCCCAGTGTCGTAGTATCATGAAATTTCGCAAGAAGCAAGGTCTTACAGTTCAAGTAAAGGAATAAATTTAATCTGAAAATCATTCATTTGTAGCCATAACCTTTTTTTTTTATATACAAGCTACAATTTGTAGTTGGAGAAGTGATCTTGTCGTAGTATATCGATGGTAAAGTCATGTGGGGCAAGTGTGCGCAGCGGGTAAGTGTGCACATGCTAAATATCTTAAAAATGGGTTAAAACTGAGGGACGGCATTCACCCTCCTTGGTGCCCCATGTAACGTCGCACAAATCGCACGTTATTATGGTGCAATGTTTTGTTTCAGAACCTGAACCAGAATACTTTAACAGAATCATCGGTATGCGAATCGAACTCACACTTGGTTATTTCTTTTTTTATTCGTTACTAGGCCTCTTGTAATATTATCTCACGATTGGGTAAAACGTTGAATGTGTCACACGAGAGTAGTTTCCTGTTTCTTGTGCCTTTGAATCACAGAAGAGTTTTTTTTTTTACTTCTTTCTCTTTTCTGTGCTTTGAATACTTCGAGACTTCAGGATTCTAACTTCGAATCACACGCTACGCTCGTGAGTCAATAATATAATCCTTGCTCGATATTCAAAATGGGCACTCGAAAACAAAAACGAACTTTACTCTCTTGTTGAATAAATAACAATTTTTACGGTAGTTGATTGTTTCAGGCGTAACTTTAGTTAGGTTAGGTTAAGCACCTAAGTCTAAAACACTTAGGTGTTTTAGACACAGTTTTATTTTTACGGTCTAGTTGTTATTTTAAGACCTTTTTCAAAACCTAAGCAAATGATCACTTTACAGAAGTTTCAGAAATCTTGTAGTACACAACTTCAAAAGCAGTTTTTACGGTTAAAAGTTTACAGGCATAAAAAAACATTTCACTGCCAATGAGACTGGATCAAAAAAGTCAATGTCAGGAGCAAGGCAGAAGCGCTACGCAACACAGTGAAATATCTTTTTGTGTCACAATCTCGTTAAATATAATTAACGGATTACAGCGGGGCTATTCACAATTTTTATAACGACGTATTATGAACGAATTTTGCCAGATTTTGAATACCAAACAAAAACTGTTAATAAGCACAGAACGGCTTCTCAGCTTGTACATAGCGCCTGTAAGATCGTACATGGAGTACTGATCTCTTCTTTGGAACGGCTCTGCCAAGTATCAATTGGAGGCGAACGAGAGACGCGAGAACGAATTTTGAACGATTATTTCAAAACTGTAAATACGCCCAGAACAGCGGCTCAGCTTGTAAAAAGCGCATGAGCGTGCTTGGAGTATTTGGTCTCTTCTTTAGGACGACCCTGCCAAACATCAAATGGAGGCTCAGAAATCGACCAAGAAGCGGACCAAAAGGCTTTTAGATAGCGGCTCCGTGGTAAAGTCTCGGTTGCAAAGCCTGGTCTACCTGGTCTAAAAGACTCAAGTTGCATGTCTTTTATCATACTACAATGAATACCATTAAAATAAAGACAAAATAGCCGACTGCAAAACGTAGTTTATGACACTACCGACGAAAAGAGGAATCCAACGACAACTCACTCGTCAAAATCGGTCAAGCCGTCTAGGCTACAGGAGGACCATAGGAACATACAAACATACTCACATACTTACACTCCAAAAACATTACCCTCCTTCTTGGGCAGTAGGGTAAAAAGTATAATATCATTTTCAATCTAGAGTAAACAGGTACCTTCTAACTAAGCGCTAAGCTCCATCTTGGAACACATCATTGCTTAACAGCAGACAGGATCTGGTCAAACGCAAATTTATTTAAAAGGAAAATAAAATAAAAGCCATAGAAAAACATCAGCTAATTATTATATAGTACAAACCTACCACTATAGGTGACAGCTTCAGCCAGCTTAGACAAGAGAAAATACTGCTAGCATTATTGCACAAACAGAAAATGTGGCTTACAATACGAGTTAAAAGGTAATTTATTCTTAACTTTCGTACATTTATAGAAACAGTTTCTGTTCCACAGTACAGTTTACTCGTACGAGTTTTACCACATTAAATAGAAAACTTTGTACGACAGAGTAATACATTGTTCGAAATCAACCCTTCTAATACGAAATTTTCAGCCCTTTGATTGAACCTTAGGGAGGACCACGCTTGCTACAAATAAATCATTTGACCCTTAGAGCAATGTAATTAATTGTCAGAGATGAATAAAGGGACAGAGAAAACTTTCGTCATACTTTACAGTTTTAATACTAATGCATGTGCCAGACTAGCGTCTATCGCTCCGAATGATCGTAAAACGATGCAATATCCGCCAATCAGAGACGCGTATACTCGTCTCTGATTGGTGGATATCGCTTTGTTGCGCGAACATTTGGTATTAACGATATTAATAATAACTAACGAGTAACGATTATCTAACAATTAATGAAATTAACATTGAACTTAGCTTATTCAACCCTGGTCTCCCCAGTTCGATTCCCCTGTCTCGTGGCGACCAGTTTTACACTCTGAATTACGTGGATATATCAATAGGTATAAATCCTCGTACTATACTTACTGGAACGAAAGTAATACGAAAAAAGGGTAACATTAAATGTGTTAATCCGCTCACTTCAGAATGAGATTCGACATTTAGGTAATATAAACCAAGTGGTGAGTGTGAATGCCGAAACAATTAGAAAATATTGTAACATAGGTCAATGCGCCTGCGATAACTTAAATACAGAATGTTCATCGATGTATATATGGGTGCTCGCATACGCAACAGTAATTTCAAGACCACATTTGATTTTCGAATAATCCTGAGACATGCCTTTGTTTATTTTTTATGCTTAGTACTAATACCGAGTTTCATTGGCGTAGCATGAAAAGCGTTTTTATTTCCACACAAACTTTGGGGGTCCATTTTAACCTTATAGAGATGGAATCTCACAAAATCCGTTTTTATTGTTCACCTAGAGCATTTGAGTCCAAATTTCACGTCTCTATCATAAGAGGTTGGGTCTGTGCGTTGTTTCCTAGAAAAATCCTTGTTCTTTTATATACATAATATAGATATATAGATGGCTAGCTATTACTAACGACTTTATTTGCGAGGACCATAAAAAAAGTAGCTCATGTCTGTCTCCTACCCTTAAGCTATATCTATGCAAAAAATCAGCTCGATCCGTTCAGCCGTGTCACCATGATAACGCGACAAGCACCCAGACAGAGAGACAGATACCTACACAGAGAGACAGAGTTACATTCGCATTTATAATATTAGTTAGGATAAGGATGATTATTGTATTATTTTACATGCGACATGATGGCTCGCATGTGAGTAAGCACCTGAGTTTACAGTTTGTACAACTGGACAAAATTAGAACCTAAATTTTTCTGAGGCCCCTGTCAACGAAGTGGCTAAATAATGGAATAAGTGGCTATTTTAACGGAACAGGTACGATGTGAGATTTGTACACATGTCGCATTTAACTATGATTGCGAAACATATAGTTGACCTTCTCTAATCATTGTTATAATCTTCGCAGAGCTGTTAGAAGAACACGGACTTGGAACAAACACTGGTACCCGGTTGCTGTATCTGTCCCGAGGCGGTAGTTGACCCTCCGACCCGTGGTTTTATGTTGTCTTGTACTACTATTTATTCCGTCCATTAGGTTAGCATAAGTAACTTCTGTTAACGGTGTCGCAAAACAATTACGTTATTGCTCGGGCACTGTTGAAAGAAATATATCTCAGAATTGTTACTCCTATTATCAAGCATTTTAAATTATATGACATAAATAAGTACCTTAACCAAAGTCAATAAATCTGTTCAAAAGTATTTCAGGATTACGTAACTACATTGCAGAAATTTTAAATATATATATTTTTATTGTAAATTGATGACGAGCAAGTCGCCCATGTCAATTCAATGCCACCCAGAATTTTGAACTTGAAGTTCAGTTCAAAATCATTCGCGGCAATGCACTGCGCTCGTCATGATGTCTTAGTTCTGTTACATAATTATCAATACCAAATAACTTTTTAGGATAAAAAGGAATACTTTCGAAGCCGAGACGGTTAGTTAGTTACCTCACTAATATTATAGAATTTGTGATGGAAAGTTACATAACGCCGCAATTTGTGTTATGTCAAAACAAAAACAACAATCAAAACATTTTTTTTTTTATCTTCTTAATTAATTGAATACCTAAATGAACTGTTCACTTTTTTTACTTTTTGTTTCATGTGACACTCAGACAGCAGCAATTGGGTGCGTTTTGCCTTTGGGGTAGGGTTACCCTAAAATGGTTTTGTGTCCTCGTTAAAAAATATTTATAAACGAATACCAACTTCATACAAAGGGGTCGTCTTTAATTAAGGAGCTCTATTATATTGGATAAACAAAGATAAAGCGGTATAGAGTGTAAATCCCGGGAATCTATTGGCAGTACAAACATACGATATTACCCGTCTCCCAGGCGGGCAATATGTCCCCAGCTAGCACAATCTTTATTATTTCAGTTTAACATCATTATTTCTCTTGTATCTCGACTGAGGCGAATTTAGAACGAGAACATTGTTACACTGTATAATAATAATGTAACAATAATGTAGAAGAAATATAGAAAGAGCGGCAAAAATACAGACTGTTCGCAAGTAGTAAGAGGTAGCCGCCGCCTTCTGTGGACACTAGTGACTTTGTCGATGCTTTGCCAGCACATATCACACCCTAGATTCTGCATTCAGGACGCTCGAAGGGCACCATACATCAGTCTAAATACACTTATAAGAAATGACTCTGATTGGTTGATTGTTACGCGCGAGTAGACATAATCTTGAGATAGCCATTGAGAACGCTTGGTCGCAATCCCCGCGACCCGCGCCTTCCTTAAACTTTGGTGACTTTTGTAGGAACAACGAATCTCGAAATGCGGTATCTAGTGTGATCTGTGTTTGTCAGCCTGGACAAGTGTCTGTAGATACCCTTTTTAGAACAGTCCATGATGTAGCTCAGCGGGAAGAGTTTCAGGGGAAGGACATATCCTGTAGATAGGTCCGCGGAAAATAGGAGTGGAAAAGTGGACTTTGTTGAATTTCCAGTTTCGCAAGATGTGGCAGTGAGCCTTTTTTTCAAACTTTTCTTATGTGCCTTATTTTCGGTATGAGTGTCAAAAATAAAAATAAATAGTTTTGGTAATTAATTTGTATCAGGGCCCGTACCGTGAGGTGCTTATTGCGATGATTATTAGGTTTAGCCGACAACGCTGCACGACCATACACCTTATCGCGCGGTGATACGGTTCGTGGTCGCGCAACGTCGTCGGTTGAACCTAACTATCATCGCAATAAGGACCTCAAGGTACGGGCCCTGGTATTTATTTTGGATCGTAATGATCAATGATATGCCTTTTTTACTTAAGGAAAATTTTGGCTTAGTTGATTTTCACTTAACTACAAAAAAAAACCTTACTTTATTGTATTTCTTGCTTTTAGCTGATAAAATTTTTGTGTACAGGTATTTTCTGTTTATAAACCGAAAACGAACCGAAAACTTGTATTAAAGATGAATCTACAAGGTAGAGAAACAAATTGTACGTTTTATCATTTATAAATCCAGATTGAAATATTAATGTGTTGTCAGTGTTTATATATTAGTACTTTATACTTATTTATACTTTACTTATGTATACTTTTTTTTTTATTTATTTTTTCTTACTTTTAGAGGTAGGTACTGATATTTAGAAGTATTAAAAACTAAATAAGTAAACTATATGCAATATAGCAATAACTAAAGAAAAATTACTATTCTATTAAAAAAGAAACTAATTATTTCTATCTCATATTTTTGAGTTTTGTCTGTTTGTATAGGACTACTCATTTATCTTAGATCATATTGTGGATTGTGCTTGAACTATATCAAATAAATAACAACATTAATTAATAAACACAGCTGAGTTAGGTTGTACAAACAAACTAAAATGAGTTATGAGTTAAATATTTACATTTAGTAGAGATATATCAAAGTGTGAGTAAAACAGCATTCACTTAAAATTTAATAAAACAAGTAAGTATTTTTGTTTTATTTCATTGTCTCCTTCATAAGGTACTTTTGTAACCTAAATCACGATAGAACAACTAAGTAGGTATATCTGTCAAATTATTTTAACATTATTATAACCTAATTATAATTTCATAAATAAAAGTTTTCCTTTTATTATATTCAAATAATAAAAACATTGCAGTTCTCGACAAATTTGCGATTTTTAAATTATCAGATAAATATTTGTAACTTCATTCAAGAAGTCTGCAAAAAATATTTAAGAGAGTGTTACATTCTTCATTCGAAAGTTTTTTCTGTGATAAAAATAAGGTTTTATTTGAAATAAAATCTCACTCACCTGAATGTTCGCCTGCAGGAGCCGATGCCACGTAACTTATACTCAGTAGAAACAGCAGAGCTGGTAGCTTGTTCCAAATTGCCGTCATATTGATCTTAAAACAAAAGAAACAGGCTTTATAATTTATTTTTGATCAATGATCCAATATTAAATTCCAATATTAACATTTGGCAACTCGGTAACGGCCCGAAAGGCTCAGACAGCCGGAGGCCAGTGTTGCTCTAAGCCATAGATAAAAGGTACTAAGCGTAACTATATAAACGCATTTTTAAATTCATTATCATCTTCAGCCATTTTCGACCAATACTGAGTATAGGTGTCTTCTTCAGCGCGCCACATTTTCTAGTCCTACTTTGCGTCCACAGTTGTCTCGAATTTCCACAATATTGAAGATATTATCGTACAAATATAAGCACTAGGTGTGAATTTCAATAAAATATATATAATGGTGTCGATTCCACTTAAACTCGCTAAGCGAAACTTAGTGCTATTACTGTCTTTTACTAATAGAAACACAAGAAATAGATAGCATGCATTTCAGTGTACGTTTTTCTTCGCGGCTTAAATGGTTAAACTGGACGTTAAACACTGAAATGTATGCTATCTATTTTTTGTGTTTCTATTAGCAAAGAAACTTTACATGCTATTAGTAAAAGACAGCAATAGCACAAAATTTAGTTTAGTGAGCTTAAGTGGAATCGACGCCAATGATAAATGTCCATGATAAAATTACAAATGCTTGAAAATAGTTTTTCTAACTTTTAATTTTCCGGTAGAGTTAAAAAAAATATAAGGACAATTAAGTTCACTTCTATCTCATCCATCAAATCAGTATGCATAACAACGAACATTTATTTAAACGATAAATAATTATAATATATAATTTCCACAAAACCTTGCAAATGTGTGGGAGACAGCTATTGGTACGTCTATAGGTCCTTTAATAGCGTCATTCAACCAGCGTTCTGGATCAGTTTTAATTAATTGAAAAAAAAAATGAAATGTTTAAACATACTGGGTTGTAACTACGTTAGCATAGAGTTTTTAAAGACGATATTTAAGGTAATGGGCGGCAAAATTCGTTTTCGTACTTGACAAAACAAAAAGGCAAAAGTGACAACACTTGGAAACAGTGATTGATCGTGTGATGTTACCCAATATGTTTTCACCAATAGCCGTCTATCGAGGATTGATGGTGTAGCAACAAGTAGGACGAAACCAATAATAAGAGCTTATCTATATTTACGAGGGACCTGATAACTTGAGATGTTTTGAAATGCTATATACGGTTTCATAACAACTTGCAAGTTAGATCACGAAGATATCACTTAACCTAGGTAAAAATACCGTTGAATTGAAAACCTATCTATAGGATGGTATTTTTTAAAATTAAAATTGGATATCAATGTTGGTTTTGGAAACAAACATTTCAGGGTAGAGTTCTCGTCTGATCCAGCAAGAGCCGTCTACGTAAAGAAATCTTGACCACGGCGAACAAAACAATCTGAAGTAAATTGCTTAGTAAACGAGAGTACACATGGCTATATATGTCTGTATTTAAGCGTGCGACGCCGAGGAAAACGCCGCGGGCCCCGCCTGCCGCTTCACGCGCCGCCTCTCCGTACTCGGAGAAAACGTGCAACGCACCGCGCGACGCGACGCTGCACGCGCCGCGCATCGCCCTGCGTCTCCCTGAACGTTCCCTTACAATCGTTACTTAACTATCTGAACAATAAGCAAATAAATAACATATAGGTCATTGAAGAGGTGAGGCCTATATTCAGCAGTAGTCTCTTTTGGCTTATGATGATTGAAGGTATAAACATAACCCCTAGTCGGCAGCGTACCAAGCGTGCCATCATTATTTGAGGTAAAACCCATTTAGTACCTGAATGATAGTCACTTATAAAGTGATGCTGATGTTACGCCCTTTGATGGCTAGGGTTAAGACCACAGAATAGAGAAGAAGTAAAAAAAATATATCTTCTGTTATTAAGACCCTTGGGACCAAAACAGTTGCTGTACATTATTTGGCAATAAAACTTCTTATGTACTAAATAAGTATTTGAGGACTGCTCGAAGCAAAATAGAAGTATTAGTAAGATAATTTTAAGTCCTTCAGAAAATCCAATATCAAAATAATGTTAAAATTCTTCATTCTTGGTTAAACCCATAAAACTCCAAGCGTACATTCCAGTCCGAGCCTTTCACATTAAATCTGGGACAAAATCCATAATTATCCAAAATATGAAAATTACAGAGAAGAATATTTTTTTCAGTTTGAAAGGAGAGGACTTCTAGATTGGTACCATTTTTATCAAAATCCAGTTGTGATAATGGGATCCATGAAGAATTGAAGGAACTCCTCAAATATTATTGGCATATATATAGAATAATAGGCATAAATATTTGAAGATCAACACGATCTTACGTAAAGCGATACTAACGAATTAAATATCGTCGGTATTGTATATAACTATTACCTATCTCCTATGTTAAAGTAGACATGCTTCAACAAGCCTACAAAAAGTATCCTTATAAAATGTTTCAACTTGAGTGTTTTTGAATCTAAGATGGGCTAGCAAGTGACAAGGGTACAAAATCTAATATTGCCGATTGAAGCTCAAATACTCTCTCCGAAAGAAACACGAGTCTTTTGACAAAATAACGATATTTCCGTTGGAAACCTATGATCAGGGTTGTTTATTATTTCGGAAAAAGCAATTTGTTTTTTGTAATACATTATGTTTCAGACTAATTAATAACATAATTTCTACTTTTTACAATGATTGCGAAATGAGCAAATCATTCGCTTGATGGCAAGCGTAACGCTTACCCATAAGAGTTTAGAGGCACCCAGTTTTAGAAATTCAACAGTTGCGTGGCAATGCACTGCGCTGGTCACCCGTAAATGGTCAGTAATTGAACTGAATGTTTCTCTATTTTTGTGTTCGAACCGTGTTACTCCGAGAAACAAATCAAAAAACAGATTTTGAAAAAAATACAAATCGAAAGCTTATAATTTGTCTAGCCACGCACAAAAAAAACAAACAGACAAAACATCACTTGTTTATAGCCACGGCCATACTTGCGGCAAAAGCTTTTTTTTTGGGGGAGAAAGTGACTTATTACCAATGAGATTACGAGAGTAGTTTGACTCAAATTACTACACACGATTACCTTAACATACACGAGTTGGGAATAGCACTTTCTTCCGAGCGATACATAGTGTCTTATACTATACACTTACGAAGAAAATAAAACACAACAAAATGATAAAAAGTAAAAAGGTACTTTCCGAGAAAGTGTAGTATAGAATTTTTTTCATGTTACACTAATGAAACTCGGGATTTTACGAAAATCAATCCATAAGTGAAATGGGGTATTGAAATTACTATAGCCTATCCGACCAAAGCCGTGCAAGCAATACATACGCCAGCGGTTAGATCTCGCTAAAATAATTTATTTTTCTAATTCAGCGAATAATCCTATCGCCTAATAGGCTAATCAGAAGCTTTTCTCATTATCATCCCAACAGGCTAAAGAGAAAGGCCTATTAACAAAACCCCACGCCCATAGAGTGATATAACGTATTTTATAGCGTGAATTTGTAGCCCGTGTCTTAATTACTAAGGCATACCTATATGTGGGTACCAAAAAATTATCTACCTAGAAACATTTTTCCAAAATTTCATAATAGATAAGTACTCAGTACACTTTTACTATGCTAATTTATACCCGCCCCGGCTTCGCACGGGTGTGATCTAGAAAAATTTTATATATATTATAAGCCTTCCGTGAAAAATTATCGAACTAATGGTAAAAACCGCATCAAAATCCTTTGCATGGTTTATCCATTCAATAAGGAAAATCCTGTGATAGTTTTTTTTTTTTTTTTTATGTTACTGTGTGTCTAGACGAGCATGTCGCTCACATTAGCGTCACGCTTGCCCATAACAGTTCAGTGCCACCCAGAATTTTGACTTTGAACAGTTCAAAACTATGCGCGGCAATGCACTGCGCTCGTCACCCTGAGATGTTAGATGTTAAATCTCTATGCCCAGTATGCTGGAAACATTGCCCTTCCAATCCGGAACACAGTAATGCTTGCACACTACTGCTTGGCGGTTGAATAACTGGCAAAGGTTCGGTACTTCCCCCGGCGGACTCTGCAAGAGCCCTACCACCACAAAAAAAGTGCTAAAAGCTATGGTCTTAATGAACATAGGCTTACTTACCTTCTGCCTTCGCTTGATAGAATTCAGGAACTTTCCTATTCTAAATCATAATATGTGTTACGTAAAAGTAAATAGGAAAACATCGTTGTAATAAACTTGACCAAATCATCAACGTAAAGATTAAAATAAATTGACGGTCTACAAAACTGGCAATCCACTCTCAAGTCCGACTTATTGGGATTTAGATGAGTGCGATGTCGGGACCAAGTGTCATGATTAGATGTCGTGACGAGGGTCGTATCACGATTCGTTTGACTGTAGGGATTGTTTATATTTTCTGTACATCAAAACACAACATTTTAGGTAAGTGTCCTTTCGCTGTTACTAAACTGAAAAAAAAAAAACTATACCGTGCTCCTCAATAATTATTTAGATTATACAGATCTTATTTTAAAACGTGGAAATGATTTTGATTCTATTGTCCAGTGTAGTTAAGAAGGAAAACATGATTAAATGACATCTTCTCGATTTAAAAAAAAATACACAAATGTATGTAATCTTCTTTTAATTTTGTCTTTTCTTTGGTCAAGTACGAATACGAAAACTCTGTGCTAACGTAGCTTCAATCCAATAGGTACGTTACCTGGCGACGTCTAAGATTTTCATGAAAATTAATTAAAATTGCTCCAGCTCGCTGGTCAGACGACATCAATGGTTGTCTCGCTCACTCATTCTCACATTTCTAAAAATTTGAAATTATCAAAAATTCTATTTCAATTCCAAAAAGTATGTTGACCTTATGTTGTCTGTTTATAACGAGATCACAAATGTTTAAAGAAGCTTATATTATTATATCTTTTAATAGGACTAACTTTAAAAAAAAACAGGCAGACAGACAGACAGACCGGCGGATGGACACACGAATTGATCCTTTATGGGTTCTATTTTTCTTTTTGTGGTACGGAGTTCTAAAAATAAGAATTTTCGATCTTTTGTCAAATTGAAAATATCTAAACAAAAATATTTTAAAATTGGTATGATTAAAATAGACATAAAACTGAATAAATCACATAAAGGGTAGGTTCACAAATACTTATCTATATGTCGTGTACTTATTACATGAAGTAATTAATTCAAAGTACTTTCCTAATGCTTACTTTCTTTGGTGTTTCAACTGAAGAGTTACATTTCTGAGTAAAAGTCTGCATTGATTGTGACATGTCTTTCTCTAACTCAAGAAAACGAAAATTCAAACAGCTCGAAAAATGTACTGCTATCCTGTATACATAAAACGTGAGGCAGATTATAGCTGGCAGATTAGTTAAGTTGAGACGATTGTAGATAGATAGTAGATACACAATGAACTCCAATGCAACCTCAGTGTCACCTCAGTCAGTAAGGCCGGGCCTTACTTACTGCCACTTACATAACAAACACGTTTTCTATGTTAAAAGCTTCGCCGTAAACTATACAGTGAGAGTGACAATATATTCTCTGACGCAATAACATTGCCTTTTTTCGAGGACACAGTCTTATTCAATCTTATTACAAGCTGTCAATACCTAATCTAGCTTAGGTTAGGAACGTATAATTTAATACAAATAATTTTAGAACTCGTAGTTAAGTTATGTCAAACCTAATTCAAAGTAGTACAACACATCACGTGTACATAAATGTACATCAAGTAAATAATTCCGTTGACTGCGCGTGCAGAAAAAGTCTCTTACCTACAACTCACCACGCCGCGCGTTGGGTGCGAGACGAGGTAATAATTGCGGTTACTATTATACGCGGCACAAAAGTCATTAACGAGAGTAGTATATTCTCGGTATAGTGTTTTCGCGAGAGAAGAATAGGTACGAACAGTAAGCCGGCTATATTTTTTTTTGTTGTTCCACCCGTACTTCCCCCAACACAAGTCGGGGACATTGACAATATAGAAAACTAGCTGCACCCTGCGGTTTCACCCGCTATTCTAAAGAAACAGAATATTTTTCCGGGATAAAAAGTAGCCTATGTGTTAATCCAGGGTATAAGCTACCTCGCTCCGGAGAGCGCGGACACGGAGGCGAGCCAGCCGGGCTCTTACTCCGTCTCCGCTTGGGGAGCCTGAGGCGACGGATGCGGGGGCACCCGTCGTCTCCCTCACCTAGGGCCCCCCAGAGGCTGGATGGCGAACGTTTTCGCTCGAAATGGACGGAGGGCGCTCCCCTCCTGAGGTGGGTCCACCCCTGTGCAATGAGGGTGGACGTCGGAAAACAGGGCTGCGGAGAGTGCGCGAGCGATCCCGCGGCCCTGTTTGCATTCCGTTGCCGACGGAACATCGTGGGATTTTTAGTCGGTAGGGGCGTCGCGTCTTATGCGACGTCGAGTCCGACATAACCCGTCCGCCCACCCAGCGGATGGGTATGCGTAAGTGCATTTTCCCCATGTACAAAAAAAAAAAAAAAAAAAAAAATGGTTATAAGCTACCTCCCCCCGTGGGTTCTTGTGGTGGGAGGGCTTAGTAACCGTGGCCTGCTAACCCACGGTGAAGCCAATAAGAACCCGAGGCGGGGCCGATTCTCCGGAAAGCCCACGTTGAAGTGGCCATAGTAGGTTGCGGGCTGTATGGGCAGCACCGCAACTGAGGCGGGCTGCAGTGTGGTATGGGTGGCACTGCAGCTGAGGGCAGAAGGCCGCGCGGCGGGAGAGGACTGCCGGTGTGTCATCGCCACTTTCCCTACCTTCCGCGGCCTCGCCACCGTATGATGGCGGACGCGGTGGGGTCGCAGGGGATGAGGAGTGTCAGTATGGCGGTTCGCCACTCTGCCTATCCTCGGCGATCGAAGTGGCAGGCGGTGGGGCCATTCAACTGACCCGTCGAAGGGGGGCCTCGGGCGTTCAGACACGGGGTCGTCTGGCGCCCATCAGTTGGCATGGTCCCCGGGAAATAGGGTGCAGCACCCGACCCCGGAGTAGGGTCCGAAGACGGACAGCCGCGTTGGGTTCGCGGTTGTGTGCGAGAGCGTTCCCGTGCTCCCGCCAAAAGCGACGGAGGAGGGATACCGTGGAGTTTTAGTGGGTTGGATCCCCACATAACTGCACTGTCTCCCCGTGGCAGTGCGGTATGCTTGCGTATTTCTCCACGTAAAAAAACGGCGGTAAAGATAAACCATTTATCGCGTCATGATTAATAACAATTTATATACGTAGATATTACATAAAAGTTCTCGTTTAGCAGCCTATTAATTAGGTATACACAACGCGAATTCCGCTCCAAAGCACAATAATAATGGTTCCCTCGAACACAAGATAAACAATTTAATTATGAAAATTGTAACGTAGAAAACGTACTAATTCAAATTATTTTCCAGGTAAAGTAATTTAGTTTGTTTTGTTAATAAAGGCAAAAAAATAAATAAGAGTAACTACTTGTATGATGATGTAGTGTCAAGTCCAAAAACTCAAAGTAACAAGACGTTAAAGTTAAGTTAATAAGTATGAAGAATGATGAACGAACCAATCACCATTCAAAGAGCTTTGAAGTACGTTGATAGATCAACCGACGCGTTACTAAAATGCGCATTGGCATTTTTGAAGCTTTTTAATTAATCCTAGTTCATCCGTAAACTGGGTCACAAAAATACAATAGGGAAAATAAAATATACAGCACAATAGCCCATTGAAAGCGAGTATCCGCGATTTGGTCGCAGTATTTAGCGAACTTTCGTTCACATGAACGAAACCCGAACTGAGTCGGAAATTCGGAATGAAAGCGCAACAAGTGTACACAAATAGATCTTTGGCTATGTTCTAGTTTCTTAGCTTAGATTCGGGCGAATGTTTATTAAAGCCGATTTGCTACTTTTTTGTCATAAAAAGTTTTCAAACTGCAAAAAAAATATCTATTCATTCTAAAAAAAAAAAGTAATAATGATTAGAATATTTCAATCATCATCCCAGTATAACCAAATACTGGGCTTCTCTTTAACAGTCCTACTCTTAGACGAAGCAAGATCCTTGGTCCTACTCCTCCCAGCCAGTCCGTTTTTAACTGTCACCACCTTAGACGAAGCATCATACTGGACAGACCCATGAGACGTTGCCGCTCCGACGTTCACATTGTCATTTTTCTCTTTTTATTTCACGGGTCGTCGCATAGAGTAAGCGAGAGAGCTATTGTAAGATTGGCAACCTCGCACTCTGTGTCCATTTTGTGACCGACTAGTCGGTCACAACATTGCGACCGGTCTTACTAAAAAAGCAAATTGGATCAAAATATCGCTGTGAATACTTAATATTGTTATACATAGTGGCATTATGGCGTGTTGTGCTGTGTATTGTGCATCGAGAACAACGAAAGGGGGAGTAAAAGATCCAGAATTATCATTTCACACGTAAGTGTTTTGTAGCGTTTTTTACCTAAAATAACCAGAATCAAAGCTAAATATTCGTTTCACTTAAAGAATATACATGTTTGAAGTCATACAACTATCACGCAGTGTTATTTAGTAATGCATTTAAGCATTAATTTAAGATCAATAAATGCATTGTTTTACGTGTTCCTGCTAGTGAAGTACCACTGCACGTTTCAAACTTTGTCGATATTTGGTCGATATTTATCTAATAATATTCTTGTAATATCCTACATATACTACATTAAGTGAAACATGACCCGTTAATTCCTATCCGCGTTTTATCGGCTTGATACGTATTCTATCGATAATTAATTTTAATCTTTTTGACGCTTTCGCGGCTTGAAATGTATGATAATTTGTACCAATGTTGTGTCATGGTTAAACAATTAATTAAAATAAAACATTTTGTTATAGGTTTCCAAAATGTCCGGAAATCAGAAATCAGTGGATAAAGGCTGTGAGGCGCGAAAACTGGGAGCCACCTAAATACTCTCGACTTTGTTGAAAACATTTTGAAAAATCTAGTTTTATGACTGGGCTGTCAATTAAAAAACTAGGAAGAATAAAAGAAACTAGGAGACGGTGTAGATACTTATTAACTTTCATAGTTACTATATATAAACACACAACATCCTCGAACACTGCCTAGAGTATCGCGCTTTAATATTTTTTCCACTGCGATGTCTCACTCTAACGTGGGATTAAATGCACCCATGGCTAGAATGGTGCGTATGTATAATACTCTGTCCAAGACAGCCGATGTTGACATTTTTGGTGACCATATTAATATATTTAGGAAGACTTTGAGGTCTCTGACTATCTGACCATGATGATCTGATGATAATTCATATAATGACTTTTAAATTTAAATTTTTGATTTTTATGTAATGACTTAATTCTATTTATAATTATAGTACCTTGCTCTTTATTATTGCATGCTGTCTTCACCTGTAAGTATTGTGACATTTAGTTCTATTTTATTTGTGTATATTTTTGACATTTTATTGGTGTGCACAGTAAAATAAATATCTAAATAAATATCTGGGACATTTTTGCACACACGGTCATCTGACCCCAAACTAAGCAAAGCTTGTAATATGGCTGCCAGAGACTGATATACGTACATAGATATTTTTTAAATACATACTTATATAGATATTAACACCCAGACATAGAACAAACACAAATATTCATCACAAAAATGTTTGTCCTAGATGGGAATCGAACCCACGCCCCCAGGCACAGAACGTAGGTTCACTACCAACTGAGCCACCGGGGCAGTGTAGGTGAACCTAAATAAATAAATAAATATATAGTCGTACTATTTACATGGCAATTACGATTTTCGATGTTCAATAAAGTAAATATTTTTGCAAACATTGTGTTCTTAATTTACAAATTCTTAGTTTTGTACACCTGTGTACATTGTTATCGATAGATTCTGCACTAGTTTTCACTTCCCTACTCACTAAGCGCGCCAACAGAAAGTGGACACGCTGCCAAAGCAATCACTCTATCCAGTGTGATACAAGATCCTTGGTCACCACACATTGTCATCACACATTGTCATCAAACCATCTCATTCTCAAACGGAGACTAAGTAAAGTAAATACTCATTTCTTGTTTAAAAAAAGTTTTTTATAAATCGGCGACTACTCACTTCCATACTATATAGGTTAGTGCGTTCCCGATTTCGCAGGTTCCATGCGGGGCAATGTTCTGGTGACCCAGTTACCTCCTCCCGGGCGTCTGTGGCCCGGACCCCTCGCCGCATCCCTGCACCCAGCTGACTTACTAACCTGATTGGCATGTGATCGCGCTGGGCACGTGATCTCAAAATATTGTCTCTTGAAATGTTCTTATTTAAATGACTAGTTTTTATTACCCTCGAATTTAGGGTTTGCAAAGTTTTCCTGTTTTCTTAGAGATCTAGGCCACCAGATGGTCACCAACAAAAACGGAAAACTTTGCTAACAAATTATATTTTTAGCACATTTTTGCAGTGGCAATGTTGGCCTATGAAAGAAACACATTTCGTCCTTCGTTGCCACCTTATAATTAATGACCGTCCCAGATCTTTGTGTGTCTAGCATCAATTCATAATGGGTCCATCTCAAATCACTACCAAAACTGGCGCCTGGCCGGAGAACCAATCCGCCGGCCGAAATTGGGACTAGATTGGGACACATGCTTTAGCCTGAACTGTCATCAACTATTTAACTTCAATTTTGTTGGAGAAAGTTTTTCTTAAGGTCTTTAATCAGCGTCCAATTTAACTTATCTTTGAGCCTCTTACACTTGAACAGTAAAACTTTTTTGGTTTATTTTGTTTTATTACTAGTTTCACATAACCCAGCACAAGCCGTAAACTGAAAATAAAATATTGGGAAACGTTTTCCCCGCAACTTTTTCTTTGCGTATATTTTATTTGTTTTCAGCTTACGGCATTTGACCTGACTGTTTGAAACTAGTAGAATAACAACATAAACAAAAAAGGTATACTTAAATGTAAACGGCTCAGAAAATTAGACGCTAGCTATTCTTATGCACATATTACGAGCATGAGAATCTTTAACACCGCCGTCGTGTTCATGCAAAAAGCGTAGACTGATACCCTAAATGTTATCCGATTTTGATGTTTTTTTTATATGTTATCCATACTGTGAAAAAATATGCTAATATGCTTGTATGTTTGATTTTTTTAATTTCGCAATATCTTCGTAGGCACAAAAAAATTGCGTCGAAAATAATGACGAAGTAAAGTAGCTGTTATTAGAATATCATAAAAAATTTGAAAAACAATTTTGAAAAGCATAGATTTATAGTGGATCCAAGCCATTGACACCAAAAACAAAAGATTTTGTTAAGATTTAGAGGGTGATAACAGACTACCCCTCGAAAAGATAATTTCATGAAAAAGTAAGGAAAATTTACCAACTCTATCGCACGCACGAGAAACAGAGCGATAGCTATACAATTTCAAATATCGAATGCGCCAAAATCTCGCACCCGGACTATCCTCTTAAGTGCTACGCGTGTAATATTTGCCCGCAAAATTAAATGATTAATTATGTTTGTTTAATTTTAATTATCTTTGATTCATAGTCTCAGAACTGCCAAATTAATAGCGCTTTATTGTGTTATTGTAATGAATTGTTGTAAATGAATTGTACATTGTAGCTAACATTTTTAAATTACCTAATCTAAATGCTAAGTTCTTTTTGGGGTACCCAATTATTTCACCCACAAGCTAAGTAATCGGCAGTGCGTTTTCATTATGAGCAAAATGGTCCTAGCTTGTTCGATTCTCAACAAGGTAGAGGTTTGCCTGGAATGGGTATTAGCTGTCCGTATCTTTGACAATATTTCATGACTTGACTTTGACATCTTTATAAAATTTTATCGGCAAGTAGTTTATACCATGGATTTAGCATCATACTGGTTAGAGTCATTGCTTTGGCAGCGTGTCCACTTTCTGTTGGCGCGTTTAGTGAGTAGGGAAGTGAAAACTAATTAGTGCAGACTCTATCGATAAAAATGTAATAAACTAAGAAATTGTAAATTAAGAACATAATGTTTGCAAAAATATGTACTTTATTGAACATCGAAACTCGTTTATCGTTTTTAAGTTTGTCTGTTTTGGGGTAAAGTTACATTGTAATGTATTGTAATTGCCATGTAAATAGTACGAATATATTTAGTATATATAGTAACTATGGAAGTTAATAAGTATCTACACCGTGTCCTAGTTTATTTTATTCTTCCTAGTTTTTTAATTGACAGCCCAGTCATAAAACTAGATTTTTCAAAATGTTTTCAACAAAGTCGAGAGTATTTAGGTGGCTCCCAGTTTTCACGCCTCACAGCCTTTATCCACTGATTTCTGATTTCCGGACATTTTGGAAACCTATAACAAAATGTTTTATTTTAATTAATTGGTTAACCATGACACAATATTGGTACAAAATATCATACATTTCAAGCCGCGAAAGCTTCAAAAAGATTAAAATTAATTATCGACAGAATACGTATCAAACCGATTAAACGCGGATAGGAATTAACGGTTCATGTTTCACTTAATTTAGTATATGTAGGATATTACAAGAGTATTATTAGATAAATATCGACCAAATATCGACAATGTTTGAAACGTGCAGCGGTACTTCACTAGCAGGAACACGTAAAACAATGCATTTATTTATCTTAAATAAAAGCTTAAAGTCATTACTAAATAACACTGCGTGATAGTTGTATGACTTCAAACATGTATATTCTTTACTGAAACGAATATTTAGCTTTGATACTGGTTATTTTAGGTAATAAACGCTACAAAAGACTTACGTGTGAAATGATAATTGTGGGTCTTTTACTCCTCCTTTCGTTGTTCTCGAAGGACAAAACACAGCACAACACGCAATAATATCACTATGTATGATAGTATTAAGTCTTCGCAGCGTTATTTTTATCCAATTTAATTGTTGAGTAAGACGGGTCGCAATGTTATGACCTACTAGTCGGTCAAAAATGGACACGCACTGCGAGGTTGCCAATCTTACAATAGCTCTCTCGCTTACTCTATGCGACGATCCGTGTAATAAAAAGAGAAACATGACAATGTGAACGTCGGCAACGTCTCATGGCTCTGTCCAGTATGATGTTTCGTCCAAGGTTTATACAATACAATTTTTTAAGTTCAAATATGGATATATGTCCAGGTGTGTAGGGAACGCGAGGTCTCAGTTCAGCGCGAACTACAAAATTATTTTTCTTACCTTACTAACACAGAATTCTCCTTATAAATAAGGTCCAGAAGGATAGTCTCCATACAAACACGATTTTGAAATGGCTTATAATTTTTGACAGTCTTTTTTGTCATGACATTTGAGGCTTTCCATTAAAAAGTGATTACCCTATTTGGTCGGGTAAATAAATTTTGATTGGAGTGATTTAGGTTTTATCACAGTGGTTCTTAAATAGGCTCTTATACTTTTTTTTTTATCATCCACATTATTGTTAAGTTAAATAATGTTAAGTTTTTATTTTCAATTTATTACGATGGAAATGGAATCCTCTAAATTTGCAAATAAACGCATACGCAACTTTCGCTTATTAGCGGATTTATCTTTTTTGAAACTGCCTGACTATTCTGCAACCTCAAGTAACACGCATGTGACGGTGAAAACCTAAGAGAATGTGCATATTACTTGCAGACCCAAAAACCCACAACCACACTAGACAAATTTACATTCTTACATTCTTAGGAAGGTACAAAATTTTATTTCTAATAAAATTGCAATACAATTGTGTCATATCGTGACACGCTCGTTGTAGGCTTCCGTAGGGTTTTAAGTTAAGTTGTTGGATAGGGATTGGTGAAACATTTCTATTTGTTGTTGATAATTATGCGCCGACACGTTTTTTAGGCAAAATTATGAAAATTATGTATTATAAGCAAATTAATATTGGTGGAAACCTTAATAGGTTCCCGCCAATATTCATCTCTATTTTGCCGAACTATTTTTATCAAAAGATCAGCTACATATATCTGAGTCTCTAGGAAACCTAAACAAAGTTGGAAAATTACAAAAATATCTGGCAATACTACAGTTCATTTTGTCTTAGGGATATCAATTCTTGCAGAAAAAAATCGTATACGAACCGATTCGAACCGATCTCATATTAGATTTTTCAATCGGACAAAAAAAAAACGAACTTCGATTAAACCGTTGATTATTTTTGGATAAAGTATATAGTCAAATAAATTCCACGTGAATTCCTTATCGTTCAGACTCTTAAAAAAAAAACTAGAGGCGATGGAGTATTCTCAATATTTACGTGTTTGATCGTACCATTCTAAGGGGATGCCTTTGTCTTGCAGTGGATGTCTTATTTGGCTGATAATGATGATGCAGCCAATTAATCGTGTTTTAATCCGATTGAAGTGATTGTCAATTGCTAATCGACGAATAAAATTATCAAAGGGCTGCGTCAATGACCGTCGCCGGTCTTCTTTACAGTACAAGAAACAATCCTCAATCATGATATTTCAAAAAAAAATTTTTCATTTAATAATCGATTTTTGGACTAACCGAAATTCGATTGACATCCCTAAACGTTGTCATAGCGACTATTCTGTTTACATTATTCAATAATTTTATATCCTATTAAAGTATATTTCAGGACTTAAAGATGGATGTGGCAGAGGTGTTCTTTGATTCCTGTGAATCCTTGTAATTTTGGCATGATATTTTTGTATAGTTTACCATTTTTTGTCTCATTATTATGAGATTTTATCAGTATGAGATGAGAATGACAACTGTATGGAGCTCTTAATTTGATTTGACAGGTACGTCAATCTGGTGTACTTTATTTCAAGATAGTTTGATTTGCTGATTAGGTGTCTACCCCTTTATGTCTTTGCTTACTAAGTAAGAAAAATAAACTTGTACGCAGAATTCGTAGATGCAGGTCAATCACCTTTACCCATGCTTCCGCCTGCTGGCTAAAAGGCAATCAACACTCAACCCCCAACGCTCAGAGATTCGATATCTGTTTATCCATCCGTTTGGCAATGATTGATTAACGATCTCAGTCCTAGCAGATTGTCGGTTCATTAGAACTCGATGATCCAGATAATGACAAAATAATTAGCAAATTATCTGAGCAGAGTTAGAAAATGTACTATAAAATTTGGCCAGCAAAAATTGTGATCCTATAAATTGCAAGATCTTGTAGCATTCAAAATTCCGTAAAAACCAACCTCACGTCAATTTGACATGCAGTCGAATATGGTGAATTTACGTGAACGCTATTGTATAAATGACTAGCTTGCCCGCATGGTTTTGCTCGCATAGGCTTCGGAAATTAAACATCCCATTTCAGCTCTTTAGGGTTTTGATTTTCAAAAATCCTGTGAAATGTCTGTCTTTATTTTTTATGCTTAGTACACAAACCGAGTTTCATTGACATAACATGAAATAAATATTTTATTTCCCTACAAACTTTAGGGGTCCATTTCGCCCCTTTAGAGGTGGAGTTTCGCAAAATCCGTTCTTATTTTTCACTTAAAGTCTAGATGAAGTCTAGGTCCTAGACCATTTGAGGAGTATTAGGATCAAATTTCACGTCTCTACCATTAGCAGTTTGGTATGTGCGTTGATTCCTACAAAAGAGCTTGTTCTTTTTTATATATAGATTACTCATTCTGCTTAGTGGTCGCATAACTGGCAAAGGTGTGTTGGAAAAAAGTGGTTAAGTACGTGGATGTAACACAGGCAGGCGGACTGTGCTAAAGTCCTAAGTACAATTCTTCTAAAACATACACAACTGCAATCTACACCTACATACTTGATACAAAAGCATTTTACAAGTGTAAACACATAGCTTGGATACATAAGCAATGTTGTGATACTCTTACCCTCAGGCGATTGAGCCAACTTAAATTACTTAACGCAAGAGATTCGTTTTAGTAATCTAAGTTAGATTAGAAACCTAAGCTTGTGGTGTGAGTCCGTCGGTGTAGCATTGAAAATAAATTGCTTTGTGATATTGCTCCGTGATTTATTGAGACCTATTTTGCTTAAAGGAAGATCGTTATACTTGGTACGAACTAAGACAAGTAAGTTCAATACTTAATTAAATAATTAATTAAAATTTCGTTTAAATCAGGAATAGTCTAGTAAGATTTGTAGGCCCCTTGAAACCTCCGAAAACTTGTTTTAAGGCTTCTACAAACAGAAAGCGTATCAGGCGTAGAGCAGGGCGTAAGCAAAGCGTAGTTCGAATGCGGGCTCGCGCGTTTTGCAATTCCTCGATGAGTATGAACCATGATCAAAAAAATTATAAATTCGAATGGCCACGGACTCGCGGATGTGTTGCACAGGTGACAAATACCAAATGCGCCACAAATTCGCACAATTTTTTTGTATGCTAAGAACTGACCACAGTGCCACCCAGCATGTTGAACATCAACCGTTACACACACACGCATACACATACACAACAATGCACTGCGCTCGCCACCCGTAGATAGATATTAGATTAATTTCGCTGTAATAATTAAATAAAATAATTTCCCAGTGATTTCGCTGGAAATATTGACGGTTAAAAAACTTCTTATCCGCAAAGATGGATTGCAACTGGATTTTGTGTGGCCAATCCTAAATGGTTCATATTATAGTCCATTGTATCACAAAAAGCGCAATCCCTCGTTCGAGCTGTGCTGCTTCAGACACGCGTTTGGTTTGTCAAGCCTTTAAACGAAACAAGCGGGACCAAAATGCATGTGATCCTATTGCGTCGATACGTAGATACTATCGGCATCGTGATCATCATCATCATCATCAGCCGTAAGACGTCCACTGCTGAACATAAGCTTCCCCTTTAGAGCGCCACAACGACCGACAATGGGCCACTTGCATCCACCGGTAAACCGCGACTTACACAATGTCGTCGGTCCACTTAGTGGGAGGCCTACATACGCTGCGTCTTCCGGTTCGTGGTCGCCACTCAAGAACCTTTCTCCCCCACCGGTCATCGGTTCCTCGAATGATGTGGCCTGCTCATTGCCACTTCAGCTTGCAAACTCTGAAAGCTATGTCGGCGACTTAGGTTCATCGACGAATTTCCTCGTTCCGGATTTTATCGCGCAAAGAAACTCCGAGCATAGCTCTCTCCATTGCCCGCTGTGCGACTCTGAGTTTTTCAAAAGGCCAGTGGTCAAGGACCACGTCTCGTGACACGATCACGTGATCATTGTCTACTAATTGTAAACATCCCATTGGAATGTACTCATATCTAAAATAAAATCTCCTTATAGAAACCCGGATGGCCCCGACCGAACTGGACTCCTCCCAAATTATCTCAAAACAGATAAGAATAGAAGGAGCGAAGAGAGGCCTTTATCTTGAGGTGCGACGGTGAAGGCTAAAAAGTAGAGACCGTTGACTACACTAAGAAAAGAAAAGCGATTATTTTAAGATCTACGTCCCATTTTCTCATAATATGCCAAAAATAGAATCTCCAAATATACACAGACAACAAAAAGCTGTGTTCAATGCTAGTGAGTATTGTAAGCGTCTTCATATAAGCAGTCTGGGTGAACAATTTATAATAGGTAGGTACGTCTTCACAATATTTTATCGTCTTCCTTCCAATCTCCTCTGACCACGCTCGGATAAACTTTGATTAATTTCTTTTCATCTCCATTTAGATTAATATATCCTTTGTGTTTGCGGACAACCCTGAGGCGTATATCTAAAGACTAGGATATATTTATAATGTCTAGGCCATAATCTATCATAGTCACGAACGCACACGAATAGGTACGAGACATTACGGTTTCATCACGAAACATAAAGTCAAAGTTTTAACTTAGATAAATCATTTTTATTCACAAATTGTTCTCTAAAATAAACTATATTATAATCTAAACTTAAATATACAAACTAAAACTACAAACAAAATTAAAATAAATACTTAAATAAATTAAATCTACAAATAAAAAATCGCATTTAGGTCGCTGTCTACGGGTCTTTAGAATACTTAGATTCAACATTATTTTATTTAGACAGCAAATTTTTTATAAATTACTTATTTCTTTTAAAGACACTAGATAACTAGAAAAATTATAAACGCGGATTTGTGGTAATATTTTTTGAGTACAATCACAGAAGAGGATTTTTTTAGACACAATAATCTGTGTTTTATTTTGTGGAGTAACGCGGACTTTTGCTTTAGGTAGGTACGTACCGGAAGAAGCCACGGAGAGACGGAAATACGCAAACTAACATGCAATTAGAAACAGCGACCTGAGTTTACCTCGTATTATGATCAAAATACAAGTAAGTACACAGCAAAATACTCACAATAAAATACACTCATTACTCTCATCATTACTCTCGAATTTGGTTCGCGCGAACTTATAATGGCATGTAAAGTTCAATCAATTTAAATTGTAGCGATATTTCGGAAGCTCGAGACCAGCTACAAAATTTGATGCAAGTTACACACTTTCGGAACTCCTGCCCGAGTCTCTTATTTTGAAAAGTCCAGACAATTAACGAATATTCACGAATATACGAAGAAGGTGTCATACTAAAATGCACGGCAGCGTGTGCCTTCGTAAATTTCTCGAACAATAAGTTCTTATGCTGTGCCGATGAAGCTTTGTAGCTCTAAGTAAATAATAAGGAATAATCATTAATCCATTTTTTCCTGGTAAAAAATCGATTCCGTAGGATTCCCTACGTCAAGGAAGCCATGGAACAGCAATGACACGTTCCAATAAATAGATATTTAAATTCATCATTCAAACTTCTGCCGGCCGGGAGTCGAACCTGGTATGCGTTACACAAATTACAAATGCGCGTGTTCTGCGCGTTTTACCTCGACTTTCTCATTTAAAGTCCCACGCACGCACGATTCATGCATTAACATATATAAACCTAAGCAAAAAAAAACGTACCTACGTAATTTGCATGTTTGTGGATGGACGGTCCAAGTGTAAAACTCCCCTTATTGAATGAACGTCTTCACAAAGGTATTTGTAATATCCAATCTAATAAATAGATTTTCATAACCCAATGGCTTTGGAAACGTTGTCGGTGCGGTAGTGCGCGAAACCGTCTCTGAAGCAGTGAGGCGTATAAATTATAGGTTTGGATAAAGGCCTACGTAAACCAGAAGGTAATTATACGTAGAAGGTTAGGATCTATTCAGATTCAGGTTGTTTTCTAGTTCGATGAGTAAGATACCCCTACCATAGAATACTATTTACGCACCGCCTGCTAATTATCTGTTATATGTTGCCTTTATATTCCGACACGAACTCTAGAATGCGTTTACGTAATATAAGTTCTGTCGCTCGCACATTCAACATTTTTACTTAAATAAAATTACTGAAGGTGACATTCGAAAATGATTTTGCAACATTTTATTTATTAAATGAGTTAACTAGTTTTAGTTTAATTAGTAGTTCGATTTAAGCTTATTACATTAACACGTGAGAAAAGGATAGCAACAACTTAAGAGCTGTCACGAAGAGGCCAAAAAAATTGAGAAATATAGTCGTCGCTATAAATAGGAGTCAGTGTGTAGTACCTTTAGTGTGTGTAGTGTGTAGAAGTGGAGTATACAGCAGTCGTAACAGGACCAATCAAACCTTCCGGGCATAAAATTAATACATTCGTTTCGAGAAAAAACTTCGTTTGTGCGATTCAGGACTCCCTACACTAGAACTGTCAGTCCATACAAAACGTCAAAAAATATACAAAAATGGAACAACGCCATCTACCGACCTATATATAGTAACTTTGTCTCTCCCGCTACCGTTCGTTACCTTTTCTCGACTAAACGGCTGCACCGACTTTGAGAAATTTTAAATGCCTGTTAAAATTCGGAATCATAACGACGGACATAGGCTATGAAAAATCTAATATTTTTACTTAAATACGCGGACAAAGTCACGGGTGAAAGCTCGTTTAAAGGCGGTTCGTTTCCCCTGATTCAGCTATCTCGTTCAAACTTTAAAAAAAAAAAAAACAATTCAAAAAAATTATCATTTAATATTTTTTTTTTTTTTCTTTTTCCTCCTAAGAGGATTTTGGCGTCGCACGTCTTATGCATTTGCCAGTGTCAAGTATACATCATTTAATATTTTAGAATACCGTTGCCAATGTTTAAAAAGAAAAAATAACGACTAATTGTTTTTTTTCCTTCTCCTTCGCTAAATTAAAATATAGTAACATGAAAATAGCTGAAAAGGAGATTCAACAGAATCGACGCCATTTCACCTAATTGACGCTAAAAATATTGCCGTTTTGGTTAAAATGCGTTACGTGTTACTCTTGCCGATTTTTACTATAGTTACACCTTGTCTTCTACACCGTAGATAACTGTGTCTTATAACTACTTTTCACGAAGACTCGTTGTGCACTTCTATTATCTACATTTAATTATATATTTGTTATAATTCTTTTTTTCATTTTTTTTTTATTGTTGAGGAAATCGTCCAATAAATGAATTAATTAATTCATTATTGTTATATGTTCGACGATGTCCACTACACTAAGAACCGTTGCTCTACAAAATGTAAGCTGCGGTGTGGTTGCATATTTAGACCTACTTAGGCCTTCACGCACCCTACAAAGTCTGACATTAGGGCTAGCCACTCAGCCTAAATATACGAATTTATGCACCTTTAGATGCAATTAAGTTGAACACTAAAATAAAGCAAAGGTTTTTATCATCCTTTCCATTGACAAAAACAATTGGGATTTATACCTAATGAATATCTATTGAAGAATAGGAAGATATTTATTGGAACAGGTATCTAAGCATTCGTACCTAAAAAGAAGAAATCCTATTGTCGAAATACAATTATTCACCAAGAATTCATACCATATACCAGTGTTTTTCTATAGGTTGGTTCTGTGAGGAGGTATAATTATATGGCCTACATACCTTCATGCTGCCTTTACTTAATTTTAAGAAAACTCGAGATGACGCAGTACTATAGATAGGTATGTTACTACTCCCTACATTCTACACATGGGTAAGTAAATTCTTGAATGATTTACGGCACGAATGATCACGTGTTAATTTTTACATAACAGCAATAATAAAAAAACACAAATGAGTAGAGTATACCTACTTATTTAATGCTGTAAATGTATTGTGAAATTAACACCGGCAAAAACTCAGACCACGCAAAAATTCTGATAAAACCCGCATTGGAGTAGACAATAAACATTCAGAACTTAATATTTAATAATGTCCGTACTTATCTCTTCTGTTAAATATAACATTTAAGAGAGCTTTTACTCATATTCACCGTAAGAATATTAAAACAGCAATTAATAATAATACGACGTACTTACCAGCTATTTCGCGCGACGTTAAGTTCGAGGGTAGTTCGCAGCGACTGCCCGCCAAAACAGCGTGCCGCGTTCTAACTTCGAATATCCTTTTTCTCTATCATGATGGAGTTCGTAATGCGCACGCGTGGTTTGAATGACGTCAATGGGTTCGTTACTTCGTTCACGAGCATACAGGTGTTGGTATGTAGATGTGTGTCGCAGCTAGTGAAGTTAATGGGTTATAACTTATAGATTAAAGTTACAGGAGCATAGGGCCGTACTATACCTAGTTCAATTTCAGCAGATCTTACTTTATAAGTTGACGAGACTTATGCGAAAGCTTAATTAAACATCGTAGCAGGTGGCTACGAAACCTCTACGGCGTAGAGAAATCCGTGGCGTCGGTCGTAATGTCCGTGTTGTTGCCAGTGGTAGGTACTACCAGTATTACTACAAGTAGTACAACGGTTTTAAAAACCGTAGAAATACTAAGCAATCCAGTAGTACCACGGGAAGCTTTTTTTTAACCCGTTTTACACTCTCGTAGTCGACATTTCATATTTCTAAGATGACGCCATATCAGAACACGTCATTAAAAAATGAGAAGGATGCTTAACAAAAAAATTTGATAATGATAAGAAAATATTGTCATAACATTATCTACATGTTGTATCATAATAATGATAATGAAAAGAAAATAAAGTGATTTAGAGTTTTATCTTTCTTTCGGCTATCGAGAAATTTACTTTAGCCATAAAATAATAAGTAATTCTTGATGGTTGTCATTATCCCCACACTTGGCAGGCGGCTTAGAGATCACAGAGTGTTCACGATTTACTAAGAGGACGCCGTTGCTCGTCCTCCGTTGGTTCTGGTCGCAGTTTTAGAACATACTTGGGTCCATACCCGAGTTTTATTTATTTATTAATCTTTTAAATATATTGAGACGGCATGCCATGCAATGCCTGCAATGGAATGGAATGGGACGTGATGGGGTGGGATGGGATGGCCTGCCATGCCATGCCTGCAATGGGAATGGAGTGGGATGGAATGAGAAGGGATGGCACGGCATGGCATGACATGACATAGTACGGCATACATCCATTAAGTGTTCGTGAACGTGCCAGAGTGTTGGTGAATAGTATAATGTTGTGAAACGTGACTCTTCCTGATGTTTCCAAAACTCCATAGAAACCTCTAGTAAATTCTCCACTTTATTGGGGAATGACCTGGAATTGACCGTGTCTTACTTTGCTTGACTTAGTTTATGACAGAGACTTATTTTAATTCTGAAATATTTAACTTCTTATGAAATATTACAATACCTGACACTGGCTAAATATAGAACGTGTGGAGCCAAAACATAAGAGATGATGATGATGATTGTTTTTGGCGCCAACGTGAAAACAAACATTAATAAATACGCTTCATATTATTTTTTATAACTTTTTATTATTAATTTATAATGTTTATATAATTATAAATAATAATGGTGGTTTATTGTCCTTTAAACTTTCCGACTTCCGCAACGTATCAAATCGTATAAATTGGTGAATCGTGTCTTTTCGTGATGTACTTCCACCACTTTACTGAAGCATGACTTGGACTATAAAAAAAGCTTGGACAGTGACTGAAGTTGTTGACTTGGACTGTGACTGATACTTGTTGTTATCTCTATTATCGTTTGTTGGTTTCTTTGTTCCTCTTTCACGCAACAACAGAGCAACAGATCGAACTGAATATTCACGTGTATATAGTTTAAGGGTTGGTGTCGGAGAGCGAGATAGGCTACTTTTTATCCCTGAAAAATGTACGTTTCCTCAAGAAATTTTCACACCGGTGAAAACGCGGTGCGCAGCTAGTTGTGATATAAGCGGGGAAAATGAGAGTAAATAAATAAGTTATTAAGGACTTTGTAACCAGTTGCCAATAATTGTTAAAAAAAAAAACAGTACTGTCACGGTCAGCAAAGAGAATGTCGTCAGTGTCAGTGTCAGATTTAGGTCAAATGTCAAATTGGACGGAGTGTTTTTGTTTACATATTTATCCTGATTTATTTATCAATATAAGTACAAAAAATATTTCTATTCAAGCTTCACATTTTATGATAATGAGTATCAACTTGATTTCTTCAGTTCGGAACCGATTACTATCGTCAGAAGTTACTAAAATGGCGCTGCGACAGTCCAGTGATATGAGCAAATTCCGCGAATGTTTGAAGGTTGCAAAAAATGTTGTTATACTATCCGGTGCTGGTATCAGTGCTGAGTCGGGTATACCTACGTTTAGAGGAGCTGGTGGGCTATGGAGGAAGTACCAAGCCGCTGCGTTGGCCACGCCGGGAGCGTTTAAAGATTCACCAAGTTTGGTGTGGGAGTTTTATCATTATAGGAGAGAAGTGGCGGCTAAGGCGGAACCAAATGCGGTAAATAGCTCTACTCATCAAAAGTATTAAATTTATTGGCATTGACCTTACAAGTAAAATTTCACACTTTTTACATACAACATATAAAAGAGTAGATACCTGCTAAAATCAAATTGAGTTTGCAAACGAAATTTTGAATGACGAATATTATGGTTATGATAATTATATAGTAGTGTATCACTGGACCCAAACTAGACAATAAAGCCTGGAGCTGCACATGTACTTTACATTAAAACACACCACTGCTAGTAATAACTTACTTAATATACATAGAAGATTACTACAAATAGGAAACATTATCCATCTAGCACCAATGTGGTTTGATGTGAGAAATTTATATTACAGGGACACATAGCAATAGCAGAATTTGAGAAGAAATATGGATCAGAGAAGAACATAACGGTAATCACACAGAATGTAGACAATCTCCATGCAAGAGCTGGCTCGAAAAATCTATTAGAACTTCATGGTAATCTGTACAAAACTCGCTGCACTAAGTGTAAAGAAGTGTTAATAAACACTGACATTCCCATTTGTGAGGTTAGTTTATACTCATTTATTTCATTTTTTATTTTTTTACAATTTTCAACAAAATATTATATATATTTAGGGAGCAGGCCGTCTTCTTGGAACACACAAACATACTTACATACTCACATAATTACCTACACCCCAAAAACATTACCCTCTTACATACTCACATATTTAAACCCCAAAAACATTACCCTTCTTATTGGGCAGTTGGTAAAAACGAGGAGTGTTATGGGTTTGGTGTGTATATGTCTATCAGTTGCTTCATTCATGGCTGCCACTCTGGCCGCTCCGGCTGATGATGATGTACATCAATATCAGCCAGAAGAAGTCCGCTGCTGAACATAAGCCTCCCCATTGTAGTGCCACACCGACCAACAATGTGCCACTTGCATCCACCGGTTGCCCGCGACTTTCACAATGTCGTCGTTCCACCTACGCTGGCCACGCCACGCTGTCTAAATGGATGCACCAATTTAATGTTTGTTGTTAAAAAACTAAACTTTGTTTGGAATACTTGTTGCATGATAATCTGTCAAACTGCTTTTAAAGTATGTCATCTTTTCTGTTTTGGTGTAAGAATTTCATAGACATCATAATGGAATATTTAATTTGTACGCGTTGGAGTTTTTTTTTTTAATTCTTATTTATTATTATTACAGGCATTAGAAAATCGAGGCGCTCCAGACACAAACATAGTTGGCTCTGACATCCCCGTGAAGGACTTGCCACACTGCAAAAAAGCTGCGTGTTGTGGTTTGCTACGACCACACATTGTATGGTTTGGGGAAAACTTAGAAAGTGTTGTTTTAGAGAAAGCAGGTAAATATTGATTCATCTTTTCACGTGAAAAAGTTTGTGAAAAGGCTCCCATACTAAGGTCCCTCAGTGTTAGAGATGAAAAGCTTTTGTTGTTGCCAAAAATTGTAATATATCTCGTGACAATCATCAAGCATTGTATGTCGTTAGCAAAAAATATATGTTTGTTGTGACGCCGCCATCTTTCTCACACGTAAACACACGGCTGACAGAGCACAAACAGCGCCACAAACGTCACGAAACGTATATTACGACGCGGCCAAACATATCTCGACAAAATCTTTTTGTTATGCAAGAACATGACACGGCTACGATTATGTATACGTATGTCTCATCTTTCACGACATGAAGAGTAGAGAAGATTTTGTCACGGTGCGCATGCTAGCCTTGCAGAAGGGAACATCGACAAACAGGTTGTTCTCATCGATCTGCCCAACTTTATACTGGGCACATCATTAAATAATCGGCCAAATCAAGAAATGCCGGCGTATCGTGATCTGCCCAGGCCGATCTCGATCGGCCCAGTTTAACGATTAGCCCACGACATAATTATATATTCTGAAAAGAGATCACTGAACCATGGCTGTTAATACATTTACGTTATCGTGCGCTTGCGTCACTGAGCGGAGGGATAGGGAGTTGAAAAAGAGCCTCGAAATTCACTCAGCGTGACCAGAGAATTAGTCATAACTCCGCAACAGACTCTGTTTCACGAGTTATTTGTACGTCGTCGTGAGAGTATTGAGATGCTATTGAAGTACTTATCTACTTTTAACAAATCAGCGTATCTTAGGGTCGCATTTATGTCTAACCTAATGAGTGAAACGGACAGAGTGATCTTTGTTACGTTGTAGCGAGAGTCAATATTTATTTAATTGCCAGCTCAGAATGAGTGTTCTGTACTTGTACTATTATTTATTGTGGTAATAGTAATTGGATACAGAACACGGAAGAACGCAATTCTACACGAACTGCACATTTTTTGTCTGGATACTAAGTAGCGTATGATTCTCACTAGAGCATACTATGCTGCCTCTGCACCGGATTTCAGCCCAATCTGTTCCGCCGTCACAGAGTTAAAACAAAAATTCAACTTCAAAATGTAGCCGATAACACTTAAAAAAATACTAATGATACGTCAAAATCTAAAATCCTAGCGATTTTAGATTACAATCAAACAAACAAGACACCCGAAAAACATACGTCGGTTTTTTCATTTCTTTTCCAGACATTTATTTTTATTGATTGATTCAGGCGTAACTTTGCGGAAGTTCATTTTCAAACTGTCAAAAATAACCAATATGTAGTGTCTTTCCGCTGTAACGTCGCGTCCAGTACAATAGGAATAATGAACAATTGTTTGTTTTTTACCTAATATGTATTTAAATTTTTATTAAAGTTTTAGAAAAGAAGTATATTGCAAATTATTTATTCTAAATGTTAAACAATTTTTGAAAAGAAGAATATAACAATTTTGAAATTATTATCCTAAATTAAGAAATAGAGCAACACTGGCGTCCAGCTGGGCTGTACCGTGCTGCGCTACGTCTGAAAGCAGAAAAATATATATGATTAAAATTTTGAAAAGAGAAGTATTAAATTTTAAGAAAGAGAGCAGCACTGGCCTCTGGCTAGGCCGTACCGTGTTGCGCTGTGTCTGAAACAGAAAAATAAAAAATAAAAATAAAATAAAAATGAATAAGTCTAAATCTGTTGCTCCCCAATAGTTTTTAACACAAAATAAAAATATTACACCAAATTAGTGGACACAGAGCATTAACATATATAATAACATAAAAGTAAAAAAGTAAAAAACAAAAAATATCACCAATATCCTATGAGTACTGTCTCGACACGTGTTTCGCCTCTGCACGAGGCATCATCAGGACGTGTTGACTCTCCGAGCGCACGGCCGTTAATGAGTAACGCGCCTTTTTTTTTTTTTTTTTTTTTTTGGATGACTAAGCTGTTGGCGTCTAACGGCCTCTACAGCTATAACCGGACTTTAAGGAGTAACGCGCCGTGGCGCGAGCCGCTTATATACCGTTGTGGCTACCTGGTCGAAGCGATTGCGTCACCGCTCGGGGTGCACCGGCACCGAAGCAACGTAGTAAAGGCGAGGTGACACATGTTTGGTCATTCAGCAATGCAATAGATGTATGTTCGTGTTTAAATATTTCCAAATGTTCTAGGACACTCAGGCGGAAACCCTTTTCACAAGTATGGAGAATTTTGAATGTGTTGTTGTTGTGTAGGGTGTGTCCAGTATCTAAAAGATGTTTTGCGAAATTTGATTTTTCTGGATGGTTGTTTCTGTACGCGGCAACGTGTTCTTTGTAACGGATTTCAAAATTTCGTCCTGTTTGACCCACGTACTCTGCATTGCACGCATCACAGGTCAACTTGTAGACACCCGATTTCTTACTCCTATTTATGGCATCTTTACCGTTACACAGCCGTCGCATGTTGTGGCTGGTCCGAAAAGCAACTTGTACATTGTTCCTCCTTAGTATTTTTGCGACTTTTTCTGATGTTGGTCCCAGGTATGTCAAACTACCCAAATATTTGTTTACTCTTTCAGGCGGGCATGGATACAGCAATGATCTCACCCTGGTTTGCTGTTTCTTCTTAATTAAGCTATCCACCATTTGTTTACTGTAACCGTTTATTAACGCTATGTGATAGATAACATTAAGCTCCTTATTGTAGTTTTCAGGTGATAACGGGACTGACAACAGCCTATGCACATAGCTTCTAAACGCCGCCAATTTATGTTGCATTGGATGGTTCGATGACTTGGGGATAGCTATGTCCGTGTGCGTTGGTTTGCGATATATTTGGAAGTCTAGTTTGTTTTGTATTCTTGTAATTGTTACATCCAAAAAGTTCAAAGACTGGTTCTCTTCTATTTCAAGCTTGAATTTTATCTTCGGGTGGATGGTGTTTATCTTGTTCATATATATATCCATCTGACGCTGCGTTCCTGTCCAGCATATTATGATATCATCCACGTATCGGTAATAAAACAGAATATTTGCCTCTTTGACCATATGTTTGCTCTCAAAGTCGTCCATAAACACTTCGGCCATTAATGGGCTTAGCGGTGAACCCATTGCAAGTCCTTCCTTTTGGCGATAGAACTGGTTGTCGAACTGGAAGTAATTCTGTTTCATACAAATGCTTGTTAACGTCATAAGATCGTGTACCTGTCCTGGGTGTAGACGTTGCTTCTCTAGGTTACAGCTCAGTATTCTTAAGGATTCTTCACCTGGAACATTGGTAAATAAACTCTCCACATCCAGTGAGATCAATTTGGCATTTTGTGGGATGTTCACACCCTTTATTTTTTCTATTAAATCCAGAGTATTCTTCAAACTATATTTGGGCTTAAATGATGACTTCTCCTTTAACAAACTGTTCAGGTGTTTGGCTAGATTGTACGCTGGGGCGCCGATATAAGACACCACTGGCCGTATTGGGATGTTTTCTTTATGTAGTTTAGGCAAACCATATAAAAGTGGTGGTCTTGGATTCATTGGTAGAATGTTCTTCAGCACTTGTGGAGAAACATAGACAATGTGTTTGATGGCCTGCTTCAAATCCTGTATATATCCTTTTGTTGGGTCAGTGTCTATGGGCTGAAAATCTTCTCCCCGTATAACATTGTATACTTTTTGGCGATATGATTCTTTTTCTAGGATCACGATAGAACTTCCTTTGTCCGCTTTTGTAAGAATCAGGTTGTTGTGATTTAAGCGATCTCGCAAAGAACGTTGTAGCTGATGGTCTGCATTTGTAAATCTGGATGAACCCATGGACCTCTTAATTTCGTTCGCAACCTGGTGTTTCACACCGACATCTTGTTTCCCTCTGATGCAAGCTATTTCTGCATCAACAGCTAGTTCTTGTAATGTTGTTTGAGTTGTTCCAGGTGTAATATTGTATTTGAGCCCTTTCTCCAGAAGGGCTACTTCTTGGGAGGGTATCCGAACATCCGATAAGTTCTTAATTCGTGGGTGGAACGTGTGGATAGATTCTTGGAGTTCTGGGTTTGTAGTGTTCGTACTTTGTAGTTGTGCCAGTGTTGCTCTATTTCTTAATTTAGGATAATAATTTCAAAATTGTTATATTCTTCTTTTCAAAAATTGTTTAACATTTAGAATAAATAATTTGCAATATACTTCTTTTCTAAAACTTTAATAAAAATTTAAATACATATTAGGTAAAAAACAAACAATTGTTCATTATTCCTATTGTACTGGACGCGACGTTACAGCGGGAAGACACTACATATTGGTTATTTTTGACAGTTTTTATTTATTTTTATGATTTCAGAGGCGGCGATGTCAGCGTGTGACTTGTGCTTAGTGGTCGGCACATCTTCTGTAGTGTACCCGGCTGCCATGTTCGCGCCGCAGGCGGCCGCCAGAGGCGCTATAGTCGCAGAGTTCAACATAGAAACCACACCGGCAACACTCGATTTTCAATACTACTTCGAAGGCCCTTGTGGACAGACGTTGCCGCAGGCTTTGGCCGACTTGTAAATCTAAGCATCTAACCAACTGTAATTATATTCTGTATATAAATGTAAACTAAATATTATCTTTTAGAGATAAGTTTCATGTAATCTTAAATAAAAGGTATCATGTTAAAACAGATTTTTTTAATGATACCTTTAACTTTTAACCCCCGCGAAGTCGAATGACAAGGAGTGCTGCAACATTGAAGCCTGTTGTGGCTTCGTAGTACCTAAATGTATAATCTATATCAATGCGGTTTTTTTTTAAATCGTAATGCGCTAATAGCATTATGAAAAGGTTAAAAGCATTATGAAAAAATTAAATTAGGTGATTTTTTTATTTTTTATCCATGTTTTATCAACAAGTGGTATGTTGTCATAATTTTGCGAGCTTTTTCTTTACTTATTTTTTTTTCCCACGCTTTATCAACTAGTGGTATCGATGCTAGCATGTCATTATTTTGCGAGTTTTTTTTTTGTATGAATAAGAAGTAGCACCCCGCGGTTTCATTCGCTATTTCGTCTTTGATGTTGATTTACCTTTGTACATCATCTATTTTATTATTTAAATATATACCTATCTCAGCTATCTATATACCATATTTTATCATACCACCTACCTATCTATATCTAAGCTTTTAAGATGTACGAAGGATATAGGAAAACATATAACTACATGCATAAAAGCGTTGAAATCCCTCTTTGGCAGTCGACTGTTCAGAACCATTATAGAAAAATGGATCTTTCAAGAAATGCTGTCAATTATCTTTCAATTTATAATTATAATAATGATCAGATTTGCACAGAATTCTCCCTATTAAATAGATTTGATAAACATTTACCTTTTATTTTTATTTATTTACATTGTCTGCCTAATTCTAAATTATTCTTCCTCACAAAGCCTCTGCAAAATAAAAATGAATATTACAATCTCTTTAGTTTGTAAATCCGTGTCGTCTACAATAATTAGTAAATTAGTCGTAAGACAATCATCGGCCGACAGTCGTATGGAAGAATTTCGTAAGAAGTTGAAATCTGCGAAGAGTGTCGTTTTCCTCACCGGCTCTGGAATAAGTGAGGAGTCAGGGTTGCCTACTTTCTCGGGCACCGGGCCAGTTTGGAGGAATTTTACTGGTTTAGCATTGACGTATCCGCCAGCGTTTCTTAAATCCCCAAGCGTGTTCTGGGAATTCTATAACTACAGGAGGGAATTGGCGGCAAAAGCTCGGCCTAATGAGGTAAGTACTTGGAACTAATTGTAGGTATATAATCACCTATCTGTATAGTTAACTCTACTACTAGGTTTCTACAAACCAGAAATGTGTCAATAACAGCTCGGCATGAGCAACGCGTGTCAGCAGCGGCACAGGGCGCCAGCGACACGTGTTAGTAACGGCGCAGCTTGAACGCCGGCCCGCGCGTTGCGTTTTAGCAGCAGCGCAGCTTGAATGCAAGCCCGCACGGTGCGTGTTAGCAGCAGCGCAGCTTGAACGCGGTCCCGCGGTGCGTATTAGGAGCAGCGCAGCTTGATTGCGGGCCCACACAGTGCGTATTAGCAGCAGCGCAGCTTTAACGCGTGCCCGCACGGTGCGTGTTAGGAACAGCGCAGCTTGTACGCGGACTCGCACGGTTTTTGGAACAAGGAACTGCATGAGCTACTCAAGTATAATATGAGCGCACATATTATATGAAATATATTTGAGTATAATATGTTGCACAGCCGCATTGCAGTTAGTGCGCAGGCCCTCACAGGAATTCGATACGTATTTAATACGCACGTAAATAAAAAGGTATAGGTACTACGACTACTGGTCATGGAAAGTGTCTTTTAGTCTATACAGCTATCTCGAGACTGCCGCAGGCCGCGGACAAACGCAGTGTACGGCGATGATAAGGTGAATGCCTATACGCCATCGATTTGATCGTTACGAAGTCTGTGTGCTTTGCTAATAAACGAGGACAAAACAACAAAAACTGTCTTAAAATGAGTTATATCCGTCTCCATCTCCAGGCTCACATCGCCATAGCCAATTATGAACTGAAATACGGATCAGAGAAGCAAATCACAACGATTACACAGAACGTGGATAGCATGCACTCAAGAGCCGGTTCTGTAAACTTAATCGAACTGTACGGGAATTTGTTCAAGACGAGGTGCACTGCGTGTGACGCTGTGGCCGTTAACATAGAGAGGCCTATACGTCCAGTAAGCAATAATTAATACCTACTTATGAACTCATAGCGCAGCTCGGCGTTTTTATCTACTAACCAATCACCGATGTTTGGCAACGGACGAAATGCACAGCCAGTCTTTCGATGGGTAGACCGCGAATTTCGGGTACGCTCATGTCTTTTAGAGTGTCTACACACGAAACGATTGTCGGTCCCGACATCGCTTGAAAGAGATGGCTATATATAAGTTTCTGGGGAAGCGAAAGGGAGAAGCTATAACCTTAATAGTTTGTTTCTTTTGCTCCCGTGAAATTCAAATCTAGCTGTCCCTTTCACACGATGTCAGGTCGGGCCATGTGTAGACACCCTTAGAGCCACAATCCTAACTTTATATTCATAAAATAAATAGGTACAGACGGCTTCATACAACGAAATATAACCAGCGACGACGGTTTCTGATTCAAGTTGGTCAAGCAGTTCCACCAACTTGATCCGATATCGACATACGTACGCGTCTATGTACGCGTAAACCTTTCAACGTTCGTTATATGGTGCCGGCCTTCTGAACCTATTTATTTTGTGTGACACATCCTTTAATAGCTATACCTAAGTAAACCTAACCGAAATATTCAAAACACGGCCTAATGTTCTCAGCATCATAAGTATTAACTCGCTGGCATTGTCACAAATCACAATTTAATTTAATTTGTTAGGCGTTAGCAAACACCGGTTCTCCAGAAGTGAATGCGGTCGAAGCAGACGTCGCGCCGAATAGTTTGCCGCGGTGTGGCGAGTGCGGCGCCCTACTCAGGCCGTATATTGTCTGGTTCGGAGAGAGTGTGGACGCGCAAATTAGAAATCAAGCCAGTAAGTATAACAGTAGCTCTGCTGGGTAAACCGTGGATAAACCGAATTATTCGGATTTTATACCGAGCACATAGTGCTCATCATTTTAAATAAATTTTACTGCAATCTACCCTGAAATTATACCAGTCGGCTCGATTCGAGATCAGAATTCGAATTACGTATTCCATAGGAAAAGGTCATTTAAATTTCAAAAGGGTGACCCCACACCAAGTTGTTTCATCATTGTGAATCAATTAGCCTCTTTCAACGTATTTATGGTCATTAGGTTTTTTTTTTTACTGCGAGCGACGGCAGCGCTATATCTTCACGCTGCGTAAAGAGATAGTAAAATTTCAGTTTGGGTCATATTTTTAGTGAAGTATATGGTTGGTAGTACACTCTCTCGAATAAACTGACAGCGATCTGCTAAGAATGGGTCAAGAAACTAGAAATCGAAAATCTATCATGAAGCCCTCATTACGTACAGATCATCATAATAAATAACACATTACACTCATAGCTCTCAGCTCAGTTTTCCTGTGTCGGGGATGCCATGGAACACACCCGGGAAAATCCGAATGCTACGATTAACATCCAGATAAGTATTTAATTTCATAATTCAAACACCTGTCCGGCCAGAAATCAAACACGGGAGGGCTTATAAGACAGACCAACTAAGCCATACCGAAACAAAAAAAAATTTGAAGTCCAAAGAGCAGCATTTGCAGTCGAGCATTTTTTTTTCATAGTATAACTAGTCTATTTTGTAGTTGCAGCGATATCCACGTGTGACGTGTGCCTGGTGGTGTCGAGCGCGTCGCTGGCGTCGCCGGCGGCGGAGCTCCCGCCCGCGGCGGCGGCGCGCGGCGCCACGGTCGCCGAGTTCAACGCAGAGCCCGCGCCCGAACGCACACAATACGACTACTACTTCGAAGGCCCCTCTTCGAGAACTTTACCATTCGTTTTGGCGCATTGAATCACGCTAATCCTTTGAACGCCAAGCGCCGCTTATCGGGAGTGCTCTACGCTTAGCTGATAGGAATTTTTTGAAAAACAAAACATTTTTAAATTTTTCAAGAGATAATACAAAGGCTCAAGTTTATGAGCTTAATTAACTTAAAAAGTTACTTTTAGATAAGACAATTAAAATTGCGACGATATAATTTCTTCGAAGCAAACCCCCCAGAAACGCGTTTAGTCCTGTCAGATTGGTTTAGTTTAGTGTGTGGTACAACAGAATCGAGACAGTAAGTCGCAAATTGATATTTTGGATATTTGTGGTAAAAATTTTAATCTATTGCAAACTATTTATTCTTATTATCACATTCATCTTTATTTATCCTAAGTTGACTTGAAGACAATTCATGTATTTTTTAGAGAGTATGAAAATTGATTTATTTATAAATAAATAGATTTCTTGTCTTTGTGTCTCGTAAAAAACTTTGCTATACTGCCAATGGTTGGTCCGAAGCTGCAGTTTGACATCAGGGATTTCTGAAAACAAAATAGTTACACCGTATAACATTTTTTTTTTTGGCCCCTGGCGAGACGCGGAGTAAAAGCGGCCTTGGAAAAGTCAACTCTACCCAGTTTGCCGAAGGCTTAAAACTGTCCTGCCGCATCTTCACCGCGCCTTTACAAAACTAGTAAATAATATACAATTTTGAACCTACGGCGAACGGAGAAGAGGTGACTTTTCCACGGCCGCAGCCGGTTGGAAGCCGCCTCACCTCAACTTTGCAGCGGGTTTTGGGCCTCAAGACTCGTTGTTTGTAAATAAGTCCCAATTTACACGCTCCGACTACACTGTCTCAAATTATACTTTAAAAATCTCGGGAGCCTATCATTTATTAATAATCGTCTTTTTTTTATAAAATAACGCAACAACATTTTTGAATAAACACAGCATAACACAGCAGCGGTGGGATTAAAAAAAAAATTGCTTGTCTATTTTGTTGTATAGTTACCTGGAGAAAGGAAGGTAGCGCAGCCACAGTAGTCGGCCTCGAGTACCGCTCGTCCACCAGCAGGACGCACGCGTAGTCACGCGCGTGACGTACTGCCCTGCCTGGAACAACCAGCGTTATTGCGTAATTTGTCTGGTAGCGGCCTTCGCCTTCAAGAAGCCCAGTCTGGGGCCTTCATGAAAGCCACGCTGGCCTCTGGTATGTGAACGAGGCAAGTGCTTTCTTTTTGAAAGTCTTTGAGCCAAGATGGAGGGTAATTTTATGGAGTGTGTGTAAGTATAAGTATGTGTGTGTGTTCCTGTGTTATATAGCCTAAACGGCTTTGATGAGTGAGGTGTCTTTGGATTACTTTTTATGTCCGGAGTGACATAGGCAATATTTTGCAGTCGTGTATTTTGTTTTTTCTTAAATAATATTACTTATTGCATTTATTTTATAATATTACTGTGAAAGAGCTCACGCTAATGTTTGCATATTATTATGTAATATAACTGTGAAAGAACTCACGCAAATGTTTGCATATTATTATGTAATATAACTGAAAGAACTCACGCAAATGTTTGCATATGATTATGTAACATAACTATGAAAGAACTCACGCAAATGTTTGCATATTATTACGTAATATAACTGTGAAAGAACTCACGCAAATGTTTGCATGTTTGCATCAATCAGTGTGAAAGTGAATTTTGACCCATACCAACGCATTGGTTGACAGCTTTCATGCAGAGGTTTTCATAGTGGATGTTGCCCGCGGCGCCGCCCGCCGTCCTGTTCAGATACCTCATCTTCTCTTGTAGTTCGGGCGACTTCACGTTAGGATACGGCATGCCCACCACTATCACGCAACGGCCTAGATCGTCGCTGGAAAATTTAAAATATTATTGTTTTAGAGCATCAGAAGCAAACATACAATTATTATTTTTTTCCTCTCGTAATCATAACTGTGCGCCATATCGTTTAGGATATCCAGCCAATTGCTGGAACGTTCCCCTGGCGGAAAGTGTTTTTCGCAAATATTATTTTGAAAAAAAACGGTTGTACACACAAATTTGAAATAACCATACACATTTACACGACGTCATACACTAAAAGTCTACTCTACTCAAATAATAAAATTCAACAATTTTCTGTTAGGAGTACGCACACCCCGGCACTGTTATATAGGGGCCTATTTTAATACGGAGAATAAGGTGGTTGACTAATTAATTTATTTTTTAAATAACAGGCTTCGTAATATAATTAAATATGATACGTATACTGAAATAAGTAATTGTAAAAACTATATTTTTCCAGACAAGCTTTTATAAAATCCGTTATAGGTTATAGGACCGTAACCTGAAATAACAATTACTGAGAGTTCAGTTTTTCACCTTCCGTCTCCATCATCAGGTCAACTCGCTCTCATTATTGTATTGACATCGGAATGGAAACACAGGCATGCAAAATTTCAACTCAATTGAACAAGGGGAACTGATCTAAAATTGAGTTGCAAGATTTGACTCGAAGATACATACTTACACACATACATACAAACATTGCACGTTAAAGAAAAGCTTTTAAAATATTTTCAATCGGATAATAGTTCTGTGATATAAGCGTTTTAAGTTTTTGGTGGGGCTGGAGAGTGCATGCTTTGTCTCTTTCCTGCATAGTGAAAATTTGTAGGGAAAATTGAAAATCTGCGACAGTTCAAAATAGCACGCTCTCTGACTAGTGTGAAATAAAAATACTTATAACTTCTTTATTTTGTAAAAAAACATATTTTTTTCTTAGATCGTATCTTTTTTACGAAACAAAAAAACTTTTAACGACACAAACCTGAAGTTCAGTCCTTCGCTCAATTTTCCGCCTACAACGCTCAATAATAAGGCTCCATTTTGTTCACCGTTGTTGTTTCTCACTGCCGACGCGAATTTTTGTAGCACCTGGAAATACAGCATTTGAACCAGAGATTGCAAACCGGGCCCGGCCGGGTTGAGAAACATACCGGGTTGCAATCTCTATCCACCATTTTTACATATTAACACTCGAAATAACACAAGTTTTGGAAAATTATATAATGACGCAACATGACTTCTTCACGTTCCCGCCAAAACTCCTTTATAATACTTGTCTTGTTCATCCATAACCTCACCTGTTCAACTTCCGAAGCGGACTTGGGCTCGCGGAACACGGTTTTCTTCTTGGCAATGGTGTGTATGAGGTTGCTGTTGTTCATGTGATCGTAGACAATTTGTTCGTACGAGTAGGAAGGCAGGAAGCAGACCACCCCGCCCGGCACTACACCGCACACGTTGCGGAGGAGGCGCCCGATCTCACTCAGCTAGACAAATTCAACAATACATGCTACATACAGGTCGTAAGGGACAGAGGCCTTTTAAAAGTTATTTTTTTCTTTTTATGATGTATATTATACACGCATTTTTTTAAAATTATTATACACAACAAGATTGAAAAATAGAGAACAATAGTTTCTATATGCACCGCTTCACGGATCTGTGGGACGATTGCTATTTGATACAGTTAGTCTTCCAACGGTCTAATACGCTTCAACGGAAGATCAGCGCAGTTTGCTAAACAGAATTATGCTGAGTTGAGGCCATTTTTGTGACACATGACATTGATTGCTATAGTTATTTGATATTGCTCACCTGCTTACCCTTCAATTTATTTAATGTTACTGTTGTTGCAAAATAAAATGATTTTCTTTCTTTCTTCTTTCTTTCTAATATAATGAGATTAATAATGCTACTCAAATTTTTAATGTTCTGTACATTGATTGACATTGATATTGAGCAATGATTTTTATGTTTAATTAAATTGCTTCAGTACTCCAACATTTCGGGTTACAAGTTTTTCCAACGAAGCTATGGCTGATTCTTTCCGAATCAGATCATCTAAGACGCAGCTGGGTAACCAAAGGAAACAAAAACAAAAAAACTACGGGCCTAACCTCTAACTACACTGTTTAGGTTTCAACAAGTCAAAAACTTTTAAAAAAGCAGAGCTAATTACTACACATTATGAATGTGCACGAAAGTCGTGAGTGAAGAATACAGGGAACTTCCCCCTGTTCCTCCGCGTCCCCTCTTGCGCCTACGCAGCTATATTAATGTACCTGGCTCCCCAGTAACGGTTTGCGCTCCGCTACTCGTTTCAGTTACCTACAATACAATATAACTTTACTATACACCAAAAGACAATTAAACTTAAATATAAACAATAATAGAAAACCGTTAGTATAATGGGCGGCCTTATCGTCTAAAGCGATTTCTTCCAGACAACCTTGGGATGGACAGAATTATGAATGAAAACAATACGGTTGGTGGTGTAGATATCTACATAAAATATACCTATATAATAGAATATATGAAAATACGGGCACAATCCTAATACTTACATAGAAATACATACAATAATTACACACTATATATAAACACTATAAAACTCACAATAGATACCTACCAGGTCATTAGAGTTCCTATTCTCATACGCAAAGTTGAGCGCGACATTAGTAGGCCCGCGCGAGAGACAGACAGCCAGCACGTTGTCGGGGGGTACCACGTGGTCGCATCTCACCACGGTCACTGCCGCCGAGTCACTGTCGCCGGTCAGCAGCGATTTGAACTCGCCTATAGGCTCCATGGTACCACCCGCTACTATTACCTGAAAATCAACGCTCAATTATAAGTTTTTTTTTTTAAATTACTTACATAGAATACATAGTAACACCCATACAAAGAACAAACTTAGCCACAAGGCTGTCAAATTAAAATTTGAAATTCATTTTAATAAAAGAAAAAAGCTGTAATACTAACAGAACGACACTCATTGACGACTTGAGCAAAATGCTCGGCCGGATTCAGGAGTAGGTATTTCAAGTGGGAGTTAAGGTCGTCTCCACACGAGGCCAGCACTCGTCCGTTCGCGCTCCGCTCGCACAGCCGGGAGAGCAGCTCGACTACTGCGTACAGACCGCTGCCTGCTGACGTTTCTGTAGGAGGCTGAAAAAACGTAAATATAACACATCTCCCATACTAATACACACTTTGATATCAACGGTTGGCAACGTATGAAGCCCACCGGTAATAAATTAATATTATTATTTTTATACTATAGCAGCGCCCTGCGTTTTCACCCGTAGGAATAATATTTTTCCGAGATAAAAAGTAGCCTATGTGTTAATACAGGTTATATGAGGTATCTATGTTACAACAATACGCATATTTTGATATTATAATGAATACCTTTTCGACTCTTTTGACTACTGTGAGTGAACTCTTACTATTTGAAGCTGATTAATACATACAATGGCTTATAAAACTCAATAAAATACCTGTAAAGTTTGTTTCAATTTACTCTCATCTTGTTTTTCTTCAACAATATCGTCAAGTTTCTTTTTAGAGATATTACTCAAAAACGCTTGAAAATTACTTTTTTTGTTGGCTGTACTCTTACTCATTTCCTCCTCGAGTGCTTGCTGACTGTACCTCATTGAGAAACCGTGTAGTTTTGGAGCCAGCCTTGTGTTTTTACAGAATTCGACTAGAGGACGTAAGTTCATGTGATCTATTTCAGCTTTTATCACGAAATCTTCGACAGTGAATATCGTAGTTTCTCCTTGTTTCTTTTCTGTTTTGGGTCTTATCATGCCTGTAAATAAAAGCGATATTACGTTAATTATTGGTAAAATACCAGAGCAAAACCGGTAGGTAGTCCGATTATCCTATCCTTCAAAGTTCTGTACAATTCGATTGAATGGAAACCCGCTCTCTCGAATATCCACCATATTCTCGTGAGAATAAAAAGTATACTCATACGAGCCGTGATAATTTAATGAGTGGGGGTAACTAACGCTTCATTTGAATATCTACTTTACTAAGTGAATACGGGTTCCATGTAGAGTTTTCAATCAATCGTTTTGTCTTGAACTTTGAAGTTAAACGTAATAACAATGACGCCTCAAACAGAAGAAGACGCGTGATGTTCTGATATTCAGTTAGATGATAAGCAGGTACAAAACATGGAGGCCTGGTTAGACTCGGGCTAGATCGACGCAAAATGTCTGACAAGGATAAAGCAAGACGCTAGGAGATAAAGCTTGCGAGACAGCGATGTTCCGAGCAAAGCTGTAGTATCGTTACCACGGACGTAGTCGTTACACTTGAGTTTTGTTGGACCAGCTCTGAGAGCGAGTCAGCAATGTTCCAACCAAAGCAGTGTCGTTAGACTCGGTTTTGTTGGAGCAGCTCAGAGAGCGAGTCACTAGTATTCTTCTATTGAAAGGTCAAAGTATCGCCCTTTTTTATTTACCAGTGTTAAGAGGATAGTCCTTCCGTGAGGCTTTGGCGCATTCGATATTTTACATTTTATATCTGTCGCTACGTTTCTCGTGCGTGCGATAGAGTGTTAGTGATTGTTATTATTATTATAAAGCTTTTGATGAAATTAGCGTTTCAGGGTCCGTTATCACAATCTTAACAGAATCTTTTGTTTCTGGTCTCAATGGCTTGGATAAACCATAATCTATGCCGCTATGTTTAAGGTGCAACGTTTCGCTCAGCGCGCGAAATTCAAATTTTCTTGCGTTTTTGGTGAATTACAGCTTAATTACTCATCGAAGGTTCATGAAAACTGTTTTTGCGATAATCAATATATTGTTTCAAGAAATTACATCAACCAAAAATTCAAATTGAAAGCTAGTATAAGTATATTTCTTACTAAACCAAAAACCAAGATGAAAATCAGCTTATTGAGATTTGTAGCTAGACCGGTGTTATCTAGGTGATCATTTTATCCGTAATTTCTTAAAACAACTTATTTATAGGCGCAAAATTGGTTTCAATAAATCCACGATGAGTAATTAAGCTGTAATTGACAAAAAACGCAAGAAAATTTGAATTTCGCGCAATGAGCGAAACGTTGCACCTTAAAAAAAATGGTATTCTAACGACTAATTTTCTTCATCGCATTTTCGACACATACAATTTTGTCACTTTAAGTGCCTATAGCAACGAAGATATTGCGAAATAAAATTTAAAAAAACATACAAGCATAGACTATAGGTATACATATCTGACTACCCTTTTTATACGGACGACGCCGACGGTATAAGCGGCGGTATAATAATATATATATTACAAACTTACCTAACAGTTTTCCAACAACGAAGCTCATCTGATTCAAAGATAACAGATTTTTACTGCTCAACCTTGATCTGTACCTGTTCACATAGAACTGTAGGAATGTTTTCACAGATGTCAGCTGCCTCAAAGAGACGGGAGCCGAATGAGCGTTTTCTAAAGCAGCTGTGAGTCCGTGGGCTTCATCTAGTATCAGTACGTTGTTTTCTAGGTGGAGGGAGACACCGGAGCGAGCGCCTGCGCTTACCACGCCGGCGTGGCTTACTAGGACCACCTGGACATAAGTACATTGTGCATTGTTTTTTCACAGCACCTTAACTAGGATGGCTTTTGAAATCTAATTTCTTTGTCAAGATAAGATTAAAGATCGATAATATTTTTTAGTTAATCCTCGTTGTGTTTGAAAGATATTGCTTTTGGCGTTATAGCTAAAAGCCAAAAAAAAACCTTAAAAATGGCCGCGACATTGGTCTATATGTGTAATTTTTATGTGAAGTGTTAACAAGGAAACGGTGTATTTATGTACGTCCCGACCCTAACACTAAGTTTTGATTAAAAACCCACATCAAAATAAGAAGCACGAGAGACAAGCACTGGGCAAGGAATAATATTGACTGTTATATATTATTCTTTTGTATTGTAAACAGATTAATTATTATACTAACTAAGACTGCTTTTGACAGCTGTAGTAAATTGTAGAGGGCGGAAGAACCGTAAATGCTGATCACGTTTGCAAACTTTACAAACTTTTACTAATAAATAAATTTAAATTTAATAACTTTACTATACTAGGTAACTACTAAACTAAGATACAGCACACACTTGAGTAGATTATTAGAAAGAAAAAAGTTTTTACAATTGAATGCTACTGGCAGATAAATTTTTAGCTTAGTTTGAAAAAAATCTCCGATCGAACGCACCTCAGCATCATCCAAAGCCATCCTCGAAGCATAATATGGGCAAGCCTTCAACTCCTTGCTACATTTGACCAAATCTTCCATATCTAAAATGTCTACCAAGATTCTCTCTTTCAGCCTTGTTATATTTGCCTGATTGTAGTAAGGACAAGATGAGCAGGATTTTGTCTTGGTCTTCTTTAGCACTTTGCCCTCTTCACTTACTGAAGTAGTTTTGGTTTTCGATTTTTGTAAATCTAAACACCTGTAACATCATTGAGTGGCTAAGACGAGAAACAGATAGCGCTCTACACTTTCGCGTGAAAATGAAAAGAGATAGATATAGCGCCCGCTACCATTCAGAAGATTATATCTCAATGCCCGCTAGTCATAAAATCATATCACACTAATATAATCCGAAAGTTTGTGTGTAAGTGTATTAGTATGTAAGTATTTAAGTGTGTTTGTTCCCGTTCAACTCTGTAATGGCTGAACGAATTTGAATGAAATTTGGTATGGGGGTTGCTTACACTCTGGATGAACACACAGGCTTAGGCATAGGCACTTTTTATCCCGGAAAAGTATTCGGTTTCTGCAGAAGAGCGTGTGAAACCGAGGGGCTCAGCTAGTAATTGATGTAACTGCTTAGCCAGGAAATCATTCAAAGTTCCGTACTAAGCCATCCTAGAAATTATGATTACCTCAATATTCGAGTAATAATCACTTGAATTTACGGTTGAATAAACGCTTCTAGTTATCCAACTTAGCTATATTACAGAAGTATAGTAGAAGTCTATTAAACTACTAGACTAACTACTATAATTAGCTATTATTCTGATTTATTAAATCAGAAATGGTACTTTCCAGGATTCACTATATCGAATAGTAGAAAATCCTGAACACATTGACCTGTCTGCACATATTAGAGCATCCCAATGTATTTTTTTTATGTCAAAGAGACAAGAGAGATAGATTTTAGTGCGGTCATAGTTTGCGCTAGTTCTAGTATTAGGCCTGCTCTCGTATTCTGAATCCGAAATGAAAGGAATCCATCTGATATCTACACACTCTCTCTCTGTCATCCTGAGTGTAAACGACGGAGACGGTGAGTGTGCATCGGGAGTCTGAGATAACCAGAACGGAAAGTTTCCATAGAAAACATTCATACCTGCCAACGGCGTCAGGCTGAATGTGGCACACGTACGTAAGGGACCAGAACCAGTAGTTCTGTTACTAAGCCAGATTGAGTTACTCCCATCTTCCCCGGTGCCCCTGTCCCGTCAACGGGGCATATGGGAAAAAATGTTTTTCATTATTCTATTGTTGACTGGACAATTGCACCGTGGAAGATCGGAGTAAGTAGTCAGATTTAAGAAAACCAGATTGATCGAATTTTTTTAAAGGTGTTATTCCGCTTTTTCGAGCGTAATCGGTGACTTTATGTAGTAGTAGTAATTTTTGAGTAGCAAAGCGATAGCGAAATCAACGCGGATATTCAATGAGCTTTTCATCGCGACTCAAAAACTACAAAATTAATCTTCGAAAACGAAAACACAGTGCAGTGTTATAGTGATCTGTTTATACCTTTCATTGATAAGATTCACATTTTTCAGCCTGTTGACGTCAGAGTTGATACAGTAGTGCTGCCTTGATGCTAGTGTCACCACTCTGGTGTCCTCTTTAAATACTGTCCTTTTGATCTCGCCAATAAACTGTGAGAGCTGGCTGTGCGTTCTGCTGCTTATGTATATCTAAAACAGAGAATCATCATCATCATCATCATCATCAGCCATAAGACGTCCACTGCTGAACATAGGCCTTCCCCTTAGAGCGCCACACCGAACGACAAGTGCCACTTGCATCCAGCGGTTGCCCGCGACTTTCACAATGTCATCGGTCCACCTAGTGGGAGGCCTGCCTGCGCTGCGTCTTCCAATTCGTGGTCGCCACTCAAGAACCCTTCCTCCCCATCGGCTATCGGTTCTTCGAATGGTGTGGCCTGCCCATTGCAACTTCAGCTTGCAAACTCTGAAAGCTATATCGGTGACTTAGTTAAATAAATAAATAGCGAATAATAGTCTATATTTTATAACTATTTGTTACCACGATCACGTATGATCTCAGTTAAACTGATAAAGGTATCACAGCTTTTATCAGTCTCACTTCCGAACGCCTCAAACCTGTATATGCCGTGATTGGTACTTTCCGGTAATTGTGCTTAATCTATTTTTATTTATTTTATTTCACAAAAACTTTACTTTTGGTCACAAAATAACATTATAGTATTTAGTAGTAGACTTATATTTATCAAGTTTCTTGATTTCTTGATTACCTATCAAAATTTGCATGCATTTTAAATATACCATTATTTAGTATGTATATCACAAGAACGAAACAGTAGAACATGTGCTGTGGCACTGTACAGCCACAGAAGAAGTTAGAATCGCCACTAGGTTGCTTGAGGCAGCTTCAACATCACCCATGTCATCCCGACAGCTTGACTTGGTCTCATCATCATTGTTAACACCATCTAAACCACTGGAGCAGCTATGCCAGCGGGCCAGAGCCTCGCTCCGTTATTTCAAGGAGCTGGGTTGGCTCGGGTAGACGCTGGCAGGGGGAAATGCACAATACACCCCATGCGGGACGTCAGTGCAGGACTCATCGCCCCCATCTCGAATAAGAATAAGATGTATATCACACTCTAAAATTAAACGCTAAGTATTATAATTCGTACACTCATCTCCAATTATTTTCTATTTATCTTTTAAATGTATAACATTCTATGTATTTACAAACATGTATTGTGTTCTGTTAGTGTGTACGACGTCAAAGCGCAAAAATGTTTAAAAATTTATCTCGTTCGAAAATCCTCGGGTGCCCAAGATACAGGCCTAGCCTAGTTTGGAGCCCACCGCAACAACCTTACCTCTTTATTTTGTTAACGAATGTAACCTATATCTATTTTCTGAGTGTGTTTTATGAAAATAAATGATTATTATTATTATTATTATTAAAAGAGTAAAAAGTATTCAAGAGTCACATCATCAGACTGTTGGGTACCATAACCGCAGTTCGATCTAGGCTAAGCTTTGGGTTTTAATACCTTTCTACACAAGGAAGGAGGGTTATGCTTTTCAGGTGTGCATGTTTCTGTTTGAGCTGCTATAGCCTTCACAGCTAGACATTTTGAAAATATTTTTTAATATATTTTGTTTTTAAGGAAAAATATATATTTCCAGACAATATTTTATAAAATTCGTTTTTGGTACAGTAAGCTGGTCAAAATAAGTCCAAACTCCATCAAGCTACTGTGAGTTACTGAGGAGCAACTGATCATAAGCATAATAATATATTGTATAGTCATTGCAATTTGACAGGCATGCAAAATTTCAACTCAATTGAACAAGGGGAACTGGTCTAAAATTCAGTTGCAAGATTTGACCCAACATAAATACTTACATACAAAGTAAGTTAAAGAAAAGCTTGTAAAAAGCTAATTTTATTATTTTTAGCTGAAACATCCCTCTTTTTTCTGCATAACTAACCTTTATTGCTTCATCTTTATCTTGACTGTCTTCTAAGGCCTCTTCATCAGATTCCTCTTTTCCTTCTACTTCTTCCAGAATCAGATCCCCGTCTTCTGCGGACTCTGGGATTTCTTCTTTTTCTAGAAGATTCTCCTTATTTCCCACTTCTTTCTTATTTTTGTCTTTTGTAAAGTAAAACTCCATAGTTCTATTTGTAACATTAGACTTCTGCTTTGAAACACGGTTTCTCATTTCATTTATTGATTCTTTCTTCTTTTTGATGTTTTCAAGTTTGCATTGTAAAGAATGCAATGTCTGGTTTTTCTTAATTTTTTCATATTCTTCTTGAAGCCAATCATCAGACTCTGAAACATTATCAGATGAGCTATACATCCTGCCATGTCAATCTTAAAAAAAAAAACATAAACCTATCATCATATATCTCGCATCAGTAGTGTATGACATCTCCGCTCCATCATATGAGGGGTTAATTCGGCCAAAACTACTAAATCAGCCTTCAAAATTTTAAACTATTGATGTCAGCTGCCCCATCCTTAGCTCAAGGCCTTTATACATTAACTGATCAGATAAGCTAAGAAATCTGATTAAGCTATGACTATAATAGTTTGTCATTTACTCCAATGAAATTTATGGTCTGTATGTCCAAATCTGGTCTGTATGGAGACACCGCCAAATAGAAAGGTTTTGATTCGAGATCTACACTCTCCATCAGCTGTATCTACAGTTAGCTTACAGTTAGGATGAAAAAGAAATTTGGATTTTCTTTTTTTCTTTTTTTGTTCTTAGAAAGAGTTAAAAATTTTGAAAGAACTCCTTTCCAAATAGCTTTAGGATATGAGGCCAGCGCTGAGTAATGTCTGACCCAAAGGTACAAAAACCAGTATAACAGTTAAATTCACCATTGCTATGATAACATTTATGGTTTAAGAAATCTTAGTGCATATTTCTAAATTGTACAGGTAAAACAAACAGGTCACTTGTAGTAGACTCAAAAACCAACATCCATAAATTTAAATATTTTAATTATAAAGATATTCACAGGATAATGCGTATATGTACCTACACCCAACACCTATACTACGAACCATTCTGAAAACTGGTTTAACACAAAAAAAAAATGAATCAACGAAATTCTGATCACATTAGTGATCTAATTCTGATCACATTACTTACAAAGGTTGGTTAAAATTAATTTCTGCGCTATCTTATTTTCGTATATGACATGTCACATCAGCGAGACGTTGACAGGACAGTTTAAGCATTGATTAACTTTAACCATCGTTTCTATGTAAGGATATTTTTTATAGTTAGTGGTTAATATTTATACTCATTTCAGAAAATAACTGCTAGGTGACCCACTTGCACTGTTTGATATCTCTTCTTTCAACTGTGCTATTTCTTTTTCTGTAGCTTCCAAAGTTCTCCGATTATTATCTTTCAACCACTGCAATGCTCCACAGCAAATACTCAAAGATTTACCCTAGAATTTGCAATTAGATTATTATATAAAGTACATGAAAATGTTCTGTACTCGCTTAGTTTAAATTTTTCAAGATTGTTTTACTTGGGCCCATCCATTTACATTGGTTGAAGCGTCTCAAGATATTTTAACTACAGTTAAAATACTCACAGTTCCTGTAGGACTTTCAAATATTCCCAATTTTTTATTTTCGATTGTAAAATACAGTTCTTTCATAAATTTCTCTTGAATAGTGTAGGGTTTAAAAGGAAAATAAAAAATAGCTTCCATTATTATTTTAGTCTTGACTATTAGTATTTACTTTCTCTTTGTTGACTATGAACTGAAACAATGAAACAAATTAATAATGCATCACTACACATTATTCAATCCATTTGTTTTCTCGTTGTCATGGATTTGTTTTGTATTTGTTTTTTTTTTATTTTTAGTCTCGCAGTCGTCTTTTTTTTTTTTTTCTCTTAAATTTTGGCTTCACACGTTGTGTATTTAGCCAGTGTCAAGTTTTGTATTATTTGAAGTGAAGTAAAGTATTTCACAAATAAAACAAGTCTCAGTCATAGTCTAAGTCAAGTAAAGTAAGTCACGGTCATGTCCAAGTCATACCCCAGTAAAGTGGTGGAGACTTTACAAAAGGTTTCTGTGGAGTTTTGGAAATAACACGAAAAGTAACGTTTCACGACAATATACTATTCACCAACACTCGTGCACGGTCACGAACACTTAATGAATAAAAATCCACCATTTTTACACATTAACACTCAAAATAACACAAGTTTTGGAAAATAATATAATGACGCGACATGACTTCTTCACGTTCCCGCCAAAACTCCTCGCAGTCGTCTCCCTCCCAGCGGAAACAGTGTCACTTCTATTTTGATGTCAACGTCAAAATGACATTTACAGAGAATACTAGTGATGCTAAGTCAAAAGTTTTTTAGCTAGATTTAGCTTTCTTCATCATCAACAGCTTCTTCAGCCCATTCCCCCATTTTTCTCTAATCTTTCCTGTTTTGTGGAAATCTCGTGCAGGGCAGAGGATTCCAAGATTTAGCTTTAGGTTGAGTTAAACACAAAAAGAAACAAGCTGTTCAATTTTTTGAAAAAAATACCATACATGACACGTAAGAATAAAAATAACACTTCGCAGCCACTTTTGTCGATGTCCGGGGTGGACGTCGGCAGGACATTGTACCAGGGTGGACCCACCTTAAGAAGGGAATCTGCTCCGTCCATCCGGCTTGACCAGAGATATCTGTCCATCTATTGTGGAGGGCCCTAGGTAAGGGAGGCGATGGCTGCCCCCGCATCCATCACCCCAGGCCCTCCAAGTACGAGTATGAGATAGTACGAGCCCGGCTGGCTCGACTTCATGTCCACGCTCTCCGGAGTGGGTGAGCGAAAGGATCTCACTCTCTCTCCTCCTCCTTGTTCACCCGCTGCGAAATCACAACCTCGCAGAATTAGACCATCGCTTCCCATGACCCCTAGTTGTCAATTTTGGGCTAGAATAGTTTGCAGCGAGAAGTCCACCCCCACGACCACAACCAGCTCGAGCCATGGCTCCACTGCCTGTGGGCACGTGCTGCGCGGTTTCCTCCACGCAGCCGCACTGGTAGCACACCGGGGTCGCCTTCCTCCGGGCCATGTTGCACAGGTAGCTCCCGAGGCATTCATGCCCCGAGAGGGCCTGCGTCAAACGGAAGTTTGCCCCATGCCCCCGATGGACCCACTCAAGTTACCGGCTCAAGTACGAGCCGAACCGCTTCAAGGAATTGAACAGTGTGCTTATCCCGTAACTCTAAAGCGATAGCGAGAATTTCGCGAGCGGGACCGCGCATAGTGCGACTAAGTTGGTACGAGCGAGATGGCATGCTCTCGCAATCAGAATAACGAACCTTTCAAATTCAGAGGATAAACCCGCTGCCCCGGCCCTCCTCCGCAGAATCACTTCATTGTTTTAGTGTCAAATTGTTTGCGTCGAAAAGACGACGAAGAATAGTAGTTTTTATTAGAGTACGATGAACATTTTTGAAAAAAAAAAACACAGCGGCATAGATTATGGTTTATCCAATCCATTCCATTGACACCAAAACAAAAGATTTTCGCAATCAGAATAACGAACCTTTCAAATTCAGAGGATAAGCCCGCTGCCCCGGCCCTCCTCCGCAGAATCACTTCATTGTTTTAGTGTCAAATTGTTTGCGTCGAAAAGACGACGAAGAATAGTAGTTTTTATTAGAGTACCAAGAACATTTTTGAAAAAAAACATAGCGGCATAGATTATGGTTTATCCAATCCATTCCATTGACACCAAAACAAAAGATTTTTTTAATGATTTAGGTGGTATTATCAGAATAACCCCGAAACGCTAATTTCATTAAAAAGTTAGGGAAATTCACTATTGTATGCACGAGAAACAGCGACACCTATACAATTTCAAATATCGAATGCGCCAAAACCTCGTGTGTACTATCCTCCTAATGCTGGCTATCTTTTAAAAAATGAGTTGGCAGCACACTGTAGAAATAAAAAGCTTTTGAAGAATTATTTTTGAGTTTTGGCGGGAACGTGAAGAATTCATGTCGCGTCATTTTATTATTTTCCAAAACTTGTGTTATTTCGAGTGTTAATGTGTAAAAACGGTGAATTTTTACCCGTTAAGTGTTCGTGTACATGCACGAGTGTTGGTGAATGGTATAATGTCGTGAAACGTGAATTTTCGTGTTGTTTCCAAAACTCCATAGAAGGCTCTAGTAAAGTTTTCACCACTTTACTGGGGCATGAGTTGGACTTGACCGTGACTTGCTTTGCTCGACTTTGACCGTGACTATGACTTATTTGATAATATCTAACAAAACTTGAAAATATATATGTATACTTGACACTGGCAAATGCATAAGACGTGCGACGCCAAAATCTTCTTAGGAGGAAAAAGAAAAAAAAAAAAAAAAAAAAAAAGAATTATTTTCGAATAATCGAATTAAGTTTCAATGAATTAGACAATATGCATTGACTGCAGTTACAGAAACAAAACTAAGATTATAAGTTATAAATAAAGTATTTTATTCGGATAAATAGTTCGTCTGCGTTATGTCTCACAAGTGAGTACAAACTGTAGTCTAAAATGAAGTCATCATTCATCCTTATAAGGAGCCTATTAATTCATATAATATATAATTATATTCAATTCATTCCTCCACTATATTTTTCAGTATTAAAATACTACCAGGTGCAACTGTGTGCGAGGACTGCACTCTCGAAGGTGATATAACTATAGGAGGAGGTACAGTTATTCATCCAAGAGTGACCATAATAGCTGAGGGTGGTCCTATAATAATTGCCGAATACTGCTTGATTGAAGAGTATTCCACTATCATTCACAAGTAAGTTGTTTGTGATACCCATAATAATACTCATTTATTCATACAGTCATTGGTGTCTATTCCATGTGATCTCGCTAAACTTAGTGCTACTGCTATCTTTTACTATTAGAAACACAAGATAAAGATAGAATGCATTTTAGTGCTGCCAAATAAGTCAGATCTTAGCTATCCACACAAGGTTTGAAGAGTCCGGAGCGGGTGCCGACTAAAAATATGTTTTAGCTGTTGTTGGTGTACATTTGACAGCACTACAATAGCTAGTAGGGGTTCCTGTTTTAACTAAACAAAATAAATACAAACTAAAACAAACAACTTAGCCTGCTACACAAAACAAACAGTTGATATTATAGTGTATATTATATAGGTGGTATTATATAGGTGGTATTTGAAAGGTCCGTACTGCTACTTACATTATGAATATGAAACTGTGTTTGTTTGATCCTCTATCACACAACAACGGATCGAAATAGTATTTACATAGGTACAGTGTATAGGCTGGAGAGTGACAAAGGTAATGAACTCATTATTGAGTATAAAATGGCAGATCTAGTTGGATTGTCCACACAGGTAATACTGGAAGGAATATTTTTGTATGCATATCTTAAAAAAAATATATTTATATTTAAATTAAAAGCTATCAACAAATATTTGGCGGAACATAAATTTCTGTGTGACCAAAATTATAATGCAAGTAAAAAAACTATAATACCTCTAACCCTCTAAACTTCCTTTATTTTTTTCTGTTTCCAGAAAAAGTGATAAACAAGAGATTCCTCCGAAGCCTCTGTTTATTGGTGCTCACAATGTGTTTGAAGTCGGCTGCAAGTTGGAGTCGCCCTGTGGCCACATTGGAGAGAGCAATGTCTTTGAATGCAGATCTTTTGTAGGTGTTGATGTCAAAATCGGAAGTGGCTGTGTTATTGGTAATTGTTTTAACTTACTTTTAATATTTAAAAAAAATATATGTGCTTCTTTGTGCTGTCATTATTTTAGTTACTCTCTCACCCTCAGACAGTTGTCCGACAACAGGCTAGGATTTGGATATCTGTAAATCATCATCATCATCAGCCAGAAAACGTCCACTGCTGAACAATAGCCTTCTTTGATGCCATAATTCCTAAGCATTGTAGGCGGCTTTGGGATCGCATAATGTCACCGTGTACTAGGCACTGTACACTGTACTGTCCTCCGGTGATACTGAGATCTGTAAAAGTTTAACTACAAACTTGTTTCTACAAAAAAATACAAATTTATAAGTCCAATATAATATAAAAACATGTTTCCACAAGAACACAGCACAATACATAAAGTTGAAATCGTCTCATAATATATGGATAAAAATATTAATTTAAGGTGCAGCATGCAGTCTGACCGCTCCTCAAACTCTGGCCGATAACACAGTTATATGGGGATCTGAGCATCACATCCGTGAAGCGATTGAAAAGCAGCCATCACAACTTCTCCAGCTAGACTTCCTGAGCAAAGTGATGCCCAACTACCATAGGCTGAGGAAACCTAATATACACAAGCGGCAACCCTCAAGGCAGTCACAAGAGTCATCACCAAAACCATGATGTTTGTCTCTGTGAAAGCTGTGCTTCTTAACTGGTCTAAGTTGTTAGTAAATAATTAATAAGATAAATATTTAAAAAAATATAACTTATAATTTTCTTTGCCTGTAAGTTACTATAACATGCCTGTTATAACATATAATTTATGTACATAAATATATTATATTATAATTAGCCTGATATATAGATAGTATATAATTGCAATATAAATAACATGAGGGTTATGAATAATATTATGTTTATAATATTGATTAAATAGGTAATGCATTTATTTGTTTTGCTCATTTTTTTATCACATCTTTTACAGTATTTCTCACTAAGATATATCTCTCATAGATATTTCTCTCTTAAATGCTTTTGTGGCATTTGTGGAGTTGAAAATTATGTCGCAAAGAATTATGTGAGCAGCAGCAGGCATCAAACAGTTAGTAACATTAAATAATAGTATAATTCAGCTGAAAATGTCTGAATTAATTTACTGTTTTCATGGCTATACTTATGGCCGTATATTTTTCAACTATTGAGGACTCAGGAGGTCAAAATTATGGCTTAAAGTACTTGTATGAGTTCTGGTAAATTAAATGGTATAATTTAGTGAAACGTGAGTTTTCGTGCTACTTACTGTGCATACTTGGACTTACTGTGCATGATTTAGATTATTTTAAGTCGCCTGAAATATTACAAAATAGACACGGGCTAAATGTAAATATATAACACTATGTGTGGAATCAAAAATATGAGAAGAAAAAAATTTGACTAGTCTATGGGCATCGGACGAATAATGTTGCCAAATTCATTAATTTCCCTATTTTTATCAAATACTGTGTAAAACACTGCCAGTGTTATATTTCAATATATTTTAGGTGATGGTATCGTAGTGGTAAATGGACCCCAGGCCCGGGTATGTAATAAAACTGTGACCAGTTGTATACGCGAGCGGGCCCGCGCATAGTGCGACTCAGTTAGTACGAGCGGGATGGCATGCAATCAGTATCACGAACGTTTCAAAGTTAGAGGATAAGGTGGCAGGTGCAGTTAAGCAGGCGTGTGCATTTTTTTTAGATCAGCAATCTTTTTAGATGCCTGGCTCCCAATTATCTTTTGAGATTACAAGTTGAAGTGAAAGATTAAATGGTTAGTTTATTGCTTTGACGGAATATTTTTTAAATTTAAATATTAGCTAGTTAAGTTAGCCTATTTAACATGGTAGCATTGAAAATTAAAATAAAAAAAAAGTTTCGGAAATAGGCGAATGAAGTAGCCATGCGCAGAATGTGTCACTGAAGTGAAAAGATTCATATACTTCATTCCTTCACTTTGAAGTACTTCTATCTTTTAGTTCAGTACTTCAATCTACTTCAGTTGTTCAATGAAGGAATTTTCGTTTGGCGTTCGTTTTCTTTCGCTACTTCATCGAACTATCGAATGGGTCGTTAAAGTTGCAGTTCATTCAAATTTCTTATCTAATGGATTTGAGGCGTGCAACAAAATAAAAACGTCTCGCCTTCGACTCGCAGTTTTTTTTTTTAATTTGTTTGTGTAGATACGTTTTTGTGTTTGTTTTACTTCCTCCTTACAATAAAGAGAAGACATACCTATTGCAATTATAATATTTAAAATTATGAAAATGTCGTTATAATCTACTAACAGTAATAATTGTGTTTTTTATTTACCTACATACCTATTTAAATAATTAAATAACACACAACTTAACACAGACAATTTATATACATACTAGTAGTTCGCGCTGAACTGAGACATCGCGACCCCTATATCTTCACAACTCCTGGACCGATTCAGCTCATATTCAAATTTAAAAATTGTATTGAAATGAACTACTTGCCTACAAAATTTCAAGAAGATTGGATCAACGGTTCGCAAGTTATCATCGGACAAATATACACACGAACATACAAACATACATACAAATGCCGATTTGTCCCAGTAAACTCAGAGACCTTCGCTTCGCTCGGTCAAATATTAAAAGACTGCAATGAAAATAAATCAAACAAAAACTCTAGCAACGAAAGCCGCTATAATTTTCAAATCGAATGGAAGCGCGGGAAGAGATTTTTGTGTATGCTATTATTGTTATTAAAATGAAAGAGATGAAAACTAAATTATCAAACCAAAATGGCTCGTATTTTCTTGGCATAAAGCTGATATCTTGAAACTTTCGCATTCGAATACATTTGGCGCGAATCAAAAGTATTCAATTAAAATATTTCTTAATATTGCATATGTGTTTTTATTGTACATTGCTTAGTTACTTGAAAGTTCATTATGGCTCTTTGTATAGCGAGCAATGTACGATGAAAATTATTTATGGGTTAGATAAAATTGTTCTCAAGCGATCGTAACCGAGCCAAAGTTTGAGTGAAACACAAAATTACTTCAGTACAACAGAGCGGGACAGCGTATAGTAGTGCCTTTGAGCAAATAAGTTCGGAGAGGTTCAGAGCGTCTCTGACGCTTCGGTGTCGTCGAATGACGATCGGCAGTGTTCGGCTTGCGCTCGGCTTTGAAGTACTTCAAATTTTGAAGTAGTTGAATTTTGACTGGACTAGAGTGAAAAGGACAGAACATACTTGAAGTACTTCGTTTGAAGGATTCGTTCGCGAACGACACATGGCTAGAATGAAGAGTTTTGGCGGGAACGTGAAGAATTCATGTCGCGTCATTTTATTATTTTCCAAAACTTGTGTTATTTCGAGTGTTAATGTGTAAAAACGGTGAATTTTTACCCGTTAAGTGTTCGTGAACATGCACGAATGTTGGTGAATGGTATAATGTCGTGAAACGTGAATTTTCGTGTTGTTTCCAAAATTCCATAGAAGGCTCTAGTAAAGTTTTCACCGCTTTACTGGGGCATGACTTGGACTTGACCGTGACTTGCTTTGCTCGCCTTTGACTGTGACTATGACTTGTTTGATAATATTTAACAAGACTTGAAAATATATAAGTATAATTGGCACTGGCAAATGCATAATAAGACGTGCGACGCCAAAATCCTATTAGGAGGAAAGAGAAAAAAAAAGGCGATTAAAAATCATAAAAAAAAACTTAATGTCGTCTCGCCACTTGTGTCATCGATTTTTTATTTTTTGAGATTTGTTTCATTTCTTAACAAACAATTATAATTTAAATTCATCCTATTACAGTTAAAGTTAAAATTTGGTAGGTAGTGAATCTATAATTCGTTGCGCATGTGTTGTTTTGTATGTAATGCATACGATATGTTGTTGCATTCTTTTGCTTGCAATATACACTGAATTGCCTTGAAAAACATTTCAGTAAGATATACCTACTGTCACAACTCGTTTTACATATTTATACTGATTCGAACCGCCGAACTCTAGATTAGTTTTGAAAGTTCAAAGTGAGGACTGAGGACGCCATGTTGTTATTTACTTTGTGATATCGCTGGGAGGTTGTTTGGTATGGTGTTGTGACGCGACACGTCGCGTTATTATGTTGGAAGATGTGCCCATCCACGGAAGTCAGCCAGACTCCCGAACGCCAAAACCTCCAACCCACCAAAGGAACCTTAGCTTGGACTTTAGGTATGTAAATAAACATTGTCCTACTAAAATAGTTTTGGGGACAATTTTCTACCTATCATAGTGCATTAAACGAGCCTGATTGGTGTGATATTTATTTATCTATTTTCTTACAATCTATGCACTATACCATTTAGTGTGATACAATGCACACTCAATGAATAGTCATCAACTGAAAATCTACAGTAACTAAACATACATATCAAAGTTTTTTTCACTCTAATATATATTTATATTAGCTTTAACAGGAACTTCTTATACTATAGTGCCATTGTTAAGACCATGGATTAAAATGATGTTGGTTGAGAACACAAAACCAAACTTATCTTAAAGTAATTTTGTATAGGAGCTTAGGAAGTCTCGACAATTTCTAAGATCTGGGACACGAGACAACCCATGATCTAAGACCCGTGACTCCAAGACTTCTCAGAATAAAATTATAATTGAGTTTACTTTCATATATGATGAATTACTTAATTACTAGCGTTTCGATGTGAGGGATATTTTCAAAAGTTTTCAATACAGTTTTTCTTCAAAAGCAATAATTGCAGATTTACTGAAATTCAAAGTTGTGGCGTGTTAAAATTCCTGTCTCGAGTCTCGACCCGAAAGTCTTAAGAAAAAAACTTTTCTCCATACAAACTTTAACACAACCCTTTCACCCCTTTAGAGGTTGAATATTCTTTCTTAGTGGGAGGTTACATAGTAATAGAAAACTACTGTTCAAATTTCACATCTCTGGCTTCTGTGGTATAGGCTGTGCGTTGATCTACCACTTTTCCTTACACTTTTATTTATATATATATATATATATCGGCATTGGCAATTGACCGCCCGATAAGGGCTTATAGTACTTATCATTATGAACAACTTTTACTATGGGAAAAAAATGGTCCCATAGTAAAAGCTGTTCATAATGATGAGTACTATAAGCCCTTTTCAGACAGTCACTTACCGATGGGCGACATTGTATAGATAGATATCAATATGTACCTACACTGATGATTTAATTTAAAAGATCAATGCAACTTCCTTGCATTGATACCTAAACTTCAAGTATTCATTCAATATATCAGTGTACAATTTCTTATCAGACTTCTCTCAATCTAATCGCTAATAATATCACGTCTTTTTAATGTAATTTTTTATTGTTTTTTGATAATAAGATATCTACTTATCGACTGTGTTACATACTAACTAGTTAGAAAATGATCATCCACAGCCTTCTTGAGCTAGAAAGTAAAAATAATAATCATGTTAATCACAATAACTTGTCTTTCTTTCTGTATTTTTTCTTAACTAGTCATAACTAAACAGAATATTATCCAAACTTGAAATGATAATAATTTACCAAGTGGAAGCTGGGTCTATTATGAAACGGTTCTAATTTATCAACACATGACAATTAAATTATCGTAATAATTATCCAATATTTATCAAAGAAGTATACAGTTACCAATCCTATCAATATTTACATAGAAGATAAATTATACACATTTGTCAATCAAGATAATCTTTTAAGAAAAAAATAAAGTGTGACAAGTTCAATATTTTAGATTATTTGTATCATAGATATTAACCTATATTTGACAATCATCAAAGATAATTATAGCATCCAACCCAAATACGAAATTCGCAATAATGACAGTAACTGGCAAAGGTGTGGTACTTCCCCAGGCGGACTGCAGAAGAATCTTACCATTACTAAATGTTTGTACATATGAGTTTTGAGATGTAGCTTTTTTTTTGTCATCTAGGTAATGATGAAAAATAGTTTGTGTCACTTGGGGCCAAAATATTTAGTTCTCGGGCGGTGTATATTGAATTTCTCGCTTCGTTCAGGATTCTATAGAATCCTTCGCTTCGCACTGAATCAAAATTGAAATAACGCCCACAGAAAAAAATATTACTTTGGCGCCTTGTTACTGAAATAACTATTTTATGCTAATTCAACGAAATTCGGTTTGTATACACAGCATAACAAATAAAGAAAGGCATGTCTCATGGTTTTTTGAAACTCAACCCCTAAAGAGGTGAAATAGGGTGTTTTATTTCTTGTATCCTATGCGAGCGAAGCCGCGCGGGCAAGCTAGTAATAATATAATTAGCGTCAGTTTTGGCTATGACATTATATGGAAACTGCTTTACATCACACATCAGATGACACTAAATTCATGATTCATGATTAAATTACTTAAGCACCAAATTTCATTGCTGCACACATTGCATTAACACATTGCTCATCTAGATACATAAAATAATCTTTAGCTCTTACTGACTAATTTCGAAAGAAAGTCAATTCAGGCGTATGTCCTTTAGGGTTTCATCTCCATAAGATAATGTTTCTTATTGATGTTCTGTGTCCATACTACTGTCTCTATGTTATTTTTAAGTAACTACTGAAGACATTTACACGACATACAGTTTGAAATGGTAATAAAAAGCTAGTAAATGTTTAAACAATGTAATAAATAATTTTTCATTTTCATTATATGCACAACACATTGACAACTAAGGCAATTGGGGTAGTTTTCGTAATTTTTGTGCAATAATAATTATAAAGTTTGTATGTAGTTGCTTAGCAGCTAATAGGTATCTGTTTTCAAAATAATCAATTCTCTAATAAATTGAATTTCTAAGATGTGGCGTTTTACTCTCGGAATCAAGACCGCGTTTGTAATAAATCTACTCTTTCTCCATATCAAGTAAAGTACACAAACGTAGTGATACAGACCCATTATTAGGATAATGTAAACATTGGAGGTATGTAGGGCGCGTCTTCGGCCGCTGCTTGGCCCCGGCCCCGGCCAGGTGAATGGACGGTGGGGGCGAAAGTAAAAGTGGACTAAGTCTTGCCGACGGAAAGCAGCGGGCGCGATTTCCTAACGAGCCGAGTTCACTGCGCTACTTCGTTAGATTGTCTGATGATCTTGCTTGAACCATATTCCCTAATTAATGTCCCGGCAACAGAGTCCATATCGGAAAGCGATGTGAACTGATAAGCTTACTTTCGATACTCTTATGAACACACTTACTATTAACTAGACCATTACTATCAGCTATTACTAATTTCTTATAACAATGAATGTATTGTATTTAACAAATGTACCTATTTAACTTTTACATACGTTGGTGATTTGCTGATTGAAAGCAGCAAGCTACTAATAAAAAGTAAAAGAGCTCTGTAGAAATTAATTTAAACTCATGATGGTTATTTCAATTTGAGTTAAATAGTAAAGTTACTACACGGTTACCTAAACGACTCGGGTTAGATTACGACCAGTCATTGAGTGTCGTAGTGTTGTATGAAAGTTTATTCCTCGTGGTATGGGAAAGTTGATTAAAGTTTTTAATGAAAATATTCATCAAACATCATTTGAGCATCTTGTTTTTATTGACTTAATCTAGAAATAATGCGTTTTCATATTACATTTAGATTCAATAGCATTTGCCTATGTGCCTATATCACCCCTGAATACTGAAACGTTTGTTAACTTTGACAACAGATTAATTCTAATACTGCCTTTGTCTGGCACTAAGCAAATGAGAAAAGGCAGCAATAGACATAATCTGTCGTCAAAGTTAACAAACGTTTCAGTATTCGGGGGTTAGACTCTTTTCTTTAGCTCTCAAAAAAGCATTTTGTTCATTTTAAATATCTCATTGTATAAGTTCTCACATTAAATGGCGACCCCTTCCACTTGGCTGTTCTGTGATTTGCAAAGCGCAAATGAAGAGAAAGCGGGTTTACAGAATTGTTAACACGTTCTTTCCATCGATTCACCGAATGGAATGCTGTATTTACTTCCCATGTCGGGTACTTATTGTATCTGTCTTTATTTGTCTCCGCAATGTCTTGGTTTCATCTTGAATACTAAGTGGCTGCACACTTCCGTATCGCATTGTCAGATTGTGTGATTTCAATAATACCGACCTCAAGTCAAGTGTGTTATTTCAGTCGCCGCCGCGCTGATGCCTTTAAGTAACGAACAAGGTTGACAAATCGGCAGTCTTCACGACTCGTCTTACTCACAATGGCAATTAACTGGGCATGAAACTAGTTTTTATGTCTCACTCACAGGGTTGGTTAATTTCTGTCTTGACTGAAGGTTTTTCCTGTACATAGTCTGCAATCCGCATTAATTTTACTTTACTGGATGTTCGTTTTCCGGAAGCCGGCCGGTTTAAAACAGCTTCCATAAAATCAATTTGTGAACGTTATTTCGTCGGAGATTAATTCACAAATCAGCAATTTTGCAGCTGAGTTACGTAGTCCGATACAATACGGCGGAGAATGATTAATTAACTTTTTAACTGCTTAAACTGTTTTGTTGGTAAGCAATCGATCATTCAAAAACAATTGATACAGGAATAGAATGTAAATGACCTTTGAAAAGCACCGGAGTGACCAAGGCGATTTTGGTGAAGGAGTTTTGTATTTGACCAGTTAAAATGTCACGCGATGCACTCGGATTATTGTTACAAGGTTACACTTGGAGACTTGGATTTGCCGTTATCAGTCAAAGAAATTTATCATTGGATAACGCGTGGATTACAAGATAAATCGAATGGACGACTTTATTAAGTGGACGAATATATGATTTCGTTTTTCGGTTGCACCTCTGTGGCTAAGCTTGCGTATGATCATTTTTGTATTTCATCGTCATATTACAAACAACATGAAGATAATTATACGATTACTAATTAGTTATCCGCTTCCCCGTTCAACAAAGTTCCAATTTTACTCCTGTATTTGTGTAAGTAGTCAACTTCCTGAGTTTATCTTGTTGTTTCTCAGCGCCGACGTCTAATTAGTTAGCTTATCTGTTCAGCTAGCTACTTCGTGTATAGTACCAGCGATATATATTTATATTGACCCTTTATTGGTCTACCAATCAGTTTCAGAAGCTAAGGAATGTGATACGCTGCCGACCACGACGCAGACGCTGGTATTCATTGAGCGAGTTAATAGTTAATACATTATTGTTATTCGTCCAAAGGAACACGAGCCTTCGCTGTATCATAAGCAACTATTAAACAATCAATTTGCTATCTACTGAATATGTACATAAGAGTCATTGTTCTGAAACTTGTAGCCATTAATAATATTTCACTGGTGACTGGTACTTATTTATTAATCGTGCACATTTTTGTAGTCGATTCGTGACATGATTACGTTCACCGATATTCAGTGCCAGTTATAATCAGACCCGCGTACTGGCGAATCGTACATCAAAATCGTTTCCACGGTCTTTTATTGATTTAGGAACTGTGTAAACAGATAATGCTAGTTTCAAATATTCTTTAACCAAAGTAAGTTCCTATAAACGTCGGAGTTTTTAAGCCTCTGACACGACTTAGCGGTCGTATCGAATGAAAACATCAAATTATGCGATTACTATTATTTTTGTATTCTGCGATAGCTGTTTAACCCTAGAGTAGTCGCACCTTTCCGTGAAACGTTAGTGATCGCGTAGGAAGCATTTTGCCGCCCCTACATGAAATGTTTCTTTTGGAAATAATTTTGTCAAATAAATTTTAAATTACTTTAAAAGGATAGAATTAAACATAAACTATCAGAAAGAGTAACATTTATTAAAGTATTGTTCCTATTATTAGACAAAAAATGGTTTGGGTAATCTTAGGTAAAATTTCTTGAATTTTTGACATCCTTATCTTTACTTACGTAAAGAAAAATCAAACTTGACAACAAAATTAAACGTTTTCATCACCTAAGACATGTATTTCAGCAAAACAGTCCTGACACATATACATACAATGCTCGTTGTACAGTAACTTTGCCCCTATATTGCACCCTTTTTTGGCCCTTCTATTTTTCTTGGACGGATATACTGCGCATATATCTTCTCTACCTGAGGGTATATTTTGATATTCCAATAAATTCTCTGAACTAGCTTCTTCAATATCCGATTTGTGTGTAATTGTTTACTCTTTAATATTAATCATATAATTAAATTAGGTATGTAACTCAAAAACAAAAATCGCGTTTAAGATTTTATGAACTAAAAGTTTAGGTGTACTATTATTTATGCGTTTCCGAACGCACCAAAAATTACAATCGAAATTTAAATTTACTTTGCACACTATTTTCTCGCTGCGAAGGGTGCCTGTTCGAGCTGCTGAGGTGAAAAATATATGAAAATACAAAAAATCATCATCATCATCATCATACAAAAAATGGTACATCCAAATTCATTTACGGAGAGGAATTACCTATGCAAATACTTTCAGCATTCTGTAGACATTTTATCTCACCATATAATACATAGCACTGATAAAGGTGTATTGTAATGGCAGAGCAATAAATGACGTTGGCATAGCTTATGAAAAAGATTACCTACCGACCTGATAAACACTTAAAGAGCTAGTTATGAAAGCGGTGAAGTGGTGTTAAGTAACATTTAGTCGGGCATTATATCTACTGGGACCGATATAATAGTCAGCTTTTCAAAACTCATTAAAACTGATCGCTGCCAGACAGTGCTCGTTCCTCACGACATCATCATCCCGGAGTAAGAGAAGCCCTTGAAAGAAGGAAAAGCACAGCAAGCACATCGAAATTAGTCACGAGGTAGCCGTCATGCATGAGGGATATTGACACGGACGATCATTGTCCCAATAGTCGTTTCGACGAACAACCTGATAGCGAAGAACCTATCTCTCTCTTACACGGTTGGTAAGTGCAGAAAGTTGCAGAAAATAATAATAATTGTAGGTTTTTAGTCTGTAGCTTGACGGAGAATGTGAGAGGAAAAGTTAAATTAACACGCATTTTTGAGGCATATTCAAAAATGTCTTCAGGAAGCTGGAGAAAAGGCATTACCAAGTGTACTTAATACTACCAAGTGGTGATATTGCCTTTCAAAACATAAAATATTGCGCTTTCATGATTCTTTACAAACACACTGAACTTTGTAACATTAGTTGGTCGTTGGAGTACGCAAGTACTCTGGTTGCAGCTGCGACATTATTGTTTACATTTTGCGGTTCGTATTTCTCCAATATTATCATTATGTTTGACGCTTGTATGAATCAGTTCTAAAATTGTGTTGCATTCGCGTAAGTGGTAATGTAACAGGAAACTAGAACAAATACCGCTGTTTCCTCGCGGCCCCCTATCAACTATTCTACGGTTAGCCGGCTAGCAGTACAATCCCTAATAGCAATTTTTTTAAGGAACTCCATTGTATGTCGTCTAATAGAAAATTCTTGTATTGGTTAACGGTATGTTGGTTTTATGATAAACCTCCCATTGCTAGTCTTCAAATATTTGAACGTACTCCTATGTAAATTGTGGGTAACTGAATTTTTAATCGGGTCGAACCTGGACCCGCTTAGCACAGGATCGAGGCAGATGGCACAGCAAGAGATAACCTATACCCAGCAGTGGGATATCGAAGGCTGTGGATAATGATGATGATGAATTTTGAACAGTCAGCCAGTTTCAAAAGTATACCGATATCTTCGATATTAAATAATGGCAAACTGGACCCTAGTAACCTAGTAAGTACTAGTAGTGGTAGTGGTAACCTATTTAATTTTTGTCTGTTTTAAAAAAATTTAAACGTTATGTACATGCTTTAATAAAGAAAGGGGTATTTCAGAAAGTACAATTTCACATTTCAAATTAGTTGTTCAAATGATTTGCATAATATTCAGAGTTCTAAAATATTAAGTACGTAAGTTTCCAACTTCCAACAAATATTACGTAAGTTTCCAACTTCCAATAAATATTACGTAAGTTTCCAACTTCCAACAAATATTACGTAAGTTAGTAATAATTGAAATAAAAATTCAGCACACCATAGTTTCAAACATTGTTGTTGCCAGGCTTTAAATCCTTTGCTGCCAGCCATTGTTTAGAAAAAAATCAAATACTTTTCTGGAAGTGGTAATTTGAAAGAGTGTTAATTAACTTTTTACACATTTTTAAGTCATAGTTCCACTACATCGCTTATCTGATACATTTTCTCTCAGGCAGTGTTTAATTACAGATACGAGAGTACTAGTACGGTATGCAATTTATCTATTCTCAAGTGTTTATCAGCGTCATAACGGATGGTGCTCACAAGCATCAGCAATCTCACGGAACATGTAACGGAACACAAATGTGCACACAGAGGGGCCTCATAGTGCGACAAAAACCAGAAGTGGGCTTATAATGATTCTTCCCACGGATTTATTATTTCGAGGTCGCACTACGCCTACTAGCCCACGATTCAAAAATAAAGGTCGCCATAATTTAAAATGCGTCAATTATTGCATTGTTACCGGGGTCCTGAAACGGTAAAAGTTCTGTTGCATACAGATAGAGGGCTGTGTATCTGTCTGTGTCATCGTAGCTCATAAACGAATTAATCGACTCTGTTTCGCCTGGTACCCCTATCCCTACCAAGATATCCCTATTTGTTAGAGTGTTGATTTAGTCGAACATGTTCACAACTATCATTCAAGAACATCTGGTCAGCCATTTGACGATTATCAGCACTTTTCTAGTTGTGTCGGGGTTTTAAATTTTACTTGTACTTAGTGTAAATGTGCATAGATGGATTGTGTTGATTAATGAAAAATCTTCACAAGTTTATTGTGATTCTGTAGTATTTTCGGTGACGAAAATAACATTTATTTTTTTAGATGGACGGCGTTTCTGTTTTATGTTCTGGCGTTAAATATTACACAGTCAACGTTCAGTCGCGTAAATTCCTTTGTTTTGTGCTATGACGCAAGTGATAACGTACGAATTCGCACCATCTGTTTGCTGGAGCTCAGCGTTACCACTGAAATCATTTGTGTTGTGAAGCTTTCCGTCATCACGAGGTGTAATATCAACTGAAATGTAAATATTGAGCTAATATTTTTCACGTTACGCTTTGTAAATTACGATGCGATGTTATATTCGAGAGCTGATTCATTCGTTCTCATTACCACTTTGGTGTTAGCGAGTTTTTATTTCGTTTTGATTGCTCAGATATTCTGCGAAATGTCGTGAGTTTCGTAAATAGTATCTTGATTCAGATTCGCGATGTTCAACGTCTCAATGCCAGTCGTCCGTCGCCAATCTTTGTTCGTGTAAGCGATCTTCGTCTAGCCTAATGGATTTCGCTAAAACGACGTATTATTCAGTTCCTCGGTCTAATATCCTTCGAGCATGTGGAGCATAAACCTTCGTGAGATTACTGGGCGTAACGAAATGTTTGAGCCCGCTCCTTAATAAATGGAAGCCTGAATATTAACTGAAGGGTAATCACGCGTTATGATTTATCGGGGCGTTGTACGTTGACCCACAGAATGGGGACGTCCCAGAAACCCTCAAATAGACTATTATTCTATTTTAATATCTGGGCGCTCCCCAACGTTAGTTATTGAAGGTTGGGTGTAAGTTCAACCACATAGCAAGCTTTCTTATTGATTTCGTTACCTGCACTGGGACTTCCAGTGACGTAATTAAGGGAATTTACTTTTAAAGGGACCCATGTAACGGACTAGACGGATAACGTAGCTAGGCGTCGGTAGTCTCGACGTATCTAATAATAATAATACTGTCCGATATCTGTGAATCCAGAGTGTCCTGATAGAAGTATACTCTAAACCATTGTTTATACTATTTTACATTCCGTTCCATACACAGTAGATCAGTTGGGAAAAAAAAAGAATAACAATGAAGATGTATATTTATTAAAGCAAAGACTTCATTCAATGTCCATCTTACTACTAGAATCACTTGGTACGAAAATAAAATAATAGTTATTTTTAGCTGCGAAAGAGGTCTCTTGCGTCATCGTCAGATGAATGACAGGCAATGTCGATAACATTTTGTTACGGTCGACGCTAAACTGGCTGAGTGGACGGCCAGTCTGGAAGTTGGAAGGGAATAACACAATGGACGGAAATCATCAATCAGAGGCCCTCACCCACGATGAGAGGGTCCAACGTAATGGCCATGTCGCCTACAGAAATGCAACGATCCCCTCTAGCTTGTCTCAAGTTGTTAGTGACCTCATCCTATTGTCAACCAGGTCATAGGACTAAAGGATAAAAATAGAATGAGTGTGGGAAACTGGCATTCCTCAACCGAAGTAGGTACCAGCAAAAAATCTCTCTTACATAATAATAGACGACAAAGGTAATATTATTTTTCTCGGTACGTAAGTAGTTGCAATGGCAAAATGATTAATAATTTCTACTGAGTAGGTACTACTAAGTAAGAAAAACCTCGAAAAACTTCACTTACGGTGGACGTTGATTTAGGTAATTTTTGGACATGCTTCCATTTATGAAGATTTCCAACGAGGCGTAACCGAGGTGTAGTTAGCATGATGGGAATCCAAATGACGTAGGTACATTAAGATACTGACGCGACCTTGCTCTTACATAGATTAGGCACCAGTTACTGGACTAAGTACGTACTACAGTTTCGGAAATGGCAATTCACAAGCCTGCAAGGTTGTTATCGTCTGCTGCAAATCAAATCAATAGACCGTGCGTTGTGCAAAAACATAATAATAATAATTTATTCAGAAGGTAAGTACTTTTTCACGAAGAATTTATTATATCACTTTTCAATATTTTTTACAGTGAAAGTATTCCACATAATTTGGGTCTTTAACTCTATTTTACGCATAGTAAGTTACTGTGTTCGCATTCTTAGAAATGTTACCAAGTAGATATCTAGCCTAGAGATGTAAAGACAATCTCAAAGTCGAGCCTTCGTACCTTATCAATTTTCATGCGTATAGTCGATCCAAAAGAGATCCGTGAAGTTTCAATTACAAAAAAAAAATACAATACAAAAACGTTTATTGCATAAAAAGTTACATCGAACCTATACACGTTAGTATAAAAAGGCTAAAGGATTATTTGTGGACCCTGCACTAGGAGAGACCTCTATCGCAGGGGCCAAGCCAGTTGCGCTTAGTTGGTAATAACATGTACGCTGCGGTGAATGTAATAAAAATGAAATTAAAAACGAAATAAACTATGCTGACATTACCTAAGTATTGGGAACATTGAGCTACATGATTGAGAATAAATCCTTTTGAGAGCGTATTGTGAGCAAATATTATTTTGCCATAGGTACGATGTACAAGCACAATATTTAGTGTAATAATAATTCTACAGTTGATTAGACCATTTACGTGTTTTCCATCTGCATAATTATAAATGTGGCCCAATAAACAGTACACCACCCACAGAATCGAAACGTCGTGAGTCTAGATACTTATAATATACTCGTAGTTATAACACAGTGGATTGTAATGGCGTCATCGTCATCACCGCGAGAGCTGCTTTTTACATGCCATTGTATTGGTCGGAAGTAATCTAATTGCCCTTTATTGACGAGGAAGGAAACGGGCGTTTTTAAGCGTGAAGGAAACGGCTTATTGTACAGAGGAAAGCGAATGCGAAAGCGATGACAGGCTGGAAGTTTCGAGATTAAACTCTATAATTGAACGCCCGATAATTTTAACTCGATATAACATGCTGGTAATTCATATCTGATTCGGTATATTTTAAAGGTATGCGAGAGGAGATTGGTTTAATCAAGGTGGTTAGTTTGAAGGTCTTTAAGTTAGTTTCGGGTTCTTGTGTTTTATTGTAGCTTAATTGCAAAGCACATGAAATAACTTCGACTCGACAACACAATAGTTTTCTGCTATTACAAATGATAGCAAAATGATCAAATTTTGAGAGATTAATATGATGAAAATCGTGACTATACGTTTACAATAAAGTTTATGAAAAAGCTAACTTAGAAACAAGGTTCTTTTAAAAAATTAAAAGCCTTTCAACGATATTCCACAAAAGTTCATAATGTTGAATTGCTAAGAAACCCAGGGGGATGCACGCACAGAAACATTATCAGTTTTGGCGGATCATATTTCGGAAACTATACATTTGGTTATGTAATTGAATAGCAAACATCACTTTCATTTTGAAAGTGGTATCGCATGAGGTGGAGCGTTTCTTTTTCTTATTTAATGTAGCAAACAATAAAATAAAATTGCCCGCAGTCCAACTGACCCTTTATAGTTATAGGGACGTTTTTATTGTAGACAAATGCGGGCTTGTGTCGATGATTGACTCTCCAAATGGCGGTACAGAATCGTATAGTAGAAATGCAGATGATAGTGGATTGGCCGGACGGCCGGAACGGGATATCCGATGCTACAAACTCTCTGACCTCATTTGTTTTATTAATGTGAGTAAGGAAAATGTCTTTCAATCGATTAAGATATTTCGTAGCAAATTAAGGAATCCTTAGGATAACTACCTATATTCTAAGGAATCCTTATAGTTTTGTCCGTGTGCGGTCCTTTTTATTAAGACACTTATGAAGACTAAACCACTGATATTTGGTCCACGTATAGTTAATTTGGGTCTATAATGTACAGCCCAATAATGCACGTCCCGATAATGCACAGCCCGATATTCAATGTACCGGTACACCAATTATCATGCTGTACATTATCGGATCGGCAATTAGTGGGTCGTGCATTATTGTCTCCCGTTAATTTATCCACGCTATTTTTTTAAATCTTTACCTAAATATGTATTTACTTGTTATTTTTCTTAGTGTAGTGGAAATCAGGTCTGAAAAAAATGTCTGATCCCATCGAAATCGTGGTTGTATTGTTATAATGGGAATTTGTTATCATTACGATGTTTTTAAAACATTTTTGTTAGGCCAAAGCATTTTTTCCCCCTTAGATTTCACCCTGAAGCCAAGATGGACAAATCTAAAAAAAAAAACTTATGTTAAAAATAGCATAACTTCCTCTAAGTGGTTTTGATGGTTATTTATTTAGCTACGCAACTGCACCATGCATGAGTGCGTCACGACAAGCACTTGACAGTTCTTTAACATAAATACAACGCCTGATCTGTATTTCAATTCAATCCATAATCAGACTTTCCGCCATCTTGACTTTCAAAGCCATTGAGCATGAAATATATTATATAATAGTTGTTACCCGCGACTTCGTTCGCGTGGACCAACAATAAATAATAAAAGTAGCTTATGTCCGTCACCGATCCTTAAGCTATATGTATGCAAAAATTTAGGTCGATCAGTTCGGCCGTTTAGCCATGATAACGCAACAAAAACCTAGACAGAGAGACAGAGTTACTTTGGAATTTCTAATATTAGTTGGGATATATATAAATAAGTAATGCTTAGGTATAATGCTTGGGCATTTTAGCTAAGTATACCTATATTCCATTTAATAAAAATCTAACAACCTTAGAATAACTAAGTACCTATAGAAACCAAGTACATTCGCGAAATGTACACCGTTCAATTGGTGCCATAAATGGCACCGTACGACGCTCGCATCTGTGCCCTGAATCAGGTGATATTGGTAAAAGCTCCCAAAAAAAAAAAAAACAATTTGCGCGGTGAAATCGTGCCATAACAAACTAGAAAAGCAGCATAAGAGTACTGGTGTGACATTCCATAGGTCAGCAATAAATATACCAAAAATAGTGAAAACAAATAACACACTCTTAGTCCAGGGACCCTATTCGGAGAAATGACATTTTATCTCGGTCACTCTCACTCCCATTAAATTCTAAATTAGAGAGACAGTGACCGAGGTAAAATGTCATTTCTCCGAATAGGGTCCCAGGCAGAGTGCTACCAGCACAGGCTAAGCCTTGTATTGTATGAAATTATCCCAGTTTTATACGTCGCTTAAGGCGAGGTCTAAGCGCAAAAACTACAAAAAATAGTATTTTGAGCGCCTAGTTTGAAGTGACGAGATTAAATAATCAGGTGAGAAAAATACTGCACGTATAAAATATAAATGAAAATATGTTTAACCGAATAGAATTTCGAAAATCTGTCTTAGTTACAAAATAAAAAATCGCAAAATGACCCCCTGAAAAACCCTTCTGAAATCAAATGCTCTGAATTTTTAGCGGTAACTACAAATTTTCTTTTACAAATTAAATATCCAGGCTAGTGGTTTATACGGCGAACCAGTTAGTTTTTTTTATTTGATTTGTATATTTCTGATAATCGGCACAAAAGCAATGAAAAACTACAATTTCCCGTTTTTTTCATCAAGTATGATATGCGATTTTCCACTTTAAACCTTAGACCTTTGAGCAGGTACAATACTTACATATTTCAAATCACGATCAGGCCTCGCCTTAATTGCGATATTGTTTTTTTTACTGCACAACTGCACAAAAAAGAGTATTATGTTTTCAGAGCTCATGTATATTAAAAAATATGTATATGACTTCGTAGGAAAATGGCGAGCATCAGCTACTCAATAATAATTGACATTTATGGGCACTAGATATTTGCCGAATACTAGTCGGATAATCGCTCCATCTCTGGCATTGGATAGTCACTTCGGTCCAGACTCCAGACCGTCCTTAGTCCATTTGAATTGATTGAATTTTAGATCACCTTGACCATCACTGTTCTGCCTGACGAACCTTTTCAAATACCCGCTTGGTTTGTTCAACATAACGTGGGTTTATTTATTTACTGCATATAATATAATACATTTTAATAACAACCATAACAAACAAAATACATTTCTATTGGTAGGGACTAGGGTACTGATAGTTTTTATATTTTTCGTATTATGTTTGAGAGCAGTACAATAACGTAGGTAAATGTATTCGGTGATATTTAATTTTGTATATTATTATCTCGTCAGACATGCTAGTGTTTCTCGTTTGTACCCGACTGCCCAAGAAGACGGGTTTTTGGGGTATATGTAAGTATATATAATTATGTATGTAAATATGTGTTCCTATATGACGTTCTGTAGCCTAAACGGTTTGACCGATTTTGACGAATGAAGTGTCGTTGGATTCGTCTAACACCTTCGACTAATGAATTAATCGATATAGTCACTGCAGTCTTTGTTGAATTTCCACAGCATTTAGTAATAATTCGCGGACGTTCATTCATACATACTTCTTATACTCGAGCCAGAGATCCTAAATTATGTGCTCAGTCTCATTAAACTGCAAAGATTACCTTTATCTGTACACGTGCATGGCAGTGAGACATGACTGCCATACAGTCACATTCCGTGCTAGGTTCGCGCATCGCACAAGCTATTTTATACATTCCTACTACCCAAACTATTGTAAGTATTCATTGAATCGCAATGGTTTGTTCAAGCGGGACGTTACATTTAATCCGCCAATGCCAATGCTATTGAGGGCAGAACATAAAATGCAACGTATGTTTTTTTATCAGCAAATTCTTCAGGTCTGATGCTGCCATCATTATACTTGTTTGTTTTGAAACAAAATCACGTAAATCTGTGATATAAAACCAAACCAAAATTACAAAAAAGATAGCCTTGTATCTCAGTTCTAAAATCGACCTCTCAGATTGACCAACTATGGCTTCTGTTATCCAATATGTTTTGGAAATGATACGACCTCGATTTCGAGATCACTAAATAAAACCTTCAAAGTCGATGTACAAGTATCTATATTTATGAAAAGTATGTTAGGGTTTTGGGCCAATCATGCAAATTGCAGAGACAGGTGCACATTTTCGCAGATGCCAAATAAACGTGTGTAGGGTATGTTTTTTCATCTGCCTCTTATCTCGACACGAAATCAATCCGGCAGATGGTATTGAAGCCTTCCGAGCGATCGAGGTTGTTGTATAAACAGCTGTTCACATCATTCGCATAATATCCATGCACCCTTGGCAATGAAGAGAGTTATTATTTTTTTATTTTAAAAGTTCTTTATTTAACATAATAATAAAATACGTACAAACTAGACACAGTCTAAAATATTGTATACACCAATAATGAAGAGAGTAATATTTTGCCGCCGGCCTATGATGGTATCGGTTGTTTTTAAAAATTATGATGCTCTAGATATATATGTGCTTCTACTGAACATAAAGTATCATCTAGCTACTCGATGCTATTGTGATTTTAATAAAAGGCTAGGTCAAACAAGGGTAAATATAATTTCATCAAAACATCACATTGTTAATGAGTTCTCACGGTCATTTAATATTTATACCTGGTCCGTGCGTCCGGAGCCGTGTTAACCAGCTCACAAATTTTACACTCCAATACTGACACTGGCCAATGAGTGACACGGGTAATTTGGATTGTATTTATTTTGACTAAGATCAATTGATGTGGATGGTGTCTATAAAATTTATAGGAACCGGTGTTTCGTGATGCAATTTTGTCACAGGAATTTCCAATTTCACACAAATCTGTCAACGAATTCTTAATTTTGTTTTTGATATCTGCTCTTTTTAAAACGAAATGCTTATAAGGTTAGACCAACTTCGGTATGTGGGAGTGAAACATTAAATGTTGAGCGAGCACAAAACCAGTCTTGATTCTTGAAAGTCATTATCTAAATGGCTGAGGTCATAGCTCGGTTTATACTCGCTACGCTACCGCGGTAGAAGGCTAGATATTTTCTGCTCGAGAACAAAAAAAAAACGAGGGAAATATAATGAAAACAATTTAAAATAAACTGTAAAATCTGTGTCACGTTGCTCACGCTCAAGGAAGAGTTCCGTAGCTTTGTTAGTAAAAATACATAACCATCATCACAGGAAAAGTTCTTGGCGTTCAAAAGTAATTTGCGCTTTTTTTGGGACATTTTGTTTGACTCTAATCAATAGACTTTATACGTTGGCTATATCTCGTAATATATTAAGTAAACTTGTTATATTTTCTTCCTAATTTCTTCAGGCTTAAGTCCTTTTTAACCTATACGAAATAAAATCGAAAATGGCCATTTAGGATTCAGTAAGTAATGTATTTAAAAAACCGCATTTTTTTTTAAGTTTCCTCGTACAAGTTTAAAAAGTTCTTTTCAACGACAGCTCAAATTATTTTCCAAGATGTATTGACCTTTTAACATCCAATTGTAATCCTAACTAATATTATAAATTTGAAAGTAACTTTGTCTGTCTGTCTGTGTGGGTGTTTGTCGTGTTATCACGGCTAAACGGCTGAACGGATCGAGCTGATTTTTTGCATAGATATAGTTTAAAGACGGACATAGGCTATTTTTTTTGTACGTCTACTCAAACGAAGTGGCGGGTAACAACTAGTTATCTATAAATTTTCCAAATATCAGCACTATAGTCTTCATCATCATCATCATCATCTACAGCCTTCTTTATCCCACTACTGGGTATAGGCCTCTATCTATTATCACAGCCAATAACAGGAATCCATTCGATCGCTTAAAACAAGCAAGCGTCTGAGAAGCCACATAACGGAATCAGGGACGAGGCTGGAACATATTGGATTAACGTGACACCCGCGTGAAGAGCGTTCAGCATACGGTGACAATATTAGCAACTAATTTAGATATTGATCTAAGATATCATACATCAGGAACCGGGTAGGTCCGAAAACTGCGACTAGAACCACCGAAGGTCTGGCAGCAGAGTCTTCTTCATAATACTTGAGCGCTCTGCGATTTCCAAGCCCCCTGTCAAGCTTGGGGATTATCGCACCTTCTTTGAAAATGAAGCCTTTGGTCTGTTCAGTAGTGGACTTCATCTGGCTGATGACGATGATATAACACGTGGCAGCGTGTACGTGCGGCTTTTGTTGTTGTTGAAACGTGCAAGGAAGATAAACTGTAAGTACACAACTTCCTGACGTATCGGTTTTACTATTGAACTGAACTTTTTCTGTTTTACTGTACATTTTTTTTAATCCGCTAATGTGGAAAATCCTTAAGAAAATTAAAAAAATCATAAATCCTAAATTACGAAAAATCGTAGTTTATACATGGGGTATTTCGTTAAGCCCTTGGTACGAGAAACCTACATTTTTCGGATTGACGTCACCGTTTGGACCATTCTGTATACGTACCTGGGCCCGTACCGTGAGGTGCTTATTGCGATGATTTTTAGGTTCAGCCGACGAAACTGCGCGACCACGAACCGTATCGCCGCGCGATAAGGTGTATGGTCGCGCAGCGTTCCCGGCTGAGCCTAACAATCATCGCAATAAGCAGCTCACGGTACGGGCCCTGAACTTATTGCTCCCTATTCCCTACTTAGTACTTACGTACTTCCCTACCTATTATACCTACATATATTTTGTATATACTTGGGATTCGAGATTTGAAGGGGAAAGACAAGACAGAAATGGATTGATTGACTTACAAGGAAGTTATTGGAGAAAGAGAGCTTAAACTTGTGGCGTAAAATTTAGTTTACATAAACACAAATTAATTATGTATGAATGCGACAGCGTTACATAAACTTCTTTGGAATATTAAACGTGAAATAAAAGCCAATAGACGCGAAATACCTTGCATAACTCATATTACGGTATAGTCGCTCTGCCATTGAGAATCTGGACCGGTGCTGGTTACTAAATCTTATTTGCTATTAGTTTATATTACAGTTTCCACTGGACATTTCCATTTAAGTAATATTGTGAAATTAGGCCAAACATATTCTTAATTAATGTGAGAAGGAAAACACTAACCTCATACAACTTAAATGACGGAAAGGCCCCTGTTAGTACAGGCGCGTAGTAGACATGAGGTAAAAAAATAATTATTATGTAGTCTGTTCTCGTCTTCTAGTTACTTATATCAACATAAGTTTATTAGAGATAGGTCACTTATTCATTAACTATAATAATATTAATATTAAATTAACGAAGAAATATTTATATTTATTAATTATTTGCTGCTAAGTTAATTTTGGAATAAAATCACAGCCCGTGATTCTACATAACATTTTTATTTTATGTAATACAAGTTACTCCACATACTTAATTTGAACGAAGTAAAAGCACGTAGTATTATTATATGTTCTTCGGTAATAGTAAGAGTTTTAATGCATGAACTATGCAATACACTTAATAATATAATATAATAATATAATGATAATGATAATCATAACATAAGACTTATTGTACACGGTGAGCTAAAATAGGTACGCCTGAATTTTATTTACCGTTGAAGTAAACAATATGTTATGCCTTCGCATCCCAGTTTGTACATTACCTAGAACTACCTTGTTGCTATTATGCATTGCTGTATTTTACCTCGCATTATAACGTAAGTCTTTACGTATTCTCAAAATACTGTAGTATAACGGTGTAATATAAACTCAAGAGTATATTGAGAGTCCGCATAATATAACAGTTACAACATCTACTTTTAAGGGATTGTGTTCTAAGACTTTGTCTTCTAGGAACTTCTTGCTGGCCTAGTGTGTTTTGTTTGTTTCCATTTCCGTGTAGGAGAGCTGATTTATATTTATTTCCTTGGAAAGCAGTAAAATTCGAGCTTTCTGATGTAACAAGGTACAGGCTTTCCTGAAACTGTTTCAGATTTAGTCCGCGTTCACTTTCCTGGTAAGTTTCCACTTTTCGGGTTCGTTTTTGGTTTTTGGTTAAATAATTTTGTATGAGCTATGATATATATGATAACTTGTACAAAAACAAATTATAGAGACATTCCACAAACGTCGCTCGTACTCATTGTTGAAGAAAACAATAGTGCTCGTGTTTGAACGCCTCAAAGGAACCAAAACAATTCAAAGCTTCATTTATTTGTCCATACACAACATTTGTCACCGTAAATCACCTAATAATAGATACTCCAAAAGACCGTTACAAGGACAATAATGGTTTACACTCAAAGAATCTTCAAATGGGTACACGAGTTAAAATGCTCCCGCAAACATTTTTGTTCTCGGCGAGTTTTAGTTTTATTTGCACTTAGTCGCTTTTGTGTCCGTTCATATGGATAGTCCCAGCATAGAATACTCGTAGAGCGACTTATAAAAAGGCAAGGCCAAAATAAGCGTTCACTTTCGCTACTCATTGCATGACATATGTACGTTTTCTTAGCTTTTGGGTAGTATGGTTTCTAACAGCAATTACTTCTTAATTGCCTTAACATCGGTTACAAAATGTACCGCGATTGTAATTTTAGATAACATTTCTGAAGACACTGCAGAGTACTGCCGACATACCCAATATTTTATTCCTTTTATGTTTGTGACCTACCTACTGCTACGATCTTGTTTTTGTAGTATTACGAGATCGCTTCTGCGTTAATAATTGAATCGAATCGAGGGACGATTGATTGGTCTAATCATTTCAGTTGAACTCATTTATTACCGAGATTGCAAAACAGGTGCTCGACGATCGATTGTTTCGAATGTTTTGATTGTGTTTACAGAAGCCTCCCAATTAGCTTTCATCGATGCCCAACAAAGCAATACGAGTAATGGTGCCGCATAGAATCAATTCACTATTGTTTGAGTAATGACGTCAAACAGCTGCATGCGAGTGCGGTTCACTGTTTTGGATTTTGGCGGCTGTAACAATCACCTGTTACTCGCGTTCGATCAGATATTGCGTGTACCGTGCACCTTACACGAAAAAGTAAACTATCAATGAAGTTGCACGATTTCATTTCCTCTCCTGACGTGTGGCTTTTTACTGAAAGATAAAATCGCAAGTCACTTTTACTGAGTTTCTCGGTAGGCATTCGCTCTTTTGGCTTCGCAGAATCAAGGTTGTACATTCAATTGATTTGTTTATCTCTGAATACGCTCTACGTTCTGTCTTCTGTACCCAGTTGATGATAAACTAACCGTCGCATAAACAAACATTTAATTGAAATCATTATTGAGGTGATTCGAGACGCTCATATTTAAGTGGTATGCCAATTCATTGGTATTTTACTTTATACTGCTTCGTGTCGCGACATGGCAAAAAGACAATAGTGTTGTTGTCCTCGATTCATGAGATTGATTAGTTGGTGTCAAGTTTTTAGAGTAAGTAATTAATTGGTGGATGTATAATCTTGAGCGTGCTTCCTTGCTGTGATACAAAGTTAGTTTGTATAATTTTTGCTCAACACGCGATGACATCACTCTAATATTATAAATGCGAAAGTTTGTGTGTAAGTCATACATATAGAGCAACTAGCTGCACACCGCGGTTTCATCCGCTATTCTACATAAACCAAATATTTTTCCGGGATAATAATAAAGTATAAAGCTACAAAGTTTACAAAGCTAAGCGTTACAAAGTTGAACGGGGACAAACACACTTACACACAAACTTTCGCATTTATAATATTAATGTGATTATGCATAGATGATGGACTATCTACTTATGCATAATCACATTAATATTGGAGTTACGAACAATAACATTGGAATAGGTAAAGTATATTTATTAGAGTTGAAACATCTAATCAGCAAAACCATTTACTCTCAAATACAAAGAAAACGTAACCATAGTGGACAGACAAGAACATGGAACCTGCATATCACTTTGTGGTAAATACTTCAAATCTTTATGGGTTATAAACATACAATTTGGCGCTGTTCCATTTATAATCTTCTCCGTAGCTAGTAATTGATCATAAAACAATTTTAAACTTTTTACGAGCACGATCTTACATATCACTACTGTACCGTTAAAATTAAGACTTACAGAATATTGATATAATGATATCATACATATACATGTATTATACTTAATTTATGTTTGAATATTTTTGTGTGATACTTAATATACTCCAAACACAATATATCACATAGCATGGTGCGGGTACATATGGTTTACTGAATTGCGGCTACCCCACCACAATATAAAAAATAAAATAAACAAAATAAAAATTTCTGTATTTCAATAAAGAATGGGAATATTTTGTATCTATCACGTTTTGTTATCCTAATGAATATTATAATTCAGAGGAATATAGCCACAGTCGTATCAGGACCAATAAAGCTTCGACGTATACGAATAAATACGTTCATCTCGAGTAAAACACATTACAACTGTCAGTCCATACAAAACATAAAAAAATGGACAAAAATGGATCAACGCCATCTAGCGAACTATAGGAAGTAACTTTGTGTCTCTGTCTGGATGTTTTTCACGTTATCACGGCTAAACGAATCTTGATAAAATTTGGTTAGGAGTTTCTGTATATATCACGTTTTACGTCTACGCGAACGAAGTCGCGGGTAACAACTAGAAAGTAATAAAATAGACCCGATTGATGACTAGTCGTCAGCGTATTTTATCTTCCACTTATCAGCTACTTGCAGTAATTACCAGCGATCATTACTATTCCAAGCTAACGATGAATGGGTGTTGTTAATAGAGATTTCCGGTCCTACGACACTTCATATCGACACGTGCGCCAGTTATGCCTATACAGAAAGAAAGGAATCTATGCTCGTTCATTAGAGCCATCTCGACTCGACTGAGTGTTAGGTTAGTACCAAGTACCACATCTGTTGCAAGAAGCACCACATGCTCGGCTGCCGATAACATTCCTAAAATAAATACCGATATTTCGTTCAACACACCCGCTACGCGTGGAATGTTCAATCATTCAATGCCCCACACTTCCACTTCCTCCACTTTCATGATGGAGTGACTATGCGCTCGCATTAAGTGCCGGTCTCTCGCCGGTGCATACCGTCATATGGTTCATCTCAATGTTACTGCCTTAACGGCTTAAGTGGTGATAAAGTTTTGGGGTCATCGGCCGCTTTCTCTCATTTATCTATCAGTAAGCGTACAAGTTATGTTATGTCATAGAGTCTACGTTCCGTCCAGCGTAAAACAGAACCGATATTTGCATATACGAAGCCTCTTGACAAATTAATAATGCTTACGATAGTAACTGATTCCGTATTCCATGCTCATTGGGATTCTAGTGGCAGTGGTTAATACACCATGCGGCCGTCTCATAAGGAACTGCTATCGCAATCACATTATGAATACAAATAAAACGCATCGACAGCCTGTCAGATAATAGAATAATCCGTGATGAAATGCTGTTACAGCTACCTGACCATATTGTATAAGTACGGGGTACGGGCTTGCCACCAGTCTGGCGCAAGTGCCTAGTATGAAAAAAGACTTGAACGTATATGAAACGCGTACTAAAAATAATGGCGGCTATAGCTCTTGCTCTATCGATGGCTTGACTCTATCGCACTATCTCTATAGGTATTCAGTTCTAGTACATGTTTAATAAAATTGTCTTTCTTCATTCTCTCTATGGAACTCCCGTCTCTTAAACGTAGTAAACGTAGTGATGATATTATCTTTGCTTGCTACCTTTAAAACTTTAGCTGGTATGATGCTTATGAAATTGTGATATGACTGATTAGCAATCCAGCTGAAACAATAAAAATTCTACGTAAAAGTTGATGACTATTGTTGCGCAGTTAAGTCTATTTAACCAAGTTGTTCAATAGACGTAAATTTCGAAATTGCTAACATCTCTAAAAACACATAAACCTGGTTCGTAAAGTCGGCCGTTGAAATCTCCGGTCTGCAAAAGAGCTTTGTTTACTGTTTGGTAGTTGTTGTGTTTCGGCTTCGTATCGTAATCGAGGTGATCCTTATTCGAATGGTATGCGGAGCGTCGCGTTCTACTAGTTGTGTTGCGTAAAGCAGTTTGCCATACGACGGGCTTGAGGTCGGACGTACACCGCGCCTCCGCGATCGCGCAACGTCCCCGTATTTAATTACGCTATGCCATATCGCAAGGCTGCTCGCATTGTTTCAACGCTACGTCAGTGCTCAAGCGCAACGACCATGTTTGTGTGAGGACTGAGGACGCTAATGCAGTAACGTGCTCTGTGTTATAAATCAGTGATTAGCTTTAAGTTGAACAGATGGTTAGAAAAATTATTGTCGTTGGAATACAGCACTACGAGGATCCGTTCTACAAGTAGGTAGCTATGACGAGATAGTAGGATATAAGGGATTGTTTTCACTGAGGAAAGCGATAATACTATCTATAACACGGGTGATTTATCTGTGTTTTCCTTGTCCGCAGACATGTGACGGGGTCGAGCGGGCCGCCCGCGGGATGCGGCCACCAGAGGAATCGGTCCCTGGACTCGGTGCTCACCAGGATACCCGAGGACATGACGCCAACCTCGCCGGAGGGCGCGCCGCTTCGGTTGCCGATGGAAACGCCCGGCCCGAGGCTGGCCTTGCCGCCGGAAGTGCCCACGGGTTCGGACGACTCCGGCATTCATACACCCCCAGACGGAAACGACGAAGAACGACCTCCGCAACCGGCCGCCGCGCGATCTAGGGAAAGTCTCGATTCAGGCAACCCGGAAGACTCAGACAAACCGCCGGACCCTCCCGACGCGGCCCTCGAACCGATGAGACACGAATTATCAGCAGCTGAAGCTTCAAAAAACAAAGACTTTTTATTGCGATTGTTTGAAAGCAAACTTTTCGACATGAGCATGGCGATCTCATATCTCTTCAATTCGAAAGAGCCGGGAGTGCAAACGTACCTCGCGAACAAACTTTTCTCATTTCCATACGAGGACGTGGATTTCTACCTGCCGCAGTTGGCAACTATGTACATAGAAATGGGTGATGTGGCGGACGTGCTCCGGCCTTACTTGGTGCACAGGTGTAAACAGAGCGCCGAGTTCTCTCTGCGATTGGCGTGGCTGCTTACCGCCTTCGGTGGGGATGTGAAGAAATCTAAAGCAATGAAGTTCAGAGATTCTATACTGGCCGAGGAAATAAGGCCGGCGGCGAGAAGAGGGCACCATAGATCGCAGTCTGATGCGTCAGCGCTGAGGCTGGCGACACCCTCAGGAAGACATATAGGAGATTTAGCGTCAGGGAGAGCTTTTGACAATGGGTGTTTGTGTGGGGAACAGTGTTCTTGTGGAGCGCCGAGATTAGCACCCCAAATACAGGTGAGTTTTATATTTCAATTTTTAATGATCTAACAGTGTTGAGCACAAGCCGATGCCATAAACAGATTACCAGCCGGATGCGAGCCTTCTGTTTACCAACATCCTCTTTTTCTGAACATATTCAAACCCAATTAGATAATAAGACATAATTATTTCATTTCAAAATAACTACAAAGAAAAGTAAAATGTTATATGAACCAACCAAAGACACCTTGTTGAATTAAGGTCTATAAGATCGATAAGGTCTGGAATATTCATATTATGAGATTTTATTAAAAACAGGACATGTATTATAACTAAGTTATATTCTGTAGTTATTGTATGTTGGGCAGTATATATATGAGTAGGAAAAACGTCTCTTATCGAATAACATATTTTTACCCTTTTTTTTTTTAACATTTAAGTATAGTTGGTATTGCCTAAAGTTATACTTGATTATTATTAAAGAAATAGATTTCTGTAGATATACAGCCAGCACATTTTATAGAGGGTTCCGTGTTTTTTTTATGCAACTGACCCCCAGCGTTCTTCCTCCGGCATCCGATAATGCGAATTTGGTGTTGGAGCGCAGTATCGTATTCCTTATTTGGTCTGTCGCGTCCTCAGTTGTTTTTGAAATGTTTGAACTTAGCTTCATAAAATTTTAGCCTTCTTACCTATGTAGGAAAGAATTAAAGAACGGAATCTAATTTCAATCAGCTATTTCACTTTATTGAAAATATATTTTTATATTGTTTAAATAAAACGGGAATACTCACGTTAAGTTGAGTCGGTTATTCCGACTATAGTACAAAATTTATCAAAACCACGTCAGTTTTCATAGTAAAATATATTTTTATGTTTGTATTTTCCTATTATTATCCCTGTAGCGTAAACGGCTTAACCAATTTTGACGATCGGAGCTTGTGTGTGGAATCCTTTTTATGCGTGGAGTTGCATAGATAGAATACATTTTACAGTCGCGTTTTTTCCCCTTTATAATTAATAACAGACTTCCAAAATAATTTGAAATAAAAAAATCGACTTCAACAGAACCATTTATTTATATATTTAAATTTATGCTTCGTCATACTCGCTCAACTATTATAATGGAGATTATCTTGGCGCCACTCGTGAAATACGTATCATTGAGGACCTGCGGTGGCCATCTGTGGTCTTCTTCATCAGTTGCACTTCATTAAATTATACTTACTGAATGCAAAAGATGACATGTTGATGAAAATACCAATATCGCTATATTTTTGTTTGAGGAGTTCCCTCAATTCCTCATGTATCTATCACAACTGGATTTTTAATAAAAATGGGACCGATCTAGAAGTAGCTCCTATCCAGTACACTAAAAAAAAAAAAAAAGTTGCATAGAGCACTGAAAGGTCTCATTGAAATGGTTATAATTTTATTAAACTAACCATAATTTCCCTTGAGTCCCAATAATCAGGCCGCTTTGCCGCTTTAATACTCTCACAACCAATTTTTTTTTTAATTAAGCATAAATATTACTTTAGACCACTCTCAGTATACGACCAGATATATTTTTTTAAATTGCAGCATTTTCTTTATAACACCATACAGCACAGCATACATTTATTTAAGTAGTTAATTTTTCAATTTATTTTAAGCATATTTTTAGCATATTAATATATATTTTATTTATAACTAGGGCTGCCAACAATTTTTAAAGGAAATAACGTATTTTGGTATTGCGAGGTGGTAAATAAAAAATATAGTCATAGAAAAATTGTACTTACCTATCACAATATTTTATTTTTAAAATTGTGATTTTGAGATTTAACCACACTCGTGCACCGTTACCGAACAATTCGTTCTTTCGTGTTTTTATGTATATTAGTCGTGAGTGGATTAAAACGACAGAACACAAGTTTTCGAAAACTAAATAAAGCAGCGATATGATTTTTCCATTGCATTTTATGAAATAGTAATCATTCTCAATGTGTCAGTGATTAATTACTGACAGTGACATTGACTGTCGAGCCAGGCCCAGATAGGCAATCCACAGTGCGTGAAATAGAACGCGTTATTGCGATTAATTAAAGGTTTTATTTTATATTTTTTGATAGAGTGCCATATCGAAAAGTACTTGTAAATAACGTAAGCTACGTTACGGTTGGCAACCCTATTGATAACACGCATGGGCAACTAAAATTAAAAATCGTACTAAAATGTTCTATAGAACTGCTAAATGTACGAACTGACCGTGTAAAGACAAAATTGAAGAAAAATTTCGTCCACTGCTGTAAGTATTTATTTATTTATTTTAAGCCTATTCAGCGAAGATATTCAACGTCATGTATTATTCAAACAAACCGTTGTTTTGCCAGTACACAAACATATCGTCACCGTACGATTCGAAACTTGAGTTGCCCCCTATAATATAAGATAACCATATAAATAGAACTGAGTAGTAAAAAATACTTCTCGACCTTCATTTAATTTTAAAGAAACAAAACTTATATGAATCAACATGAGAATTAGTTTAAGACATCATAAATGTCATAACAGACAAATACATTTTCTATACCAGCCGCAATTATTTCATGTCAATTGAATGTGTAAGCGAGAGAGCACGAAAATTTGTTTCCTTCTCTTGTAATGTGCTATCATCTTCACATTCACGCTTTCACTCATTATCTAATCAACAAATGGGATCATTAAAATTTGATTGTTCTAGTAGCACATTTATATATAATTTATTAATATTTGAGTTTATATTTTCTAAGTAATTAGAGTAATTTGTTAAATGATAACACATATTTATTTTGCTTATAAACATTAACACATTATCTAATTGTACCTACTTGCAAGTGCGATTACGACACAATGAAATAGTTTCTTAGTTAACTTGCCGTAAACGAAATTGTAAAAATCTTTATAGTAAGTGGCTCCTCGATGCTCGTACTAGAGAACTAGTCAAAGTATTGTACAAACTAAGGGATGAATCAATCTCAAAGAAATTATAGAATAATGTCGATTCTGTTGTACCGTTTTCTAAAATAAAATTTTCAGAACACTTCTAAAATTCAGTATTTCTTTAAATTTTTATTTTTATTAAACTCTCTATTTTACTTACCAAAAATCATCGTAGTCCTTTTTCCGTAGTCGGGTAAAATATCGCAGATAATTTCAGTTTTGTCACATTAGTTTAGTTTAGGGAATGCCAAAACAGAATCGTAGTCATAGTATCTTAGGCTAATAATAATTATTACAAGAGCTGAAGGTTAATTTTATGACTACTCGGGTTTTGATGTTTGGCATGAAAGTGTGCACCATGAATACGGACATAGCATACTTTCGTAGAAACAGAAAAACTGGATAATCGTAGGGTACGTCGTGGGTTCATCTATTTGACAATTATTATTTGTTCTTGACTGTTATTGATTCTCGACTCTATCTACGGGAACAAGTCTGCGTTTGTATGTATATTTGTACCGACGATAACTTGCGAACCGTTTATCCGAGCTTCATAATCATTCTAGGCAAATAGGTAGTTAATTATTATTACAATTTTAAGTTCAAATATGAGAAAAATCGTTCTACATTGTGAAGTTATAGAGGTCGCGACGTCTCAGTTCGGCGTAGACCAATAGTTATTTAATTGTCAAATCAGTCGTACAAAGTTAGAAGGACGACGAGATTGACCGTGTTTCATCCTTCATTTTCGTCCGTTAGTCGACGTAACTTGTTGACAAAATAAGCGTATGACGTATGACTAATTTAATTCGTTACTCATTAGGCCGCTTAGATCACAGTGTTGTACTCGTCTTACTGTAGCTTTATATAAGACTAATTGTTGACAAAATAAGCGTATGACGTATGACTAATTTAATTCGTTACTCATTAGGCCGCTTAGATCACAGTGTTGTACTCGTCTTACTGTAGCTTTATATAAGACTAATTGTTGACAAAATAAGCGTATGACGTATGACTAATTTAATTCGTTACTCATTAGGCCGCTTAGATCACAGTGTTGTACTCGTCTTACTGTAGCTTTATATAAGACTAATTGTTGACAAAATAAGCGTATGACGTATGACTAATTTAATTCGTTACTCATTAGGCCGCTTAGATCACAGTGTTGTACTCGTCTTACTGTAGCTTTATATAAGACTAATTGTTGACAAAATAAGCGTATGACGTATGACTAATTTAATTCGTTACTCATTAGGCCGCTTAGATCACAGTGTTGTACTCGTCTTACTGTAGCTTTATATAAGACTAATTGTTGACAAAATAAGCGTATGACGTATGACTAATTTAATTCGTTACTCATTAGGCCGCTTAGATCACAGTGTTGTACTCGTCTTACTGTAGCTTTATATAAGACTAATTGTTGACAAAATAAGCGTATGACGTATGACTAATTTAATTCGTTACTCATTAGGCCGCTTAGATCACAGTGTTGTACTCGTCTTACTGTAGCTTTATATAAGACTAACTACTACTACTAACTTTCTTGCCTTTCTTTATTTTTTTATGCTTATTACTCAAACCGAGTTTCATTGGCCTAGAATGAAAAAAGATTTTATTTCCATACAAAATTTGAGGGTCCATTTTCCTCTTTAGAGGTGGAATTTCTTATTGTTTACATAGACCTTTTGAAGAGTTTTGGGTTGGAATTTCACGTCTCTATCAAATGCGGTTTGGTCTGTGATTTGATTCCTAGAAATGTGCTTGTTCTGTTTTTATATATCCTAACTAATATTATAAATGCGAATGTAACTCTGTCTCTCTGTCTGGGTGTTTGTAGCGTTATCACGGCTAAACGGCTGAACGGATCGACCTGCATTTTTGCATAAATATAGCTTTGGGTACCGTTCAGCCGCTTAGCCGTGATAACGCGACAAACACTCTATCCTTCAAGATTGTCTTTCACTTAGCTATAGGTCAGAAATATTTATAGCTATTATTCCAACAACAATAATTAAATTAGAAAACCAAGTTGGTTCAATAAATGTATAATAATACTAGCTACTATACCGCATCTTCGTTCGACGACGATAAAAAAGTAGGCTATGTCCGTCTCCGACCCTTAAGCTATATCTATGCAAAAATTCAGGTCGATCCGTTTAGCCGTGATAACGCGACAAACACCCAGGCAGAGAGACAGAGTTATTTTATTTATTTAGTTTATTGGCACACAAAACAGAATACAGTCAAATAAATACAAAAACAGAATAGGATTTACAGTTTCGATCTGGACTATATCCCTTAAGTATGTGTACACAACACGATCTAAACTTAAAAAGCAGAATTAAAGAATTGAATTTAAAATAAACATATTAATATTCGATAGTTGGAGACAATGTACGTATTTCGATGTAACTTTATTACGATATTTTCAACTTTTTAATACTTTACTTAATAGAATTTATTTTAGAGATACGTGTTTCGCTTTCAAGCAGTGACAGTTCAGTTAGTAATGAATTTATAATATTAGTTAGGATATTGAATATATTTAATACTTAGAGCTCACTGTACAAAATGTCATGCTGGTTGTAAGAATTATACTGAGTACTTAGAAGATCTGGTATTCTTATCCAATGTCTTAACAAATACAAAGACACTAAATCTATGTCCAAATGAATCAATCGTTATGCAGTACAATTTCAAAACCTGCATTGTAAATCATATTCATTAGACTTAGACTTGCTGGTACAGCAGTAATTAAGTAATAGAGCCGGAAGAAGATAATACTGTTCCAATCTAGACTTCAATCTTGTGCACAATTTTCTATAAATGATAAGAACAACGATAACGAAAGGTTATTTGCCTTGCTTTCTGAACACGTAATCTGTTGATGCCAACTGTCTTTGACTGTCGCAATTGGAACCGCAATGTGATTTCTAAAGGAAAATGTACCGACGTAATTGAGACGAGTGATGTAGCTTCGGGTGCGATCATAGAATACTAGCATGCGCGCACGGCTTCGCTCGTATACATCATCATCATCATCATCGGCAGCTTATTCAGCCCACTGCAGAGCATAAGCCTCCTCCCTCTTTCGGCAATCTATCCTGTTTTGTGCCAATCTCGTTCAGCTGTTGCCGCGAAACTTTTGGATGTCGTCGCGCCATCGCTGTATCGGTCTACCAGGGCTACGCTTACCATCACGTGGCCACCATTCGGTTAGTGACCTACTCCACCTACCATCACCACATCTAGCCAAGTGTCCTGCCCACCGCCACTTGAGTTTTATTATACGGGATATCGTATAATATAGGCTACAGTAAATGAAAAACACCATGTCACCGCGTTAGAGGTTGATTTTCGAAAAAATACTGCCTTCTTTTATTTTTTATGCTTAGTACAAAAACCGAGATTCATTGAAATTGTTTCATGAAAAAAGATTGTATTTTCATGAAACTTTGGGGGTCCATTTTACCCCTTTAGAGGAGGAATTTCGCAAAATCAGTTCTTATTATTTATCTGGACCATTTGAGGAGTATTTGGTTCTCACGTCTCTATCATAAACGGTTTGGTCTGTGCATTGATTCCTAGAAAAGGGCTTGTTCTTTTATATAACATATCAATTTGCGAAATGTGTTGCTAAAGGCCACAGTACGGAGTTACTTCACGTCACGCAATGATATGTTCACGGTCATACTAATTTTGGGATTTGACCTTTATTAATAGAGTTTGGTATGCATTGACCAGGGTACTAACTACCGGTATTGTGCAGTGTGTGTAGGCGTGCTGCATATCTTACTATTAATAGAACTACAACTTGGTTACATACACTACCCAAGTTGTAGTATATTACAACAACTATTATATTTATGACGGAGCTAGAAATTCATACCAAAGAATGCTCAAATGTTTTAACATGACCATAGACATCTGAACCGTTTGACAGAATGGCATATATACTTGTAGATAATATTACATGACAATGTCAGGACTCATAGCCATGTAAGCAATAGACAGTTAATGACTAACAATAGGACATTCGGAGTCTTCTGTATAGTTAACAAAACTGTAAAACCGACTCGTAACAATTTACCAAAATAAACTCTACACTTACACTTACATTTATACAACTAACCGCAAAACAAATATTACTTCACTAGCAGCGCCCTGCGGTTTCACAGACATTTCTACAGATTACTGGCTATTCTACAGAAACCGAATATTTTTCCGGGATAAAAAGTAGCCTTTGTATTAATCCAGGGTGTAAGCTACCTTCATACCAAATTTCATTCAAATCCATTTAGCCATTACAGAGTTGAAAGAACACACTTACATAATCCTACTTACAAACTTACACTTAAACTTTCGCATTTATAATATTAGATATTAATGTGGTGCGTTCAGTTTGAGCGTCTATAAGAATGTAATTGTTTGAGTAATATCAGTTTTGTAATACATTTCATGGGTCAGAAACTAGCTGCAGACTTTTTGTGCTTTGGCCATATTGTCCATACCTTTCTGCACAACGAGGGCGTGGAACTCTACCGGATTCTGTTTTACTCCAAAAAGTAACTACAATATTGGTGTATTTCAAAATTTAAACCTAGAGGAAACAGATTCCATCTAAGCGTGATCCATCCTAGACTGTAATTACTTGAAAGCGCAATCCTATTTTAAGTAAAAAAGCTAAAGTAAGTTGTTAAAGAAATATAATTTAATTGTAGCTGAAAGGTTGTTTTTAAGCGACTTTAAAAAAATGACGAGGTTCTCAATTCGCGTGTCCACCGGAACTCCTAAATGATAAGTATTTGTCAGGTGGCACCAAGAATATCTCGATAGTAAAAATTATGTGTTAAAATTATTAACTTTCATTTTCAAAGTTAAAACCAAAGTTTTTTTACAAACAGTCTCTTCTCGGTAGAGTTCAAAATATTCACCATGTGTGTATGTAAATACAAGTCAAATTCGTCAACTCGAAATTCCCCGTAATATTACATCACAGAATATCGTCTAAGATGTACATTTTCAATGTCTTTGTGAATCTAAGAATAATATCCGTTTTCAACAACCTTTCCCTCGTATATTCCAGTTCCTGACGGCGCTGACGAACATTGGCCGTCGGCTCGCGACAGTTGCAGACAAGGAGAGGCGGAACGGCCGGCTCCGAGCTGAGCTGGCGTCCCTCGACCTGAACCTTCCCGCCAGAGTGTGGCTGCCGCTGCACCAGCGACCACACTACGTACTCAGGATACCACCGCACGCTGCCGCCGTCTTGAATAGTAAAGACAAGGTGGGTGAGAAGATCATATACCTAAGACTAGCTGCGCCCCGCGGTGGCCGCGGTTTTACCCGCTTAGGGAAGATTTTTTGAGGGACACTTTTTGAGTGGGATAGTAAGCTAACTTGTTATATCTACCTGAAATTCACCATAATAATTAAGGGGTGTCGAAGTAGTGGAGAGACTCTAGCACAATTACTTTGCCTGTGCCTTATTATCTTATGAATGTTATTGAATTTTTATTAGGTTTTTCTAGTACGAACTACTTACTCAAAAATATGTTTATGGACATCGGTTATTCATTATCTAGGTACCTATATCACATTAAACTTCAGAAACCCACCTACAGTTTTGTTTCCAAAACAGGGCTTTCAAAACTCCCTAGAACCCGGCACTTAGACCGACCGATTTCTTTAATAACCACGTAGCCCAGTTACACGAGGTGACTAACATCTAAAGCAGTTTAATTCCTCATTTAGTCTGCTATTGCGGATCCGTCGGCCGCAGAGCTAATGAAGGCCTCGTTAACCCTTTCACTGGGCGACGGGAGTTCTGAGCGCTTGGAAACGCGGAAAATACATGACGAATTAACTAGTGAATAGTTATAACTCATTTAAATTTTAACATGCGGGCTATTATACAACTTGTGCTGATTTACGTTGGACTCATTGCTATGATCCGAAATTCATATAGGCTTATAGTCATTGGCGTCCTCGGTTTGTGAAATTGCGTTTTTTTTTGTCTATCATGTCAAATTATCGCTATTTCCGTCAAACACGCAGGCCGCGCTTTGCAAGCTATAATAATCGTCCAAGCACCGACTCAGTTCAGGGTCAACTTGAATTCGTAGACTTCAAAAACAGCCAGAATATGGATCGAAGCATTACACGTGCCAGACACGTGCTCTGATAAATAAATGTCTTAGAAAATCTGCTACTGCGCAATATCACGATCTTTGCGAAAAGTGAATAAATATGAATTCCTTCCAAAATATATTTCTGTCGTTGATGCTTATAGCTCTAATCGACGATTTCCACAACCCTTTGAAGTTTTAATAGCATTCGATTGACGTCACAACAATTATTGGCAAGGTTTTGATTCGATATTGAATTGAAAGGTCTCCCGAGCTCTACGTAAATTTCACGCACCGTCCTAACTGCCTCAGACATGTGACCTTTGCGAGACTTTTGGCTAAGCCATTACACTACAGTTAAACGATCAAAGTAATCGAAATAGTAAGGTTTCTTGAGGTAAATAACCTAATTTAACGTTCACGGGGAACTTAGGCGGCTTTGATGTCATCCTACAAAGTTCTATAACAAATCATTTGTAAAAGATTCTTCGTCTTTATAGTATGTATATTGTGAGAGATTTATTTAAAACAAAAAACGATTTTAATTTTCGTAAATTCTGATATTTTTCGTAAAGACATCGACGATTCAATAATACATTTTGACGGTTTTGATTATTATAAGTAATATGTTCTGTGATGTGGCGTAGTGTTAAAATCCGTTATGACAAACTGTGAATATGAGTGTGATCTATGAAATGAATTTACAATGATAGTTATAAATGAATGAGTCACACAGACGTAGTAACTGATTCAGTTCACATGTACCTAGTTCCATGTGTTTTGAGCGTGGATCTATCTGATAACATGGGTTCAAAGGTTTTAACTCTGGATAATTTTATAATTATAGAATAATGGCCGTTTTTATGTGTTACCTTAACCAATACCTTAATAAAAATGTTTTGAAATGATGTTGGAAATAAATAGGAAAGCTGGCTGGTGAAGAATGTGAATTTAATCTTTTAAGGAAAACAAATATGATTTTTTATAAAAATACAAACTAACAGATCGGACATCAGTCAAGTAACACAATTCTAATAATTTAAATAATTGACAGAAACTTTTTGATTACAACAACTAGGTCGTAATACAACATGCTCCCTCAAAAAGTTAATAGAAATTAACCTGCTCCCTTAATCTAAAGAAGATATACAAAACAGTAAATAGCAGCATAATAAAAACTAGGTCATACCCATACGGTCAAAGCATTTCCGATGTTTTGTAGGTCCTAAAGGCTTAGTTAAAACATCAGCAGGTAACATGTCCGTGGGCATATACTTTAACTCTACTGTTTTATCACTAACCTTCTCACGAATGAAATGGTACTTTACGTCGATATGTTTTGTCCTATTATGATGTACTGGATTCATTGCCAATTTTTGCGCACTCTGACTATCCGTGTACAAAACAATATTATGACACTTACTTGTAATATCATTTACTAGTCGTTTCAAGTATATCGCATCCTTTACTGCTGAAGCTAAGGCCATGAATTCTGCTTCCGCTGAGGATAGAGCCACTGTAGGCTGCTTTTTGGCTTCCCATGATACTGGACCAGAGGCAAGCTCGAAAAAGAATCCAGTGTATGACCTTCTATCTATTGGACAATTGGCCCAGTCTGCATCTGAAAATCCTGTTATTGAATCACATTTTCCTTTACTGTATGTGATACCACAATCTTTGGTATGTTTCAAATACCTGAGACACCTTTTGGCCATATTCCAGTGAGATTCGTCATAATAAGAGTTAAATTGGCTTAAATAGCTTACAGTATAAGCAATATCTGGACGAGTATTTACAGCCAAGAACATTAAACACCCAATCAATTCACGGTAAGGAAAGTCACCACACTCGCCTACACCAGATTCAAGAGATTTCTTGTTCAGCGGGGTGGAGACACCTTTACAATCAGTCATATTGAATTTCTTTAACACTCTTTCAATATAGGTACATTGGGATAACTTTATCCCATTACTATCACGATTAATATTTATTCCTGTAAAGAATTTTATCAATCCAAGATCTTTAATTGAGAAACATTTCTCGATTTGATTTTTAAAATTGTCAAACGTCATTTTATCTTTGTAAAGAACGACGAGGTCGTCAACATAGCACGCCAAAACCAAAGAGTCTTTGTTCGGAAATCTTTTTATAAAAATGCAGGGCTCCGATGTTTGCTGAAAACCAAGACTAAGCAAGGTCTCCTTGAGCTTCGTATTCCACGCTCTTGGTGCCTGCTTTAAACCATATAGTGATCGTTTCAGTCGACAAACTTTTGATTCTTCCCCTTCCCGAACAAAACCTTTCGGCTGTGTCATATACACTTCTTCTTCTAAGTCCCCGTTGAGAAACGCCGTATCGACATCAAGATGTTGCACATTATAATCTTCCTGCACTGCGATTGCTAGCAGGGTTCGCAATGAAGAATTGCGTTCAACCGGAGCAAACGTTTCGCTATAATCAACACCTTCTTTTTGCCGAAAACCCTTTGCTACTAATCGAGCTTTATATTTAACTAGGTTACCTTCTGCGTCACGCTTTTGTTTGTAGACCCACTTACATGGAATACAAGTTTTATTACTTGGTTTGTCTACCAAAAGCCATGTGCCCTTTTTGAGTAGAGCATTGTACTCTTCTTTCATAGCTGATATCCATTTATGTCTATCATCACTAGTGATAGCGTCATGATAACTATATGGATCATCAGATTCCTCATCTAATAGAGTACTATATGAGAAATAGTCCGGAGGTTTGCGTACTCGAGAAGGATATCGTCTTGAAGAATCAACATCTTCCCCAGATCCAATTGAGGAATCTGGAGACAAATTGAACTGCTCACCTGATTGTTGTTCATCGATATCATCGATATCATCGATTTCTACATTATCTTCAGCATCCACGAAAGAAGTATCTGAAGCATCAACATTTACTTCACTATCCCTAGAAGAAGTAGATGGTAAATTTTCTTCTGTTATAACTCCAGATGAAGATGATGGCTGAGAAAATAATTTGACAATGTCAGAGTTCACACTACATGTTGGCGCATTTTTATCCTTCAGTCCAGTGAAATTATTTTCAAAGAATGTTACGTCTCTTGACTGCAACAGCCTCCTAGGACACGACGCATTTCGAAAGAAATAGTTTTGTGGATTATCTGAATATCCTACAAAGATGTGTTTTTCTGCTTTCATATCTAATTTGTTCCTTTGACAGGAGGGAACATGAGTCAGTGCTCTACATCCAAAGATTTTTAGATGAGACAAATCAGGTTTTTTGTTAAACCACATTTCATACGGTGTCTTACCAGTGAGAGCGCGATGTGGTGAGCGATTTTTTAAATAGACACTCGTCTCTACTGCGTCTTGCCAGTAAGCTTGTGAAAGTGAACTGTGTGACAATAGCGAACGAGCTTTTTCTACTATGCTACGGTTACATCTCTCACTAACCCCATTTTGTTGCGGGCTGTAAGGTACCGTGGTTTGCCAAATAATACCCTGTGACTGTACAAAATCTGACATTTCTTTGTTGATCATTTCAGTTCCGTTATCGGAACGCATTTTCTTTATTTTTGTACCAGTCTGTCTCTCTATAAAAGATTGGAAAGCACAGAACTTTGACTTAACTTCGGTCTTGGATGACATACAATATAGAAATATAAATCTTGTATAGTCATCAACAAAAATAATGAAATATTTATTACCTTTGAACGAAGTCGTCTGTAGAGGCCCACAAATGTCAGTATGAACCAACTCCAGAGGTGATGTAGCTTTTACGTACTTCAAACTTTTGAAAGGCTTCCTAGCTTGCTTACCCTCTATACAGGGTATGCACGGTTCCTTGTCAACTACTGTGTACTCCACGCCGATAGCTTGACCTTTTCTGAGTAGATCCATTCCAATTCTGCAAAGATGCCCTAACCTTTTATGCCAAAGCTGAAAATCAGAACAGTCAGAGTGCACAAGCTTAGCTGAAACAGTATTGGCCATACTAACTATACAATCTAAAGTATATAGCCCATTACAAACAGAACCTTTAGCTAATATTTCCTTAGTACAGACTTCATCATTTTTCATATTCATGTTATAGATAATGCAACCTTCTTGGTTGAAAACTACAGAATAACCTTTATCTGCCATAATTTTAACTGATAGTAAGTTACAATTCAAATCAGGAACATGGGCTACATTATCTATTTTATCCGCTAATGAGTCAGTTGAAATAGATACATCACCAACTCCTACAACAGGCACTTTCTCTCCATTAGCCACAGTAATCATTCCACCTTGTACTGGTCGATAACTGCTGAACCACTCACGATGTGGAGTCATATGTATGGTTGCGCCGGAATCAATGATCCATTTCTGATTTGTCAGGGATGGTGTCGAAAGAGTCATTCCCTCCATAGCAGCCTGGTCCACCTTCTCATCTTGAAGACAATTTGTGCTTCGAACTTCTATGTTTGGTGACACAATCAATGCCGCCTTCTTGTCATTTTTAACTGGACAATTTGGGCTTTTGTGACCTGGTTGCTTACATTTATAACAGATTATAGGCCTTTTCTTTTTAGTAATTTGAGACTCCTTTGATCGTAGTGCAACCACCTCTTCCTGATGAGGGTCTTTTGACACTTCATTTAATAATCTAGTTTTGACCAGTTCACTACTTACATCAATATTGGAATTCTCTAGGGCCATAATCAGCGGTTCGTATTTTGAAGTCAATCCTCCGAGAATAATCGCTGCCAAAGAGCCGTCATCGATTTTCTTTCCGATGTCGTCAAGATCTTGAGCTGTACTCATAATGGCGTTGATATATGATTCAATGTCTTGAAAGTCAGTCAAAGAATATTTGTACAACTTACGCTCTAGCGACAGTCGTCTTCCCATGCCTCTATCTTCATAAGCTTTCTGCAGAGCAGTCCAAGCTTCTTTTGCACTTTTCGAAGATCGTACATGCGAAATTCTACAGTAAGGCAAATTTTTGATAATGCCTTCTGATCGTTTCGTAATCGTACCTCTTCCGACGACTTATCTGAATCACCATACCCAACTATAGCAATCCAACACTCCTCGTGAATGAGTAGCATACGCATTTTGAACTTCCAAGTTGGATAACCATCTCGGTTTCTCAACATTTGAATTCCGTGAAAATTCAAGCTGTTGTTCTTCTCCATAACGCTTTCTTCGTGCTGATAACGTGTTGGAAATAAATAGGAAAGCTGGCTGGTGAAGAATGTGAATTTAATCTTTTAAGGAAAACAAATATGATTTTTTATAAAAATACAAACTAACAGATCGGACATCAGTCAAGTAACACAATTCTAATAATTTAAATAATTGACAGAAACTTTTTGATTACAACAACTAGGTCGTAATACAACAAATGATTTCTTAACCATTCATCAATTTATTGTTCATTCGTGTTTTTTTCTTTTTGTTATTATTTTTAAACCATGACGGATTCCATAGTAAAATTATTTCCTTCCTAGAAAATAGGAAGCAAAAATACAGCAAAATCGTGCTGAAGCGTTACAAATTATTAAGAACAAAAAATTTGTAACGTTGCAACACGAGTGTTACGAGTGGGAGCACCCCGTGATACAATCTCTTATTCTTATTCGAGATGGGGGTGATAAGTCCTGCACTGATGTCCCGCATGGGGTGTATTGTGCATTTCCCCCAGCCCCTTTGCAATATCAATGTAAAAACAACTGATTATGATACAGGCAAAAGCTCAAAATCGCGAATCTAGATTAGTGGACGTTTGATTGATTGATTGATTAATTTACACACAGCGCCATCTAGCCCCAAACTAAGCTAGCTTGTACTATGGGAATCAGATAACTGATAGAATACATAAATACTTCTTTTTTTTTGTAAATACATACATAGAATACATAGAAACACCCAGACAAAGAACAAACGTCCATGTTCATCACACAAAAATGTTTGTCCTGGGTGGGAATCGAACCCACAACTCACAGCTCAGAAGGCGGAAATCCACCCACTGAGCCACAAGGCTAGTCACATTACAGGCGACTGCTCGCGGGTGTGGGAGCGCCTTTACAATGATATAGTGTATTTTTTACCGGTCTACTTGTAGAACACTTTATCTTTGTACCCATTATTTTACGTAATCACATTTACAATTATTATCAGGTTTCTTAATTCTCATACGCACTTCTGTATCGTGATGGCTTAGTCACCGTAACGAAGTTTGATTGAAATTATCTCTAGATATTTTTTCTGTGCAGTAACTGCTAAGTCTAATTATCTACTAATCTAAAAATAACTCAAGCCTATAATCTAGATGAGTCATCATTTAGAGCATGAATAGCATTTACTACGTAATCTAAATTCTTTACCCCCGAATACTGGAACGTTTGTTAACTTTGACAACAGATTAATTCAAATACTGCCTTTGTCTGGCACTAAGCAAATGGCAAAGACAGCAACAGACTTAATCTGTCGTCAAAGTTAACATACGTTTCAGTATTCGGGGGTAACCTCTCAAGTCTGAACTATTGTGTTAAACTTCCAAGTACACCGACCATGCAAATTGAACTCTACTCTTTTGGGTTTCATTTAACCAGTTACCGGCTCCGGAAGCTTAAAACCTGTCTGTTGAATGCTTAATCAATCAATGAAAATAATATCTTGTGCAAGGGTGCAGTAATTATGGTTTCGCATTTATAAAATTGTGATTGTTTATTACTCTGAGAGAGGCGGGGAATCAGGCGAGTCAGTTTTGTTGTATTTATTACCAGGAAGTTGAGGCGAAAGTCTTTTTGTTTCATTTAAGATTAAGTTACGGGAAAGGAAGTGGTTGGCCACACCATTGTTGTTATCCATTTCTTTGAGCGTATTTCGTTCGTATGATATTATTCTGTTTTTTCAAGATTTTTTGGTTGGTTATTAGTAAAGTAATTAGTATTAAAAGTTGTTCAAAATTATATTTGTTTTCTGCTCGGACACCTATTTTCTGCCATATAATAATTTATATAAACCCGAATATTGAAGAACTATGGTAATCTTTTGATTGAGGACACTATAATATAACCTCTAGGAAAACATAGCTCCAGTAGTCTTTTAATCGAGGACACTATAATATTAACTCTAGGAAAACCTAGCTTCAGTAATCTTTTGATCGAGGACACTATTATATTAACTCTAGGAAAACCTAGCTTCAGTAATCTTTTGATCGAAGACACTATAATATTAACTCTAGGAAAACCTAGCTTCAGTAATCTTTTGATCGAGGACACTATAATATATTTTCTAGGAAAACCTAGCTCCAGTAACCTTTTAATCGAGGACACTATAATATTAACTCTAGGAAAACCTAGCTCCACCTTCGACCTAATCTAAATTGAAATAATAATGATGATTTCTGGTTATTTCTTACGGCCTTTCCGCTGACACGGATAAACTTAAATTGTTTTAGCTGACCTATGCCTAAATGAAACTAGGGTAACAAGAACATCAGGGAACAATATAATTGTAGATTTGTACCCTTACTTGACACGGTATTCAAGCTAACCTATGTCTAAAGTTACCGGTGGATGCAAATAACAGATTATCTTTCAATGTGGCGCTCTAAGGAGTAGCCCTTTGAACAGCAGTGGAGGTCTTCTGGCTGATAATGATAAAGTTTGATAAAAGTTTTATTAATAAATAATCGCTAGACAAGCTAGACATCAAAGCCGTGGTAGCTCAGTGGGAGCAAGCTCGCCTCACATTCGTGGCGTGGCGGGCTCGAACCCGGGCGGGCCCGTACCAATGAGTTGTTTGGAACTTACATACGGATATAACACTGGCTTTTCGGTGAAGTAAAACATCGTGAGGAAATTGCATATTCCCGGGGAAGAAATTCGATGGCATATGTGAATCCGCCAACCCGCACTGGGCCAGCGTGGTGGATATGGCCTAGTCACCCTTCGAGGGTAGGCCGATATATATCAGCACTGGGATGCAGAGACATCAAAGCGGGCCTGTTGTATGTTACTGAATAACTCCGTTAAATATAATTCAGTTTACAAATTTAAAACTTAACCTTCTTTATTTTAAGCACCATTGTAATTATTCATACTCATTTACTTCTCTTACTCACCTTGTGCTTTGAAACTCTATATACATTATACAGGCATTGCCGCCTAGTTTTTGCGATCGCTGTTATTTATGTAAATGCATAAAGTAAGTTATCTGGCAAAACAATAAATAAATTTCAATATCTAAATTTTCAACGTATTGTCACGACTAGTGTAAAGAACTCCTGTTAATCGTTTTAATGATACTGTAATATGATTGCCGCAACTAATTATCTGCTGCGAAATATTTCTTTACATTTATTCATATTCTCAAATAGCTACACGTAGTTTGTAGATTAGGAAATCCTATGTGTAACAATTTTATCATGATTCTTTCCTATTTCTTATTTCTTTTGTCTTTTTTTTTAATTTTATTTACGAGATACTTACAGTTTACAAATTATGTGCAAGAAATACTTTTAATAACATATCTGCAAGACATGTACTGTATTAAGACTGTAGTAGGTACATGTCGAAGTAACATCATACGGCTATACATACCGCAATTTGGTAGCTTGAGTATTTTTTGGTGTTGTTAATCTTGCGTTTTTAACATGTGGCCAGCTGATCCCAAGCGGGTCAGTGGCAGATCTAAATGGGGCCGCGGACACAACCAAAAACACCACAAATTAAAGTAACAGTCTTTACGGATGACACGCAGTGAATATGGTTGTCGGACCTGATTACTGAAGGTCCGTGATAAGAGCACAATATAGCAGCAAGTGGCTCAGCTGGGACAAAAAGGTTAAGAACCCCTGTTTTAACTAGAGTTACGAACTCTTTGAACTTTCAAACTAGTCATGTAATTGCCCAGTTTGATATCGTGCGAGATAATAGAATAGAATTAATTCGACTTTATAATTACATACTTACATACTTAAAGTAAAGTAACATGTAATTCTATTAAATAGAAAAGCGATAATTCGATAACTGGTCGAACGAATCAAACCTTTTTGTTATTTTTTCAGGCGCCATACATAATGTACGTAGAAGTGCTGGAAACAGAGGGGCACGTACCTTTGCCGCCTCGGTTGCTGCCACCCGCGCCGCCCGCGCCTCACTCGCCGCCGATCCGGCACACGAAGAGCGAGGAGAACCTGGTGCCGGAGTGGCCGGCTCTCTCTCTCTACTCGGCGATGGACGACGGCGACGCGGCCGACTGCTGGAGCCATGACGACGAGGAACCCACCATGAACTACCAGCAGAAGGCGCCTGCGCCGGACACCTTATCACAGGTAACTTGGAAGAGTACGCCAAATTTGGAGTTCTTGATTAGTTTCACGGATAATTTTTCCAGCGAAATGACTTGGCATATAGAGATTTAACATGTTGATGTCTTAAGGTGCAACGTTTCGCTCAGGACGCGAAATTCAAATTTTCTTGCGTTTTTTGTCAATTACAGCTTAATTACTTATCGTAGGTTCATGAAAACTAATTTTGCGATAATAAATAGATTGTTTCAAGAAATTGCACCAACTAGAAGTTCAAGTTGAAAGCTAGTATACTTATACATTTCCCACTAAACCAAAAACCAAGATGAAAATCAGCTTATTGAAATTTGTAGCTAAACCAATGTTATCTAGGTAATCATTTTACCCGTAATTTCTTAAAACAACTTATTTATTGGCGCAAAATTGGTTTCAATAAATCCACGATGAGTAATTAAGCTGTAATTGACAAAAAACGCAAGAAAATTTGAATTTCGCGCGATGAGTGAAACGTTGCACCTTAAGGTGAAGAGAGCAATACAATACCGCGCATGATTTTAAAATGAAAGGTAAATATTCTGCGTGGAACTGAACTTTAATGGGAAATGGGCGACGAATACCATCAGGCGGGCGATTTGCTCGCCCTTGTTTTTTTAAATTTAATCAAAATATTATTAAGAATTGTCGCGAACGGCTGACGCCGCTGTCGTTTTTTTTAAAAATAAAACAAACATGCGTTCGCCTTTTGCATTTGTCAGGATTGAGCATACCTATTCAGTTTTTGCTTGAACAACGCTGCCTTTACCGAACGACAAAAGCTGGTAGGGAATTCGACACTTTAGTGTTAAGTTAATTTATCGTTAAGCGGGTTTTTTACGAGTATCCCCAAAATACCTCGTGGCTTAGGTCGTGCTTTGGAAGCGGGTTGCATTTCCCACTTCCAAGCAAGTGTGCACTCTATATTGTGTGTGTCTAGACATAACCACTAGTATAGCCGCTAATTGTTATCGTGACTAGCCTTGTGGCTCAGTGGATGGATTTCCGCCTTCTGATCTATAGATTGTGGGTTCGATCCCCCACCCATGACACACATTTGTGTGATGAATATGGCCTTGTTTGTTTTTATCTAGGTGTTAATATGTATTCTATGTACGTATATACAAAAAAATTAAGTTATTTATGTATTCTATCAGTTATCTGGTTCCCCTAATACATGCTTGCTTAGTTTGGGGCTAGATAGCGCAGGGTAAAAAAAAAAAAAATCCTTGTCGTTTTGTCCTATGTATGTAATATTTGGAGTGAATAATAAAGATAAATCTCAACGTATCCTGTTTATCTGCAGGTGTCCGCGGTGTCCGCGCTGTCGGCGTCGTCGTGCGGGTCGCGCGAGACGCTGGCGGTGGGCGCGGGCGAGGTGCGGCGCCGGCTCGAGCACGCCACCGCCGCGCCGCCGCCCAACGCCTTCAAACACGATCCGCACGATCCCTCCGCCACTGCGCTCAAGGTACGTCCAACACGAGCTGCATGACCCTTCCGCCACCTGGCTCAAGTTACGTCCAACACAAGCTGCATGACCATTCGGCCACCGCGCTCGAGGTACGTCCAGCATGATCCGCATGATCCCGTCGCCACCGCGCTCAAGGTACGTCCAACACGAGCTGCATGGCCCTTCCGCCACCGCGCTCGAGGTACGTCCAACACGATCCGCATGACCCTTCCGCCATCGGGCTAAAGGTGCGTCCAACACGAAGCGAACCCCTCCGCTACCGCGAAAAAAAAAACCCAAAATACTCCACACTACTACTTCTAAAATAGAGTTTCCGAAATAAGTAACAGTTTAATGCCCCTTGAATAGGCTAGCCCACTTGCCCCCATAGATTTCATACTGAGAACGGTCGAGCACAACTACAAAAAATCACTGTCTGTTTGATGAAGGCGCGGCCAGGAGCTACCTTGTGAGACCTGGGTAACTCCTGGCCGCGCCGCGCACCCCGAAAACTGCGCGCTCCAAGATTTGGTGCGTTTTTCACGCCACAGAGATTTTGTATCTAAGAGGTTGTCTGTGTTTTGAACCCAAAGAGTTCATATTCAGATTCAGAAATATATATTTTGAACAACTGTTACATTGATAAAATTATGTGTTATGCTAGATTTTAGTTCATAGTATCTATCAGCTTACCGTAATCGGGCATTCAATAATTATGTTCGTTTTTCACACGTATTGTTGTCACACGGGTTAGTCGTGTAACACAATTTGTAAAGAATATAGTGCACGTGCTTACTTATAAAGAATACATGATTAGTGTCGCAATCAGAAAAGTGTTATTTGACACGTTTTTAGTCATGAATTACCCTATAAAAAAAGTGTATGTAACATAAAAAGTAAAATTTAAAAAAAAAAACAATACACAAACCAATACAAATATAAAAAATTGTTAATATGAAATTAAGTAAAATCACCTTATTAAAGTTTAATTTGGATTTAAATTATTAAGGCTGTCTGAGGCTAGATAATAATTTTATTAAGAGGAAGCAAGACTTTTGAAGAATTGGTATTTGTCAGATCTAATGCTGTCGCACTATACCCGAACCACCGAGCTTCCGTTGTGTGAGTTCACTGAGCATGTGTGCGTGCTCTCGCCGGCACAGAATAGATAATGAGTTTTTATTAATTTTTCTCTCTTATATTTTGGCTTCACACGTTGTGTATTTAGCCAGTGTCAAGCCCTGCAATACCTGAAGTGAAGTAAAGCATTTCACAATCAAAACAAGCCTCAGTCATAGTCTAAATCAAGTAAAGTAAATCACGGTCAATTCCAAGTCATACCTCAGCAAAACGGTGGAGACTTTACTAAAGGTTTCTATGGAGTTTTGGAAACAACACGAAAAGTCACGTTTCACGACATTATACTATTCACCAACACTCATGCACGTTCACGAATACTAAGTGAATAAAAATCCACCATTTTTACACATTAACACTAGAAATAACACAAGTTTTGGAAAATAATATAATGACGCGACATGATTTCTTCACGTTCCCGTCAAAAAACCGCAAATAGTGTTTCCCGCGTCCCGTAATGTACAACACATAGTACATTGTCCACATAGTATACAATAAAGTCGCTTTCCGCGCCTGTCTGTCTGTAAAATCCACCCGTGCGAGCCTCTAGTCATAAATAAAAGAAAAAAATCCACGTTTGTTATCAGTTTGTGTTCGTCATTTTTTTGTTTAATTGTAATTTGTGAGATTTTAATGTAATTGGCCTGACCGTTTTATGTCTCAATAAATAAATCAGGAATCGTGGGAGAGCAAGCTGGCGCGCATGCGGTCGTCGTCCCCGTACGGCGGGCTGGCCGGCTGGCGGCTGCTGGGCTGCATCGTGAAGGTGGGCGACGACCTGCGCCAGGAGATGCTGGCGGCGCAGCTGCTGCGGCGCCTGCAGGCCGCCTGGAGCGCCGAGCGCGTGCCGCTCAAACTCCACCCCTACGAGATACTCTGTCTGGACAGGGAGTCGGGACTCATACAGCCGGTACCTTACACTTTCTCTTTCTCACTTTTTTCTTCTTCTTCTTCATATAGTGGTAGGGCACTCTTGCAGAGTTCGCCTGGGGAAGTACTACACCTTTGCCAGTTATTCAACCGCCAAGCAGTGGTGTGCAAGCATTACTGTGTTCCGGATTGAAGGGAAATGTTTCCAGCGTAATTACTGGGCATACAACATCATACAACAACATTAATATCTAACATCTCAGGGTGACGAGCGAAAGTATTCTGAATCTGAAGCACAATAAGCTATAAAAATAGTCAGAATAAATAATCAAGTCAATAATTATACTAATAATAATCACCAACAAAAAAACCTTGAATACATTACAATTACAATATACGTCAAATCACAATGTCAATTTTTAAATTAAACATTAATCAATTTATCCTCAAGAAATAATTTTTGTTCTATAAAATATAAATGTCGCGCGAGAATACAAAATATACATTCTATCTCTTTCCAATTTATCTAGATAGATAAATAAAGAGGAGAGAGAGTGACATCGGAGGCGAAGTTCCGCCATTTAACAAAAGAGGCCCGAGGACAATAGGAGCTGTTCAATAGTGTCCCGATACATCTTAAATTGGTTCAAATCTCTGTTAAAACATTAATGGTCCATTTTGATTTTTTTGATTTTGATTTTCTTTTTTTTTTTGTTTTTTTTTTGTCTTGGAGCTTACATCAGAATCATCATCAGCCAGTAAACATCCACTGCTGAGCATATGCCTCCCCCTTAGAGCGCCACACCGACCGAGAACGTGCCGCTTGCATCCACCGGTTGCCCGCGACTTTATTTATTTATTTATTTGGTACACACAACAGATCACCGATGATACATTATACAATTTTATGAAGGTTCTATTCGAATCCGCGATCCAAACCGTGAGCACACAACATGGTTATAACAGCGATTACTTGCTAGACAAATTGCGTTATAAAATACATAAAAATTATACGAACAATGTCACAATGTTTACTGCAACTCACGCCGAGCACTCATCTCTCATATCCCGTGCAGGTGCTGAACTCGGTGTCGCTGCACCAGATCAAGAAGCAGTCCGGCGCGACGCTCCGCGCGTGGCTGGAGCTGGAGCACGGCCCGCCCACCAGCGAGGGCTTCCTGCGCGCGCAGAACAACTTCGTCGAGTCGGCCGCCGCGTACGCGCTCACTAGCTACCTGCTGCAGCTGAAGGACAGGTAACTACACCGGCGTCAGTCGGCCGCCGCGTACGCGCTCACTGGCTACCTGCTGCAGCTGAAGGACAGGTAACTACACCGGCGTCAGTCGGCCGCCGCGTACGCGCTCACTAGCTACCTGCTGCAGTTTAAAGAGGGTAACTAAACCAGCGAGGACTACCTGCTCGTTTACTTTCGATGCCAAAAACGCAAGACACGATAACAGATTTTTTTGGCGCTTTACGATATTGAAAATATATGACGCAAAGTAGAAAAAAACGCTCTTTCTTAGTCATATGAAAGAGTGAGATAGCAATATATCGGTACTTGATTCAAACAGAAGCATTTAGAGTGAGGTCTCCGTGGTTTCCACTACGGCACACAACACTACCGGCAACAGGTGAGTGGCATAATAAAATTTGGGTAAAGTTTTTGACATCAGAAATATAACATTTTTACTGTAAAACTCGTCTGAGCAAAACAAAACTCGCGAACTACCTAAATATTGTAAATCTTGTTTCTGTACGTAGTCATTACTTTGTTTGCAGGCACAATGGGAACATTCTACTGGACAGTGCAGGACACATCATCCACATAGATTTCGGATTCATATTCTCAATATCGCCCAAGAATCTTGGATTTGAAAGTTCACCTTTCAAGGTAAATATCTGTCTCTTGCTAAACTACACCCGAGCTGCGCAGAGATATGTTCTGACATTGTGAAAAGCCGAATGAAAGCCGTTAATTCTAATCAGTTTTGTTATTTTTTTAATGTATAGTGTAGTTGCTACAATAGCCGGTAAATATCTTGAAAAATTACGTCATCTGAGCAACATCCGATTTTTAGGTGTCTTTAGCAGGTGAAGCTTATGCGGGAGATTTCGGCGTACATGTACTTGCGCCAATTTTCCACCCACAACGCCATTTTTGGTCAAGATATTTACCGATCACTATAGAAAAACATTATTAGAAATTATTATTTAATAAAATCATTTAATTCAGCTATAAAGGTTCGTTTTACACACATAAAAAGAAGAATTGAATTACAAAATAAAGACAAAATTAGCATTATATATGTTACCTGCATGTCAATAATAATTTTAAAAAAAATACAATTATTATTAGAAATTTATATTTATATTATTATTATTATTTAATTCATCTTTTTACAATGTTATTTCAGCTGAGAGAACGTTTCTTAGCGCGGCTTATGTAAAAAATTCGGCTGCCTGTGTTTGTTTCTAAACGTAAAGCGCGATGCCCACCTTACTGACGTGACAAGTGATCTCACAAGTTTTCAGCTTTGACACGTTTAGCATTTATATGCAAAAAATACGTCAAGTCAAAAAAAAAAGGTTACACCAGGCGTAAGTGAGTGAGATCGTAAGAAATGTTTGCGCCACCCATCTTTGGTATTCAGGGGTTATTTTTTTGTTCCAGTTAACCCAAGTCTTTACCTCATCTTTGACATTTAGGGGGTTTCATTTTTTGTTCCAGTTAACCCAAGAGTTTGTAGAAGTGATGGACGGAGAGAACTCCGACATGTTCCAGTATTTTAAGATACTGATTCTGCGCGGACTTATCGCCGCGAGGAAACACTGCGATCAAATCATACACGTAGTCGAACTTATGAGGATGGGTATGTATTTTATACTCTTTAGTAAAGGCATAGAGAAATTATACCGAGAAGAGTACCAATGGCCATATAAAGATGCGTAACCCGATTGTAGTAACTGAAAAAGATGTAAGATGTCGCTAGTGCTTTAAACTGCGACATGATCGTCACAACCTCTGCTTGACTTGAAATAAAAACCCAAGCTAACTCATTCGTAATGGTACGGAGAAAAAACGCTACTTGTTATGAATATTTTTGCATTAGTAATATTCGTATACGTAACGTCAGTATAGTCTTTACGGTGAAATAAAACATCGTGAGGAAACCTGTTTAACCTGCTTATTTCTAGAGAAGAAATTCGATGGAGTATGTGAATCCGCCAACCCGCACTGGGCCAGCGTGGTGGATATGGACTAATCACCCTCCGAGGGTAGGCTGATATCCCAGTGGGATGTTTAAAGGCTGATAAAGAATATCACTAAAATATTAATTTTATATATGTATTTTATTTGCAAAACTCGCTACGTTTTCAAGAGATGACGTTGAACACATATTATTTACGTCGTCTATTGCAATCTAATTTGAACTAAATCTTAAATAGCGGACATATATCAATATATATATATATCGGTCAAGTACCACAAAGTATCATATCACCTTGCTGGTGTGTATGCTATGTTGTCCATTACCGACAGCTCCACCTCACTGTTTAGATTTGAACCCACACCCTGCTGGGTGCGATACGAACGCGCAAACCACTGAACAGTATCAGTAACATCGCTACAAAATGGTTACTACATAGAAAAAATATACGAGAAAAATGACAATCCGGAAAAAAAACATATTAACTTATTAACATATTTATATATATATATATAAATATATAATAATTTGTCGGTAATGGACAACATAGCATACAAACCAGCTAGGTGATATGATACTTTGTGGTACTTGACCGATTTTGATAAGCGAGGCGTCGGAGGATTCCCCTTTACGTCCGGAGTGTTACAGGCTACATTTTGCATTCGGGTATTTTGTTTTTGTCTGCTATATAATTGAGGTTGCGCAAAAAAAGTTTGTGGTCGCGATGTGTACCGTTCGCAGAAGTTGTAGTTTGAATGTGTGGTCGTGTCGCAGGCGGCAACCTGGCGTGCCTGCGCAGCAGCAGCGCGGTGTCGTCGTTCCGCGCGCGGTTCCACGCCGGCCGCACCGAGCCGCAGCTGCAGGCGCTCGTCGACCGCCTCGTGCGCGACGCGCTGCGCTCGCTCTCCACGCGCCTCTACGACAACTACCAGTACTACACCAACGGGATACTCTGAACGACGGCACCACCACCGCCATCACCACCACCACCATCACCACCGCGATAACCACTCGCCGGATCATATTATCATACATCCATTTTACATTGTCATTGGTAACTAACGCAAAACTTCTCGTAGGCATGTTCCCTACATCATTCCTAACAGCTTATCTGACTTTTTACAAAATGTAATAAATTCACCATTTTTTATTTTTTTTTTTGGAAACGTTATTTTTTTTGGTCGAATATCAGCTACTAAGCTTCACCTGGGCCCCTCGCGTTTCTCATTTGAAACAGCTTAACCTTATTGTCATTTGGAGCTCTAATTTAAAAATACCTATATTTGTTTTTATTTTTGGGGGAGAAAGCAATTTATTTATTTATTTATTCATTCACTTATAAAATAACACAAATATTATAAACATACCAACTTTAATATTTCAGTTTGGTGAATTTTCTTGGTTTGTGAAAAGTCATGAAACAAAAGTTTCTACGTATGATTTAGAGAAGCCGCCTGCGAGGGTTTTCGTTTATAAAAAATAACGTTGCATAGTTGATATCCAAATCGGAATAGACGATTTTCATCCTAATACTCTTTGCCTCCAGTTCAGTTTGTAAGATGGTGACTACCGAATAAAATAATTATAAAATTAACACGAATCCAAAAAAAAAATATAATTATAAACAAATGCGATACAAGATTCAAAATTAAATGAATCAAAACAGTTTCGAATAAAAGATCAACAACTTACGTTAATTATGTATTAAAGGTGTAGTTTCGACTATTATTACATGTTTCGTTACGATTTTAAACTTGAATAAGTTATATTTTAACATTGAAATTTAATTCCAATGCATTATTAGAATAGCGATTTTAAAACATACCACACTTTATTACGCATAATATTTAATTTGCATGTACATTAAAGCTTCATATTATTTTAAGTTTAGTGCCATAACCCGAGTATATCTTGTAATTTTCTTTTAATATGTATAATATCTATTTTATTTGCTCAAACGCTAAAAATAATTAATTTCAAAGAGATATGTTGACCCGTCCATTGTAGATTTGTTAAAAATCTTAAATCACACTATTCCACAATGTGATTCCACTGATTAAAGTTTAATTAACGCATCGCTCTTTATGAACAAATTATTTTTAAAAAAAGTCTTATTTTTAATTGAATTCTAATATAAATTTTATTTTTAAAATGTTGATTATAACGACGATTCTGTTGTACCATTTTCTAAACTTAGTCTAAACTTGACAGTTTTAAAATAATTGCCATCCTTTTTTCGCAATATTGAAATAAAAAGAGTTGTAGATAATTTTAGTCCTGTCCGATCGGCTTAGCTTAGTGAGTGGTCATCGAAGCCATCAGGCCTAGCAAGCGCATCGCGACAAACGGGTTTTCTCTACTCTTTTTGTCGTGCAAGAACAGGACACGTTTACGATTGTGTATGTCTGTCTCATTTTCGCACGACATAATGAGTAGATTCTACCAGCACCGCCAATGGATACAATCTTGGAGTATAGCACTCTCAGTACTTATGTGATGGTACAGCAGAATTTACATTATTGTGAATTCTGAGTGAAATGTTTCTTGTAAAAACTGCGCGTAGAAAAAAAAAACATTTTGTAAATAGAAAAGTAAATACATAGATAAAAAAAGATTATAATAATTTTCGCAATGAGAAGACTGATCGTTCAGCATGATGTGGATTATAGGTTTATCGTCAGATTAAATTTAAGTTTACCTGTATATTGAAATTAGTTGTGTACATGAAAGTATTTGTATGGTTTTTGACAGAAACGCGATTGTGTTATGCGTAAATGTGTGACATACCAAAGGCTGGTGTCGAAATATAATTAGGAAGACCAGTTATATTAGGTGTTAGGAATACCAGTTTATATGCATAACATGTCGTACAGTGCTCGGAGGGTTAATAGCATGATTGTAAGAAAATATCTTGAGAATGCTTTTACGCATTACGCGCTCTCTTGCTCGCGTCTTTATTACATGAAATTACTGAAGGTAATATTAAAAATGTTTAGATGAATTAACTAATTCAATCAATGAATCGTCATCATCTAATTGTAAAGTTGATCCAAACTAGTTTTCATTAATTTAAATGAATGGGAAAACACAAACACAACTTCAACAACACAAACAAAATATTTTCGTATCATCCTCATTGATTGCTGATAGTGCGTGCGAGAGCGCGTAATGCGTCAAAGCATTCTCTAGCTTGCTATTTCCCTACCGCGAATTGTACTATTGGATGTAAGCAGAGTGATGTTGATAATGTCGCATGAAATGATCGGATAAGCTTTCCGACTTGATAGGATAGTGATGTTACAATTAATATTTATGTGTTGTCTTCTTTGACGATTAAATAGTTGTTAATTGTTAATGTGGCCGCTGGAGTGAGATTGTTGCCAAATTTTATGAGATATTACTTGCACTGGTTCTTGAAGTATCAAGATATCTTATTTATATACAAATTAATTTTGTTTGTGTGATCGTTTTGTACGCATTCGCGTCGCGCATCATTCATCCGATTGTGAAACGTATGACTTGATTTTTACTAAGCGTATACGCAATCGCAAGCATAGACTAGTTTTTGAAAATAATCGCCGGTGTTGATTCTTGTGTACCAATCTTTAGACTAAATTCTCTGTGTCTTTTCATTTCAATCTGTGAGAAAGGGATAGCACCAAAATTAAAGCTGTCAAATTTAGTGTAGAAAATGGTACAACAAAATCGACATCATAGAGCTATGAAAGATATTGATTATTATTTTCACATTTTCTGTCTATATCTTTAACTTAATTTTCTTTTTAATTCACATTAACTAAGGTGTATTTAAATCGCCACTTAACTTCTATTTTAACTCTACCCTCATAATTATACTTATTTAAACTAAGTACAATATAGTTCGTGTGCGATTGATATTGTGAATATATATTAAACTATACAGGATTTAGATAGAATATTATAATCTGATGTACCTTCAAACTAATTATATTTCATTCCTAATGTAAGTCTCATTGTATTTTGTTTATGTTTAAAGTAAACATATGTAAATAAATGTTTTTTGCTTACGATAAAATTATTGCAGCGTAATAATAATCGATTATAATCCAAAGTCCAAAATTTCTTAAAATTCGTTTTATTTATCGATGTGTACAGGTTAAATTGTAAATAGGTAATGTTTATCTTAATTTTTTTTTAATATACTTAATCATGATTTTTATATCAGACTTTTTCTATAAAACCCTGCCCAACTAAGTAAATAAATATTAACCACAGGTGTCTCTATATACTATACTACATTACTGTTCTGTCAGGCAAAAAAGCTTATGGACAAATTGGCAAGTATATTACTTTTCTCGAACATAGCGAAATACGAAGACGGCAATATGAACGAATATTCAATTTCTTATTTATTTATTTTCTATATTACTATTTACTTAACAAATATAACACTATTGGAAGAATCTGAATCAGAACTTTTACTTCTTTTCTTCTTTTTCTTTTTGCTCTTCTTCTCTTTTTTCTTCTTTTTTGACTTGGATTCCTTCTCCTATATAAAAATAATAATTAAATGAACCGTGGCAGCGGTAAAAATTGTAATGTGAACGCTATGACGTCATATACTATAATTATAAAAACAATGTGATACTCATACAGTAAAATTTTTAATACCTAACACCGACGCGCAACATGGCGGCGGCGGCGCGCGGCAGCCCGCGCTACTCGGTAACAAGAAATGCGAATGCGAGCTATATAGGATCAAGAGTTCCCTGCTGTATTTCTGCCAGTACCTAATCATCATCATCATCAGCCAGAAGACTTCCACTGCTGAACAAAGGTCTCCTCCGACTTTGACATAATCTCTGGACTTCTATAAAAATGCCTAAGCACTGTGGAACTCAAAGAACATAAAATAAAGCATTGAATAAAAAATTAAAAATAAATTTATTTTCTTATTACCTGTTTAACTGTGTCTTCGACTTTTATTGTGACTGGAGGAACAGTGCTAGGTTGGACCGTAGGTGCACAGCCTTCAAAACGAATTGCTGCAGTCAGATCATCCAATTTACTTGTATCTGCATTTGGTACTTTATATTGTTCACAGTGGTCTACTCTGATTGTTCGACCTAAAATCTGTAATAAGAAAATATGATTGCAAAACAAAACATGCTTTATACATGTAAAAATATTAGTGTACAAAGCGACAACCAATCTTGATAAAATTTTGCATTGAAATAGTATGAGGAAAGATTGAAGATACTTTTGATACTAATGGAGTAACAGAAAACTCATAGCTAGCAAAGCTAGAGCCGCCTCTGGATAGGATGCATCATCCATGTCACCTGGAGCAAATATGCTTTTAGTTTAAAAACTAGTAGAACTGAATCAACCTCAATGACTAACTTTGATTCCATTCAAATTGTCCACAGCAAGTATAGTTGAACGTTGATCTTCATAGCAAATAAAAGCAAAGCCCCTGGATTTGCCAGTTGCTTTGTCTCTCACCAAATTAATGTTCACTATTTCACCATATCTGAAACAATATTTTTGTGTAAGAAATGTAATGGAACCTTATTATAGTGCATTCACTTTAACTCGCCCCAACGCAGTTGGATAATAGAACCAAAAAAACTTGTTATTATTTTACTGTTAACATCAACATTTTTTTTTATCAGGGTTGGAAGAGGTTACACAAAGGAATATGTTTTGTTCCCTGTTGTTTTGTTTAGTTGTCATTTTATAAGATATCCTGCAAAAACTTCTTAACTTGATTAGAACTTGCTGAGCGCGGCAAGCGGTCCCACAAGCCCAAAAACTTCCCCGGGGCAAAGAAAAACCCTTAGTTCCGCAAACTTATGGTTGATTTCACCGAACCATAAAACTCGAAGAGATTAATCCAAACCAATCAAGCCTCTTACGTAACTGTTAAATAACGCTTCGCTTTAACGATTTAGAATTTACACCTCGTCTACGATAGCCATCTACTGTTTTGAGGGCGAACTAAGAGACTTGATTGGGTATCGATATTGGTGCGTGAAGCGCATCGAACAGGTTGGTTAAGGTTATTATTTCTTTATCATCAAACACTTTCTTTGAGATACCGAGTCAGAGGAAATCTTTTTTAAATATTTAAATTTTTCGAAGGCTTAGTAGTAGTAGTAGGAAGTACTTACTGAGAAAATACACATATGACGTCTCCTTCAGTGAGGTCGTAAGGCAAGCCACCAATGAATATCCAAGCACTATCTTTATATTGATCGTGCCAAGAGCTCTTAGAGTTATTTGCAAGTTCCCGTTCACTCAGCTTCAGCACATTTTTTACATTTCTAAAAAAAGGGAGTAACAATTAAAATGATTGTTAAGAGTAATCTGAGCGAAGATCTAGTCTAGAAGTCTAGTGTTTTTATTGTATGAAACTCACGTCATAGGATTCATTTTGGACAGCCTGTGATGCGGTGCCTAGAAATTTCTTTAACCGGGTTAGAGCCACAGAATTCTCTCCATTAAATAGGCTCTTTGCTTATTACACGAAGGAACCACAAAATGCTTAGGCTACATTCGAAAACGTCATTTTGTGTTTTAATTCAAACAAAACAAATAATGTACTACCCGACAATTGACATAAGGTACAGCCTGATAATTGATGTACCGATACATGAAATATCAGGCTGTGCATTAACGGATCGTGAAATATCATGCCATACATTATAGGCACGGGCCTATAAAGCACAGCCGATAATGTACAGCTTGATATTCCATGTAATGGTACATCAATAATCAGGCTGTACAATAGTTTTATTTATTTATTTAGAGGTACATAATATTGTTATTTTTGTATAGACGAGCCCTGCACCCCACACTAGGATAAGTCCTGTGTCGTGGGATCCAGTGCAGTGCCTTCCGTTCACAAAATAGAGAAGTCATGTTACATAGAATAACCAACTGTCATGGTACAAGACATAACAGAAAATTTCTTTTATTAAAAAAAAACCTAAGAACATAACCAGTTTTGACACAGCAAAGATTTCCAAGTAGTCATAAAAAAAAACCTTAACCTACCAACTGTAATCCTTATATTTTTAGGGTGTCTTTATTTTTATGTTTTGTAGGTTACACATGGCCTGACCTGACAGCGTGTGAAAGGGACAGCTAGATTTGAATTTCACGGGAGGAAAAGAAACAAACTATTAAGGTTATAGCTTCTCCCTTTCGCTCCCCCAGAAACTTATATATAGCCATCTCTTTCAAACGATGTTAGGTCAGGCCATGTAGCGAGGACTTTAATCTGTGTCTTATTTTTACTATCGCGTTCAAACGAAGCAAGAAATTGTGAGATGTCATAGACAAAGAGGCTCTCAGCCAATGTGGGATGGGTGGTCTTTTGTCAGGGACCCTATTCGGAGATATGACATTTTATCTCGGTCACTCTCACTCCCATTAAATTCTAAATTAGAGAGAGAGTGACCGAGATAAAATGTCATTTCTCCGAATAGGGGCCCAGGCTGTACATGATCGGCCCTTGTCTATAATGTACGGCATGATATTGTACGTCCAATATTGTACAGCCTGATAATTGATGTACCAGTACATTAATTTCGGGCTGTACATTATCGGCCCGTGTCGATAATGTACAGCCGATATTTCGCGACCCGATAATGCACAGCCTGATATTCCATGTACCGGTACACCAATTATCATGCTGTTCAATATCGGGTCGTACATTATTGTCTCCATGACAAAATTGTGAAACATTCTTGCCAAACTCTTGCAAAAGCCATAGAAGAAGAAATAGAATTGTATTATTTCTTATAAAAAAATGGCAACGCCTACTCCAGACAATCCTGAAAACTACGACCAGGTAGGTAGGCAAGAAAGTATTTAATACAGTAAATTCTAACCTGCTACCTTCACTCTTTCTCTTCATTTCAGTATGATGACGAAGAAAACGAGCAACAACTTGGTGCTACGGCAAGTGGACGCAAGAGACTCTTCAGTAAAGAACTGAGGTGTATGATGTATGGGTTTGGAGATGACCAGAATCCTTACACAGAAAGTGTTGACTTCCTAGAGGATTTAGTTATTGAGTTCATAACAGAAACTACACACAAGTAAGCCCTCTAGTACAATACCTACCTAGTACATGGAAGATAAACTTAGGTAAAGTTCAAATCAACTCATCCATTGATGCATTAAAAATGTATGATACATGATTGAAACCTGTCGAGAGCTTGTCGTGACAGCTCATCACGTAGATAGTGCATAGCTTAATAACATGTTTAGTTAGAAATCCGAGGTATTTTGTTTTTAATTTATACAGTAATTACCACTTGAGTCAAAATATCAGTCTGTGAAAGTGCCAAATTTTGATTGAAGCAGTATTGTTTGCTAGCCTACTTGAAGTGAACCTATATGAAATGGAGCTTTATTAAGTTTTCATTTAGAAACACAGTTTTTTTCAAACAATCAGTCTTAAGATATGGGAAATCTGGTGAATTATTTTTTTCCATTCTTCATAAATAAGACTTGTGGAGAACCTTTCAATCTTTACATTCAAATAACTATCCTAACTAATACTATAAATGCCAAAGTAACACTGTCTTCCTGTCTGGATGTGTGACGCGTTTTCACGGCTAAACTACTGAACGGATCGACCTGAATTTTTGCATATATCGCTTAAGGGTTGGAGACTGTCATAGGCTTCTTTTTTTTTGTTTGCTCATGTGAACGAAGTCGCAGGTAACAGCTAGTATATTATAATGTTGGTAGTTTTAAGACATGCAACAGCAAAAATTTTAAAAAGGCAAGGCAGAAATACTTTTTGTTTGGACCACAGTATTGTTCCAAATCTCAATCTGCCAGTACACGCTCTTTTGGTAAAAAAAAATTCAAATGCAGTGGAAAGAAATGTCAGTTATCTGATTGTGTTACAGTGTTTTTGATATTTTTCAGGGCAATGGAAGTAGGGAGGACTGGCCGTGTACAAGTAGAAGACATAATTTTCCTAGTACGTAAAGACCCTAGAAAATATGCTCGTGTTAAAGATCTACTAACAATGAATGAAGAACTAAAGAAAGCAAGGAAGGCTTTTGATGAAGTTAAATATGTTGGTAAGTAACATTATAATTTATGGTTAACTGTCGGAATTACCTATGTTACCCAGATTAAGTTTAGTTACATACCTTTCAATCTAGCTTTATTTCTACTCTTGGCGATATCTCAAAAAAATAAATACACAGAATTTTGATTTTAATATTTAGCTTAATGAAACATATTATCATCTTTTACTTTGTTTGTTTGAGTTTTGTTTGTTTTATTTGCATCAAAAGTAAATAACTTGCTAAGAGCATGTCCAGCCATGCTTAGTAGGGTTCCATAGGCGCGTAGTACGTTTGAAGTATTTATCCGTTCTTACCGCATATCTCAAAAAGTAATTATCACTTGTTGCCCGAAATATTTTCAAAAGAAAGTTTTCACTAAGATCTATCAACATGGAAGATAACAAGTTTCTGAAATGCATAGTTTAGAAATGGCAGGGGGTGAAGGAGATATAGTAAGCAACTTTGTCGGCAAGTGTTGTATGTGGGGAACAGGCGAACATTTATTTTATCCCCACTTGCCATTTATGGGAGCTAACCCTATTAAAAAAATAATTTTATATTAGTATTAAAAGACTATCGTTGTGCAAAATTTCATGCATGTAAGTTTATAACTTTGGGAAGTTATAAGACTGTAAAGGATTCAGACAGACAGACAGACAGACAGATGGACGGACATGGCGAACTTATAAGGGTTCCTTTTAGTACTATGGAACCCTAAAAATAAACGAATGTGATTACCAACTTATTAATATATGAACTGTTTCCACTGTGTTGTGTGTGTATAAATAATGTTTTTGTAAACTTATAGAAGATCAACAGTAACTTAGATGGCCAATCGACCGTCACCATGCTTCTAAGACTGATGCAAGTAACAGAATTATATTATTAACTATTGCTTTTTTTTGCACTTGGACTAATGCTATAATGTAAACTACACCAGGCAAGAACAATAAAATCTGTCTTATTTGCAGTTATTTGTAAACAAATTATTACATTGTTGAAATATCACAGAACATGCAGGTACTACGATTCTATTTTTTTTAAGTAACTGATATTGGTAATTCGATCGTAATGAAAATTAAAGTACATATTCTGTTAGTACTAATTGAAATGTAGAAAACAACTGCAAAAACCTTTAAAAAAAAACGTTTTCATACAAACAAATAATAAAAAAAAACAAATCGTTATTTGAAAAATTAGTACTTTATAAGTTGTCCTTTACTAAATATTGTTGGGTATTAACTTCAATCTCACTTAACCTGTTGACTGTCACTGGATAAATGGAATTCTGTGCCCTGTTTGCCAAACCATTAAATATCTACAAACAGAAATCTTAGTTTTCTATTTTTGTCAAAGTTTGACGTTGCTGGGGCACAGAGCACACTATCGTTAGTTAAGTGCAGATGACTGTGGCGGGCAAAAGGATAATGACTAGAAAAATACCTGACTTGGCGCATGTTTACAAGACTGTCACAGAATCTAATTGGTAACACCATTATACGATGCTGTTGCAATAACTGCAAAAGGGACAGACCAATAAAATGGGTATCCTGTTTATTTACTAATACTAACCCTACTATCTACTACTAAATAAATATTCTAAGCTAACCAATAGCCGCATCATTGTATTATCATTGTTGTTGCGGTACCTGAAACTGTGCCTAGTTTTCTCCAACCCTCCAGTGTTCAAATAAAGCTTAATTCTTCTATGACTGCGCATCCATAATTAGATAAAACAATACGAAAAATTAAAGTTTTTCTCTTCATTCATCAAAGAACCTAAAAAAAAAGCCATTAACACATCTACAGCAAAGTAGGTTTGTTAAAAACCTTTTGTTAAAAATACTTGTGTCGACTTTGTTCGTTTTTTTAATTTCTCAAAATTAAAGCTTATCAGCAGTTGCTGCTTTGCGCTACTTGGTTCCGAAAATCAAAAAATATTTTATTTTCACACGCTTATGTTTGTATACGTAAGTATGTTAAGGTCAATTCTTGCAACTCAATTAGTTCCCCTTGTTCAATTGAGTTGAAATTTTGCATGCCTGTCAAGTTCCGATGACAATACAATATTATGACAGCGAGCTGATCTGATGATGATACAGAAGGTGGAAATCGGAACTCTTCAGTAACTAACATGTACTTTCACCTCCTTTCGGGCGAGCTGTCTTAGAAGAATCACACTGTATGTTGTTCTGAATACTCGCAGTGCAGGAGTTCTATGTAATGGGATTTACTTCCTGTGTTTTGTACAGAAATAACATTAAAACATTATTTCAGAATGAAACCAACAGTAATCAGGACCAGAAACAACTGTCTTTTTGGAAATGATGTAATGAGGAGATTGCGTGTTTGCCTCGCCTACCTATAAAGAAGACCGCTAGCAAACAACTAAGAATGATTCTGTAAAAATTCCATTTAAACTATGTTAGATTTTAAGTTACAATATTATCATCTATAGTAAAATTATTTTATAATGAAACAACTGTCTTATTATTACCTACTTTACGAATTGCACGAAAATCTTAAGAGTATATGCGCCATATACAAAAAAAAATATCCTATAACCTCTCTGAATAATGAAAAAAAAATTGGAGCATAGTACTTATGGCAGTGGTAGATATAAATAGTATCTCAAAAAAATATATTTCTGAATCTGATTTTCAAAAAAAAATCTTTACTGAAGGTAAGTAAACGTCTCTGAGTGCGGCCGTTAGTGTTCTCATGTGTACAGCCTGGACGGCTTGACCGATTTTGAATTGTCGCTATCGTAAAGTCTAACGAGTCTAACCAACGAGAGAAAAAAAAACAGCTTATTTTCTCACTAGTCTGCGGTCACAGATGAATAGAACTAGATACCTAGTCTAGGACGAGCCTAGCGCGCAACACATAAGTTTTATAAGACTTATATAAGACGCCGCCCCAAAAATTGAACCTCAGTTCCGACCACGTGCCAGAGCTGTGCGTGCGTGCGTGCGGCTTACAAAATAAAACGGTTGTTTTATTTTCCTGACAACCAACAGTAAACTAAAATGACTATCTGTGCAGTGAAATTGTGTGGAAAGTCATCCGCGCACTCAAACTACAAAAAAGACGGAATAACTTTTCATCAGTAAGTAAAATAATTCAGTTTTACAAGACATAGCTGAGCTCAGCGTATAATGGACACGTCGTCACTTATCCCTTTTCCTCATTGCGGATATCCCATGCAGTTGTCCCTTTCTGGCGAACGCACGTATAAAGTAGTGTTGTGGCTCATTAAACAAAACGCAGACTTGCATTTTCGATGTTCACCATACCGTAAAGGGATTCGAACACTGATGAATTCTAACTAACTAAACTGTACACTCGGGACCTTCTGCTTGGACTAAACTCGACAAGCAACGAAATCACGATAGAATCGACCGGCAGCATCTAGCATGTGCCTGAGACTGTGGTGAGACTAGAGAAAATAACTTGTTAAGAGCATGTCGGGACATGCTTAGTAGGGTTCCGTAGGTGCGTAGGATCTTTGAAGTTTTTATCCGTTACTAGCTTCTGCCCGCGGCTTCGCCCGCGTTTTTCTGGTAAACAATAATGGCGTTTTTGTCAGTAGACTATAGTATACGTCGTAAGTATTTCAAGGTTATTAGGTGTATGATTCAGTTGTTAATTTCGATACCCGGCTAAATAGATTTTTAGATGATGAATTGAAGTAACTGAGTTGATTCTGGGTAAACTAACATTATTTTTCGGACCTAACAAAACGCGTGATCTCGAGAAAATGTCACATTTTAGAATAACACATTCTATTGAAACGCGCAAAGAAAGCAGGGACCTCGAAAAAAACATTCGACTTTACAGCTCGATCTCGAAAAATCCGCGAGTGCACGAGACTGAGGAAGAATTAGTACTTTAATGGTGTTGTGTAGTAATGTTATGTTAGTGAGTTGAGATTCGAGTGACTGCGATTACTATGGCAGAGCGGAAGTTCGCCATGTAGGTAAGTACCGATGTTGCCCTACTGCCACAGCCTACTGCTTACCCCATCACTACGGAACGTACTAGCTCGGTACAGTGGTGGGCGTAACCTTGATGATAGCCAATGGGAATTATTTGTCACGCTCCGCGCACCCCGTGCTTTCCTCAAACTGTGGCGACTTTTGATCGGACCAAAACCCGCGTGACGAGGTATCTGGTTCATCTGTGTCTGCGGTCCATGTTCTCAGGTCTGTTATCTGCTACCATAGACATTATGCAGTCGGGTCTTTTTGTTTTTCTTCCAATAACAATACTTTTTTGAGAATAAATTTATTTGTGCACAGCATTAGTTTAATAATACAAAATAAAATGCAAGCTAAATAATACAAAAAGCAATAACAATACCACAATGTTATAAATAGGTAACGTAAATAAAAGATACATTTCTAGCTACAATGGATGGTAAAAAAACAATGATGTAAAGAGAACAGAATTGTATCGTTGCATTTGGCAGTAAAAATATGTTTGAAACAAAATGGTACCTAAAGGCCTCGCTACATGGCCTGACCTGACATCGTTTGAAAGAGATGGCTATAATATATATAGGTTTCTGGGGGAGCGAAAGGGAGAAGCTTAACAGTTTGTTTCTTTTGCTCCCGTGAAATTTAAATCTAGCTGTCCCTTTCACACGCTGTCAGGTCAGGCCATGTGTAGACACCCTTATCAACAACCAGCACTATTACTGAAAAGACAACATTGTCATAAATATAGTCAACTGTAAATAAATTGACACTATTTCAATACATATAATGTCCACATTCGAAGCGACTAGACCGGTGTTCAAAAAACAGACAAAAGTTCACTTTGGTTCATTTATTACGTTCACAACAGTTTTATGACAACAATAATAATTGTAAAATTTCAATAGTTTAATAAATTATGTTATAAATAGGCCATTTATGGCAGTGTTACGAATAAATAGTTAGCCACAACTAAGGTACACTCTAAGCTCAGTTATAGTTCACATGATATATATCCACTTTTAAAATTTTATTTCAACAATGACTCAAAATGGAATGATTTACAACTGGAATATATTGATGCTTGGGCCAAAAACTGCAACCGATGGTCCCAATATAAATATGTATATCTGTTGCATTGCAAATTCAATTAAATCTATGGAAATTACATGCATAAATATTATCACACTAATGTTATAAATGCGAAAGTTTGTGTGTTCCCGTTCAAATCAACTCGGCTGAACGGATTTTAATGAATTTTACTATCGAGGTAGCTTATACCCTGGATTAGTAGATAGTCTACTTTTTTACTCTGGAAAAATATATTATGCCTATGGTATAGCGGACGAAACCGCAGGGCGCTGCTAGTTGACCGAGCGAAGCGAAGTTCTCGGAGTCTACGGGAGCAAATCGGCAGTTGTAAGTATATTGTATCACTTTATACAGGGTGGCCCATCGGTAAGTGATCGCCCGAAAACGGCTTATAGTACTCATCATTATGAACCACTTTTACTATGGGACCAATCCTGAAATCGAGAAAAAAAAATCTGCTGTTCCATACATTTTGTCGAGTGTCATTGACATTTTTCTATGGAACAGCAGTTTTTTTAATCAATTTCGGGGTTGGTCCCATAGTAAAAGTTGTTCATAATGATGAGTACTATAAGCCCTTTTCGGGCGGTCACTTGCCGATGGGCGACATTGTGTTAATGATAAAGTGTTGGCTGTTGCTTGTCCGGTAAGCTGGAAGACATCTTGAGCCCGCAATATGAATATACATATAAATACAAAACATATACAACGTAAAATGACACATGAGATTATACAGGTAATTTATTATCAACGAATTAAACTATATCACTAATACGCATTTATATGCTACACTAATCTAGTGATCTAGTGTAAATAACTCTTACACGATTGCAATAAACTTTATTAATTTATAACAGCCGATTTTAAGGCAAGTCTCGTAAAGAAGATAAGAGTATATAGTATATAATTATTATAAAACGTCAACTCCTATAGTAGAAGCAACATTGGTATGTCATGATTACACCATATCTCAGTAAAACAGTCGGAGATAAATGGATCAAAGAATCCAAATAGAGGATTAATCTTTTGACATTTGCTAAAAGACGTTATTGTAAATACCACACATAAATTGTCCCGACTACACTGGGTCAAATAGTAAATAATAATCACAGATTACACCCTATTATAATTGCACACTCAGAACAATCGGATCGCACCAAGCGCATACAAAGTTGTATGATACATTGTAATATTGTAGTTGTATGATACAACTACAATGTTTCACTGTCATTGGTTGATTGTCGGACGCGGTTAAGCGTTACCTTGAAGTTGTCAATGAGAACGCCTTGCCTAAGTCCCCGCAACCCGCGTTTTCCTCGTGCATATATTTCTGCGGTGTAATGCGTTACCTTTTGCGGTAATCTGTGAAAATAATACACGAATAGTTTTCTATAAGGCAGAATATTTTACATATTGTCATAACGTGTTCGATCCGAATCTACATAGACCCATAAACCCACAAAGTTGGCTTCATCTTGCAAATTTCAAAATTACAAAAATTCAATCGAATTGAGAACGTCATCCTTTTTCTGGAAGTCGGTTAAAATTTGGTCTGGACCTAAGGCCAAAATTATAATAAAGTCTACCATTGTCGAGAAATAAATTATATAATTACCATTCGAGATTAGCTAATTATGTATATATACTCGTGTGTGTAATATTCCTCCGCTATAGATCTAAATAGGTACTACAGTGTAACATGAGCTCAAAATTCAGTGACACTTGCTTGATTCTACATCAATTTGAGACCTTATTCCGTCGCAATACGAGTGTTTGGGTTAGTCGGTAGGCGGATCCAAAGCAGCGACTATCGCCTTCATGACAGCCGCGGCGGCGAGCGCGGCGTGCGGCTGCCACTCCTTGCCGCGCGAGCCGTCCTTGTAGTCGGAGATACCTCGAATCAAACGAAAATCCAGCGTTATGACAATATCTATCCAGGGGCCCTAGTCTCGACTTATCGCTACAGCACTTTGCGACCGAATTCGGTCGCTATGACGCAAAAATTCGACTTTGAACACGACTTGTTAACCAAAAAACGCAAACAGCGTTGAATTTAGCATTGTGCGAAAATTCAATGCTATTTTTGCGTTTTTTCGTTAACAATTCGTGGAATACTCACGTTTAACGTGAGTATTCCCGTTTTATTAAAACAAAATGTATCAAAACCACGTCAGTTTTCATAGTAAAACACCATGCAGTTAAAGAAACTAATTTGTAACAAGTTCTTATGGAAAAATATATTTTTCCAGCCAAGCTTTTCTAAAATCCGTTAGTCCAAACTCCGTCATTCTTTATTATTTCTTTCTTTAATGTACTGTTTGTTAGTTACTGGGGAGATCCGTTCTCCACCTTCAGTTTCCATCATCAGATCAGCTAGCTCTCATAATATTGTATTAACATCGGAACTTGACAGGCATGCTAAATTACAACTCATTTGGACATGAGGAACTGGTTTAAAATTCAGTTCATACAAACATTGCAAGTTAAAAAAGCTTGTAAAAATGTGACGTGTGATCTCTTCAGTCTGTATAGTCTGCATAGTGTGATCAGTTATGTTTATCATTGAGATGTATGTTTTTCTGGTTCTATCGTCTAGTATAAGCTAAGAAGGGAAAATATAAATTATATTACGCTCCGCGGTTTTAACCACTATTCTATGGAAACCGATGATTTTTCCGTGATAAAATGTAGCTTAGTGTTAATCGAGGGTATAAGATACCTCCATACCAAATTTCATTCCAATCCGTTCAGCTTTACAGAGTTGAACGGGAACAAACACACTTATAGTTCATTGTTCATAGTATTTATTCATAACAATTAGTTACATGTCAAAAGTAAGAAGTTTAAAAAAAAAATTGCTTTCAATTGTTCAGTCAAATTAATTACAAGTCACATGAAACATATACAAAAATTGTATCAGACGTATACAAATTAAATAATACAACAATTACATAGTCAAGTAAGAAAAAGAGCGACATGTACGATTACTTACATACTTACCTACTTACACAAAATTTCGCATTTATAATATTAGTGTATTTAGGTAAGTAGGGGTTACCTCTGATGTTGAGGAAGCAGTCCTTCCTGTTGCCGACGACGCTGTCGAGCACGGCGTCGAGCTCGCAGTCGTAGGCGCGCGCGCGGTGCAGCGCGGCGAACGCGGCGCGCGCCTCGCCCGCGCACGCGGCGCCGCGCCCGCCCGCCACCGGCGCGCAGTGCACGCGCAGCCCGCCCGCGCTGTCTCTGCAACGCACAAATTCAATACTCCATTAACCCCCGAACACTGAAACGTTTGTTAACTTTGACGACAGATTAAGTCTATTGCTGCCTTTGTCATTTGCTTAGTGCCAGACAAAGGCAGTATTAGAAGTAATCTGTTGTCAAAGTTAACCAACGTCTCAGTATTCGGGGGTAAGTCTTCCACTGATAGCCATGCACTCTGAAAAGGTGGACCTAGGCGTAAGCTTTCAACTGGAGTTCCATTACGTTATCCCGTGAGCCCTTATAAGGACGTAATAAACGCTCTCTCGCTCGCACAATCAACATTTGTATATGATTAAAATTACTGAGGGTGACATTCAAAAATGTTTTTTGATAAGTTTCTTTATTTCATCAGTTGACAAAAATATTTGAATAATATATTTTGGCATACCTTCTACCCGACATCATGTTTTTTTTCTTCAAAATAGCAGCCACTAATAAAACCTATATGAGTCGATATCTGACATTAATACGAACAAGAGTCGTATGAGACAAAATTTACTCAAGCATCACGTAATATATATATAAGAATATATTTCCAAGATATACGCTTGCAAAGTTACTCATTATTTTAAAGTATAACAATATTTTTAGAGCCGATTCATACCTTCAAATAACTTCCGTCAACTTACGGTCGGCGCCATCAGTGTAACTTTGAAAGCGTATATTTTGGAAACGTTACGCTGGAGTAGATTTTGTCTCATACAAACCTTGTTCGTATTAGTGTCAGATACATTCATATAGGTTTTATGAGTGGACACTATATTGAAGAAAAAAAAAAACAAGACGACGGCGAGGAGATATGCCAGGCTTCAAACTAAAATATTCGAGGCCCTTTAGTTTAATCTCGTTATTAATTGAAAACATTAATTTTAAATAAATAGTAATTATGTTGATTGTGCGAGCGAGAGGGCGTGAATTACGTATAGTACGCGTAGATAGATAGATAGAAGACAATAATAGACAGAAGAGTCCCAGAGGGCGCAGTCCGATAAGATGGACCTAAGCATAAGCTTTCGACTAGAGTTCCATCCCATCAGCCCTTAAGAGGGCACTCACCCTGACTCGCTATCTCGTACGCACTTTATAAACATTTTTTAATACAAAAATACCATAAAAGAAATTAAAACAAATGTCTTGTTAATATCTTAGAGTCCAGTTGCCAATATTTTATAACAATTTTCATGTTATTATTTTATGATTCAGGCGAAGGAGAAGGAAAACCCATTTTTTTCTTTTTCCCTTTCCTTAGCCAAATAAAAAAAATTACATGAAAACAATAACAACATTGTTATATAACATTGGCAATTTCCTCTCTGATATTTTTATATTAAAAAATGTTGATAAAGTGCGAGCGAGAACCAGCGCTAGAGCCCTCTTTATGCTTTTTTGGGCATTGTACTCATAAATAACATAATCTGCAGTTGTTCGCGTCAAAACAGAAAAACATGCTTATTTATTTTGAATCTGAAACCCTGAGGAAAATAACAACATACATACACAGAAATACTATAACGTCAATTCAATTTCATTATTACAAGGACTTATATAGAGGAAATTCCCAGGCTTCATTAATAATTCTATAAATGAATCACATTACATATTTTCTATGAATATTATATAAAATTAAACTAAACATTCTAAACATTATGTAAACAATATGCTAATTTGTAACAAATAAGGTAAATATAAATAAATAGGGGGATTTAAGTAAACCACAATAACAGCATAATAATCAAATTATAATATTGCTTTGTTACTAAAATAGAGCTAACAATTCTCAGACCCAGATGAGGTAAAATTGTGATATAGTTTAGCTAGAACACGAACATTATCTTTGATTTGATTGAGCTATATTACCAGGATGAAAAAGTCGTGGTAGCTCAGTGGGAGCACGCTCGCCTCACATTCGTGGGGTCGCGGGTTCGAACCCGGGCAGGGGCACAGCAATGAGTTCTTTGGAACATACGTACGGATGGATATACCACTTTTCAGTGAAGGAAAACATCCTGAGGAAACCTGCATATTTGCCGAGACAAAACTCGATGGCGTATGTGAATCTAACCCAATAATTTATACATGCGAAAGTTTGGATGGATGGATGTATGTTTGTTGCTCAATCACGACAGTACGGCTGAACGGATCTGGATGAAATTTGGCACATAGATAGATTATAGTCTGGAATAGCACATAGGTTACTTTTTATTATTTATTTGTTAAATGTGTAGTTCCTGAGGGATTTTTAACGCGGGTGAAACCGCGGGCGCAGCTAGTTAATGATATATGAATGTTAAGCGATTGTAGCTATAGTTACATCTGATCTCCCTGCGGCGCGGGATGCGAGACCTCTATGTAAGCCCCGTCGCCCACCTCCATGCAGAGGCGGTCGGCGGCGCCCTCTGGCGGCTCCCAGCGCCCGGGGACGTTCCTCAGACGATCCAAACCTGTACACGAAATCACAGAATAAACAATAGTACATGTCCACGGGTAGACTGCAGATAGATAGGTTAACTCTTTATTGTACACACAACATTTTATATACATTTAAAAAGAAGAAGATGCGAGTGGATGACAAAAAAGTTAGAAACTCAGAAGCAGACAAACCGATCTTCCCTCTTTCTCAGTCATTTGCTACGTGTACCACTGGTACTAGAACTCGAAACTAAAAGGCGGACGCTTGATAAGAAGCTTGAGATCTAAGAACACTCACCGTTTACTAAGAGGGCGCTGCTACCCGCCCTCAGGTGGTTCTGGTAGCAGTTAATTAGAACATACCCGGGCCCATGTAGGCATATACATAACCTGTATAATTAATTATATGCGTGCACTGAATCATCTAATAGCATCATTTTAGGAGAGTAGGTACCTTCGCTAACGTACGAGTTCCACTGCGCTTGAGCTTTCGTCAATCGTATGGCGATGTCTTGCAGAAGGTAATTCTCGGGTTTGTATGGCTTCACCTCGAAGTCCCAGCCGCCTTTACTGTTCCGTTCCGCTTTCTCGCAGAACACGTAAACTGATCTAGGAACGGGCAATACCAAAGTAACAATCTTGTAATCGATATTATACGAATAACCCCTTTTCAGATCGATCAGACGTTCATCGAACTGTAGCATGATTCAGATGTTGATTATTTATTTATTTATTGAGATACGGCAACAGTGAACATATTTTACATTCTTGTAATATATTTCTACGTGAGTGGGTACATGGAACTGATATGATCACCCTTTATAGGCATATACAACATTCGCCATAAATAGTGATTAGACAGAGAAATAAAATAATGCAAACTATAAAACTAATGATTATATAAAAGTGTTTTAAATGGTCTAATCCTTTTGGGAACAGAAATGTTCTTGAGCGTCACAGGTGAATAGTGGGCACAAATCTCGAATGCGTAAACTCGTGCGTGCACACGATGCGTCAAACCATTTGTATTTGGTGACAAATTATTCTTACTACTCGTACTTTACCCAAATATCACCGTAATTATGACTAGAAAGGAAATGTGAGCTTGCCGCGGTCTTTCCATGTGCTTAGATAATTGCCCTATATTATATTACTCTTTGGGTAATTGTGACGAAGCAGTCCAAGTTTTTTTACCTATGAAGACGATTCCCGTGACATTGATGACGTGACTATCCAGCTACGCATACTTATTTCAATATTACTTTTAGCATTTTCTCGCTTTTGCTAATGTAGAGAGAGAGACAGAGTGAGAGAGAGAGAGAGAGAACGCGAAAAAAAGTTGAGTAAGGTCTAAAATAAAATGTGACATATAACATGTGCCTTGGTCGTCTAATATTCAGTGCGTTATGAACAGAGAAGACAACTACTTTATGCATACTCACTTATCTGGCAAGTCGGGCGCCGGCGTGGACACGACAACGTCGCCCAGTCGGACGTGCCTCGAGTAGTCTGTGTAGTGAGGAACGCCTCCACCCACACCTACCAGGAACACATACTCCACCTGACAAACAAGTATACCTCTTTAGCTATACATAATACTGTTTCTTTTAGGTTTCTATGTTTTTTTGGCCCTAAATAGATAGGACATCCAGACAGATGGCATAGAGTTTGCAATAGTAGGTTTTGGGTACGAGACCCTATACAATAAAGACGTTCAGCGTCTGTGTAACGCCGCGTTTGCATTGCTGGAAACGCGCTACTAATGCCGCGTAATAACCGGTCCATGGGCCTTATCCCGTAACTCTGGTGGCAATGGTCATCGCGTGCCGTCCCACTCGCGCCAACTTACTCGCACCATGCGAGCGAAGGATAGCAAACGAAGACCATCGCCACCAGAGTTACGGGATAAGACCCCATGACAGCGTTTGCGAATTTACAGAAATCGCAAGGAAACTATATCTATCAAAATACAGCTTAATTATCAAATCTGCGAACATTCCAAATAGGTACCTAATTAAAATTATAGACAATGACTAGAGCACGCGTATATGTTTTGCGGCCTGCGGCTAAATGACTCACTATAGGTACAGAGGTTAACGCCTACTAACGCATAAAAATGCGTAGATATTCATCGTGACGTGACTGAAGTAGTCGATATTTTGATACCTCATTTGCCTTTGCTAAAGTGGACCGCGGGTTTCTTCCTGTTTTCACTGGTACGTGGCGTTACAGATATTATTTAGAGAACTCATACAACTATATACAACTTTTTGTCAGTTTTGTTTTAATTTCATGGAACTTAATTTACTAACGTGTGCTCGTAATGTCGGATACTTCCGTGTTTGTAATTCTATGCTGCCGACTACAGATGACAGATCATGAAACAGTGTCAATGCTACGTTACTTTCCATAACAAAATAAACTGATATTTTAATATTTTTTTATTGTATTCGTAACGCTTTGAATTATATAAAAACTCCAGTTGCCACGCGATCTCGGAGCATTTCCAATTCAATCCAATCCACCACAAACACAATGATATGTCTAAAATTAAATCAAGCATCTGGCGAGTCATAACATTATAACTGCTTACCTTCTGGTATGTACTATGCAACATTATTTTGATATACCGGGAGAGCTAAATTCGTCCAAGCATAAGAACCAAACGCCAGTCCTGTGTATCATGGCTATTTCACGGTTGGATACGAAACGGAGCCAACACAAGGGCATCCATAATCGAATCGTCAAGAGGCTAATTCGAGACAAAGATAGCTCTATACATTTTCTCGTGCAGATAAAAAGAGATGGCTTAAGCAGTCGCTAGTCAAGAAACTATACTAGGAAATCAAGCATTTTTGTTCCGTGGTGCTACGGTATTCTATAAATTGTTTATACCTCACTATTAGACTAATAAATACTTGAACATGTACTAGGGATTCAGAGAACTAGAGAAGTTATCATAGTTTCTTTTTGAACTATACTAGACGATAGAACAAAAAAAAAGTCGCGATATAAGATCTCGAATCTACACCAACTAAACTAATGAGGGGCACAGAATAGAAAAATCGCTTTGTGGCAAGCTCTATACCGTTTACCTATTTTTAAGCTAACTATGCTTGGGCATCGTTACCCTACTATTGTCGTCTGCACTAGTAGAGACGCTGGTTTTTTTCTTTTGTGCGTTTCCCTTATAATTCAAGCAATTTGTAGGCTGCCTTCAATACAGTTATGGCATTAAAAGTATGCATCAATCGTTAGGAAAAAAAAACCAGCAAGGATGCGACGATGGGAAGAAAACCACTTTATTAAGTACCTATTAGGTAATTGCAGTTGGAGCGAGATGCACTATCTAGCCATTGTCAATGATGCAATTTTGATCTGCTCGACAGATACTTACGTTGTTTTTCCTTTAATTTTAATCTTCGTAGATTTATCTCTAATACACAAACCTGGCAAGAAATAATGTTTTAGTTTAGAACTTCAACGGACTTTGAATCTACTGGATGAGCCAAATGTGCATTCAGCCTTATGAATTTCTAAATCAATCAGATTAACAGTAGTCCGTGAAACCGATACAAAAATAGAAGGAGTTTTATTAGCAACCGATTGGCATTCCGAATTCCAACACCGTATGTAAGTATAGGTTTGAAATTCTTATAATGTTTCCACTATTTAGCACTTAATAGTGTGCTTTACCAATTGGGTTTATTTTGTTTCTCATTACACTCAGTGGATCGTTATTTTTAAATTAACGATGGGCTGGTTAAATCGGATACATGGGATGTAGTTTCATTGCGAAATATTGCATAGATTTTTATGTAAATTATCAAAGGCATAGGCAAATATTAATAACGACGTACGCATTAAAATGCAGGGATGTTAAGTAGGTCAGTGTGTCTCCAAAACACTGACCTACTGAATGTTCCTACATTTCAAGAATAAATGACGCTAGTCCATCGCAAAATAGGCATTACTTGGATCCTGATTCACGTGCGCAGGTTGAAGTGCAATTTAAATGTTTCCTAATGTTAACCACAATGAGAATGAAATGACGTTTATTAGCAGGTGGCAATAACTGGGGAGGAACCCCCAAATGTATAACGCAAATTACGATAGGTACCTGGCACGGGCGAGGAATGGTATGCAGACCTTCGACTGTATTACTCACTTTGATATGAAACTGACCGTAATTCTAAGCAACAATCATCTTGCCTTTATCCCGATAAGTGTAGTTGTCACAGCGCGTTTCTATTCTCCTGTGTAACGGCCATTACTTCAAACACTTTCCATAGTTCATCCACATGTTTCGGGCCTTCCTTGGGCTCTCTTAGGTATATGACTAATCGACTTTTCTCGCTTGTCATTGCGTGTCTAATACCCCTAACACTCTTAGGAATGTATACTAACTCACTAAGTACAAAAATACCTATTTGTGAGCCGATAATTTGACAAACCTTTTGGAAGATTCCAAGGAGCCTGGTAGTGGTGTTGCCGGCAGCAGTCATTGCTTCTCTCGTTCGTCCCACCGATGGCAGCTTAGTTGTAACCACACGATGGGCGCCAATCGTTCCCAGGGTGTAAACATTCGATTCACCTGAAATTGATAAAATGTTACTTGTACTTGTCTTAATTTTTACAATGCAAATGTAGGCGGTGAAAATTTGTTGAAAATGTTGAAGAAAAATTTGAACATCAGTTCAAAATCATGAGCGGCAATGCACTGCGCTCGTAAAATGTTGTACTACGTGAGTTGTTGTTGTTGTATTAGATGTTTAATCTCTTTATCCCAGTAATTACGCTGGTAGCATTGCCTTTCAATCCGGAACAATGTAATGTTTGCACACTACTGCTTGGCGGTTGAATAACTGGCAAATGATGAGCATGATGATATCATCTAATATGCCCGTCGTTTTACTGAACACCTATTTACATATAATATTTCTAGGTACTAAACCCAACCATATAAGGACGATAAGGTCAATAAACATTTAGGTATTGCTGTAAACGGTATGCGTACAGTGATTTATGTAATTACTATACAATACTTTTTCCTCCAATAGAACTCATTTACGACGTCGAATAATTAAACAACATTAATGAAGTATGTTCATTCATAAAGCTGGAAGGGGTTTCCCTATGAATGATTATCCCGTTCTATCCATTGTACGTATATAGGAATAAGTTCTCCCTGTCTCATTCATTCATCATCACTGTGATGGCGTTAGTTTAATTGAATACTTACCTTAATGAGTCAGATTAATGCATTTATAATAAAACGACCACAGTGACCGCCACTTAGTGTCAACTAACTGTTAATTGGTATAGACCTCATATTGGGGCTACCAGTATTGAGTTCTAATATACAGTAAGGTTAACCGAAATCATAACAATTTATCATTCACAATAACAATTAACATCGTGACACATATAAAACACACGTTCAGTTAAATTAAGTATTATATTCAAAATGGATTTTCTTGTGTTACTTTCTGTGTTGGCGATAACGGAGACTATAGTGTTAGCACGTCCGGGCGATACGGATTTGAGAACAAAGAGGTGAGCGCACTTTCTTACTAAAACAGACTACCTATTTAAGATAAAGTCATATACCATATAGCATTTAAAGTTTACTTTAATTAATAAAAAGTTCAAGTTTGATTTTTCCACGATTATTTTGTGCCAAGTGTTGCGCACATTATACTACTACTCCCATATATAATATTTATTTTTATTTATTTATTTTCGGAAAACAAACAGTGTTATCTTAGCTAGCTTATTAATTAAAATATTTCTAAACACCATTTATTAGCTTTCGCATTTTGAATCTAGAATAACAAATTTACTTTAAACTAAATTAAACTTAGCTTGTTTGCCACAAAAATATAAAAGAGAAATATCTTAAGATCCTTAAGGGAAGTATTAAAACTCGAGAGTTAGGAAGTACCGTCAAACCAATTTCTAGAAATGTGTATCTATATTGTCATAGTATATGACTATTGCCATAAAAAAAAAAAAAAAAAAACAGAACAAAGTAGACTAAATTAAATTATAAAAGAAAAAGAAAAATACAAACATCTTATAAGAAACCTGGTTTTTTTTTAGATCAGCAATGGAGGATTCTACCAAAATTAAATTCCCGACGAAATTAAAAAACGGATTCATTGTGACCATAAATGGAACCCTCGATACCAATAGTGAAACGTAAGTTCTTAATTTAGTTGCTTCGATTGAATCTCGTCGGCCTCAAGGCCTCTGTGAATAATTAGTTAACAACGCTGACGTTGTAATAAGCTGCATATGAACCTCAGCATTAATTCTATGGTGCATTTACACTGCTAATTATAGGAGAAAGTGTGGAGCGCTTCTTGGATTTGGTGGACTATAATAGCAATGAATTTAGTAGGAATTTTAGGCTTTTATTTATTTAGGTAACCAGTTTGTGAGAAACACATTATCCAATCTGAATTTTACTACATATTCTAGGTTCGAAGTTGTTTTTCCATCGCACAACCGGAAGGAGAATGACCAATGCAGAATAAAATACGATTTCAAAACGAGCATGCTTGATATTTTCCCTGAGCATCCGGGTTGGAAACCCGAAACATACCAGCTGTTTAATCAAGAAGGTGAGCTATTCTAAACTGTTCAAACTAAAAATAAACCTTTAAAATAACAAAATAAACAGTCGTATTCTTTGCTCCTTGTAAGAAATTAAAAGGCAAGGCAAGGATACCTCAATCCAACTCATGAATATTAAATACTGTCTTTTAGATGACACTGATAACTTATATATTTAGATTATTTGGCCAAATAAATCACTGCTGGGTAAAGATCCCCTTCCAAACTAAGCTATCACCAGCCAGATGCAATCAGTCAATCTGGAAACTCTAGAGGTGATTACGCCAGGGCGTAGCTGGACCTGCCTTGGCTCTTTCGTCCGTTATTAGGCACCTACTGGATTATGTCTGTCTTTCTCAATTACTAACTGTGCTTTTATTATGTTTCAGAACACCCAACCTTCCCAACCTTCTCAATAAGGCTACAGGCATGGACCATAAACGATGCGCACATGTTCAAACTGTTTTTTGAAGGCAACAACGGCGGTGACTCTTCTCTAATGACATGTGACCTTGCGAGGTTTGATGATTTTGAAATCATAGACTTCAAAAAGGGTTTACACGGCATCACAAGTTTCTTTGTTGAATTCTAGAAAAATAACTAACGTAGCTTAGTGGAATTTGCTCAACTCATCAAGTGCCGTGGTATTTTCGGGAAAAAAAAATTCAAAGTTATGCGACTACAGTGCTGCTTTTGAGGAACACGGACAAGATGATTTGAGCAAACAAATAATTCTTCATTTTAAATAATTAAGTAGGTAATTGTTAATATTTTGATTAGTTTTGTAAACAGATTACGGAAGATCTCTCTCGACACCTAATGTCAAAGGATACTAGAATACTATAAGCATGCATTTGCATTTCTATCATTAGGATTAATGTCGTCAAGTTAGTGAATCCTTCCAAGTATTTGTTTTAGGTAACGCTACGATTCTAGTCATTGAATTTATTAATTTATTGTATAAAACGGCTGGCACCGTATATATTTAAACATTTTATTTGTGTAAGTAGTATTTATTCGGTATAGATGTACATAAATAAATGACGAGCGGTTTAGCAAAACTCCTGGTATTTTTATTTTTTAGAAGGTTAATCACAGAATACAGAATACAGAATACAGAAATATTTAATCTGATTTTGAACGCTGATCATTTCTAAAATTTACTTAAAGATCGGTTGCTACATCTATTCGATAAAATAAGATATCGTCGGCTAGCAAATAAGACCGCTCAAATCGATAGTTGCCAAATTGACAAGTGTCAATTGGTAACAATTGACACTTATATCTGTAGCACTGCCAAATTCGACTCGAGCTGTTTTGTATGCTAGCCGACGAACAATTGTTTTACATTATACAAGAACACATACACTAAGTATGGTTTTTGTTGTTTTGTCCCAAGCGCGTTTTGAAAAAATAAACAGAGTAACAATGTTTTGTGTATCCAATGTTTCGGGAAAATAAGAGCTGGAGACGTTTGATCAGATCGAGATGATCAGTGTTTGAAAAACTGGTTGTAAAATCGATAATTTTATCTCTATCGCGGGTACTTCACTACCTGTGTCGCAGCACTATCAAAAACCAATCTTTACGTATGTGACTACTGCGCAAACACATACATGTTTAAACCGTTAGTCACTATCGTTACAATTGGCATGAGCAGAGTGCCTTTACCCCTTTACTAGGTTACGATCACGACAGAAGCTCATATGTGTCGCAACCGTGAAGTCACGTCTTAAAAACGTATTAGGTATACTTATAGTGATATTAGTTTCGATGGACACGTAACCGACCATGGACCCTATTCGGAGAAATGACATTTTATCTCGGTCACTGTCTCTCTAATTTAGAATTTAATGGGAGTGAGAGTGACCGAGATAAAATGTCATTTCTCCGAATAGGGTCCCAGGGCAATTACCTATATTGTTACTAACGTACGAAATACGTGCAACATTATATCATGGAATTTGTATCATATTCATGATAAAGTTGGATTTTTGGTGTCACACGAGGACTGCACACTGCGGTCTACAACTTTCCCGCGGCTCTTCGTGATATCTAATCTGATGTTGTTAATTGACTCATCCGATAGGTAATCTATCTGTACACTACAACTGCACCCGAGACAATAATAATCTACTGCTCGAAGGGCGTGTTCGAAGTTGGTAATATTATATGTATTATAATATGTATACTCTTACCAACTTAGAACAAGAACCAACTTACAACAGTAACGCGCGTTTTGAACTGTCCAAAAGAAAGGCACTACCTTCTTAAATCGGCAGTATAGGCAAAGGGTTAATTAATTTTATTCCCAGAATGGGAAGCTATTCGTAGCACAGGCTATAACGAGCTCAGCAACTACTTTGACCCATTGAGACCCAGACAGCGGGGTCAATTTAGCTTCAACTGACTGACATCGAACGCGAGTGGCGAGATCGTGGTAATTGACTCTTATCATATTAATATCCCATTCTTAGTTTTAGCAAATAAAAAGCTGGGTACTGACATTGCGAGGCTGGCATGCGAGGCGTGCCTCGTAAGCGAATGCATCGCGAGCCAATTTTAACGTGTATGTATACATACAGTCACGCTAGTACGGCTTGCGCGATCCGACTTCCTGTCGGTAAAGTTCCAAGTGGTGGTAATCAAAAGGCGCTAATTGTGAGCCAGTCAGGTATAAAGGACGCATGTGTCCTCGCGACATACAAGATAAAGAAGAACTTCGTAATCTAGTGACATTACTTATAATGACGGCTCGCAGGCTCGGCCTGGCTCGTGTTGATTGTGTAGGTGGAAATTGAGCGCACCGCCAGGCTGTATCTCGACTGACTGCCGGCGTGCATATCTGATGAGCAATTTCGCGAGCCGGCCTCGGAATGTCGATTGTCGACACCCAGCTTAAGTCTAGTATATTCTTTCTCATTGAACTTTTCTTCTCCGTGAAACGTACATGAGGTGACGCCATACTACATTGCGATGCCGCATTTATTTGTAGGAACTACCTTGATGTCCCCTTCCTAAAGGGGACATCAAGGTAGTTCAGGACATCAAAAATTGTGTCTCGTTAAAGTCTCCTTTCTTGACACCACAAAAGTTCATTGAGGTAAAAGGTACCTATGCTCCTTTTTTTGTCTCATCAAGATTTATTCCGCAATGAATACTTAAAATAGTTACAAGTACACAGAAACACGAGTTGTTCAGTGTGTTCAATTCAATTAATTTATTCTCAAATATGGGTAGACACTGTAGTGTACTCCTAGCGGAAAAGTGTCGAATTTCAGGATTTGAATGGTGTAGATATTTAGTGCATGAGCTAGGAGAACGTTCTCCTGGCGGAAATTGTTTTTCGCAAATATCTCAATAACGGCTGGACGCACAAATTTGAAATTGCCATACATATTTACACGGCCTCATGCACTAAAAATATACACCTTTCAAATCCTGAAATTCGACACTTTTCCGCTAGGAGTACGCACACCACACTACGTGCTGTATGAATATCATGTAGAAGTACAATATAAATTATATATTATTAATAATACAATAACAGCAAATTAAATTATCCTAAACCATTCCAAAACCATACTCAAGAATTTTCCTCAGAAAGTCAAAACATGTTCGTTTTGTTTCTCGGAAATAAAGAAGGTAAAGCTATCTATAGTTAAAAGATTAGGTTCGAAGATAACGGAACATTGTTTACAATCGTTACATTTTATCGACCAGTTGTGCCTCGCCTCTCATACAAAAAATATTTCATTGTGTTTATTGAAATTTAACAATTCCTAGGTATGAAGAAAAACAAAAAACTCACGGTTGCTACAGCTGCCAGTTTTGTAACGTAAGTGGTTACAAGTTGTTGTAATCCTGGCTAATTTATATTAAATTCCTTTCTTACGAATAATTTGATCACCCTTTCTCGGCGAGATTCGCGCAATAGTATCTTCCGTTGGACTGCGAGTATAGTTGGAGCTTTGTTTAGATTTGCAGTCTAGTTTTTGCATGTAAGTCGGTGGAATAAAGGCCGCGTTCTTAAAAATTAATATAGTTCAATTAGACCAACTATTCTAGTCGCTTTGAAATACCTAACTTATTTAATCAGTGTCAGTGTAATCAGGCAGTGTCTTATGTAGTCTCAGAGAGTTCTCACGTTTGGCTATCGATCGTAAAGCACATAATAGTGAAGCGAAGCAACTGTACTGTCACAGTTTGTCTAATGTTTCATACATAAGTAATGTAGGTGAGTATGTGTATTTTCTTAGCCTGATTCAAATCCTTGTTTTTTTTTTTTCATTTTTATCAAAAATCAAACTTTTTCACAGTGTCGTTTACTAAATTGCATATTATGTACTTACTTCGTGACCCACAAGACAGTCCCTTTACCCTTATTAGCTTTGCTTGTAAGCGTGACCAAAAATCGGAGAGTTCACAATGCTGGAAACATACATAGTCGCGAACGAGTGAACACTAGCGCGGCTATGTAGGACAGACAACTGGCGACTCTATTAAAATAACGAAGTTCTAAGAGTACTATTCTACGGTTTGAATAAAGTAACTACCAAAATACAAGAGAAACAAAGTTCATTTTGTCAGAGGAGGCTACGTATTCAATGGCCGTGAACGCGGGAATGCGTGTTTGTTTTCATCTTACGTCACCTCAACCAATCTCAGGCTCCATCGTACAAAATGCCTTTAGTTACCGAGACGTGTCTATCGATACCGACCGCTACCTGCGCGAGCGCCGATTATACGGTTCCCTACGTGGTTTGAGTAAAAGTGCATCGAAATATAAGAAAAATATGTTGAAGGCTTGTTGGGATTGCTTAGCAGGGTACGATTTGATTAGGTCAGATTCTATTAGCAGATAAGCGATAAGATGTTGTAAAGTTGTCGTGAGTTTCCTAGTGGTAAGAATTTCCATGGGGAAACATGTTTTATTGGTATGTACTTAAGGCATGCGGCATGATTGTGGTGAGAAGACGCGCGCCGCCGCACCGACGCGACGTGATGTAGGTGTGCGGCGGTGTGACGATGTTGTATTCTACGTTATATATTGTGCCTATTATTGGTGAGGAATCGAGAGGTATTTTAGCGCTGGGATTAGCCTAGCTTGTGACGCTTGTTGCCTGTCATGTAACAGCTTTATTTATTTTGTTGTGAAATAGCTACATATATGTGTGCAATCGACATTGTGATATCGTTCATGATATGAATTAGCAATGCCTAATGAAGCGCGGAGCCGGGAGCGCAATGCGCACTATTATTTTACTTTCTCTATGAAAATCGTAGTCAAGACAACGTCACTGTCAGTGTCATATCATTAAGTCGCGAACAGCTGAGAGAAATGTCATTCCAATGTCAATATCTTATAATAAAGTTCAAGTTCATTAAAATCATGTTATCATGCACAAAAAATTCAAGAAAACTGTAAAAAGTTATATTTTACGAGTTAACTATACTTATGACTTGTGGTAAACTAAATGTTTGATACACAGGTGAACAAAATTGAGTTGATTTATTTTGCCAAAATTTGTGCAATCGGGCCATAGGTTATGTTATTTTTCCGATTTGGTTAACTTAAAATGTTGCACACACTTTGTTTTTTTAGTTACCTACTTGATAACATTTTGATGATTTATTTATTTATTGAGATACGCCAACAGTGAACATATTTTTCATTCTTATAATATATTTCTACGTGAGTACATGAAACTGATATGATCACCCTTTATAGGCATATACAACATTCGCCATAAATATTATGCCATAATGATTTAAAAACCAGGTAAAACTAAACAGTGGTTTGGTGTAGATAATATCTCGTGTAAACAGTAGATCAATTAATTACCTACTTCACAGCGTCATTTATTTTGCCAGTTGTTAAGTTTTTTGATGGTAACTAAAAAAAATGGTTTATGAAAATATGTTTATTTTTTAATAAACCACAATGGCACACAGGCAAGAGGAGATCGTGGGCAAATACCCTACTATCTCCAAAACCATGCAATCACCCACCAAATCAGACCAGTCACCTTATTTAGTAAAAAAAAAACTACTTGAAAATGGAAATATTCAAAGGAAAAATTTGTGGGACTAATACCTATAGTGAGATACTTATGCTTCCTACTATTTGTGGTCATACTTCATCCAGGTTATTGTCATTTAAACAATATAAATTAATGAACAAACTTTAATATGTTCATTCTGAATTTTCTGTCCATAGCAACAATGCGGTCTTTAAGTTTTGTGCTTTATTTTTATTGGATAATTTCCTGTTGTTATAGTGACCAGCAGAGACAAGGTGAAGACCGTTACAGTGTGCATATGAACGGACGTTCCAACGCTCCACCGTGGCCATCATCAAATGCACAAAACGGTAAAATGTTTGCAGTACCCACACAACTAAAGGAGGACGATGAGATTATTATCAGGGGAAACATGACCGATGGAATGTAAGTTAATCAAATTGCACTATCTTTATGAAATGGAAAGAGGCCCATTCCGGAGAGCAAGCTGGGGAAAACACTGTCAAAGCAATGTAAATTTAACAAATTTTAACATTTTAAATTAATTAAATTATCTTAATATACAAAAGGCTATATATGTATGTATATTCCCTATAGAGTCCAAAACGGCTGGACCGATTTTGATTAAATTTTCAGATTAGCCCAATGGATGAGCCTGTGAAGTTTGGTAAACTCCTAAACAGATCATGATTAAGTATATTTGACAAGGAAATTATAATTGTTTGCATTATGAGAATGGAATTGGCATGTGACACTTTTTATACTAGATAAGGCAGGACAGCCGGATAATTGTCATAAATTCAAGTAAATACATTATGAGGAGAATATTTCTAAATTGTACATTATTTCATTTACAGGTTAGATATTGCACTAACACCAGATGGTAACCAATTGAACATTGTATCCCAAATTAATATTGTCTATCCAGACAATCAACCTCATGATCAGATAACATTAAGAAATGTAAGAAATGGGAATAGCAGCAATGTTACAGAGTACAAAGCAACTGATTATTTTACTGGTAAGTATTTTTTTCTGTCATTAGTATTTCTAATTCTATGTGGGGGTGATAAGACCTGCACTGACGTACAGCTTAGGGTGTTTTGTGCATTTCGCACGTTTGATGATGACGATGATCATCGTTTTTATGCAAACTACTAATATTATTAAAAGAGAAACAAAATGCCCGACTGCAAAATGTAGGCTATGTCACTCCGGACGTAAAGAGGAACCTCACTCGTCAAAATCGGTCAAGATGTTTAAGTTACAGGAGGTAATATAGGAACACACACATACACTCCGAAAACATTACCATCGTTCTTGGGCAGCCGGGTAAAAAACAAAATCTGGCATTGCACTACCTTACGTAACTATCCGCCATTATATTGTGGAACGTCATATTTGTCTAATGCATATACATAGAATACCAACTAAATAATATATGGTCTAACGTTTCGAGTTACGTACGCCACTCTTGCTTATGAACGATGATGGTGTACGCTGACAACGTGACCCTATATGCCATACCTCGAAAAGTATTTTACCGATATTTATACCATGGTATTTACTATTTTTATTTTTAAAAAACCGTCCTTTTTAAAGCTGTTTTACTCCTTTCTCTTACAGACGCAACTTTTGATGTTCGATTTATTATAACGCCAAATGCCATAAGGATATCAATAGGAGAAACATATTTGGAATCCGTGCCGCTCGAACATAACACGGATGACATACGATTCATATCTGTTAGAGGACAGGTAAAGGAACTGAACTTTAGATTTAATGCATATTGAGAAACTATAAGATGTACATAATTGTGAAGCTATGCATACACATATTATTTATATGATACTAGTAAGTACATAAAATATATGATAATGGTAGGAAATAAATTGATTTGCACCATCAGGTTTGCAAATCAAGCTACAAACAACAATGTAACTTAGGGCACAGAAATGGTAATTTTATGGTTTTGTCGGCAGAACCTGTATACTTAGAATGTGGTGCCAGATCAGTCCCGCCGGAGCTATTCGGAAAGGGTTCAACGCAAATCTACTCTCTGTATCTATTGTCTTGACTGTAAATGACGCAGTCGAAAGGCGTCGAATCATCGTTTTTAGCTTCCACTCGGAATCGAAACCTTTCCGTTTGAGCTAAAAATATCTTGAATATTATACTTTCTAGTTGAAGCAAATACTTTATATTTTACCCTCTTATTTATGTGCTCGATAAGCTACTCTGTGCTATTAAATGATCAGTCAACTTCTCGCTGACGAGAAGTGTCTCGCGTGAAAGCGAGTGTTTTCTGTTTTATGGAACGGATTACATCGCAGATGCCATAAACCCTAGAAGTCAAGTTAGAACAGATTAGCTTATCGAGTGTTGGATAAGAGGACAAATGTGTGAGTTAATTATTGCAAAATTGTGCCTTAAATTACGTAAGCAGTATAATTTAGTTGTCCCACCACCACAGTGCATTATGTATTGTTGTGTCTACACTCGTGCGTTTTCAGATTCAACTTGCGTCTTCAAATGTTCATTCATCCTGCGTTTGGCGCATACAATATTGAACGTCATAAGATGCATTCATGCTATAGTGTTGGCATTTTACTAGATTTAGCGCACGTGCTATGGCATTTCAGGCATGCGTCCGAAGAAGTATCTAGTTGAAGATGAAAACGCACGAATGTGGGCATATAGTTTATGTTCGTCATTTTTGCTATATATACACGTTGATAGGCGAGACGACCAAGTTATTCGCTTGAAAGGCGTCATGCCGTTCCATAACAGTTGTAATGCTAGCCCGAGTTTTAAACTTCGTTATAGCTCAAGACTCTGCTTTGCAATCCACTGTGGCATCACCCTCAGATATTATTAGCTTGTTTTACCAGTATTCTAGTTTATACGATTATACCTAGTCTCACCGTTATTATTCAATGACCCAATAGCCTTTAAATAGCAGCTGCATAATTTATATTTTTCTATTAAGCATTTATTTCTAGTTTAAGTAGATTGTAATGTCATATTCGTTTAATAATCTCTACAAACCGGTCCTCTTGTTCAGAAGTGCTTGATAAGCTAATTGTGTGTTCTGAAATGACTCGTCAACATTTCGGCCACGAGATATGTCACGCGTGAAAGCGAGACAAGTTTTAGAAAAAGAGCTAATAGTGTTTATTTATTAGTAAGGCGTTTTTATAATATATCCAAAACTGTAAACAAAAATGGTAGACATACATCCAATAACAAGTTCTGTGTTATGCAATTGCCTTGTCTATGGTTCCCATTTTTTATTACGCTAAATGAATGTACATGTTTTGGATTAGTTTGAAAAAATAAGCAAACCACATATTTTTAGTTGTACGAGATTCTCGCATTCCTATTGTGATGCTAGCAAGAATTTCTTCTCATTTGTTACAAAGATTAAGCTAATAAAAGTATTTTGTAATAAATATTATGACGATCTACCCCCGAATACTGAAACGTTTGTTAACTTTGACGACAGATTAAGTCTATTGCTGCCTTTGTCATTTGCTTAGTGCCAGACAAAGGCAGTATTAGAAATAATCTGTTGTCAAAGTTAACGAACGTTTCAGTATTCGGGGGTTATTAATTAAATTTTTGAATTCTCAGCAGTGACTTAGTTTGTATGTATAAGTGTGTATGTAATTGAGTATTTTTGTGTTAACAGTATTATGTTATTGACATAATTATAGAATTAATATAATTTTTAAATATGTTTTGTTGTTTAGCAAACCCACCATTAGATCGAAGTCCACATGTGTGAACAGTGGAAATCCGTAATTACAAAATAAGTATTAGGTACGTCGTATTTGCTCGACTGCCCAGAAGGAAGGTAATGTTTTTCGCGTGCATGGTATGTGATGTTTGTTTATTTCTATTTGACCTCTTACCACCTAACTTGACTTGACAGATTTTGGATTGGGACGTGTCGTTTGATTCGTCTTTCTATCCGGATTATCATAGGCTATATTTTGTAGTCGCGCGGCTATTGTGTTTTTCTTTCAATCAAGATATCTCAAAAAATATGTCAAAGTAAATCTGTAAGAAATCGCTTTAAAGGCCCGCTTCCTGACCTCCCATATCTCTTACGCACCTATTTTTTTTATATAAAAATTACAGAGTGGGAATTAAAAAAAAAGATTAATTAATATTGTGATTATTTTTTTCCCCCATGTTTTATATACAAAAAAATATTGATAAAGAGCGAACGAGATAGTTGAATCATGGGACCCGGTCCGTAAGCGATAACACCGGCAATATAACCCATAGTCTAACGTTCTTTACTACGGTGTCTGCTTTTCTATAGTTTGTAATTTAGAGTTATCTTTCTAAGGTTCACGAATACTGTGTAAAAGTAATTCAATAAAAAAATGGCCGCAAAAATACGTTGTTCCTCGAATAAGATAAAGGTTATATCAAATAGTAACTTTAAGCAACAAATTATACGGTATATTTTATTTAAAAGAAAATAATTAATTTGTCGGGCAGATTACGACAATATTTTTAATTTTTAATTTAGTCGAATAACTAAATCCATAGCGCAACAAGTTAAGATAACATCACACTATTAACTTATAGCATAGAAAAATTATACGACAAGAATGACAATCTCATACAAAAAACAGCGTAAAACTAGGTGCTTACGTATTTACTCAGCTAATGTTCAAACCGATTAAGAGCCGATGAAAATATGGTAAATAAACAAACATACAATTTTAAGATTAGTTCAAATTAGATTGCAATATACGACGTAAAAAAATATGTTATCAAAAATAATGTTTTCAACGTCATCTTCGAGAAGTTTATTGCAAATAAAATATAAAACCAATAATTTTACTGATATTACATACAAATTACAAGTAGCGTTTTTTCTCCGCGCCTTTACGAATGAGTTAGCTTGGGCTTCTATTTCAAGTCAAAAATAAATTGTTACGATCATGTCGCAGTTTAAAGCACTACCGACATCTTAAGTCCTTATTCGTTACTACAGTCGGGTTACGCATCTTTCTATGGCCATTGGCACTCTTCTTTACTTAATTTCTCTATGCTTATAATAACTTAATTTATATTATTTAGTTTTTAAGAATACAATTTGCTAATATTATATTATTTGTCTTGTTAAATTGTATTTTATTTTAATCCTGACCCGTATCTCGTTAGGGCAGTTCGAACACTACATTGTAAGTTTAAGAGTAGTTCAACAGTTTTAGTCTTCAACCCTCCTCTTAAGACTAGTCTTCTGCGAACAGTAGACCTCTAGACCTCAGTAGACCTCTAAAAAAATCTATGAAATTGTAAAATTGCGATTGTGCAATAAAAATTGTGCTTTTTACACAATCGCAATTTCACAAAGTCATAGATTTTTTTTAGAATTATAATCATATCCATATCTTAACAACCTCTTCACCGATATTGTTCATATTCAGTATTCTTGCTTAGTATGAAGTGCTGAATGTGTATGCCAAATATTATCAAAATCAGCCGGTAAATGGCGCCGCAGCAAGCCTCCCCCCTTTTGGGCGGAAGAACCCCACAAATCAAAATTTGCCGAAGACAAAAAAAAACTACAAAATTGTAGAACTTATATACCAAGTTTCGTCAAGATTGGTTGAAAAATACGACCTGTACGCGAATGTCAAAATAAGGACAGATGAAATCATATTTTGCCAGTTAAAACAAAGACTTTCGTTCGCTTCGCTCACTCGGTCAATTGCGCTAAACAAGAAACTATAGGTGGAGACTGCACTCTGAATACCAATTTGAAACAAATACCTACATATTGCTATCTCTCTTTCTCATTACTTAGAGAGGTCGGATCACAGCGAGGTCAGACCTCTCTTTTTCCACGATAGGAGAGCGTGATGGCAATAGTTAGGTATTTGCTTGAAGTAGTGAATCAGTAGAAACTTTTTAGGGGTATTTCAATCTCAAAAAAACGCGAGCAATTAAAAATCGCGGAGCGCAGCGAAAGTGGTGCAAAAAGTTCCTACTCATTATTTCCTTATATGTGCATATGAAATCACAGCTCAACTAAAACACAATTATGCAGTTAAAACTAATTAGTTATGTAATAATTACTGTGCGAATCCAATGATTAGGTACCTAATGGGATTTCCTCTGACGTTAAGAATTTGTTTAGGTACCTAGTTATAGTCATAGTGGAGTTATATTGTGTCTGCGATGTACAAGGCGTACTTACCGCACGCGCTTCGTGATACACAAACATAGGGAAGAATATTCGTACGAACACAATAGTTACCATATAGGCCGAATGACTGTAGATGACCGAAGCGTGGCTTAGCCATTAGCCTGGCCCACGCCTTCAGTCATAAAAAAAGTTAATTGTCATTCGGATATCGGCCAAAACCTAGGAAAAGGAATAATTACTCAATGTATTCTTTTATCGTTTTGTATTATATCGCTCGGGCGGATGGTACAAGTTTATTTAAAGATAGCGCAAACTGAAAAGTATAGCGCAAGCTGAAAAGTGCGATTGCTATCTGTGCAAAAAACATTATCAGGTTGAAAATATCCAAAATTAGAATGTATAGACAACCAAAAATAAATAATTAAATAAATAAAACAAGAAAAAAGATATTGAAAAATGAGGGCAAACCTTTAAAAAAATTATTGTTCAGTTACATTAATATTTTATTGATCATAACGTTTATTTATTGCAATTGGACACATGCCAAAGTAGTTTAGTATTTGAGTGCTGTACGCTTCGATCGGTACGAGTATTGCTAATGGTACCAATATTGCTATGATAAGTCATCAAAACCGTTAATGTAAGGTTTTAAGAATAAACAAATTTTTTGTATGTTACTCGGTGACGAGACGAGCAAGTCGCTCACCTGATGTTAAGCGTCACGCTTGCCCATAACATTTCTGTGCCACCCAGAATTTTGAACTCCAACAGTTCAAAACTATGCGCGGCAATGCACTGCGCTCATCACCCTGAGATGTTAGATGTTAAATCTCTGTATGCCCAGTAATTACGCTGGAAACATTGCCCTTCAATCCGGAACACAGTAATGCTTGCACACTACTGCTTGGCGGTTGAATAACTGGCAAAGGTGTGGTACTTCCCCAGGCGGACTCTGCAAGAGAGCCCTACCACTACAAATAACACCGAATTCCCCAAATCGAGGTATCACCATCAACCCACTGTTGGGCATCATCCACTTGCGTGCACCATTCCTTCCATCCCTGCACCTGTCCTAGCGATAAGTATCAAAGTAATTGCATAAGTGATTTTTTGTAGCGATCCACCCCAAACCATCTAAATCGAAAAACTAAATGCATATCAAACAAGAATATATTTGAATCATTAGGAAGGCGATGGGTATGATTAGCTATCAATACAGACAACGATAAGGGCGGTTATTATGTGGTCACTGAATTACGTGATGCTTAAATTACATAAATTAGTGAATTGAGGATTCACTTAATATTGAGGTTCTGCTTTCTTTCACGCACATATATCTATCTAAATCAACTGCTCTATTCACTGCTGGCAGCAACACTAATTTCGAGGCCCCATTTCATCTGTTTAGAGGCTGATTTTCAAAAAGTCTTGAGACATGCCTTTCTTTATTTTTTATACTTAGTACACAAAACGACTTCATGAAAAGAGTCTTTTCAATCCAAATCTTGCGGGTTCGTTTACCCCTTTAGGGGTGGACATTTGCAATACTAATTTTGCGGGTCCATTTACCCCTTTAGGGGTGGACATTTGCAAAATCCGTTCTTATTGTTCACCTAGACCATTTGAGGAGTATTGGGTTCATATTTCACGTCTCTATCACGGTTCGATCTGTGTGTTGCTACCTAACAACAACGCGACATACACCCAGACAGAGAGACAGAGTTACTTTTGAATTTATAGTAATAAACTAATTAGGATAATAAACTCAAACGGTCGCGTGATCACGGCTAAACGGCCTGAAATTTTGCGTAGATATAGCTTAAGGGTCGGAGACGGATATAGACATAGGTTGAATCTAGTTTGTAACCAGAATGAAATCGGCAAGACCTAGTATAAGCCACTAGAGTTTAGTTGGACTAAGTTTTAGCCGGAATGATACCGGCTAGACCTAGTTTTACCCGAAAACAATCGGCTTATACTAGATTTAACCAATAGTAAGTGGCTACACCTAGTTCTAACCACAACTACAACAACAACTAGGCGTAGCCGCACTTCGGATTCTAGCCGTAGCATATAGATTAAAATGCGTGGTACGCTACGATACTGAGTACGGAATCCAGATGACATCTGTGGGTTTTTTTTTTTTTTTCGTCAATTTACTCCTCCGACACTGGTCGGAGACGTTCATGCAAAGTTTGCTGTAAATATGTTTTGATCTGTGGGTTTAGGTAAACTACTCACCGACAGTAGTGTACCGCACGTAAGTCTCCTGGTTGTCCATCATGGCGTCCACGGCTTGCTTCTCGCAGTAGAGCGCGGTGATGACGGCGATGCTGGGCTGCCGAGACGAACACAGCGTCGGCATCTGCTTCACCACCTGCCGGTGAAACAAACAAATAGTATTATGCACTTATGCAGATACAAGTAGATTTATCGATAAGCTCTTTATTGTTTACTCCAGATCACAGATCACACTAGATACCGCATTACGAGATTCGTTGTTCCTACAAAAAGTCACCAAAGTTTGAGGCGCGGCGCGGGTCGCGGGGAGTGCGACCGAGCGTTCTCATTGGCTATCTCAAGGTCTACTCGCGCCTAACAATCAACCAATCAGAGTAATTTCTTATAAGTGTATTTAGACTGATGCGTGGTGTGCTTCGAGCTGCCTGAATGCAGAATCTAGGGTGTGATCTGTGCTCCAGATATTATAACAACAACTGCATTAAACATCCCACTGCTGGGATATCGACCTACCTAGAAGGGCGATTGGGCAATATCTCAATTCAGCGTGTTGGCTGATTCACATACTCTATCGAATTTCTTCTCCGGTAATATGCGATGTTTTCCTTCGCCGTACGTAAGTTCCAAAGAACTCATTGGTACTCCCGCCCGGGTTCGAACCCAGGACCTCACGAATATAAGGCGAGCATCCCACTGAGCTACCACACCTTCACACGAATGTTTTAATCTAACTGTGACTACCACCTAGTCGATTCTGCAAGTTGAGTGAACGCGACACGTGCCAGCGTGGTGGATAAGGCCATCACCCCTCGAGGGTAGGCCGATATCCCAGCAGTAGGGTGTTAAAATAATGATGCAGACAAAGTACCTGAGTGTCGACACTATGCTGCCTGACGTAGATGCCGTCCGACATGGCGCGTGTCAACCCTTTCTCCTCTAACGACTCCAACGCGTCTCTCACTTCAGCCTTCGACCATCTTCCGGCGCTGAAGGACAAAGCAATAATCTATAGAACAAGCCTTTTTGTAGGAATCAACGCTTATACCAAACCGAATATGATAGACACGTGAAATTAAACATTCCTCAAATGATCCAACAACAAGAACGGATGCGAAATTCAATCTCGGAAGAGGTGAAATGGAGCCCCAAAGTTTGTTTGGAAATTTAATTATTTTTTTATGATGTGTATGTATTATGTATAAAAATAAAGAAAGGAATGTCTCAGGATTTTTCGAAAAACAATCCCTGAAGATGTGGGATAGAGTTTTGAAATTACTGTAGCCTTTGCGAGCGAAGCCGTGCGCGCAAGCTAGTATTAGTATAAACAGGGGTCTGCCTGGGGAAGTATCACACCTTAGTCAGGAATTACACCGTCCAGCAGTAGTGTACAAATGTAGAGTGTACAGTATAAATTGGTAAACTCGTTTGACTGCACTAAAATGCATGCTATCTGTTTCTATTAGTAAAGCGTAGAGAAATTATATTAAGAGTGCTTATGTCCATAGAAAAAAGGCGTAATTCGCGTAAATGTATTGCTTTAAGCTGCGACACGATCATCACAATTTCTGTTTCATTTGAAATAGAAACCCAAGCTAACTCATTCGTAATGGTACAGAAAAATCGTAAGGTCGTATGGAGAAAATGCGACTTGCTTTGAATTTTTTTGCATTAATAATATCAATAAAATGATTAATGTTTTATTTTATTTGCGAAGGTTAGGTTCTCATAGACGGTGTTGTAAACATTATTTTTGGAAACATATTTTTTTCCTATTTTTTACCTGAACTAACAAAAAACAGACAAATACTAATACTATGTTTCTATTTTAACCATATTCCATCGGCTTTTATAGCGATTTGGACAGCTGATTAAATATGTAAGCGGCGCCATCTATTTTTAAGCAGATTTTTCGGGGGTACACTTTTTGTATTTTATGGTTATTCGTCTTGTGTAGATTTTCTTTGGTAAATGAAAGCAATGGCACTAAGTTTCGTTTAGCGAGTTTAAGCGGAATCGACGCCAATGACAATTATATTAACCAGATATCAAATAAGACAGAACTTCGGGGTCTGGAAACTGGAAACTAACATTTACATCAAAAACACAAAGTTAAAAAAGTTCTAAAAGTACACAATTTTTTTCTTGGAAATTAATTAACGTTTTGTGAAAATTCATGAAAAAAAAGTTGAAGTATGATGTAGGGAAGCTGCCTACGAGAGGTTTTGCGTTATTTCAATAGCATCCTTTATATAAATATATGCAAATTACCTGACAAAATCATCGAGCGCCATCGGATTCGGGTAAGCATTTTCTATCATGTCCAACACTCTTTGTTCTGATATAACTGTAGTATGGTTCAAAATACTATCGTCTATGTACGCTGGAAAAATAACAAAACGTTAGCAAAGTACAAACTATACGTAGTGCTTTTTGATAGGCTAGGGGGCGGTTGTGACGATGTTGAATACAAGATAACTTTTTCTCGACTTTTGAAAATTAACGAAACAAAATCAGCTGTTTCATACATTTTATTGCAAGATCCAAGAACATTTTGTATGGAACAGCTGTTTTTTTCCCCCAGTGAATTTTCAAAGGTCGTCGAACAAAAGTTGTTCGTTATCACACTAATATTATTAATGCGACAGTCAGTGCGTAAGTGTGTAAGTATGTAAATATGTGTGTTTGTTCCCGTTCAACTCTGTAACGGTTGAACACAGATTTGAATGAAGTTTGGTATTAAGGTAGCTTATTCCCTGGATTAACATATGGGCTACTCTTTTTATTCAGGAAAAAATATCAATTTCTGTAGAATAGCGCGTGAAACCTCAGGGCGCTGCTAGTCTTGTATAAAACATCCTCACCCAAGCCCATTAAAAAGCACATTCGACGTCTAGTGTATGTGATATTTACATCATTCTCGTGAATTTAAATATTTAAAGAAATGTGGAATAGTGCTGACAGAGTGCACAATAAGTACTTATTTAAAGTTTTTAGATAGAGCTTTTTATTACGACGACGGATATGCGGATAATAGGCCAGATGACTGATTCTTTTTGATGGCCCCCAAAAACACTGACCACAAATTGAACAGTTCAACGAAAAAAGTCTGTATGTAAACAATTAAGGTAGCTAGGTAAATGAATTTTATAATTGTATGCTAGATAGAGAGCGCACTATATTGAAATATGAATTCACGTCACGTTTTAGGTGCGCCATACAAACACTCGTCCTTGTGGAAAGGCACAGAGCGAGCCTTCTAATCCCCACGCGTATATATCACAACTTTATTAATCAATTTAAATGATGTATTCAGTATACATTATATTTTATTATACTCTTCACTAACCCTGTTAATGTTAATTTAAAAAAAAAACACCAGTCATCTCCCCCTATTGACGATGGTGCTGATTCTGTAATAATATTTTCTAATCTATACTAATATGATAGCACTACTCTTTTTTCATTCAAATATGTGACAAACAAGGCAAAGAATTACACACTAAATTCACGACCAGTCATAAAAGCTACCTATATACTCTGTAAAATACATAAATCAATTCAAAAACATATTTTTTTTCAAAGAATTAAATAATCTAGCCTAATGATATCTAGGATAAGTAAAAATGAACAAAACCTAAAAAAAACATTGATTGATAACCAAAACATTATATACTGTGTTGGATACATAACATAAAATATATATAAATACATAGAGACAAAGACAATGCTATTACTATCGTATGAATACTAATACGTAAGACTTTAACATTGCACAAAATTAATAAAAATAAACTATAGAATAACTAGCACAACAACAGTCACAAAAAAAACAATGACATTTCAAACAGAAGCCGCGTGAAGTTCTAATATTCAGGGCAACAGGGCTGGCTTGGCGGCGCACGACGGCTAACAAGAATAGAGTTATGCGCTTGAGCGTTCCTGCGAAAGAGACAGCAATGCTCCGAGCAAAGCTATAGTGTATTGGTTAGACTTAGTTTAGGGCCCTTATCATGTAACTCTGGTGGCAATGGTCATCGCGTGCCGTCCCACTCGCGCCAACTTATTCGCACCATGCGTGCGAGCAGGATAGCTAACGAAGTCCATCGCCACCAGAGTTACACGATAAGGCCCCAAGGGCCGTGAAGGCCTTATTGCGATGTCGAACCTTATCGCGTAGCGATACCACTCAGTCCTTTACTGAGAGTGATTTACCGATCTTCTGTTAGAAAAGTCATAGAAAAAAAATAGTACTTTTTGTTTATCAATGAAGAATAAGAAAAATAAATATTGAAGAGTTGACAGTATGACAACACGCAAAGAAACATGCATAAAATATACATAGTATCGTTTATAATATAATACATACAGCCGTTACTAAAGTTGTATACTATGCTCTTACTGGTAAGAACGCCGTTCGATTCTGCATAATAAAACCGAAAAATTGTTTTAAGTTAAGTTTTACCCTTAATTACATCTTTAAGGACTGACAGAGACAATAATTTTGTAAACCAGAAATGCATATAAGCAAATAGTAGAATTTATTTATCATTTGAATCGCTGGCTTCCAAAACACTCTTTGTCCAAAATAATCTATATATATAAAAGAAAAAAAAAATATTGTTAAATGGATCCCACAATTTTTTTATGGTAAAAAAATATAATTTTTTGTTAAGCCAATGAAACTCGGTTAGTGTACTAAGAATAAAAAATAAAGAATGGCATGTCTCAGGATTTATTGAATTTCACCCCCTAAAGAGGTGAAATAATGTGTTTAATTTACTGCAGCTTATGCGAGTGAAGCCGTGCGGGTAAGCTAGTATTTACTAACCAAAAAAATAATTGTACACATATTTTCTTTCGCTTTTCAAAATGGCCTCTGCTGTTTTACAACATATTATTGGTCATGAATTATTTGGTCAATAAATGTGACATTTAACACTCATTTTATAAATATGTAATTATGTCAATATTTTAAAAGAATACAATTTAGTATGGTTTGGATTTTTTTTTAAAGTTGTACCCCGCAAAAATTGTGTTAGTTTTATAAAAATCGACTTATTGGACATGTGCAGGAAGGAAAACAAACGACTCAATTATTATTACTAACTAGCTGATGCCAACAACCTTGTCCTGATAATTACGAACATGACAAAAAAGAAATCGTCCACCTCGGTCCAGCCGTTCTCAAGTCATACATGTGGCATTTGATTTTTATATTTATAGATATAACTATAATATCTATCGAAATTTCAGACAGATCAGCCCTGACATCTAGACTCTTAAGACTTGTCTTAAAAATTGTAACAGAGGATTTGCAGATAATAACGAACCTGGTGGTGGAGGTCCACATTCCTCTTGTCTAAGTTCAACTTCCAATAATTTCAGTTGGTGATACTTATGCTGCATCAGTTTCATGATTTTTTTGATGAAACCCACATAATCTGGAAAAATATAGTTTATTTTTGTAAATTATAGAATAAATTAAAGTTGATAGATTCACTTGCTTAAAGCATTAACATCAGTACAAAATGTTCTGGCAATTTACTCGGCCAATAATTGTCACTACAATACAGTCAGTGAAATAATGCCCCGCGGATTCATCCACCATCCTTTATAAACTAAATTTATCCAGAACTAAAATGGACTACATAACTGTCGGTGTCGAGTGCTACATAGAGTTGCCTGTGAATTACTACAGTGTTACTGTAGCCGCAGTAACCATGGTCCAACTAAACTGGACAATGCAACTGTAATACGGTTGGTCCCCCGAGGTAGCTTCAGGAATAATATTAACATACCTTTTGGAAAGTCCTGTGGGCTGACCAATTCTCTGAAGAATGCCTGCGCTTCATGGAACCTTTCGTCTGGCGGCACTTGCGGTTTGAACCAGAACCGCAGCGCGCGCGCCTCTCGCGTGTGTGAGCCCGTTGCAGCTGATACCAGGTACACGCTGAACTCTAGCTGGGCGTGGCACGGCTCCGTCACTCCGTTCTCTGTAAATGTATGGAGGAACAGCTTTTAACTAAATGAACAAATAAATAGCCACTTTGTCTGTAAATTTATGGAGGTACAGAGTTTAACTAAATATTTGTTCATTTAGTTAAACTCTGTTAAAATTTAGTTAAATTCATCTATGCATTATATAAAAGAACAAGCTCTTTTCAAGGAATCAACAACAGACCAAACCGCTTATGATAGCGACTTGAAATTTGAACTCAATACTCCTCAAATGGTCTAGTCTAGGTCACAGAAGAGAAAAAAAAATTACTTATCTTACTCTCTTCTGCGGTCTAGGTGAAAAATATGAACGGGTTTTTCGAAATTCCAATTCTAAAGAGATAAAATCGACCCCCAAAGTTTGAATGGAAATAATAAAAAAACGTGCTAAGCCAATGAAACTCTGTTTGTGTAATAAACATAAAAAAGTATGAGAAAACCATGTCTCAGGATTTTTCGAAAATCAACCCGTAAAGAGCTGAAATGGGTTGTTTCATTTACTGTTTTAGTTAGCCCTACGGGCAAGCTAGGGACACCTCAAATTCATCATTGGGTTACCTATTAGTTATAGGTTATAGCTGATGCCCGCGATTTCTTACGCGGTGAAACAAACCTAAGCATTTGGTCTCGCTAATACAAAGTAAAAATGACGACCATCCACACAAACTTAAATCCCTTAACCCCACAGATAAACTATTTATTATTTAACTACTATTCTATTTATCTGTGCTTAACCCTCTCAAGGGAAGAATGTTCAAAAAATCATTTTTTGCGCTCCCCTATGTACATAAAATTACCCTGTATAAAGGATAATTTTTATTTCACCTAAAACCTCTCGCGGGTAGCTTCCATCCTCTTTTATGATACTGAGTGCTGAGACGAGCAAGTCGTTCACTTGATGTTAAGCGTCACGCATGCCCACAACAGTTCAGTACCACCCATAATTTTGAACTTTACCAGTACAAAACTATGCGCAGCAATGCACTGCGCTCGTTACCCGCAGATATTGTTCAATGTCTTTGTGCCCAGTGATTTCTCTGGAATCCGGAACACAGTAATACTTCACAGCCATAATATCAGTTTAATTTTAATCATACAACAAAATTAATAATAGGTACACGGTATTAATCTCATTAGCATTAATCACATGAGCTCCAGTTAATAATAATATCATTATCACGCTACTGGGTAATTGACTCATTAACATATCAAATCAACAAGTGTTACAGAGTATGAGGCTGATTATATCATCGTTAGTGGCTTGATGAGACCAATGGTGGCTTATGGGGCGCACAATGAGCATTGTCTAGAGTTTCGTCATGAGTTTTATTACTTTTGCTTATTATAGTGGCTTGTCGACGATTGTAATAATTTTATCGTGATAATTATAGCATCAACTTCATAACTTTCAATTATGAGGATTTCATACGTAAATGAAACTCTTTTACAACAAACGTTTACGTTTTTTGAAACAGTGTCACGATAAGACAAATCTTTTTATATATGAAAGACAATGTATGTATGTTCCTTATAGACTTCTAAACGGCGCCGGCGGGACCGTTTTTGATGAAATTTTCAAGGAAACTTCAGACTAGCCCAGCGGGCGATCCTGTGGAGTTTGGTCCCTGTGCGAAGCCGGGGCGGGTAGCTAGTTATTAAATAAAAAACATAACATGCCTATTTTAAAATTATCATTGAAATGTTTTAAAGTTAGAAGTGACATAAGAGGAAAATAAGTATCCAAATGTATTTAAAACAGGATGTAAGGCAAGGTCATTTCAGATTATTATGTATTTGTGGCAACAATATAATTGTTGTTAAATCATTGTTATATCATTTATCAAACTAAAAGGCAGAACAATCAAGTCGATATAATTTGGCTATAGATACCTACCTTATAATTCAGCTGTATTAACTGACTAATCTTAACAGAGTAAAAAATGTACCCGGTCAGGAAAATGATAGTTCTCTAAACATTCTTTTAGCGCGCTAATTTATCCATAGGTATTACTTAGGCGATAGAATAAAAAAACGTGATAAAACAAAAGATAAAAGCTCGTATCTACATAATTAATAAGTACACGGAATAAATAAGATCATATTTTTTCGGTTAAGCCCCTTCATTCAATTAAGAGCTTATGGTTCCATCCCTCTACATTTTTTATACATCAACTTAATAAAGGAACAATATTCATGGCTAGGTAACAAGAACAGTCTGAGGGCAGGGCAATATGGGCTTGGCACGCTTGGCAACAGAAAAATAAAAGCTTTTTCATGACTATTTATTTATTTCGGGTTTACACATAAGCGCGATTTGACTTCTTGGGCTTTCTAATGGCTTCTGCAACTAGTTTCTTTAAAACAGTTCGTAGTTAGTTCTACTTTTAAACAGTTTATTTTACAGCCTAGTTAGTTAGTTAGTGTTACAGTTTTATGCCACACGATGCGTTGTCCGTGCGTTGCGACGGCTGAGTGACGCCGCCGCTACGGCAATCTACATAAATAAATCACAGAGACAAGTCATACAGCGCGTTGCAACGTCGTGCAGCGCAACGCACGTTCAACTGAAAAGGGGATCAGAGAGTCGAAGAAGGAAGGGATGATGCAGTGCGACGCCAGAGCTGAAGTAAGAGGCATTTCGTTGAGTCAACGCACTGCTAGTGTGGTGCTCAGTGCGTCGAAATCATAGCGTTGCGACGCCAACGCACCGGCAACGGCAGATCATCGAAGTCAGTAGATATTTCAAACATCGGAGCCATCACGGGTCACATGTAGACGAAATTAGCCAGAGACAGGTAGTAATGGCGCAAGAAACGAGGCCCAGCAGTGGGTCGATGCAAGCTGACGATAATGATGATGATGATTTAAGTTCTGCATAAAATGTGTGCACAATACTAACTAGAGTCACTTAACTTTGAGAAACATATACTTAAATTAAACCTTCAGATTTAAGTAAGGATTCATAGTAAGGATATGCTCAGTGTTTAATGAGATTAATAAATAAATAAGAATATGCTTGGTGTTTACAATCAGAGGTAGTGTGGATGGTGGATTGGCTAGGCATTAACGTATACAGCTAGGAATAAATAGAGAAATTATATTAAGAGTGCTAATGTCCATAGAAAGATGCGTAAGACGATTGTAGTACTGATAAGGACGTAAGATGTCGCTAATGCTTTCATGATCATCACACTTTCTGCTTGACTTGAAATCATACCAAAGTTAACCCATTTGTAAAGGTGCAGGGAAAAACGCGACTTGTTTTGAATATTTTTACAACAAAAATATCAGTGAACTTATTAATTTTATATTTTAATTTGCAAAACTCGCTAGGTTCTCAAGTGATAGCGTTGAAAACACTATTTTTGGAAACATATTTTTTACTTTTTATATGTATTGCAATCTAATTTGAACTAAACCTTAAATAGCAGACATATACTATGTCTGTCTATATTGACCATATTTTCATCGGCTTTTATAGCATTTGGACAATAGCTTGACTAAATACATAAGCACCATCAAACACACAAAATAAGCTTATGAGCAAAGAAAATCTACACGAGAAGAATAACCATATCATACAAAAGAGTAAGCCCTGAAAAATCTGCTTAAAACTAGATGGTCCTTACGTATCAAAGTCAAAACTTATGTCCAAACCACTATAAAAGTTGATGAAAATAATTATGGTTAATATAGAAACATAGTATTAGCATATATTCGATATTTAAGATTTAGTCTGAATTAGATTGCAATATATGGCGTAAAAAATATGTTTCCAAAAATAATGATTTCAACGCCATCTCTTGAGAACTTAGCGAAAATATGAAATTAATAATTTTACTGATATTATTAATGCAATTTTTTTTTTATATTGTCTTGTTTTTTTCCGTATTATTATGGATGACTTATTAGTTTAGGTTTCTATTTCAAGTCGAGCAGAAATTGTGATGATCATGTTGCAGATTGAATTACAAGTGACATCTGAAGTCCTTATCAGTACTACAATCGAGTTACGCATCTTTCTTAGGACATTAGCAATCTTAGTATAATTTCCCTATGGCTTTTAAGCATCAAGTTAGACCTAAAAAAGTATGCTAGTAAGAACAACACCAAATGAAGTAGATGAAACTTGGAACCAACAACTTACCATAGATATTTTCTTTATTGATGATAATGCCGGTGTGGTCACCTCCCGCCACATGAATCTTGTCACTAGCTTCAGGCTCAACTGCTTTCCTTTCTATCACCAGAGTGGTAGAAGAAGCAGTCTTACCCTTAGGGGTCATCACCACCTTCTCTTCCATAGTATCGGCCATCGTGTAATTCTGAGAAGTCGAACAAATCCGTGTCAACAAGAAACAGTGGTCATCGATGTACTATGACTCACCATCTCACACAATCACAACATCTTTTTTTAACTGTGAACTCACAACTATACTAATTGCTGTACGTACACGGCTTCAATATCTATGATGATAAAACTAAACACGTAAAGATTGTTAGATCGATGTTTGCAAGGTAATCTTGAATTAGAAAAGCCCACGACAGGTCAGTAAATGCGTGACATTGGATAATAATGTTGATAACCTTCACCTATTCACGTTTATCTTGGTTCACCACGATTTATCACTGAAGGGCTCGTTATTTGAAAGAAGGCAATCTGATTCTTATATTAATGTTAAATAAATGCCCTTTCTCGACTCTCTTTGCTGTTGTTTTGTTTGTTTACCAATAAGTTTCACGGAAAGTAATGAAAGAGGAACAAAACAAAATGTAATTTGTGATTTGCAAAGAATATTTTTACTTGTGTATGTATTTTTTTTCTTTTGAGTTTTGGCTCCACACTTATTTATTTAGCCAGTGTCAAAATTGTCATATTTACATATATTTTTTTCTTGTGTTTTGGCTGTTGTGTGATTTAGCCAGTGTTATATTCTGCATGAGTCATGTGGGTTTGAGTGGGGATGTTGTATACCTCTATGGTGTAAAGATGTCAATCCTACATGGTGATTTAGGTTTTAGTTTTTGTAGCAGTTGTATCGTATTTTGTATGTTTCACTCTGTATTTGTCAGAAGAAAATTAAACATATTTTCTCACTCTCAATATTATTTATTATTCCTATATGAATATAAATAAGCTACGCGGTTCTCTCGGTCACTATGACTGAGACTTATTTTAATTCTGAAATATTTAACTTCACCTGATATATTACAATACTCGACAATGGCTAAATACACAGCGTGTATAGCCAAACATAGGAGAAAAAAAAACAAAGACAAAATGACATTGACTGTACAATTATTTTGACTTTTTTAGTGATCACATCTTGTGCTGCCAGGTTATGCTTACTTCAGCAATGTAGGTTATTAACGGGTACTTTCCGTGAAGATAGCCGCGCTGTTTTAGGGTGTCTCCAGTGTCCACATTTCTTTCTATGTACTACTAAGGTTATGGCTGAGGTTACAAACTACTAAGGTTATATGTTATTAATTCACGATTAGCTATCCTTTTTGACCGGGCGAAGCGAAGGTCTCAGAGTTAACTCGGCTTTTGTATGTATGTTTGTATGTTTGTGTGTATATTTGTCCGATGACAACTTGCGAACAATGAAATTTTGTAGACAAGTAGTTCATTTCAATACTTTTTTTTATTTAAATATGAGCTGAATCGGTTCAGGGGTTGTGAAGATATAGGGGTCGCGAGGTCTCATAAAGTACTACTAACTTTGTATAAATCGTTAGTGCGTAGCCACTTTGAGTATGGTTTCTTCTCCTTCGCTGCTGATACTAAACTTGTGAATAACCTAGATGTCTTCCAAAACAAGTGTCTAAGACTTATAACAGGGGCATTCATAAGTACTCCAATAAATGCTATGCAAATAGAATGCAATCTCCCACCTCTAGCAGTTCGTTTCAATTACTTAAAAGAGAGATTTATACTGAAACTTTACAGTGTATCTAATAACAGTCTTTTATCTAACCTGTCAAGTACCCTCTTCATATCAGCAACAAAACCATTTTATTTACTTCAGGATCTCAAAAAGTTTCTAGATTATCTTCGAAATTTGAAAATTTATCAATCTACTCGCATTTTACCCTGTTATCAGGGTTCTTTTGACAGCAAATTTCCATCTATTAATATTGTCATAGACAACAAATTGTCTTCCAAAGAAGAAGTGACTAATATGTTATCAGTTATCATGACTAATATTGACTGTACATACTGATTGTAAATTTATATACACAGATGGCTCTAAAAATGATAGTGCTGTTTCATATGCCATTTTTGAACCATCCTCAAATATAGGTGTGGGTCACAAAATTGACAAGCATGCTAGTATCTTTACTGCAGAAGCTATAGCCATATTGAGTGCAATGAAGCATATAAAAAATCGTAATATGGGATGTAACAAATGGTTAGTGGTAAGTGATAGCATGAGCGTTTTACAAAACTTAGCAAATAACAAATTACATGCTAACACTAATTACATCATTTTTCTTATCAAACAGTTGTGGGTAGAATTGTCAAACCTAAGTATAGATGTTAATTTTGTATGGGTACCCTCACATAAAGGTGTGATAGGAAATGAAAAAGCAGATTATTTGGCTAACATTATAGTTAGATTTGCAAATCTTATTCCTGACCAAAGCAGCCAGAATTCTGATGTATTATTACCATTCACAGATGTAGTATGTCTTTTAAAACAACGGATGCATCATATATGGGGTACACATTCTTATGAGCAAACTGAGTTGTTATGTAAAGGATCTTGGTATGCAGCTTTAGATGTGCAAGTCAATTCCACGCCATGGTTTTGTCAGAGTAATACTTTCCGTAGCAGAAGGTATTACTCTACAATTTGCCGCATGCGTTTCGGCCATTGTCGGTTAAACTATCATCTGTATCGTCTAAGAATGGCCAACTCTGCTTATTGTAAATATTGTTCATCGCAAGAAATTGAATCTTTACACCATGTCTTCTTCGAATGCCCATCATTTGGTATTCAGCGCCTTGTGCTAATGGATGGGCTTCTTGAACTTTATGATGATATTGATTTGGTCCCGCACTGCATTAAAGAGCTGCTTACGAACCCTTCAACTTTTTACCATTTGTATAAATTTTTAATCAGCACTGTAAATGAAATATAATATATATAGGTATCAAATTATTGTAATGCTACAAAATATGCAATCGACATCCATTTTTATTTTGTACTCTGTCTGTTATATACGTAAGACGAGGCGGTATGGCCTTAAAGGCTTTAGCCTGCCCAAAACGGGCAAATAAACAAAAAAAAAAAAATGATTTGGACATTTGTTTGGGACGGGCGGGACGGACGGAGAAAGGAAAGTGCTTGCTTTGCTTTGGACACCGCACTGCAGTCAAGAATACTACAATTTGCACTGCAGTGTGCAGTTTCTCTCTATTTTCTTAGTGTGACCAATAAAATGAAGTCTGTCTTTTATATATTGGTCTTTCTCTGCGTTATTATTAGAGTAGATAGTGTAACATTACAAAGTGCTAGCGATGACGAACTCCTTGAGCTTATTCGGGATAGAGAAAAACTTATAGTATTGTTTTGTAAGTATATATGTTGGTGTTTTAATATCCTTGTACAGTCCTTGTACGCTACAAAGTAAGTGTGTATCTAAATTACAATATAAAAATAAACTACTTTCTCGTCACCGTCATCATTTCTATATCCTGTTCTACCAAATGGATTCAGTAAGTACCGACAGTAGGTACGTAGGTATTGCTTCTCCGTTCAGTTTTCTCTATCAGCAGTCAACATTTCAATTCTCATATTCATATTCATACTCACTCTTTACATAGTTTATCCATACTTTTTTGGGCATACTTCTCCCGTGGGCACCAGTTACCACAATTTTTGATAACCTATAACATAACTACGTAATATTACATTATATTTATTTTCTGATTTATTTGCTTCACAGCTAAAGACAATTGTAAAACATGTATTGCCTTAGAAAAACATGTGGAAAGCTTACAAGATGACTTTAAGAAGCACATGGAAGCAACAAGTGTTAAAGCTGTAAACAGTCATATGGCTCGTTTGTATAATCCAGCTAAAGAACCAGCTCTCGTCTTCTTCCGGCATGGAGTACCGTTGCTATTTAGTGGTAAGAAATAAATACTGCTATCCAAAGTCACACCACGGGCAATGGAGAGACCTATGCTCGAAGTTTCTTTGCGCGATAAAATCTAGAATGAGGATTTTAAACAAGTTAGGGAAGATGTTCTTGAGTGGCAACCACAAACCGGAAGACTCTGCTTATGTAAGCCTGAAAGTGTGGGATTCTATGAGGAGGCCTATATTCAGCAGTGGACGTCTTCTGGTTAAAGTAGGAACTGCATGTCGAAAGCAAATTTAGGTATTGCAATATTGTTTTTGAAGATAATAATTTTAGACAAAAGAAAAAAAAGATAACAAAATCTAATTTTAGAAAAAATTATGAGTATATTATGAGTATGGTACTGGGGACTTCACTGTCTTGTGGTAACTTATTATAAAGAGAACTAAGAATATTATTCATGTACGCACACACTATACTGTTTTGGTAATGCCCCTCATATTACATTATTTTTGTTTTGTTACTATTTGCAATCATTGTACCAGAAGCAGATATCTCAAGTGTAGATTTGTTGTGTGAAGTATGCCTTCCAGTGCGTGCATCTCCTTTTAAATATATAACATTATATATCCATACATGTTACCAAATAATCACTACCTAATCAGGGCTACCTCTGCCATTCATTATTGCTATTGAGTATTATACCAAGATATTTTGCAAGTTAAACTAATTTATATTTTGTTGCATACATTTTTCTCGTCTATTATATCCAGGAGAACCAGATGAGAATGAAATTTATGGTTTCTTTGAAAAGAACCAGTCACCGGCTGTGAAAGAGCTTACAGACAAAATATTTGAGCATATCACCCAAGCTGCTACCGGTGCTACCACAGGGGACTGGTTTGTCATGTTGTAAGTGCAAATACCAATTTGTGACAATGCAATCTTTTCAGACTAATCTTGGAATTGGTGGGCTACAGACAACACAAGCACGTAGGTAAAATTTTTTGATGTTTCAGCTACGGCGCTTCCTGTGTAGAATGCCAAAGGCTGCATGCAGTGTGGGAAAGTGTCGGCGCCACGTTGAAGAATCGTATCAACGTTGCGCGTATGGACGCCAACCTGGCTGGCGTGAACACCGCCAAGCGGTTCCGTGTCACCAAGCTACCAGCTTTTCTTTTGTAAGTTTATCTTGGTACAGAAGACTGGTCCAGTCAGATTTATCTGCAATGCAAACTAGCTAAGATGCGCGGGAGTGGCGTAATGTACGCTGATTGGTTCGCCTGAAAGTCATTAAGGTGTTCAAAAACGGACCTGATATTTGAATTTCATGGGAGTAAAAGAAACAAGACTATAACAATAGTAGATTGTTACTTGGTACTTGGTGAGCGGGCTTGTTTCCGCAACTAGGCCGCACAGCGGCCCTTTTTGCGTCCCATCCCGGCTGCAGCTAGTCCAGCCACCCAGTGTCCTCCAGGAAAGCCAGCAGCTCGCTCACGCCGGCGCAGGCTTCCCGGAGCGTCCTCGGTGAACCGAGGATCGATGTACGTTGTTCTGCCACGCTGCTGCATTCCAGCAGCATATGTGCGGCCGTTTCTTCGACTTCCATGCAGCCTCTGCATAGAGGGCTGTCTGTAACCCCTATGGTAAAAAGGTGTTTGTTTAGAGAGCAGTGTCCCGTGATCACTCCTATAACTCGGCGGAGCTTATCACGTTTGGGGTTTAGGAGCCGTCGGGAGTATCTCGGATTTAATTCCGGGAAGACTTCCCTTGACTGTCTGCAACCCTCGTTACCTACCCAGTATTCTTTATGTTGTCTTGCCGCATGTTTACGGATCCAGGATCTGACTTGACTGAAAGGTAGAGGGATCATCGGTCCCGGACCAATAGGACGCCTGTTAGAGTCTCTTTTTGCTAGTTCATCGGCCGCGTCATTCCCTCTGGATCCGCTGTGTCCCTTAATCCATTGGAGTGTAATGTAATTGTTTCTACTTACCTCCTCCAGTAAATTGTAACACTGTATAGTTAACCCTGAGGAGTGGTCATATCGCTGTAGAGCCTTCAGCACTGCAGCACTGTCCGAGAGGATTCTAATATGATAACCAGTTACCTGTCTTCGAAGTACAGCTGTTGCTGCCTGAATGATACCTACACATTCTGCTTGGAAAATGGAGTTGTTTTCACCCAGGGATATTGTCACATGTATGTTAAGGTCATCCGAGAATGTACCAGTCCCAGTGCCCCTTTCTGTTTATAGTTTTATAGTAGATTGTTTCATTTAGTCCAATGAAAATGCTGTCTTGCTATCCTCTTTACAAAAATCAGATAATGCTCGTGTGTAGGCCTTTACCGTGTCAATCCTGAGCTTTATAACTAATCATGTCTATATAACTAAGTGTTATTTGCGCCAATGTGTTGCTTGAAAGTGTTCACGTATTATGCTTTAAGATATTTTATTTTTTTATTTTTAGAAATAAAAAGAACTGCAGTCAAACATTTTTTTCAAGTCACTTGCCAGAGCCGGGGCTCGGACCCGTCAAATGTAGAAAATAAACATTCTGTATTTTTATGTTACTGATCGAAAGGGTCAATCATAAGGAACAAATCTCTCGAATAAACATTGCATCATAAAATTTGAGGTAGACCAAAAGAAAAACAAGTTGTGTATTTTCTACATTTGGCGTGTTCGATTTCCGGCTCTAGCAAGTCTTGAAAAAATCTTCAGTCCTTTTTATTTCTACAAATAAAGAAACTTTTCTTTTGAGAAAATGTTAAATTCAATATTTAGGGTACTTTCCCTCCGGGGGCATTGGTTTGGTCCACCTGGTCATAATAAATATGATAAATGCAAAAGTACCGAACTCTGTCTTATTTTTTGTTTGTTACCCTTCTGGGGATAACCGTACAAGGTAACTTAACCAGGGTTGGCCCCTCTGAAATCTCACTGTGTAATTTTTAATTACATGTTTTTTTCTAGTTTCCGGCTTGGAAAGGTCTACAGATATGACCTGCCCAAAGCAGATGTAAAATCATTTGTTACATTTGCTCAAGACTGGTACAAGAATGCTAAAGGAGAAATTGTGCCTCTACTCGCATCACCATTGTAAGTTAAATTTCAAAATATCTATTCAGTTCTCTGCTTCAGCCTTTTAAACATCCCACTGCTGAGATACCAGCCTACCCTCGTAGGGTGGTCGGGCCATATCCACCGCGCTGGCCAATGCGGATTCACATACGTCATCGAATTTCTTCTCAAGAAATATGCAGGTTTCCTCACGATGTTTTCCTTCACCGAAAAGCCAGTGATATATTCCGTACGCAAGTTCCAAAGAACTCATTGCTACGGGCCCGCACGGGTTCGGACCCACGACGCTGACGAATGTGAGCCGAGCGAACTCCCACTGAGCTACCACTGCTTGTATTAAGTTATTTGGGATCATTTATTCAATTTTCAATACAACTGATTCCGGTCGATTATGTTGCACCACTCTGTAATCAGACATAACTAAAATTTTCTGCACCACTTTTCATTTCGATTTGTGAGAAAAAGATGGAAATAACTTTAGAGCTGTTAATTTTATTTTAGTTTACAAAATAGTACAAGAGAATCAACACCACTCATCATCTTTTTGATGCTATTATTTTTTTTTTTTTATGTTACGATACTCGGTGACGAGACGAGCAAGACGCTCATCTGATGTTAAGCGTCACGCTTGCCCATAACAGTTCAGTGACACTCAGAATTTTGAACTTCAATAGTTCAAAACTATGCGCGGCAATGCACTGCGCTCGTCACCCTGAGATGTTAGATTTTAAATCTACGTTTGCCCTGTAATTATGCTGGAAAAAATTATGCTGTTTAAGTTGCTATTAAGAATTAACTGTCGTGTCCTATGCCAACCTGCCTACCAAGCGCGACGCTTAGCACCAGAGGAGTGACTTAGTCGTCTCATCACTTGGTTGCATAAAAACCATAATGTGTGATTTTCTTGCTTTCAGCGATGAAACAGTGGATTGGTGTGTGGCAACCCTCAAAGTTATCATTGCTTACGGACTTGAAATTCTTGCACAACATCCTTGGATTTGGCAAATAGGTGTTGCTGGCTTTGGACTAGTAGCAATAACGGCATTGATAGCCCTAGTGAAGGCAGGCAGGTCACGGCCAGCTAAAGATACCAAGAAGGAGAAGAAACGAAAATAAGACTTTTTTGTATATAGTGTAACTTTAAGTTTGTCCTAGTTTCTATGTACTGAAAAAAATACCTATTTTTATATACATGATATTTTTGACATATCCTTATGCATTTATTTTTGTATATATTTGATAAATAAAATGATTTAATACTATAATTTACGTTTTTAGTAGTATATTTTTAGAGCATTTATAAACTGGTTGTGCTGTATAGTTAGTTCTATTTGTGTATTTAGTTTTAGTAGTCCGTCCTTTCCTACTTCATTATAAAAATGGATAAATAAAAATAAACTAACTGAATGTAACATTAAATTTTATTGCATACGAAATTGCACAGGTTTCACTCTCTATCTGACTAAAAGACAGTACAAACTCAATAAATAAACATAACACACTAACCTTGGGTAAATTAATACATAGGTGCAAAGTAACTTATAATAAACAAAGCAGAGGAATCACAGTATTTTCTATTCTGTGATTTTACTATGAGATTCGCCACAAGTTGATTAACACAAAGATTATCTAGGAATGTATTCTAAATACTTTAGGTTTTGTGAATATATGTATAGTTTACATGAAGCTGGTTTTGATGTAATGTACCTACCTAGCTTTATGATAAATAATAGCTTTAACAGAACTGAGGACATGGTATGCCCACATGAGAAAATAAGAGGAAAATGTGTCTCTCTTACACTCTCGTTTTATTAACATTGTGGTCCGGCCATACCAGGACCCCTATTCTCAAAAGGCGAAATTCAATCTTATCTCGAAAAAAAATACGAACTCGAGATTTCTTATTCTCAACACTATCATTCGAGATATTCACGGTGGCTAGCGTTCGAGACGAGAGACGATCGGGATTGGAATCTCGAAATCGACATCAATTTATCATATCTTCGAATAGGGGCCCTCCAGGCATATCCTCTAACTTTGAAATATTCGTGATTCTGATTGCGAGAGCATGCCATCTCGCTCGTACCAACTTAGTCGCACTATGCGCGGTCCCGCCGCTATTGCTTTCAGAGTTACGGGATAAGCCCACAGGGACCCTATTCCTGTGCGCTCGAGATTATCTCGGTCACTGTCTCTCTAATTTAGAATTTAATGGGAGTCAGAGTGACCGAGATAAAAATGTCATTTCTCCGAATAGGGTCCCTGGTCTGTTAGGGCTAGGGTTAGGTTACAAATGATTACAAATGACGTCGATTCTGTTATACCACAATTTCAAAATATAAGAAAAAGACAGCAAAAACTTTGATCTGTTAATTTTGTTTTGTGTATTAGGAAATTAAACAGAATCAACAAGATTTTAAATGTAGTGCATCTAATAATCTTATGCATGGTTTAAGTTTACAAAAATATTTATCAAATAATAGACTAAGTGCCTTAATAGACAAGAGAATTTAAATATTATACCTTACTTAAATTGCATTGTTTTGTAAAATAAAAGTGATGATTGATAGTATCACAATGACACAGCGACAGTAATCAACTAGGAGTATAATCACCAACTAAACACTAACTTTTTAACCACCAATAAAAAGTATACAAAATAATAGTACACTTAGTCGGCCCCAAACTGACATGATCTGCTGAGGCAAGCCCGGTAACGACGACAGATGCCCAATCATGAGTTGGTTAAATCGAGGACTGTGATCACCACCCAGGTCACTACGTGCCACTACTGCAGGCCATTTCTTTATCAGCGGGCAGGGAAATAGATAAAACTTATATCTTTCTTTTCATACTCTAAAACCTTAATTGACCAGCGGGATTGGTACAATAGTACTAATCCAGATTACGATTTGGACATTTAGTTTTTTTTCCCCTTTTTTATGTTATTTTGGACATTTGTAATAATTTAATTTTTGTTTTATACTTTTAATATGATTTTTAACTATTAGTTTGACTGGTTAATTTGTAAATAATGTAGTTTTTTTTTGTTATGTTTAATTCTAATTGTGAGATTTAATGTAAGTGGCCTGACCGTTTTATGTCTCGATAAATAAATAAAATATAATTATTAAAAAATGCTTGTAAAAAATAAATAAAATATCTGTGAATAGAGGAAGCTCATTTGGTGCTGTGACTTATGCACAAGTGATTAGCATATTTGAGGTTGCTATAGAAATATCAAATAATTAACTATGGTCGAATTTATAATCAAATGGAGTAAAATGACTTTACGAGTGCTGCCACTTTTTCAAAAAATCTCTTTTCTTTTTTTCTTTTTCTTGTAAAAATATTTAGTTTATTCACTCATATAAGTTCCGTGCACTAGTTCCGTCTTCCTGAAGTCAGTAATTAAAAATCACGGTGGCACTTCAAATAATTGTTGGCAGTGCTTATTACAATTATAATATATAATTATTGTTTAATTTTCATTTTAATTGTATTTTCGGTGTTTAATAAAGTTATATTGTATTGTATTGTATTCATTCATCAAACAATTTATTTACAATTTGTAACTATTCATTAATTTAATGTTCATTTAATTTATATTTCCATTCTGTTGAATGTTAAAAAGTGAACAAGATCATCACTACAATTTGAAAGTTGGCAACATTCTTCTTTTGAAAAGTTACATTTGGATCTCTCAGTTTACTCTGTCTGATTAAAAATTCGACTTCTACATATAAAACCATAGCTACACAGTGTCAATCTGAATATTTATTCTAAATACTGATGCGGGATCCGCAAGTTCATTTCTGATAGCATTTTCAAACTTCTTAAATATCAAAGAGAACTCCATCATGTCCTGCGGTTTAGACTCAATCCAAAGCTTATCAAATTCATAAAACAAGTAACAGTAGAATTTATGAAATAATTTTATGTTTGGTAAGGATCTTTTGGCATTGAACATATATGTTTTTGCCGAACTATCTTTCAGTAGGTAATAGGCCATTGATGTTAGATTAATGCCAACAATTGCATAGGTATACCCATACCTTGGGTGGTGGGAATGACTTAAAACATGACTCGATGCTTGTGGGTACTCCATTGCAAAGTACAATAAATTTTCTAGTCCGAGCATCCCCATTCCACGAAAGTCTGTTTTTGGATCATCGCCCTGTAATTATGAAACAGATTTTGTAAATTATAATCACAATGAGGCGTTTTCCAAAAAAAAAAGTAATTCTAAAATACTTACTAGATGGCGTAATAGACCTATCGTTTTACCTGTCATTGTCATTTCTGTTGAAATATTTTGTTTATTTTTTAAATCGCAAATTTTGGCTCCACACGTTGTGTATTTAGCCAGTGTCAACTATTGTAATATTTCAAATGAAGTCAAATACATAGTTACGTTACTTGAACTTGTCTAAATAGACATGTGGAGCCAAAAGACATGAGAAAAAAAAAGGCACACATACATTTTTTTGTCTTTCATGTCTTGACAGTGACAGAAAAACCTCAAGGTACAACTAACGCCATCTATTGGGTACTTTTATTACCAGGTTTTTTTTTTTTTGGAAAACGCCTTATTAAATTGTACACAATACTACAAATTTTGTAAGTCAGGTCTGCTGCTGCATGTTTTTTTAAAACTTATTGTTGGTACTGAGTTATGTGATGAACAAGTCGCTGATGTTAAGCGTCATGCTTGCCAACAACAGTTCAGTACCACACAAAATGTTGAACTTTAACAGTTCAAAACCCTGTACTGCAATGCAATGCACTTGTCTCCCTGAGATAGTAGATGTTAAATCTCATATGCGCCCAGTAATTACTCTGGAAACATTGCCCTTCCGTTTGGAACACAGTATTGCTCATACACTACTGCTAAATGGTTTAATAATTGGCAAAGGTGTGGTACTTCCCCAGGCGCACTCTGCAAGGTCCTACCACCACATGTTTCCATGAGTAATTCCTGTCTAACATGAAAATATGTTGCAGCAGACTCAGCTTTAGTGTGAACTAAAGATTGATTTGATTGCCGGACTAAATTCTTGTCCAGGTTTAGACTAGGAAAATGTTACCTGAAATCCTATGTATTGCCATTGCTTAGTTATTCGATTTTCCAACTCTTCATTTGGTACCAATAAAGCCCACAATTTTAATAACTTTTCTTCGTGTTCTGGATTGTTTGAGTCATACTGGGTCTTCCGTAAATCTTCTACTTCGTCTAATAAGTTCCTGTAGCTCCATATTTGCTCAAGGCATTTTCTAAAGGATACTACAAATGCTCCATGTAGCTTAGGGTTGATTTTCTTCGCTCTGAGTATGATGCCTATGGAAGGATTCAGAATATTGTGGAAGTTTGATGGGACGAACCGCCGTTCGTACACCACGGTGTCGAGGAAGGAAACAACTTCCTTTACGTCTCTTGTTCGAGATAACATCAAAGACTTTTCTACGTTGCAAGTCCTTGCTGCTCCAGGCTTATCGCCGTAACATATTCTTTGTAATTCACATAGTCGCGTCGTTTTTCTCAGGAACCACTTTATGAACGGTCTGAGGTACCACTGTAGTACAGACCAAAAGTTAAACAATATCATTTCAGCCACAATTAAGTATTAAGTTTCATTGGTAACTTAACCAAGAATTTGTTTCCTATATTTTTACTCCAAACAGATTTATAATTTCCGTAAAATATTGTTGTCATGGACACCAGCGTCGCGTTCAAAGAGAATGTAATACTACGGTCGCGTTCACCATAGATGAATGTATACTAGGCGTTCACGACATAGGTCCGAACCAGTGTTGTTCCAAGTCGATTTTGGGGCTGCCGTATCTAGACCTCAAAATTGCCGTATATTGGGACAAAATGAAAACAATTGCCGTATGTTCTAAATTTTCATTAATTTGTGTACAAAATTATGATTCTTAGCTTTTTTTACTGGTCTCCATATAGATTTTGAATTTTGGTTCGAAGGTAAGTCTCATTTTCACTTGAAAATGGTATCTCTTCTTCTCTTATCTTCCTCAGTATCGACATTTTCACCCTTTGATTTTCTAATTTTTCTTTGGTATCACCGCTCACTCATCGTAACATCTCTAAGCTCAGTGAAACGATGTAAACACAAACCATTTATTAGTCCAACATCTCAAGTTTGTCGTATTCATAGAGGGCGTATTCATGTTTTTCAACGGGGAATTCCGGGAACTAGGTGCGTTACGTTACACGAAAAATTAGTAATGGCAGTTTTTGATAACTCTTTCGTGGATTGCCGTATATTTTCATACAAATATTATACGGCTTTGGAAGTGCTGCCGTAAGCCGTATATTTGAAGCGCAGCGTGCCTAAAAGCCGTATAATACGGCAATGAGGCGTTTTCCAAAAAAAGAGAAGTCCTGGTAATAATAGTACCCAATAGATGGCGTTAGATGTACCTTGAGGTTTTTCTGTCACTGTCAAGACATGAAAGTCAAAAAAAATGTACGTGTGCCTTTTTTTTTTCTCGTGTTTTTTGGCTCCACATGTGTATTTAGACAATTTCAAGTTATGTAACTATGTATTTGACTTCATTTGAAATATTACAATAGTTGACACTGGCTAAATACACAACGTGTGAAGCCAAAATTTACGATTAAAAAAAAATATTTCGATAGAAATGACAATGACAGGTAAAACGATAGGACTATTACGCCATCTAGTAAGTATTTTAGAACTTTTTTTTTTTTGAAAACGCCTCGTTGCCGAACCACAACCGGATGCGCCCAGGGGCGCTAGTCTCGACTTTCGGTCGCAAAGTGCTGTAGCGAAAAGTCGAGACTAGCGCCCCAGAGTGCAACTTCGGCGTTCAGCTAGTTTTTTTTGTCTTATGTTTTGGCTCCACACGTTGTGTATTTAGCCAGTGTCAAGTATTGTAATCTAGTCGTGATAGCTCAGTGGGAGACCGCGCGCCTCACATTCGTGAGGTAGTGGCTTCGAACCCGGGCGGAGGCCCGTACCAATGAGTTCTTTGGAACTTACGTACGGATATATATTATGTACTTACCACTGCCTTTACGGTGAAGGAAAACATCGTGAGGAAACCTTCATATTTCCGGAGAAGAAATTCAATGGAGTATGTAAATCCGCCAACCCGCACTGGGTCTGCGTGGTGGATATGGTCTATTTACCAATCGAGGGTAGGCTGATATCCCAGCAGTGGGATGTTTAAAAGCTTAGACGAAGCATTAAAAGGCTGATACAGAAGTATTGTAATATTTCAAGTAAAGCCAAATTAATTAGGTAAGTCTCAGTCATAATCTTAGTCAGAAAAAGTCCATGTCAAGCCGCAGTAGTGTGGTGGAGACTTTACTAGAGGTTTCTATCTAGTTATAAAAAAAAAACAACAAGAAGATTCATAATGAATAATCACCAATATTCGTGCACGTTCAAGAGCACTTAATCAATGATATTTTATTACAATACTAATGTATAAAAATCTACTATTTTTATTTATTTATTTTGGTTTTCATACGCGACGTTTTCATACCTTGACGCGACATGGACATGACATCATGGATATGACTTCTTCCTGTTCCCGCCATAACTCAAATACCTTGTAATGAATATGTATCTTTCAAACAAACATCACAACAGAATCATTCGACGTTGTCGGACTTTTATGTTTTTAATGAAAACACTAGTATTACCTATAAATAGTTTGAATTTTGAAATAAAACATCAGTTAAATCGAATTTGTGTTTTATTTGATGAAAATTGTAATTAATAAATTTAATTTTAAAATTATTTACAATGCCATAATAATATAGGTATATATCACGAACGGGCGGTCAGCAAGCTGACAATTTATATTTACAAGGCGACACAGGGTGAATATTCATTATTTTAAAAAGATTGTGATGTTCATAAATTGTGAAACTAAGTAGGTCATAAAATAAAGATATTGTGAGTAACATAACCGATAAATTGTACTTATACATCCAAGCCTGTTTACTTATATTCATTGACGCTTTTCTACATAATTAAGTCCTACCTAATCAGTGCAAGTACTAGCTTTGTTGATACCCTACATAATATTTATACAAAAAAATCTCAGCATGTTCCTGGAGATCCCAGGATCAAAACTTTAGTATCAGGTATTTTATTAGCTCACTTCAGTTGTAACATAATTTGGATATAAGATATAAACACGTCGATCTACTAGCTTAAAGGTACCGCATTTTCAATTCAATTGCCAACTGATTATATGAAATATACCAAAATATTAATTGATTACAAGTGTACTTATCTAATTTATTATCTATTTAATTGCTTTAAAAGGTGGGGTACCTTAATTAATTACAAAATGTAGCCTACAAAGGTGTTGCTAAAACATCCTTCCTTCCTTTCGCAAGTTTATACCACTACGTTTTACTAATGAGGTGTTGGCAATTCGTGTAACTACAAAAACTTAGGGAACAAGCTGCTACACTTCAAAATAATAATTTAAGGGTGCGTCCGAACTATGATAGGGAGTTTCGTTACATCTTGCACGCCAATGGTTCAAAGCTCGTATGCATGAGCTAAAGAAGTAAGTAGGCATGTGAGATACAAAATATGTTTTTCTTATTATAATAATAATAGGTGCGTATTATCAACGTTTTGCCTATCAAATTATAATAATAAACTATTTTTTTGGACATTAAAACTATTTTTATAATTAGATATTAGATAGGTAGATATAATTAGGTATAAAATATCTTCTTGATTCGTTACTTTTGATATTTGTGTCCATTTTGAATTAGTACCTATCTATAGACTATAGTGTGTCGATAATGTACAACGCAATAATTGACGACCCAGTAATGTAGGGCCAGGAAAGCGCGACCGATAATTCGTGTACTAGATCGTATAATACAGGGCTTCCAATTATCACGTAGTACAATACAACCAAGTCGTACGTCGTCGATTATCAGGGGCCCTATTCGGAGATATGACATTATTATCTCGGTCACTCTCACTCCCATTAAATTCTAAATTAGAGAGACAATGACCGAGATAATCTCGAGCGCACAGGAATAGGGTCCCATCACGTATCAATATAGCACGACAAGGAATGTACAGCTGATAATACGTGTACCTGAGCAAAGTAAAAGTTTTATCGGGTCCTACATTATTGGGTCGTATTTTATCATCTCGAGAAATAACTGCTTTGCTTATCTGGCACGGGCTAATAAGGTACGACCGATAATGTACAGCATGATAAAAGACGATCCAACCTGTATTGGCTGAATGACTGCTCCTATCGGTCAATGTGGCTAAAGGCCTCACTGCATGGCCTGACCTGACATCGTTTGAAAGAGATGGCTATATATAAGTTTCTGGGGGTGTGAAAGGGAGAAGCTATAACTTTAATAGTTTGTTTCTTTTGGTCCCATGAAATTCAAATCTAGCTGTCCCTTTCACACGATGTCAGGTCAGGCCATGTGTAGACACCCTGAGATCTCTATTGATTCATGCTTCGTTTGGACGTATCTCGTCCATAATCGTCCATAAATAAGGTACAGATTAAAAATACAAAAAACAACTTTAATCTACCGACAACGAAAAAAATATTTTAAAAAAACAACGATTGTTGAAAACCCCTTAATTACGTAGAAACATATTAATACCAGTAGTAATAATAATAATAATACCTGCAGGTGTTTACAAAACAATCTCGCGTTTCATGGCCACACCGATTGCCTTGTCATACACAACCTACTAGCCACGATGCCTACAACTTCCGTTGAAAATATTTATATATATATAACTAGCTGTACTCCCCGGCTTTATTTGCTATCCTACAGAAACTTTTAATTTCTCCAGAGTTATAATATTTTTTTATGAGAAGGTTTTCTGGGATTTTATATTTTTTTAAAACAACCCACTGACATCCTTATTAGTTTGGACAAAGCAAAGTTACCGAGTTGTCATTAAAAAAAATCCTTATCCTACTGTTATGCTTATATTTTTAATTTGTGTCACATTTTTACTATCAAGTTCAAACGAAGTGCGAAATTGACAGAAGTCATACACAAAGACTCTTAGCCAGTGACAGTGGTGTTGTCTTTTATCAGGCTGAACCTTGGACGAAACATCTGCTAAATTCATGGGCTGTACAAAATCGGGGTGTGCATTATTAATAATATAAAGCATGATGTACGTCCTAATATTGCACAGCATGATAAATGGTGTACCAGTACTTCGAACAACGAGCTGTACATTATCGGCTGTGCAGTATTGGTCCGTGCCGATAATGTACGGCATGGTATTTCATTTCCCGATATTGTATGGCCTGATATTTGATGTACGGGTACACCAATTATCAAGCCGTGCAGTACGGTACAGTTATTGAAGGTTGTATCTAAGTTGCCGAGTATTTTCCTGTTAAAATGACGTAGATAATTATTAACACTGTAACTAAAACTCAAAATACACTGCAGTTAATTGATTATTTTATTTAGAAAATGATTCCGATCGGCAGTTTTCGTTTAGGTACGCAGAAAAGCGCAGACCGGTTTCCGGCAGTAGCCGAACGTGTAAATGATTATTTACACTTACATAATGAACTTTATTTGCAAGAGCGAATGGCAACGCTTGCTATGCATTCTCTGCTCTGTCTTTTTTTCGATTTTTCGTGCGCTACTAAAATTGTAGGTACATCGGGAAGAATTATTTGTTATGTAAAACTGTAACAGATTTTCTTTAAAAGGGTAATACTTTGGTATTAGGGTAGGTACTCATAGCCACTAAAAATCCGCTTTCATCTTCTGCGAGTTATCATTTGACGAGTTAGAAATTACATAAGAAGTTCATTAGAATAAATTCAGACTCTGTCGAACTAAAACAGTGTTGGCGTCTTGATTAGGTACCTATCATTTTTTTTTGTGTTGAGACCGTAAATGTTGCAAATACACGTAGAGTCGGTTTAAGAAGTATATGGACTTAACTATAACAATTTTTCAGATGCATACGTAACTTAGCACCTAGGTAAATTATTTATTTTAAATTCTTTTAGAAACAATATATCTTAACTCATCAAACGAGTTGTACAAATCGAAAAAAAAAAGAATTTTCTGCTGAGTGTCGTCTTTTACGATGATATCTCAGCACTTAAACAGGTTTTAAATCAAACGAAATGTGAATGTAAGTTATTTAAAACTGTACCCTACTTATAATGAGTTGAGTATAACACTCGTTCAAATTAATTATCTCACTAATGTCTTTTCTATGCATCGTCTTCGAGTGCGTTCAAACCAAGTAAGTAGGTATCACCTATTTTTTTTTAAATTATGCTAATAAGAAACACTACAGGTTTTCCTTAAAGGAGGTTTATGATTTTAATTTATCGGATACTGCTTTTACAAAAATTAAACAAACAGAAAATTGTTGTTTGTTAGATTAATTTTATCCAGTCTACTATGCAAAAAATAAAATAAAAAATATTAAGTACATAATTATTATATTATTAAGCAGACTGTAGTTATCGATTGCGCAATTGCAGTAACGCTTTTAATGAAAGTATCTCGTAAAGTGATCCTTACGTTTTTTTTTTTAAAGTTAATAATGTCAGGTACGTACATAATTAAAACAACTAATTCAAAAAATGGATATTGCCAATTACATTCATAATACAGGTACAGGTTTATAATAAAAATTAACAACAATAAAATGTACACAGTTACAATGTGCAATGCAAACAATTCATGAGCCATTTATATTTGAAGCTATTACTAGTAAGTGCTATATGTACCTTATAGGTAAGAACTGTATAGGTGTTAAATAGTGCAGGGTTGGATTCGGGTGCTCTAAAAAATATGGTATGTGTCAAAAGGACAGTATATTTGGAGAAAAAGTTAGTACTGCCAGCAGTTTTGCCGGAAAGTCGCTACAATGAGTGACACACAACCCCCTAGGATTAAAGAGATGGCAGTGACAACTGTTCCGACCCGACGCCTGAACGTTAGGTACTTGGTTAAGACTGTACGATAGTCGTTTTTTCCTATATTCTATTGTAGGGTTTTAACCTGTGCGTAACAGCCCCTATGAAAAGTATACTGTTTTCACGTACGATCCATGGCTTAGGATAGTAAGTATTTCGCACGATGTGGCAAATAATAGAACAAATACTATAATTGTAGTACGAAATCCAACCCTGTGCTAGAGGTAGATACAGTACCCAAATCATAACTACTATAATTACCAAATAAAATGTCGTTACGTATTTTTTAGCAAAACGTATGAAAAATAAAACCGCGCCCCCAAACTGAACCGCAACAAAATTTATTAAACATTTTCTATCGATAGTAACGAATTTTTTTTTCCATAGTAAATAGTTAAGCTAGGAGTAAAGTCTAAACGTACCTATCAGTAAAGTAACGTAGAAGCGAAGTTAAGAATGAATATATCTTTTTTGTATATTTTATCTCCTCGTACTTGAGGATAAATTATAAACTCTAAGGGCCTTGTTTAATCAGAGTATTCTGAAAACTGCATGAGTATTAATTTATGATTCTAACATGATGCCCAATCTGCTGATAAATATATGGATCTGGTGGACTGGTTCATATAAAACTTACTGTATAATTTTAAGTACCTACTTACTTCAATTTCTTTAAAAGTAGAGTGGTTGATTAACCCGTAGTCACATCGAGCGGTCAAATCATCGGTGTGACTAAGGATCATATTATAGGTAACTTTCATATTTTTTTTCTTGTACATAAGTTTAAGCTAGGCCAAGGCAATGGCGTAACATAGCTTACAAAATACATTCGTACTAAAATAATTAAATATGTATTATAATGAAATATCAAAATGGTAACAATTTAAATTTATGTATATGCAACGTAGAATATAATATTTTAATTTTAATAATAGGTTCGAATAGATAGGCAGATATAATCTTATAAAGCGAATGATATGTTGTTTACACCTTAAGGTACGTAATATTTGTAATTCGTAGAATATTTTTATTTGCGGATCGAAGCAAAATATATCACTTTGTGTTTAATCTGGGGAAATGATTTTCATAGACTATACTAAATTTCAACACATTATAAAATTGAGATATTTTTCAACGATATAGATCAATGATATCAATAGAAATTAAAACAACCCTTTAAGTTTAGCTTGGTATGCATATTACATTTGGTATTTTAAAGTATATAAAGCTATAACATTTATTTTGCTTGAGCTTTATTTATTATTTTGTATGCAGTCATGTCATTTTCCTTCTAATATTCTTTTTATATAGTAAAATATTTTATAAGAAATCGACTGTATTATAAGAAATATCAAGATTTATAACCAGTGCTACGACGTAGTGGTGCTACGCTTTCTCTCGACGGTACCTACTTCACTTAACATTTCCAAAATTCGTTTGAACAAAAAGGTTACAACATCATTCAAGCAGACCTAGATACTTATAATATTCAATTTTGAGTAAAAGCACAGCCAAAACGCGTTCCTTAATAGAATATCTTTATTATAAAATCTATTTTCAAAACAGTTGACTCGTTGGTCCGCTCAATAATTAAGCAAAAGGCAATCGCATCGATGGTGTTCAATGAATTGAAATGGTAAATTGTTAAGACATCAATTTAATTAAATTGTCATCATGATTACAAACGTGTTATATTAGGCAACCCTATAACACGCGTGTACATTTAAGTAGGTACATAAGAAACTTAAAATAATTGGACAAATTTTGTAAAGTATCGATCAAGCCACGAAAAACTTTATTTTGCAATAATAAGGCTTCTTCTAGGTTATAAGATATCTAGCTACTAGTGTTTCTGAACACTAACCTACAAAAGGTGATTTCCAAGACATATTACCTAATGGTTTTCATATAAATATCACCTTAGATACAAGAATATTAGATACTACATGCGTACGCAACAAAGTAGATGACGGTATGGTCTCACAGCACAATATTCACTTACGATTATTCATTTATGACGCGCTGATCGATGATATCAATCACTTACCCCTTTTGTCATCATAACTTGAAATTTTGCATTTGGAATAGAATTGAAAATGAATATTGAGATAGAGGATAATATCTATTTTGAACGTTACAAAATTTTAATGTTCAAAAACTTTGGGGGTCAATAATTAATTTCACCGACTCACATAATATACGTTTACCACGTTTTTGACGTAATTGTTTATACCTTACGTATAGATAGGAATTACATAAAGTATTTACACGGCAATAATTCGACCATTGTGTCACTTAACATTAGGGTGGCAAAAAAACATTAACATGTAAGAAGGCATGTTCATGGTACATTCATAAAAACACAGTAGGGTGTTTGGTAAAAAAAACAATGAAAACCTGGTATTTATTGAAATTATACACGAACAAAAATTTACCTATAATTTAAAGTTACAAACAACTTGAGCTTTACCTACCTATGCTACGCGTCTGCGACTACTCTTGAATTATAATTCAATCCAAAAGGTAACAAATGTGGGACATTTATGCCCAATCTTAAGAAGCAGCAATTAAACGTACCATAATTTATGTATCTTTCTATCTTTGCAAGTTGAGCTATTATGTACTTCGTACTAGAAGTGACACCTCACTACAGATTGTGGTCACTTTCCCACAATACAATCAAACACATGCTAACACTAACACCCAGTGCGATAATGTATGTGTTATGTTATTTGTATAAAAAATACGCCGTGTGTGTACTACGAGACATCCCCGGATATACATTATTCCGGGTTCATTATTATCATCAAAACTTTTCCGAAAATCCGAAATTCCGAAAAAAACAAAAGCTAACAAAAGCAAAAAAGCTATCAAATGATATATTTTTTAATATATAGTTGTGAATCTTTTTTTTAAATTGAATTTATTAAGGTTCATAACCTTTCTGTTCGTTTAGTCTGAAATTATTTGTTATTTAGTGATGGTGCTGGTCTTGACTGATGGTAAGGTAGCAAGAACCGTTTCGCGAGTGTAGTTTTTAGCAAATAAGGGTTTTTGTCTAGCAAGCACATTCATTATGGCACAACTGCCACAATGAAATGTGGCAATTGCAATTTAGTGCGGTGTATAATGTAGAACGTAGATAATAGCTCAACGTCTGTACAGACGCATGTAACATAACATTTATTTAGGACTGTCTTAAGAAGTCACTCAAATGTTAAATTTGTATATTTAAACAAATATTTCCATAGAGCAGATTAAGGTACTGTGTTTGAATATTATTCCACTTACGTACGTATAAAAGAATTAATGTCTTTTGCTAGCTTAAAAGAAATATACTTACAGCATAATTTAATAAATTAAAAGCACAACTGGACCGGTCTCTAGGTTTGAAATAGATTTCTTTATCAAGAGAAGGTCATTCCTCCTTCTAACATTCCAGCTGCCCTATAACTCTTTCCGGCTTCGACATGAGCCGTAAATCGACTACAAAGTACATTTAAGGTATTGATCCCTCTTTATCCTATCATAAGTATTTTTCTGTATTCACAAAATCTGTAAACTTACTCAGTATATTACATCGATCTATTCAAGAACATTCCCTGAAAACTATTTCAAAACCCGTAGAAAATGTTCATTCAACTATCTTACAACAAATAAAAACTGCTATAGCTTTCCGCGTTCATATAGTGCTTCGACTTTCTTAAAACTACCATCTTAGAATTCTATGCGGGTATAATCACAATACGACGTGGTGACGTCGCATTATGACGTGGTGACGTCAACGTGACAAATCAAAACGAGAACATAGAATAGTCCGTTCACGTGAAGCGGCCAGCGGCAGCGGCAAACGTAGAGGCGGTATTAAGAAAACGCCTTGTAGTGGATGAAGAAAAAGATGAGAAACACGGCATAGGCAGTGGGGAATGTAATCCTGGCGATGACGTCGATGGTCTTCGCCACTCGGATCGGATGCGGCGGTTCTTTTTTGCGAACCTGGACGAAACATGGCTGAAAGAGATTAATTGCCTAATGAGTGATGACAATACTGTAAGCGAATACTGTGATCTTAGATGGGACTACAGTTTGGCCAAATAAGCGCAACTGAAGTTGCAATCTGTAAGCCTATACCTACTAATTCTATGTTGCAGTCACATTTACGCTTCTACAATATTTTGGTTATATAGTTAAGCACTTTTTTCCACTTTTAGCATTTTTTGGAATTTTTGAACGTCTGTCTGTTAGTATTGAATGATTGGCGTAGAATTATGAAATAGGTATTATTTCAAACTTAAACATTTTATCTCGTGTTTCGGATATACACAAACATTAAGTAAATTGTTAGTAGGTGGTCACCTACTAACAATTAACTTAATAAAAAAAGGAAAAAGTAACCCTAATGTAAGCTTTATAATGTAAGTCGGTGGGAGAAAAATTCCTAATGAGTCACATTGTGACAAGATCTGCTGTGACTCGTTGGGAACCTACCAAATTATAACGTCGGTTAGTAAGAGACCTCATCACTAAACGACATCAAAGAAATGATAAGAACATTGGATCTTACTGCTTCTTTTCAGCTAACAGATTTAAAAAATATGAGGAAAACAACGCAATCGTGCGTAACCTTCATAATTTTGTTCCGCTAAATGTGACCCAATGTGATACGTGTGGTAATTTCTTGAAAATAGGAGAAAATAGGATCGCTGTATTTTTCAATAGGTATATCGTATCTCGAGTCTTTTGAAATCACAAAGATTAAGGCTGTACTAATGCTTTCATTATTCGCAAGCTTCTCTAGCCATCAACCAATAGCTATTGTGACGTAATCGTGTACTAATGAATACCTACTTATGTAAGCCTAAGATCTCGAGACCGTACTTATGCTGCAAAACGTCTATTTCGAAATTAATTTAGAATTACATACCACGTCGTAAGTCAGTCAGAATAAGTATATAAGTCATACCAGTCAGAAGTGTAAGGTGCAGCGTAAGTGCGTTCTAGACTACTAGATTCTACTAATTCCTTCTATCTAATGTTACTAGGAGATGGTGTATCAAGACGATGGTTGCGCTAGTGCAAAAACTCCACAACACATAATAACAACTTCTATTACTTAAGGGAGTAACGCCGAAACAGCAAAAAAAGGAAAACCCGGAAAAAAACTGAGTGTGTCAATTACATTTTTACTGAGCTGCTGAGTTTTTCGCAATTTCTGAGTTGGTCCCATAATCGTTGAGTTTCTGAGTTGGTCCCATCATCATCAGCCAGAATACGTCCACTGCTGAGCATAGGCTTACCCTTAGACCGCTACACCGACCGACAACGTGCCACTTGCATACACCGGTTGCCTGCGACTTTCACAATATCGTCGGTTCACCTAGGGGAGGCTTGCCTATGCTTTGTCTTCCAGTTCGTGGTCACCTCTCAAGAACCTTTCTTCCCCAACGGTTATCGGTTCCTCTAGTGATGTGGCCTGCCCATTGCCACTTCAGCTAGCACACTCTGAAAGCTATATCAGCGACCACGAACCGGAAGACGCAGCGTAGATAGGCCTCCCACTAGGTGGCCCGACGATATTGTGAAAGTCGCGGGCAACCGGTGGATGCAAGTGGACCGTTGTCGGTCGGTGTGGCGCTCTAAGTGGGAGGCCTATTTTCAGCAGTGGACGTCTTATGGCTGATGATGATGATAATGATGATGATACCACCGTCTTCAATCTTCAGCTTCGTCATTTGGCTTTGCCCGATAGACGAATTCTTAGCGAACACTTTGGACCCCTGGTTCCCTTCTACTGCGTCTTTAATACAATTTGTATTATAGGATCGCAAGTCGTGTCGCATTGCTTTCGAGATTCGTTTATTAAGCTTGCCATATTCCGACATGTCAGTTGAAGATCTCAACTCAGTCCGGTCTTCCATTAACTTGTTCTATCTGAGAGCTTTTGAAGTTTTTTCCGGCGTGGGGTCTTAAAGAACTTGGACCCCACTGCTTGGACAGTTTCCACAAGCCCATTGTTTTACTCGTCCTTAACAGTGTTTAACAGTGCTATTACGAAGCGGTATACACACTTTTGGTTCATATCTTTATCGTATTTAGTATAAGATTTGAAAATTACCTCAGTGACACCGCCGTTGTTGGCGGTATGAGGGCAGGACCCGGGAGCTCCTGTGCATGCCGTGCATGTAACCAGATCTGCGCCCCCTGTCGATTCCCGCTTTTTGTCCCCCTGGAATTATATCATGGAGTCTATTACAATACAAAGCTCCTATTTTCGTACGAATTCTACGAATAGATACGTAAAGTAAAACAAATGAAATAATTATTTTCTACTCTACGAAACGATCAAGAGATGGTTACGATCAGCGCGATCTAGTAACGAATCTAAAAACTATTCATGTACTAGTGTTGTTATCATTTTTTATGATATTAAAACTAATGCAAACAATGGAATGCAGTACTAGATAAAAACTAGGTACCTAGACATGTAATACAATGGACTTCGGCAAAAAATGATGCAAAATGAAAAAGGTAGAAAAAGTATCAAGAGAAATGATGTGTATAATGTTATAAATAAAGTATATTAATGAAACATTTCGTTTTGTACTCACAGGCTGTAGCGATCCAAGGCAGCATTAAAAAAGTATATGTGTTAGTTGTCGTGATACCACATTCGTTCAATGATGATGGGGCAAATGATGGTTGTCATAGTCACTTACAGCGCAGCTACTTTCCACCTGCGGGCTTTCTGATTTGCCCCACTGTACGAAAGCCATCGCCTCCTATGTAAATATGGGCATAATTTTAGCTAAGCATGACTGCAAGAAGTCGCGGCGGAAAAGTGCGAAGCGTAGAAGCACGATTCTTAACTGCTTGAAGCCTTCGCTTAGGCATGAGCATGAGGTAGAATACTCAGAATACTTTATATCATACTACCTTCTTCATCTATTTCGTTCTATATCCAGCATGCTGACGGTAGCAGATTGTCGAGAGATTAATCGGCTAAACTCAATTAGGTTCGAAGTTACTGCATACTGAGAACGGATACGATTATACTCTGCGCCCAGTAAATCGAGAATAAAAATGGAAAAGACTTTTATGTCAACGAAACAAAAGACTAGTGTGTGCGCGCCTAGAGGAGCGGTAAGACAGATCGGCGCTAGCAATTTCTTTTGCTTCTGATTTTTGCAAGCCCACGGACCAACCCCATCTAATTATCTGAGGCTGAGTCGTATGCTATCAAGTACCCACTTGTATTTCGAAATTGTATTTTGGACCAACTGACGGAACCGAGTAAACTCGGCCGCTGTTCCTGAATCACATTACCGTCAAAGTTTTTGAAATTCTTAGAGTACCAAAGCGTAGAAAGCATGCCAAATAACATAAAAAATATAAGGTGGCTCATATTCCTAGAATTACTTAGGTATCTATTGAATTCAATAAAACCAATAAATTATAAATATTTAAAGTGGAGTTTAGTGTCGTTGTTAGTTTAAAAAGCTTTTAAGGAGTGTTAACAATTAGGGCTAAGCTAAGGACAGGTCTGCATTCCGTTTTGGAAATGTCTATTAAACATTGTTTAATGTAATTCTCAAAAACATAGGCACGTCTCTGGGCTCCAGGGGTCAGTCGATCAAAACGAATTCTACATTTACTCACTTTTAAATTGTTATCTACTTTTTCGACAAATTATGACGGCAAAGATAGTAAAATTACTCGTGAAGATGATAGAGTCTAGTGATCGCCATCCATCTTTAGTGTATTTACAGCTGTTGTAAAAGAAAGATAAATAAATAAAAGAAATATACATGACAATGTTCGAATAGTGCCAATGAATGTGGCGAACTTTCTTACCAAAGGGCTGGCCAGTATTATGCCAATCCTGCTCAGGACAGCGGGCAGTCGCTGCGAACACATCACACACATTTGTTCACTCGTGACTGATGGTCTGACTGTGCCGTGAACTAAGACTAGGTTGTTGTGGCCACATTGCCATACTCAGTAAACTCAGCTTTGCCAATAACAGACATATACAGTCCGTGGATAGTCTTTGCAATGTTTTCTACTTCGCACTCCAAGGTAGGTTAATGTAGGAGTTTTCATGATGGAATGTTGAATTGTCTTACAGATTTTTGTAATGAATTTATGGCCACACAAAATAGTCTCATTATTTCTGTGGAGTGATTCAATGCACATGAGAAAATGTGATGAATTCCGACTTACCCAATATTTTGTAATGTTTGGTCGAGAGATACATGCAGGATTATTAAAATAAGAAAATTAAAGCATGCCGTGAAAGGAAATTTATATTGTGATGTTGCCGATTGTGTTTGGTAAAAAATATATATGTTATTAAATGCAAGGATCATGCCATGTCTTGTTGAAAGGTTCAAAGAAAACATTGCAAAGAGGTAAGATAGAAAAACTTAACTATTCACGAAGGAACCCATTCAACATTTTGATACTGTGTGTGTTTAAGAAAGCAAGATGAATCTAGAAAAAAGTCTTAGCAGTTTCTGAGGTCCTTCGTAAATACTCATCAAACATTTTATTTTCTAGAAAGTGCTTTAGTATAGGTATGTTTTAGTCTAACAGGACCACAACTAAGATAAAATACTGTTCAGCAGCACAACATAGGTGTGTATTTACAAGTTCATAGCTAGGGGTATATTTAGTTAGGGGAATGCACACTATGCATAAGATTAATTTTGCTCATCAAAATGTTCTATTTACCTATAACTTTAAAAACAGTGCAATTTGTTCAATGCGACGCTACAAGACGACATAGATCACAAAACAGTTTGAAACTAAATGAGCACATAACATCAATCCAATTCGAGCATTATAACTGCATTAGTTATAGCCGCCGTTAGGACATCGGGCATCTAAACATAGACACATGTGATATGGATCTTATGAAAGCGGCTCTCACCTGAGTGACTGGGTTTTCGCCTGGTCGGTAGACCACGTTGTGTAAAGGTCGCTTCCTCCCCACGTAGTTGACGCATACGAATTCGAGTAACGAGGCGTAGATGAAACACATGCATACCCCGTCCCACACGTTCATAGCGGTCAGGTTGGACACTACAGGCAGAGTCGAGCGGAACCCGTTTGATGTCGTGAAAAAATTCAACATCGTCGTCACACCTGCGCCCAAAACATACAATATGAATATTGAGACAAGGTTACTGATTGAAGTAAAAAGATTTATAATAAGCCGATGGTTGGTTATTCATTGTTAAAAATAGATATGTAATGATTTGTATTAAATGAGTAGATTTATAAAAAATAAGCGCTAAAAAGTATGTATGCCATAAAGCGTCTGTAACATGCATTAAACGGTTTAATGAAGACAATTAGGTGCTTCTGCAGATCTTTTCATAGAAATAAACATCGTTAAATAAAGCATTTGTTTGGTTTGTAAGTACTCACATCAATAAGCCAATTATTGTTCACCAGCACTTCGCTACAAGAGCTGAATGTTAATTAAACAAAAACACAGTGTTATTCGTAGAAACATTTAAGCAAATAAAAATGACCAACCTATCATTACTCTAGCAGGCACTGCATTCCATTCCAGCCAAAAAGTAATAAACGATGACGTCACCAAAATGATCCCCGGAATGAAAACTGTGGTGAAGTAAAATGATCTATCCCGTGTGAAGATGAGATCCACTCTGAGGCAGCTGTAATTACCTAAAAATATCAAGCAAGATCTAGAAAAAAATAAAAATAATAGGGCGTTTGTGCTAGTGACTCGTCGGTTCCTTAAAATTAACATTAATATTTACATCGCTAAAGATTACAAGGCTAATAAAGCGTAACCTGCAAAATTAATTAGATAGCGTGTTGTATAGACAGCCCCAGCCACAGCTACGTAGAGAAAGATATATAGAGATAGAAAAAGAGATGCAAGACGCAAGACCGAGACCGATTGCCAGCTGGGTTTACCTATCATAGAACGGGCTGGTACTGCGTTCCACTCCAGCCAAAATGTGATGAAAGAAGAGGTCACCAGGATAATTCCGGGAATAAATACAGTGGTAAAGTAGAACGCTCGATCTCTAGTAAAGATTAAGTCGACCTTTAAACAGCTGTAGTTACCTGCGAAGTGAATTGTTAGATAAAATTTGAACACCACACAACACATTCCATTTTATCGCGAATGTTGTGCTATGCTCAAAAACAAAAATAAAAATAATTGGATTCCAGGTGAGAAGGCGTGGACATAAAATTCCAAGTAACTCCATTCAGAGGCCTTGTTCGTTACTAAGGTTCGTAAAAGTTGTAGCGGCAAAAAGAAGGTCTTCTAGTAATCTAACTACAATCCTGTATGTATGAGTAATGCGTGTTGTGTCATAGTGTTCATGAACATAAATCTTGCCACATGAAGTTCATCAAAATAAGAACATAAGTACTATTCACACGTGCTTCCACATAGATAATTTCATGCATGGCAAAAAGATGAAAAGATGACAATTTATCTGCATAAACATGTACGTGAAGGGTATGAATCAATAATGAGCCTCGAGAATACCTTTCAGCGGCTGAGTGTTTATATTTCACCGAACATCTGATCGTATAACACAATAACGCACTTACTCACACATAAGCGGAAAATATGTGAAATACCACGACACCGGACGGAACGCTAATCCGGCGTACAAGTACCTTGCTCCTCAAAGCGTCTCTGGCAAAGATTACATGTCAGCTCTTCATCTTCCTCGTAAAGTGAATTACCCTCAGCTGCTTGCAAAGACGTTAACAAACTCTTACACTCTACGCTTACAAACATTCTCGATAAGAGAAATAATGAAGGGTATAGGTATACGCTAGGTACTTTAAAACTCTAATAGCAAACGTGCTAGTTTCTATTGTAATTGTTTCGAGTGTCACTAGAGTAGTTAGATACCACGATATGATCAACAAACTAATGAACATGCGTTACAGCTATATTTACTAGCGAATCAATCGGTACGCTACGGTCAACTCACACATTCAGAACAATACAGAACTTCTAAGAAGCCAACTACTTCTATACCGATTAAAAGGAAAACATATAAACAAATTACTTCTTAGAAATCAAGACCAAGCTGAAAAGAGTTAATCAGAATTTCAATTACGAAATCATCATTGTTCCTCTGTGCAACATATAAGGATGTGCTTGAAAATAAAAAGAAAAGGGTTTTGGAGCCAATCTACATAATCCGGTATGAAGACGAAACTTAAAATATTTCTCTCAAATGCTTCAATAAGCGATGTTGTTCTCATGTCGGTTGTAAGGTTTAGCGAAACGTTATTTACCTCTCCAGCTGGCCTTGATTGGGCACGGGATAGTTTGATTCTGGATCAGGTACGCGTTTAGAGTCGTCAACGATGGCGATTTCCTTAAAGTGTCCTCGTCATTTTTCCATACGTAAGTAATGGCTGATTGCTCATAAGATACTGAAATTTCATTAACTGTATTAACATTTATGTAGAAAAAATATTAGATATTTATTTTGCCCTACATCGCTACAGCACATGTTTCACATCGATCAAATAATTCAAAAGGGTTTACTTACTACTTTCTAAGGCAAATGAACACAATGGGTCGTCAAATGGAAAAATGTTGAGCCGTCCCTGACAGGACAGGATTAGATGCCGTCGCATCAGGTAATTTATAGTGCCATTGCGGTATATACGCAATGCGAAATGCATCGGTATGATCGGATCCTGAAATATAACAACTACGTTTACTTAGATAACTAACAACAAAACCTATGAAAACAAAAGCATCTACGAAATCTAACTAAAATCCTGTCAACAATGTGCCAAGTCTAGATTTACACTCATGTCTTTGCAACTGCTATCGTCTTGCCAACCTCCGGACCAGCTTTAAGGTGGGCGCATAGGAAGAAAAAGTCGCCAAAAAATAGAGGCAAGTAAAAAAAGTGTGCGAGCTATTAAAAAAACTTGAAAGTACAGTCCTTTTGAGGTTCAAGAAGCATTGTATGTAGTTATAAATACCGATGAGTGTTCGGCAAACTCCTTCAGTCGAAAGCATGGTGGAAATAATTATGTATAAAATTAGATGTACCGTAAAAGTAATAAGTTTTCGTAACGTTGTGATGTAAACTGACCTTAAAGTCTCCGTGCATGATGAAGTATGTGTCTGGGAGCCAAATGTCTTCGTGGTGATGGATGGCGTTTAGAAAGTCGTAGTGGGACTGGTTTGAGTAGCGCAACCGCGGGTCGTACCACTGCTGCTGAAGTAGAAACTCCACTTCGTATTTCTGTAACCAACCACTTACCTCGTACACGGGAACAAAACAAAATCAAAAGCATTCGAGATAATATATAAAGAAAAATAGTAAGAAACTTACAAGACTAGATTCATCAGGAGATGCTAAGCTAAGAAGTAGCACGCTAACATTTACAGTGAGGACACCTGAAAATAGGAAATAATATGAGTATCTGCAGTGACAGTTTTTTATGAATACTTATATCTATAGAATAGAAGAAACACACAAACAAACACATTTACTCATGCTATACAGTTGTGCTAGAGTTCAGCAAGGTAAAAGTATACAATGGACTATATATAACATAATTTATTTTTAATTAGGTAGGTTCCTACTTAAGTTTAAAAGCTTAATAATGTATTTTGTATGGATCATATTTTTGACAAGGTGTTTTAAAATTTCGATGACGTTATTATCAAGAAAGTTCCATAGGTTTGAAATTTATTGCAATATTCAGTTTTTTTTTTGCGTATTGTAGCTACGCAATAGGCAGATCCGTCTGAGTTGATAAAAGGATTAAAAAATACGTAATGATCTTATATAAAATTATCACATTGTGTTTGATGTTTGTGAAAAGAGAAAAGTATTTACGTTAAGAAGCTAATGTTATTCAAATTAGTAATAAGAATTTTATAAACTGTATCTCATTTAGCCAATCGCAGTAATGATGTCAGTGTTATTATACACCTACTATAGTTTGTATATTTTACAAATTGTAATGTATATTTACAATACTCAATTCTGAATCGTGTGTCATGTTCTACCAGCTAAACATCGAAAAGTGCGTTTAAAATTAACGGTAAATAATAAAATCAAAGCTAACGTGGAAAATATCGTCCTCAAATAGTAAATGTAATCTAAAGCGAGGAAGATAAATATAGGTGACTACAATTGCGTGTGGTAAAACGTAAATAAGATTGCGTGCAAATAGTTGGTTGCAGTACTTAGAACATAAATTGAACAAGTCTACGATTTACATAAAATGCAAGAAGGATATTTCTCTTTTCATAAACATTGAACACAACGCACCACGGTTGTGCGAGCGAGGCCGCAGGGACGAGAACCCGACCCTATTCTGTGCCAGAGAGTCGTTGGGCGAAGTTAGGCCACAACAGAATTCTGGATCTGCAATATTATACCAATCTTTTAAGACCTTGTGAACTCTTCCTTGAAAGGAACTAACAATGTAAAACGTTTTAAAATATTTAGCTAAGGGTTAATTATGATAATAAATTAACCAACTACATACACACATGATGACAAAAACAAAAAAATCGTAAATTGATACTAACCATCTACTGGTGGAAGCAGTCTTTTGTCATAGCGGGAATTTTTCAGGAGATTGTCTAATATCTCCTTGTCCGATTTCCCCGCTGCGAAACTAGAAAGAACAAGTTTCATATTAGATAACTTTTAATAACAACCTTTCAACCGAGCATGACACCCTCAGGCATCGGCTAAATTACTTTTATAAGAATCGTGGTATTATTAGAGAATTCTGACAAAAGGCAGCAGAATATTTTCGTGCCATTTTTTAGTATTTGAAATTAGTAAAAAAAAAAAAAAAATTGTCTTCTCATCATAATGATAGATGTTGTAGTAGCATGATGTTATAAGGCATTAATATCGTACTATTTATTTATTTATATCTTAGTACAAAAAATACCCTTAATTAAGCATTAACATCTTTTACCATTAAGCCTCGGAGAGATCTTAGTGGCACAAAAGATTTTTCCATCACTGAATAGGTAAAGATACTAACGTGTCTTTGCACTGAGCTAACCTGAGCGGCATAGTAATTTCAGAAAGGTCGCATAAACCTCACGAGCCATTGAAAACGTTATGAGAAAAGCGAGATAGCTGAAGAATTGATAAGTGAGAAAGGAGAATAGCATTTTTTTTCATGTTGAAATGTAATATTGCCCATACGAACAGACTTGCCCGACATTACATCCACTATGTACACTCGTATCTCGGCTTTTTCGACGTCTGTATTTGATTTAGCTAAATGATCCGTGTTCTGAAGAAAAAATAATGGGAGCATGAAATTGCTTCACAGCAAATTTACCGTGCGAAAAACGCGGGCTTGTTGATATCGATTTTAGATTAGCTCTAATACTTTCCTAGAAAATGTTGCTTTCCAACGATCTAATACAGAAAACATATACTTTATATAAACTAATTCAGCATAACATATTGCATATTGCTTAACACGATTCTGTAACTATTTAGGAAGTTCCCATATTGCTTGCTCTGAACCTAACTTGGATGACATAATTATGAGAACTGTTTCAAAGATTCTATGATAGGCCTTTGTGTTAGAAATTAATTAAATCGGGACAAAGTTGGGCTTTGATTGTCGTGTTTCAGGTTAACAAGAAATGAAGAGTAAATTTTACATTGTTATAGTTTGTCGACGAATCTCTTTGATGCGTAATATGCCTACGTAATTTATACGATGCTTAATTAAAATCACGTCAAAGCTCCAGCACTTGCAATTTGAGTTTACTTTAATAAATTTTCCTTTATTTTAGAAGTACAAAGCCATCCAGTTCACCAGACAGGTATATAAGAAAATTCATAATCGTTACAACTTTGGCCATTACGGTACGCGAGAGTGGCAACTGAAAATGATTCATGGCACAGGGATGAAGGATGTTATGCTAGAAACGTTCAGCTAGCGTACAGATTTACACTGTCCATGGAAGAGGTATATTTGACAGGGAAAGCTCTATATATGGCTCGATCACTTCACGGTTGGCTGAACGCAATAACCTGCGGCGGTTAACACGTTATATTCGCTTCGTCGCTTACCGGCCTGCCTCGATTTTACATGTAAAAGAGTAGCTATTTATTTGATTGCAGAATTTTGAATATTACTTATGACTCCGTTATAATGAAACCGCGACTCGTGAGTTGCAGCGAATCGTATGCAGCATGGTGTTTTGAACATAGCACGAGCTCTATATGCCACGAGCACGTCCTCCGCTCATGCTTGAAATGGCTTGTCATGACATAATATACCTACTTATTGTTTTTTGTATTACAACCTAAGGGGCTATGAGCGGATTGCAGCATTTTCTGTGTGGCGTATCAACAGTTCCTCAGTATAGAACGATCGCGCTTGTGAACTGTCACGCATGCTGTATGCAATGTCATCTTTAATATTGTGTTTTTTTTTGGTTTATTTGAGTTCAAATTTCTAAGACAAAACAGAATAACCTGTACCATTAGGGTTACTAGTGGGGATTCTGTATAATACCTACGCTGCGCCGCATCATACCTGCTTTTAGTTTGGCGGAGCCTTTAATAATGTTTTCTTACATGTCGGATGTGAGTGCTGATACTCCGCTGAGCATGAGGAAGAAGGCCACAGCGCGTGCCACGACGCATGTCCAACCCATATTAGGACATCTGAAATATAAAATACATTTTATTATTTACCAATCTGAATAGTGTAATAGTCGGATCAACACCTCGCATACAGTGAAATTGTAGGTAGGTACAATATTCTCGTCTGCGCATAATTAGCTAGCCAACTTATCTTGGTATGTTTGTATAGGTAATTTGACCGATCAAAGCGAAGGTACCACATAGTCTAGGGAAATAAATTGGAGGGTTGTATGTATGTACATATATTTTTTAACGATAATTTGAGTAAAACAGCATTGCCGTTCAATAAATCAGTTCAAAATATGTTCATTGTTAGTGAAGCTACCTAGTACTCTCGCAGATTAGCTTGAGTAACCAATTAGTAAATGAAAAGAGACGCAGATAATTTTAGTCCTGTCAGATTAGTTTAGTTTAGTAAATAGTACAACAGAATCGACACCAATGGCGTCGATAAAACTGCATAATAGTTGCATAATTTACTGACTGCCACATTTTAAAAAGACTTTCAAACGACCCTGTTACTTTACTCGTGCTACAAACCAACATTATAGCGTCATAAATCTACGTATTAACATAATTATTACAAATACGTTTCCAAATGAAACGACTCAGGGTTGACACATGGAAATTATACCAGAGGGGTAGTGCAAGGTCGTTATGATTCTATTTTAAGCGCCCAAAATTTAACCTATTTTTGTTAAACGATTGATAATACATGAAGCAAATGTAACTTTTAAGCTTTCGCGATTTGAACACATAATTTAATGTATACGTCGAGGTATATAAATGAAATTTATATACCTCGACTTATAGCGTGGTTAAGTCCTGATAAGAAACATTAAAATAATACATGAGTAGTAAAAACATTTTCATTCTCTCTCGCTCGTTTATTTATTGTTTTTTTAATGATATAAAATTACTGAGGGCGATATTTAAAAATATTCTGTTGTGCCATTTCCTAGACTAAACTAAATTTGATAGCTTTATAATTGTTGCCATCTTTTCCATGAACGACAAGATGTTTTGTCTACAATTGCTCTGCTATTATAATAATGTTATGTAATATGCTCAAATTAAATTGAAATTTTCACTATCACATGTTAAATGTTGTATTGTAAAATAATTTGCAAAAATACTTTTGAAGCTATTAACTATTGGTTATGTTATTAGTAAAAATATCGTCTGTGACAGTGAGAGAATGCGTTTAGTGGCAAAGCGGCTCACTGAACTATCGACTATTTTCTCGCTAAAGAAAGATCTAGATCCCGTGGGAATAAAAGAGACACATATGTATGTTGATCGCTGACTGTTCACACTGCCGGCGGGAGCTCTCTCTCCACTAGTTTGTCGCAGCGACAAAAGCTATCAAAGATAATACTCGCTGAGCGATGCTAGGCTGGCGGTCAGAACACTCGCCAAGAAACTCCCTGCGGTCATTCTCTAGTTCTCTACTACAGAGCAAGTAATCGCCCGTAGCACTCGTACACTTGCTACAGCTAGGGACAAAGCTATCGGACGTTTACTGATACTATTTGACGTATGCTCGATTAACGACTCGCACGAGGCATTCTGAGTTAGACACTCGCGTTTCGCTGCTTGCTAACTTGATGCTAGCTCTACTCGCTCGGCGGTGGCGGTTCATCCTTAAGTAACATTCTTAAACTCATTTGGATAGAAGGCTAGATTTGAAGAGGTTTATTATGTGGCCTTTTCTTGTTTGCTTTGTTCCATATTTAATATGCATAATATTACCATAGTTATGACGAATTTTTCCAAACCAGTAATCCACGGATTTGGTGCACATGCAAAGCGCAATCCTGTAGCTGCAAGGTCGTACATACATGATATACATTTTTGCGTGGTGCCGTTTATTTAATCATACGTGACCTACTTTTAAAAGTTGTTATGGATATGACGTCAATGAATCAGAGGATACGAGAATTCATGCATATACTTAGAATACGCTATATATATGCGAGATTCTTTCTAGGAAATAATAGTTTGGTCTTAGTAGTGTTCGGTTAGCCTTTAGGCAAAAATAACTGTTACAAACGACAAAAACGCCAACATGCGGCGTTCGTTTTGGTATTGTGTGAGCAAAAGATGCATTTTCACACCGAACGCTTTAACATCCATCGCTTTAACGCTTTTGCATCAACGCTATAAACGCGTTTTTAACTTGACAATGCTAAAAACGCTACCTAAAGCTAACCGAACACAACTACAATAGCCGACGAGTCATGTGCATATGCCTTATTTTGAGTTCATCAGTCCTTTGGACAGCAATAAGTAAAGTCAACAGCTACAGATTTTTTTTATATGCTTACACCAAAGGCTTGTATTTAATTTGATTAGGAACTTGATTAAAGGAGAATTTGGTAAGTATAAAAACTTTTGCAGAAAGGTTTTGCTAAGATTTTTTGTTAATATTTTTTCCTTTTTAAAACGGCTGGACTGATTTAATTTTTCGGATACGGATACCTTAGTGCATGATAACACAGCTTTATTCTATGTAGTACAGCCCTTTATGTTAAAGCAGGGCTCTTTGCGGTAGTTCTTAGACTTGTTTGACGAAAATCTGTCCAGCCTTTTGAATCTAATGAGCTCTTTTCCAAATGGATCCGGGTTTTGTAAAGCAGATAATTAAAATAGTATGGCTGTGAGGGATCGTATCAAAAGTCATTTTTTCTTTTACCTACTTGCTATAAATATAAATAACAAATTTTGTTAGTTACTTCCTTGTTTATGCACTCGGCAAGTATATATTTAATTTACATTTGATTATCTTATTCGGCATTCTTTATTCCACTCCATTATTTCGAAATTAAAACAAAGATAGCACATCTATTTTAAAATAAAAGACACATGTTGGAATTATGTATTTTAATAAAGAGTGAGAGTGTTATAAACTTAATTAGTTTATGCTTAGTCACCGTTGGCCAGAAATATAAAAAAATATCAAAACATCTGCTAGACAACGACGTCTATCAGATATTTTGGCTTAAAGCATGAAATGCCTACTCGTACTTTTTTACTTAAAATAATAAATAAATAAATAATAAATATCTGGGACATTTTTGCACACACGGTCATCTGACCCCAAACTAAGCAAAGCTTGTAATATGGCTGCCAGAGACTGATATACGTACATAGATATTTTTAAATACATACTTATATAGATATTAACACCCAGACATAGAACAAACACAAATATTCATCACATGAATGTTTGTCCTAGATGGGAATCGAAACCACGCCCCCAAACACAGAAGGTAGGTCACTACCAACTGAGCCACCGGGGCAGTCATATTACCTAAAAACCATAAAACACAAAATCTCATAAAACCTTCCAAATAATTAACACCACTTGACGCAGATATCCGTTTCGTAACATTTTCATTAAACGAACCTTTCAGCTGACTCCAGATTTTTGTCGGCATGTGGTTCAGCTCGCCTGCGCTCCCATCGACCTTCGCCACAACATGTCGCCCGATCTGGAACAATGCAGACACACATGTCAAACGAATTTATTGTGGGCAACATCTGCAGAAAACGAGGGTAGGACGTGCTAGCTCTTTTTGCTCAGAGATTTTGGCGTTTGACCTTCAACTAGCTTAAATTTAAGCGATGATGAAGTCTACTATGGCCTAGAAAAATCGACTGCTGACTCGGTGACTTATTTTCTTGACTCCCTTACTTTGTTAGTTTTGACTTGAAAGGTTTCGGTTAATACTTAGAAGGTAGCGTCTAATTTTACGGTCATTTTAATCATCTTCAGAGAATATGAAAAATATTGTTTTTTTTTTTTTGATGAATTTAAATGTATTGTACACAATTTAAAAGTTAAAAGTGTAAAGCACTAACATTTTTAACTGGAAGGTAGTGTAGATCAAATGTGCTGAAGAATGGGCATTGCGGCTCAATCTCTTGAAATATTAACATAATACGGGTTTATTCTCTGTCATAAAGTAGACGGTGTATAATTCGGGACTGGCAATTATCCGCAACAATATTTCTTACTTATAGCGCACATATAGATAAGGTTAACTGTCGCACCTTCCTTATCTGGTTTTACACTTGCTACTTGCATTTGGGTCGAAATACAAATTGAATGATATGATTCTATTCTATTTATTGCGGATCGGATTCATGATTGATTTTTAAGTAAAACGGAAATGAAATAAAGTTTTAAAAAAAGTTTCGTTCCGTATTCAAGTTTTACGACCGTCGTGTTTTATAGGTTCAATTGTCCTTTCAACCTAATTAACTAATTATTATTAAAGAAATGAATTACAATAGTGTGCTATTGTTACAAACAATTCAATTGTGATTCATTTTTTTGGGTATGTTTATTAAACTAAATTTTGTAGGCTTCATCCGATCTTCGAACAAAACATAGCCTATGTTATTCAGGGCTAGTGTAGCTTTCTACCAGTAAAGAAATTTTCAGAAGTAGTATCAGAGATACTTTCCTCATTGTTCCATCTATAAATAAAACCAAGTTAACAAGCCAAAGTTAAATAAGTAAGTATAGATTTTCCAACAAATAATATTATAAATGCAACTGCGTTTGATAGTTTATTTATTTCTCTTTCATATAGCAACAAATTGACATAACTTATATATTGTATAGTTCTTCAGCCCTCGCTGAGCAAAAACAGAAGGCAGTTACCGGGCAGTTCTTTTCGTTAGGTAAAATGTAGAGTTCCTGCTGGATTGTCCACGTGGGTGAAATCGCGAGACACAGTCATCAATAAGTCTAATGTTTAAAAAGCATCCTTTGTCTTACAATAAAAGGCGAACAAAAAAAACGGGCCCAAAAAAACATCTGAACAAAATGAGAAATATCTGTTATATTCAAGCAATGTTTTTATTTTAATTCAGTGATGTTCCCTCATCACCCCTTTTTACCGCTTTACCGGGTCACGCACAGCTTATCGAAATGAACCGACGCTTTGCATTTTTTTGTTAGGGAACAGCACATTTTATACAAAAGGTTTTTTTTCATTTTATGCATTAAACGCCTGTTGCAACTTTAAACCTTGTTTCGAGTTCAGGGCATTGAGCATTTGTATTTTCTCTAGAGCTTCAGCTAATCTTCATCAGCCTGAAGAAGTCCAGTGGTGAACAAAGACCTCCAAATGTTACATACATAGTAAAAACTTAGAAAGCATAAATAAAAATTCACAATACAAAATAAATTACTGTCCAAGAAATAGTTATAATCATCAATTTATTTACTTAAAAACCTAAAAATATATTTGGTATAATTAAAATTTGTAAGTTTGCATATCTGTAACCATTACAATGTTACGGCATGGATATGGAGGAGCGGGTCTTCTGATACAGGTATTTTTTACTTAATAGAAGATCCCAACTTACCTTTAGTTAAGAAAGTTTTGGCTACAGAAAATAAATATTTTTTCATTTTCATTTTCATTTTCAATATACCTACTAAAGAATTAAAGTTCCAAGTGTCGATATTTATTAATTAACCTTCCTTGCTTTAAACTAAGTAGATATCATTTAGTATAACGAAAGCCCATTAACCTTATTTCAATGTAGAAAAAACTAAAAATATAGCCTTGTTTATTATATTTTTGGCTATGTAAAACGATTTACGAAAAACGGTTTCATAAAAAGGTTCCGAAGTAAAGACGATTATGCTAATGTGAGATTTGTTTTGTATACCTAGTTATGCAAAGATATGGATTTACGATAAATATTTTATCCTTTCTGGGTTTTGTCTGATACCTATTATTCATCAAACGACTCCGAAAAGCAGTTATCGATTCCATAGGTACATTATGCTCCGAATATCTGATGTAAATTAATTTCGAAGAAATAGTTCCAAAATCTTATTTAATTAAAATCCTCTAGAAAGATGAGCTTCACTTTGAAATAACAGATACATTGACTCAAAAAATATCTTATTAACCCAAAGACAGAGAAAAAGTATGCCCCGACCCACTTTAGAATGAATACCGAAGCTAGCGCGAAGTCAAATACATTTTATCGCCACAAAGTTTTTTTTTTGCTTGTTAACGAAATTAGAAGTTTTACCCAAGAGACATTGTGAAAGTTGCTGGCAATCGGTGAATGCAAGTGGCAGGTTGTCAGTCGTCATGGCGCTTTAAGGGGGAGTCCTATATTCAGCAGTGGACGTCTTGCGGCTGATGATGATGATGATGATAATGACCCAAGAGACATACAGCCAAACAAAAGCTAACGTGTGAGATAAAGATTCTCTTAATGGTATATTATAGAATACTAGACTATATTTCTGTATAGTATTAAAATTTAAAATGGACCCAGTACGTGTGCCCATATTGATTATGTGCCCATAATCATAATCTTAAAATACGCTTCATTCATTCGATATGCTGGGTATTCACACACCTCATTCGTCAGAATCAGTCACGCCGTTTAAATATTTACATACACTCCAGACAAATTGATTCTTCTTGGGTCGGATAAAAACTAAAATTGGGGTGCAACGTTTCACTTAGGGCGCGAAATTCAAATTTTCTTGCGTTTTATGTCAATTACAGCTTAATTACTCATCGTAGGTTCATGAAAACTAATTTTGCGATAATAAATAGATTATTTCAAGAAATTACACCAACCAGAAATTCAAGTTGAAAGCTAGTATAAGTACATTTGTCACTAAGCGAAAAATCAAGAGGAAAATCAGCTTATTGAAATTTGTAGCTAAACCAATGTTATCTAGGTAATCATTTTACGCGTAATGTCTTAAATCAACTTATTTATTGGCGCAAAATTGGTTTCGATAAATCCACGATGATAAAACTGTAATTGACAAAAAACGCAAGAAAATTTGAATTTCGCGCGATGAGTGAAACGTTGCACCTTAAAAAGATGATTTTGCGCTCCAGTTTTTGCAGATCTTTATAAAATATTTTTTTGCCAAATTTTCTAATTGGTAGATTATGTTGTGGTGATAGGTGTATTTTACATTCTGACCTACTCCAGATAAGTTTGTTGAATAAATGAACACGCTTTGCTAGCTACAGACCAAACTCACACCTCTTGAATGTATCGAGAATTCGGTCCATCGATCCGTAGCTAAATGTTTCAACAGCTTGCGAATTGGTTCGAGGCTTGTACCCAATTGTTTAGGAGATCGATAAAGCCTTCTATAGGCGAAGCACGATACGTGCTATACGTATCGAATTTCATTCCAATTTTAACTACCCACCATAAATACCTCCAGGCGCTCACTTTCGCACTTGTTAGGCTAAATATATATGCGCACGACCGCGGGTCTCAAGCTAAAACGCTTCGCTCGCACAATGAGATGACAAAGGTGATGCTATCTCAATACAAAATGACTCATCCACCGAAAGAACCAGTAAAAAGAAACTAGTCTATTGCAAAATAGTAATATAGAAATAATTATCAAATGATTATTTGGCAATTCAACGGGGTAATGTCGCCAGCTTTTTGGGCACCTTACCCGTAGACAGCGACCTAAATGCGGTTTTTTATTTGTAGATATTTTAGATTTAAAATATCTAAAAATAAAATACTAATATATAATTTTATTTTATTTTAATTTTGTTTCTAGTTTTAGTTTGTACATTTAAGTTAAGATTATAATATACTAAATAAATATAGTAAATTTTCTTGTAGTCAATCATAAAACACCGCGATGCACCATTATATATGCTGGTCCCCTAATTTTTATTAGGGTTCCGTAGTACTATATAATTCCCTTATAAGTTCGTAACGTTCAAATATGTTTTGTACTAAAAAGATAGCACCCATACATGTAAATAGGGGGTAAAAAACAATTTCACTGCACCCCATCATGCTGGGTGTAGTTGAACAAGTCTTTGTAAGGTGACAATTTTGAAAAAATCATAATTTTATATTAATGGGGTGGCTCATGTAAAGACGAGACAATAAAAATGTCGCCTGTCCTCCACATGTGGGTTACCATTTTTTTATCAGACGTATCGCTTGCGAAATATGGTCCGGCAAAGTTGCTTGCAACGTGTCCCCTGCCATTTCTAAACTATGCATCTCAGAAACTTCTTATCTTCCATGTTGATAGATCTTAGTAAAAACTTTCTTTTAAAATTATTTCGGACAACATCTGATAATAACTATGTGAGGTAAGCTAAAAAAAGAGATAATTACTTCAAACGTCCTACGCACCTACGGAACCCTACTAAGCATGGGCTGACATGCTCTTAACAAGTTATTAAAAGAGCCACGTTGTTTTCAAACTCGGAGCTAATTGCGAGCGCCATTGATGCAAATTAAGGCTATTGTTTCGAGGCTTATCGGGTACCAGTTGCTAATGCAATTATGTATAGTATTGTAGAGAAGCCGTCGTAGCACCGTAGACGGGCTACGCTGCTACGCGGGATCCAAAGTGATTTAATTTTACGGAGCGTAGCAATTTGAGCGTGACGTGACTTTGTTTAAGATTAGTTACGTTTTGTAGAATGCTTCGTTGGTGCGCATTATTTAGGCCTCGGCTCAGTCACTGGGAACTATTTATTTATCTAGCCGTCATAACTGTGTGGATCTGTTTGTAGATTTCTATTTAAAGTGAACTTTACTTTCGGACTTTTTCTTCTATATACGAACTAACCAAACATTTTTAAAACTATGGATGTTGTGTACAGTAAAAAATTCAGGAAAAATGTATTCTGAGTTTATCTGTATAAGTTACATTTTACAAATACCAAAATATACTGAATACTTATATCGTCATTACAATTCTGAAATTATTATGCTGATTAATTCCTTTTTTACCCAACTGCCCAACAAGGAGAGTAATGTTTTTGGTGTGTAAGTAAGTATTTAAATATATATAAAAATATTACCTCCTGAAGCGATATTGACGTGACATTTTGCAGTCGAGCCTTTTGCTTTTCTTTTAATCAATTTACAGTCACATAAGTAGCAATGTCGTGGCCTAATCGTTGAACTGAGCCGATCGACATCTGCCTGGGCAGATCACAATAAGCCGGCATTTCTTGATTATCCCGCTCAAATAATAAAATAATATAATAATAAAAAATAAAATAATCGTTCAAAGCATAGCGTTTGCCGATTTGTCCGGCTATGCTTGGGCAAATCGATTCTGTAGGTGACCAAAATATAAGCAAATAAAATGAATTTTAGATAATAAATATTTTACTACATAAAAATAAGTTTAGATTGTAAAGATTTACCCAGGCACGCTCAGCGCCAAAAGTTTCGCGAAACGGAACTGCATTACGCTGCGCCCAGCTATATCTCGATGTAAACAAGTGACTAGAAGAGCAAATCGACAAATAGCTTGCTCTCACCGATCTGCCCAACTTTATACTGGGCACATCATGAAATAATCGGCAAAATCAAGAAATGCCGGCGTATCGTGATCTGCCCAGGCAAGTCTCGATCGGCCTAGTTCAACGATTGCCCTCGACATATACATTGATATAAATATAGTTGCTAATGTAATATTGCTATATGAATGCTTTATCCGTTTGGCACGACGGAAGCCCCGCGCGTTGGACACTTGCCAAGAACATGCGCCGTGATCTTGCATTCTTATTAGCAAATACATAGAAAAAATGTGTTTTATATCCATGTAGAAACTCTGTGTTTTTCGCTGCATATGAATGAAACAAAACAGGGCCACGGACACTGCAAAAAGATTACTCATCAAAAACATCCGACGTGTGTTTAACCTATTTCTTTTTGCGGGAGAAAGTGATGACGTGTATCTAATGTAGGGGTTTTTCATTCATCACTTGCACAAAAAGAAGACAATTATTTATTCTGAAAAATACTATCTTATTATTTGCTGTATTTCTTCCAAGTGAACACAAGGAGAACATCTTAAATGCCGTTCATCTATACTTTGTTAAGATTTTATTTTGTACGAGTGGAACGGATTTTGACTACCACAAGAATGTTATTATAAAATTTGGCAAGTGGTATAATAACGAATTATAATGAAAAAAAAAAATAATTTTAAATAACACTTTCTACTTGTAAACAAAAACACGAACAAACGAAACCTCTTGTGTTGTTTTTTTATATATTTAGGTTCAGTATTAGAAGTAAAGTCCTTATATTGCACTGTTAAAAATAAACATCTTTTATAAATAGGGCCCTAAGTAATGGCAAGAATTTTGTGAGATAGGTACATAAGACTTGCAACTACCAGCACAAGAATGTAAGAGTTAGGGGAGGCCTAGCCTCCCCACTAGAGGTGGGAATCTAAAACTGGAAAAAAAAAGCGCCTTCAAAAATCAACAGTTAATCTAAGAACTTAAAACTGATAACATACAGGCTACTTTGCTTATAATTATTTTGTAAAAACTTTCGTGTAAGATTCGTGAAACTTTCGCCTCAATACACGAAAACAAAGCTCGCACCGTTGCATTAGTCCGATCCATCCTGCTAGTTTCAACCGGTTTCCGGTCACGTCACCGCACTAATCCCGGGGCTTGGTTCCGGTTTCCGCTGGGACTTGATGCCTCATCACTTAGTAAATCCATGTACACGCATTTTGGTACGCAATTTTACGTTCACAACTAAATGAATAGCCAACAAAATATTGGCAAATTTCGCTTAGTATTTAATTTTAAATCAGATTTATTCTTACGGTATTTGCTATCAGAGTTTATTTATTTATCGGGCGCGAGTCTCGACCGATAGAAAATCCCGTGAGTATGAAACAGATTTATTATAAACACTGTTTTAGACTTTCATGGTTGTTAACTACATTTAAATTAGTACTTGAGGTATTAATACTTCATTTCATTTCAAACTCACGTGAGAAATTCATACTAACTGTAATAAATCTGTACATTTAAATTAGTACTCATGAGATATTTACCATGATTTGTGAGTTCCCGTTACGCAACTACGCAAACATGGATCAAGACCATCTAGCGAACTACATATAGGAAGTAGCTATGTCTCTCTGTCTGGATGTTTGTTGCTGTATTACGGCTAAGCGGCTGAACGGATCTTGATAAAATTTGATAAGGAGTTACTGTTAATCACAAAGATGGACATTGAATATTTTTTCATGTCCGCGCGAACGAAGTCGCGGGTAAAAACTGTTGATATAATAATAATTAAATGAAGTATTAGTGCCTTACGTCAGGAATAGAGAAAGGAAAAGAAAATGTAAGTAGCATATCGATAAACTTTAATTCTAGTACACACGACATAAATCTGCTTATACGTCTGTGTAAATCTGACAGCGAGAATCACGCAACAGTAAATCTCTCATAACTGTTTTATGTGCAGTAAAATTTCAGACTATCCTACAAAACTTGCACACGTAGAAGTAAATAAATAACTTTAAAGTAGGTAATACTTGATACATTTGCAAGCATTTCAGTAAAATATCTGCAGTAAATTATTATTCACGCGAGTTGCAATTTCAACCATAACATTTTCCTATCAGCGACTAACGAAACGTTAACGAAATTTTAAAATCATTTTATTTACTCCACCGTAAATACCATACTATTCATAAAACTGTCAAAAATAACCAATATGTAGTGTCTTTCCGCTGCAACGTCGCGTCCAGTACGATAGGAATAATAATCAATTGTTTGTTTTTTACCTAATATTCATTTAAATTTTATATAATTTTTTGAAAAGAAGTATATTACAAATTATTTATTCCAAATTTTAAACAATTCAAATTTAATTAAATATATTTTTCTGCTTTCAGACGTAGCGCAGCACGGTACGGCCCAGCCGGACGCCAGTGTTGCTCTATTTCTTAATTTAGGATAATAATTTAAAAAATTGTAATATTCTTCTCTTCAAAACTTTTTTTTAAAATTTGTAATAAATAATTTGTAATATACTTCTTTTCAAAAAATTATATAAAATTTAAATGAATATTAGGTAAAAAACAAACAATTGTTCATTATTCCTATCGTACTGGACGCGACGTTGCAGCGGAAAGACACTACATATTGGTTATTTTTGACAGTTTGAAAATGAACTTCCGCAAAGTTACGCCTGAATCAATCAACTACTATTCATAAAAGTAAAAAAGGCTTTATTTTTAACTACTCATTTCTTTAATTACATTTTTTAAGTATGTTATAATTCTACATCATTCATCATCATCATCAACAGCCTGAAGATGTCCACCGCTGAACAAAGGCCTCCCTCTTAGACCGCCGTACTGAAAGACAATTTGCAACTTGCATCCCACGACCTTCAAAATTTCGTTAGTCCACGTAGTGAGAGGCCTACCTACTCTGCGTCTTCCAGCTCGTGGTTGCGACTCAAGAACTTTTCTTACCCATTGGTTACGGGTTACTCGAGCGAGCTGGCCTGCCCATTTCCACTTCAGCTTGCAAGCCCTGAGAACTATATCGTTGACTTTGGTTTTTGGGCGAATATCCTCGTTCATTCGTTATTCTAATTCATTACTAAGTTCTAATAATATTTTTATTATTTACGTCAAATATTATCAGTGAGTCGATCCTTTCTGTATTATCATTGTCTTGCAATATTCAATTATATTTGTCAATTTGTATAATTTTTTGTCTTGTGTAGGCAACGAATGTTGTGTGTAGATAACTCCTCATTGGGGCAGCCTTCCCTCAGTTTGACTATTGTATTTATATCATACACATACAAACACAAAGCTTAAATTAAAATACAAAGTTAAAATTAAAGGAGAGCTTTATATACTTACACTGAGAGAAATAGTGATCTTACATAAAGAGAAATAGTGGGAATCGTCTTCGTGGGTTACCCAACCTATCTAATAGTTCGGCGTAGTATGATGAAACACTTTTTTGTTTATAGCTCATGACCAGCCCTCATCTACTGTCCTCATTTTTACGACGCGAGCAATTGAGCAATTCTGGCAACTATTTTACCCCTGCCATAAACAAGAAAAAAGCCCAGAAAAAGGTTCTTAAGCTGCTCTACGTTTACTGCCTCATGTTTTTAAGAGGTTTCATTGGGTTGTTCACGTTATTTCCTCCCGAACAGTTTGTTATTAAGCTCCTTCGTACTGAAATAACACCGAGCTTATGGTTCTGACAAGCTGGTAAATAATAGAGTGTGAACATTTTACTGTCGAAAAATTGATTGTAGTTGAGAATGATGGTCATTTTCTTCAAAACTGTATCTATATCTCACTGTAATATCGCGTCTAGTACAATAATTGTTATGTTCCAAAACTTATTTATATCATAAGATATATAGATATAAGAAATAAGCTGGGTATGATCATATGATCATCCCCAGACTAATACAAAAGAAAATTAGTAAATTTAAAATAAAATAGTAATAAAGACCTTAGGACATTTCCTTTACACAAGTAGCCTTTTTTTTGCGAGTGGGAAATTTTCACAAGTCGGGTACGACTGCTATGGGGTGCAGCCGGGTTATGTGGGATTATACCGACTAAAAACCCCCCTGGTGGCCTGCCTTAGTGCTTGACCGAGGGCTCCGGGATCTCCAAGGGAACGCACCGGAGCCCTGAGCACCACGCTTCAGCTCCTCCCGGGACAGCTAGCAGCTGTCGTGAGACGGCTAAGCCTACGACAGCGTCCGCCACTCAACGCTGTCGTTCTCCCCGGGCTCGCTTCGGTAGATGGTGGTTAGAGCCCCTCCTCTAACCACCCCCGAGCCCAGAGGGCCCCTTATAGTGGGCTCTTACTACAGGCAGGGGATAGCGATGCCGTATTCTAGTGCCCCGGCATCAGGGCAAATTACACAAGTAGAAGACAATAGACAAGACAAGTAGAAGTGACTAATGGAGAAACCTTCTCCAATACGCCACTTGCACTAAGCCTAAATGTCCCAACCTCTTACTCTGCCGTTGATAAAATCTCTTTTCGTAATATACTTAGGTATTCAACCATGATTCAATCACACTACTGCTCTGTTATTTTAAATTGCTTAAATTCATCGACGAGACTATAATAATATGTAGATATAATTTCGTATCTAATCCCAAGGTTGCCTTAAATTATTTTCGAGCTAGGTATAACTCTATTAAAATAATTTTATTTGAAGCCATTGATCAGGTGAATTCTAATCCGAACGACAAACACCAAAGCTATGAATAGGTACGGCGAGTAGCGTTGAAACGTTACTTTACTTACACTTAAATTTGATTGGATTGGAATCAACTAACAACAATAATGTTTGCTTAACATGTCATGAAGATCGAAGCAACGATACGCGAATAATTATCGTCGGACAAATATACATTATATACCCAAACATACAAATATACAAACTACATAAACACTACACTACACAATGTGAAATATATAAATACAAAAGTCGACTTCTCTTAAAATGTTACCCGTAACAAAGGCATAATGAGGGTAAGGATTGACAGCACAAACTACCTCATCATAAAACCCAACATTTCATTCAACTTCAAAAAAGGATATTTTATTTATCGAGTGTTCTCAGAGATTGACTTCTCTCGGTTTAGTATGGTATTCCAAGCCATTATAGTATTGAAAGAAACATCTTACCTAAAACATGTTATTAAGATCGGATCAATGGTACGGGAGTAATAGTCAGACAAAATATACCCACATAAATACCAACGCCGATTTGTTCCAGTAAGCTCTAAGACCTTCGCTTCGCTCGGTATAAAAAGATTCAACGCACATTACAGCAATTCAACAAAGCAAAACTACAGCAGCACTTACAACAGTACCTATTTCGATTGAAAATGAAAAACTTGGAGTGCTCGACTGCTCGTACACGATATACGAAACACTTTTAGTTGGATTGGCTCGGTGTCGGGTTGCAGTTGGTGGTTAATTGTTGTAATGTGCTGTAACCTTAAAGCTCTTGACTACCTCGTCTATCATAGTTACGGTAGTTAGTGTACCCCAAAGCTTGTAAATCTTCGTGGTATTAAAGCTTCTCCGAATTCGTAAAGTAACACGAAAACTCTGCCCGTAGCGCGACTTCGTTTGATTAGCAGATATTATATGAACTGTGAATATAGATGTTTTAAAATTTAAAAAAGAATATACATTTTGATTTGGTTTGATTGGATGTTTTTTTTTTGATCAATGTAGGCTTGCGTTTAACTTTCACGGGTTAAAACGTCAAAGTCTATTTTGGTATTATGGTTTTAATTTTGGTTTGCAATCACGCGTAATTCACATATATAGCAATAATATTCTCACTCAACTCCGTAAAGATTAAGTGGATAAAAAGATTATGGAGGTACATTATACCCTAGATAAACAGTAGGCCACTTTTTATTTAAAAAAAAAAAAACACGGGTCTTAAGGTAAAACATCAAAGTGCTGCTACTGAGTAAGATTTTATGTTTGTATTGTATTGTTTTTACTTACTTGCTTTCAGTCATGACAGAAACCTAAACTACAATAAAACCAACAAACCTATTTCTGTGAGATTACTTGACAAAATTAACTACCTATCTAAAATATTTTTTGTTTTGTATTGTAGTCCAGATACTTATTACAAAATACATCAAATAGAATTTAAAAATAGACATCATTATCTCAATTTTTATGTAAATATTTTGTTACTTTCTTTACATACACTACGTTTTAATATTTCTAAGTAACCCTTCTCCCAAGACACAACAAGTAGCACAACAAACAATATTGAAACGAAAATGAGCCCATTAACCACAAGCTGTTACAACGGAGCGATGGAGAATGGACCACCCGCCAAGCAATGCCCTAAGTAAGCACTTAATTCTATATACTTATTTATATACTGAAGTTTAAAAAAGATTAAAAAAAGAAAATATATCATAAGATACACCAACATAAAATCCTAGACATGAAATGATTATGATAAAAAGAATAACACGACGCGAAAGTAGAAGTGGAGGAACAATAGGCTAATAAGATTTTGTGTAATATAGTCCAATCAGTGGATAATACCACTTTGGAGTGAGATAACACTTTGTAAGACAAAACGGACGGAGAGCTATTATTTCTCATTTATCTCAACTTAAACAAGCGGGCGTCCCTTGGAGTTTGTGAAAAACATCGGTGCTGGCGACAGTATTTTCAAATTCTGCAGAAGATGAAATTAAAATCAGCGTTATCAGCTTTGTATAATTTTTTCGGTAAAAAATCAATAAAATTCTTATTCTTTATTGACTATCGCCATTAAGAGCGTTAACAACGTCTTGGTTGGGGCATAACGCCGTCAAACAAACGAGAGAAAGAGAGAGAACAATATTTTGCCCTTATTTCCGCTTATTTATTTGCAAATCTCTTGTTCATCTGTGATCCGTGATTGTCAGGTCTGTTAGCTACCTAATTTGGTAGTGTGGCCGTGGGTACGCGATAGATCATTTTCAACGTGACCCGTTTTTCCGGCGGAGGTCACTGATCTAGCAGCTTCTCACTGCTTTTCTATTCACTTTCTATATCACAGCTATTTATTTTTAATGTAATATCACACTAGTATTATAAATGCCAAAGTTTGTGTGTAAGTGTGTAAGTATGTAAGTGTCTTTGTTCCCGTTTAACTCTATAACGGCTGAACAAATGTAAATGAAATTTGGTATGGAGGTAGCTTATGCCCTGGATTAACACATAGGCTTTTTATCCTTTTAAGTTGAATGGTTCCTCAATGATAGCGGGTGAAACCGCGGGGCTCAGCTAGTAAAAACATAAATACTATATATAAATAACCTAAGCCTAGAGTACCGCTGGCAGTGAGGCAGGGCCCAAGCTACCGATGGTTAGCGGTGCAGAGTTTGAAACCTCCTGACAATTCGTGATTCATGATGTTATTATTATTACTAATTTCATTTTATTTTTCGACAAAACCATAATTATGCTCTGCAAAAAATTGTTTTAATTAGAAGTGTATAATATACATTATTTCTAATGATTCCAAATCTGTGAATTATTAATTTAATTATCTATCATACACTTTCTGTTACATTGAAGATCCTTGTACGTATATTTAAAGCTCAGTAGATATTAAATACCCTTCAGCTATGCCTTCAGTAACTTATACCACTAGGTTAATTGGTCAGGAATCGGCAATTAACTCAAGCCTTTGCGAAAAAGCTTTCCGGAAAACCAAAATTACTTGTTTTGACATTTTGCGTTAACAGTTTGTCACATTTGATTTTCAGCAACTATGTATGACAATAGATTAAAATACTGTTGAGTAATTTTTTCGCTTAATTGGCGTTCTAGAAACCGGGCGTAAGGAATTAAAATCAATCTAGCAAATTACCGTTTCTACATACCGCGTGTAATATTTATCGAGCTTAACCCCGGGCGGTCTTTGCATGCTGAATACTGATCGTTGGACCGGTATTGATTACCGGGATTGGTGTGCTGGTCGCGTTCACATTGTGGAAGTCTGGCGATATGCGGAGTTACAAACTTTGATAAGATACATTAGTATAAGACTAATGTATCTTATCAGAGTTTATAACTCCGGATAGCTAACATAACCATCCTTGGATTGATCTCCTGCTTCACAGATTCTAAGGGACTCAATCATCACATCACATCACATCATTTATAGCTATATACGTAAATATTATAAATATCCTCATCGATTACTTTTTAGTCAAATGACGTCGGTAAAAAAAGAAACTATCGGTTTTTTTCCTATTAAAGTTTTACTTCTCAAGCTTGAATCTTCGAGGCGTTTATTTTTTAGCTTTTCATGAGTGCCAAAAGTTTATTTGACACACAAAGCTCACGAGATGTGTTCTTGTCTTACCGCTGGATTAGGGGAAAGCGACGAGATGAGGTCATTAAGGCATAATTATACCTCGGCGACATCTTAAAGGGAGTTGTAACAAGATACATATCGACGCAAGAACAATGACTCACTATATTTAATGGCGTTACAAAAGAGGCGAAATACCTTTTGGAATATCATAATTGATTTTGCCATTGGAATGACATATTAGCGTAATATATCATCTCGCCTTTTTTTTATCTCATTCCGAAAGGTATGTCATTAAATATAGTTAGTCTTTATATGCCGCTCTCAATGGAAAGTTTCGGTAAAATCGTTTCGGTATTATCGGTTAAAAATCGTTGGAATTAATTGGTAGAAATCCTTAGGATTATTCATTCACACAAAATTATTTTTAGGGCTCATATCATAACTTCATACCTAGCAGAGGAATATATGAGGTTATTTTCACAGGCGATACAAAATGCTATGATATTTTGTTTATTTTTTGGAGGTGCGTTGTTTTCATACCTAAATTAATTATTACGATAAAATGTGCTACACTTTTGTTGATTTCCGATTTCTTTTGTCGTTGTCTTTTTTTATTTATTATGTATCTTTTTTTATTTTCGTCTGTAGGCACGATGTCATTATCCCTCGGTGCGCGAGTCCGACTGGCACTCGGACGGTTTTTTTCTTATGCAGCATTTTGTACTTTTAAACTTAGAGAGACGTAATTTCTCAACTCTAATAAATGCTATTTATAAAAAACACTATATCATACACATATACAATATAGCATAACACTAATATTGGAGTTTTGGCGAGAACGCGAAGAAGTCATGTCGCGGCATTGTTTGTGTTGTGAAAAACGGTTTTTTATCCTTTAAGTGCACGTGATCATGTGCATGAGTGTTGGTGAATAGTATAATGTTGTGAAAAGTGACTAATCGTGTTGTTTCCTAAACTCCGTAGAAACTTCCAGTAAACTTCACCACTTTCTGAAGCCTGACTTGCACTAGACAGTGACTGAAATTCTCGACTAAGACTTGTTTTTATTTATTGTGAAATGCTATGGTTTATTTGAAAATAAAACTTGACACTGGCTGAATGCAGTAGACGTGGAGCCAAAACATAAAAAAAAAAAAAAAACGCTTATTTTATAAATTCAACAGTTTATGTGTTTGTGCGCAAGTGTATTAATTCCCACTCAACTCCGTGACGGCTGAACGAATTTGGATGATTTATAATCTGAAATAACGCCAGGACTTTTTATTCCGAAAAATATACGGATCCTGAATAGCGGGTAAAATCGCAGAGCGCTGCTATTAATACTATACATACATATATGAATGTGTAGCTAAGTAATTGAACATCTCGCAGATTCACCGGTACTTACACACTTGTTTAAAGTTTTTAATTAATTTGAATTTGGAATTCCATATAGATCCAACGATATTTGAATCAAAATGAACCGTTTTTAAAAACGGTAATTTTGTGGATAAGCAACGAGTACACTTCACATACTTGCCACGAGATCTGAATTGACTTAAAATGTTGCTACAACAACAACAATATTTATTACATACATTACATTACATTTACATATTTATACATTTGTTTTTTTGTTTTATTTGCAACATTTATGGCAGTATAATTATACTGCAATAAAGAAATCAAATTTTTAGCCAGTATAGAAAACCCTTCAAAATCAACACTCATCTCGGCGATTGTTAGCTTCATCTTCGGATGTTTGCCTAAACGTAACATAAACAAGTAGGTACGTGGGCTTAGCGTGACCAAACTACAGTTTACTCAGTTCTCGCTTGTATATTGGTGAACACTCACACTTGGTTAGGTAGTTAATTATTCTGTTAGGCTGCTGAGTAAATATAATTATTATGTAATGAAGTTAACATTTACATGAGGTTTATCAAAAAAATAAATTTTACATTAACTCTTGAAGTAACGTAAGGTAACGATTTTCACACACTTTTCTTAACTTAGACAAAGTTAGGTAGGTAGGTTTAAGATTTGATTTGTCTGAAAACGGTTATGGTGTTTATGAATCGATCAAAGTTTAGGTACCTACGTATTTTAATGATGATTGTGTACAATGAAGCGTCTTAATTTTACATGATAATAATTGGTACGAGTATGAACAATTGGACTGTGACTTATCTACGTCTACTAACTGCTGCCCGCTACTTCGTATGCGGTTACTTAGCCTTCGGCCTTGCATGTTTAGGGCTGGGGAACGAGGCTCGCCTTTGGCCTCACAAATACAAAGGAAAAAAATTGACAAACTTTCATACGTTACTCAACCCGCTTAATCTATGAACTTTCAAAAATCCTTTTTTAGTGCTCACCTATACGTTATAAAAGGAACTCCTGTGCAAAATGTTATGCTATTAGACCTAGATGATAAATTAGGTCATAACAATTTCATACCACGTAGAACTTTCTCCTAATCACTTAAATTCCAAATATGTAAAGATCTCGTAATGCGTTTGTATTTTCTTTACGCCCAAAATTCCCACAAAAAAATTGGCTAATCACCAGAAGACCACTGAAGAACTTGCACCAAGCATTAACAAACAAAAAAAGACAAGGGTGGGGTGTGCGCATCTTCGTGAATTAAATTAATTCGATGGAAAAGTCCTGTCTACTTACCTACATAAAATATCGTTTGTCGTGTCGTATCTCTTAGCGCAGTATGTAAATTCTGCCAGAACGCGTTTAGCAAACGTTGTGATTCGTTGCGTGACCGAGCCCATTTGCGAGGGCTATGTTTGGACTCCTTCGTTACAGAACCTTGAAGGAGTGGCCTACACTAATAAATGCACGAATTAATAACGAACCAAAAAAATTGAATATTAATATTTCAAATTATTATTCTGTCTCATTTTCTTTGACACTAATGGAATTCAAATTAGTTTAAAATGGAATTGAATGTGATTCTCATGGTTCTTGTGTAATAAATAAAGGTGGAAAAGTTTTTAACAATCATACATTAATAACCCTTTATAGAATAATAATTTTATTAAAGGAAAGGAAGAAGAAAGAACCCAACTGCAAAATGTAGCTTTACATTTTGGATATGTAGAGGAATCCGACGACTTCTCCTAAATATAGAGGAAGCTGTTTATGCTACATTTTTTGAATTTTTTGAATGAATTTTTGTGGAGCCAAATCACAAGAGAGAATGGTTTTTACAAAAAGATACCTAATGGTTCCTAAGATAGCTTATTTTATTTCTTTGAAGTTGCGCGAGTCTTGTTTTATTTCTGAAATCTTAATGTAACTTATTGAGGTACCTAGTAAATCTGCGCTATAAATAGAAATTTTTATGATGAGAGTACAGAACTCGGTAACATTCCCATAATTGATTCATCTCTTATATTTTCAGTCTTTTTACAATGGAATAAGTTAACATTTGCAATGATCGATGTTACTCTCATGAATGACCAATTAGAGTATGTATATTGTTAGTGAGATCACCAGGGAATAAATAACATTGTAGATTTAGACATCAATTGTTTCTTGTTTAATTTCAGATGGAAGCCGACGTCTATCTTCATTACGAGACCTCAGTTAATGAGAACCGTTGCCAGAAGCCAGGGACACAAGGTCTGGCTAATCTTGGCCTAACAAACTAGCGAAGTACCTTATCTTTTATGCGGTACTGGTAAGAAACTCTTACAAAAATCTTTTTGTAAAAATAAACGCTAGCTTTGTCGTATTGCAAGTTTTTTTTAAAGCAAGTAAGAAATTTATATTATTGGCGATATCTCTAATGATTGTTGCGATATGTCTAAATATCGACAAAGATATTTCTATAGAATAATTTATCGAGCAATACTAGAAATTATGATTACCTCAATATTAGAGTAAAATAATCACTTGAATATACACTAGTATTCGGATCGGAGATCTGTCGAAATATGTGCGTTAAGGTGCATGATATGATATATGATAATTTTAGCCGTAATTTCTTGATACAACTTATTACTTAATTAGCACAAAATTCATTTTCACACGATGATAAAGTTGTAATTGACAAAAAACGCAAGAAAATTTGAATTTGCCGCGCTGAACGAAACGTTGCACATCGAGAAAAACTAATGTTACCATGATTTAAATTGCAGCACGTTAGACTACAGAACCAAAAAAAAAACCTAAAGAATACGATGCTTTATTAATCATTAATTATATCTAATTAGGTGCATGAAATATAAAATGATATTTTTTTTATAAAGGTTTTGTATTGTTGATAAATAAACATGATATGGGAGTTAGTTAGGTTGTATTTAGATAGGTTGGTAGTCTACTAAAAAAAAATGTATTCTATTTGAAAATGCTACCTTTCCTGACGTTACATGTATACCATACTTATCTATAACCATGTAACCAGACTTCATTGTGCTTCAGTCATATTGGCATTCGTTATCTGCAAATAACATCGCAGCCGTAAAGGTCAGTACACACGAGCAACCCAGGTTCATTGACCGTGTATCACGTACCGTCTACTTTGCTATCGATTGAATACAAAGGCAAAGTCTTGTTCTTGTTACAAAATGGAAATAGGATTTTCGCTATACTTGCCTTTGAAAGTCGCCGCTGGATTTCTACGCTTTTAGGTGATTAAATTATTCTAAGCTCGGCTGAAATTTTAATGACTCCTATTGATTGTTATTTCAACATTTACATAAGCTATCTGTTCATGTCTACAAATGTAAGACATAACAGCTTTTAGATTTAAAAAAAAAATGGTTGATTACTTCACAAGCATTGTTTTTCCACTGGAAATGTCATTTCAGAAGTCACCTTAAATTATACCTACTCACGACCGCAGACCTAGCATGCGTAACGCCACAAAATCTTCGGTTTCTGGAGAATAGCGGGTGAAACCGTGGGGCGCAGCTAGTGAATAAGTAAATGTACTCATATATAACCTAATTAAAAAACATGTTCTGATGAGAAATATCAGATATGAAACAGTTTGGAACTAAATCTTGATAAGATAAGATAACGTTTATGGCTCAGAACTGTGTACATAGGTGTTCCATAATTATTAATTTAGACCCAACAGTTTATCCTATCGGACATGCAATATCTAGGTATTATAATAAGTGTGGCCTAAAAGGCTACGATATGATACATTTATAACTTACTATAGTTTATTTACAAGCAGAGTGCAGAACACAACAGCTATTTTTAATACTAATATCTACTTTCGAACGTGTTACATAAATAATAAAATAAACATATTTTGACTACACTAGGCAGGTACACTAGGCACTTGGCTAAAATACGTGTAAAAGAAAGGAAATACCGCTTTTGATCATGTATTTTTGATCAAGCCAAAATACTATCCAATTTTGTATGAAATATGAGTACACTTTCTAGAGTGGGTGTTTGAAGATAAAGACAACTCCAAAAACGTCTACATTTTAGGATAGATTTATTTATATCTTCCATCAATCAAGTGCAGGGTTGCCTCTGAGCTCTGGGTTTTCTCTAGGAAGGGTAATATCTTCCTTCATTATTTATTGATATGATAACAGCTAGGGAATTAAGTTTATTACGATCGAGACATAAATCTGCTTTATTGTGTTGCGGAATGGACTTTTTCTTTCACGTTTCAGTTAGCGTTTCGTGCTAGGTCAAAACTAGACATCAAACCGTCAAATTGGCTAGTCGAAGATTATCATGTATACGATTTGCAGAGCACTTATATAGTGAAATAAAACTAAGTATTTATTAAGTTTGTAAATAACCGTTTGCACGCTAGGTCAGTTAGTGCTCAGAGTAACGCATAGTAGAGTTTGCACCAGTGTAAATAATATGCTTTTTCTAGTCAATAATGTAGGTAGAAAACTGCAAAATATGTCTCATACACAGAATTCTCCTATTCTTTAGGCTGATATAATTTTGTAAGCTTTTAAGTTTGCAATGTATAGTGTTCATTCATACATCTGTCATAGAAGTTACCCATCGGCATTGAAGTTTAATTTCTCTTTGCCATCAGTAAGGTTTTCATCTAGACAAAACTTTAAATTGTGCGATATTTATAAAAAACGCATGTTCATGTACCATTTTTGTATCGTATTAGTATTTCGTAGGCTAACTGCCGACCCTTTTACGTTACTTTTGAGGAAAAAATGCAAATGTGAGTTGTATGTGGCGACCCTACTCTGGCCTTTTTCGTCCGTTAAAACAAAGAAGGTGTTCACTCTACCGGAAAAAGTTACTGGGCCGTTTTTTTCACGTCGGATATCTTTTGTTGGGATTTATGTTCCTCGTCCCGGACAGTTTTAGTAGGCTCAATAGAGACATGTCCATCGACAAATGTGTGATGTATGTCTTTACACAATAACGCATAAAATACAGATTTCATGTAACACATGTTTTTCTCTTTTGTTTTATTTAACCAACCGTAACAGGGTATTTTTTTCCACAAAAACTTTTTACGATATGATATGATTTTATTTTTGTTGTTCTGTGTTGTTTGTCATGTGTGTTGTGTTTTTATGTCTGAAATGGTAACCGATTTTCAAGCCCAACTGGCAGATCTCACTGCAACAATCAGCAATAAATCTTCAAACCAATTCTACGAATTGAAATCCCCACTCAACGACAGACCATAGGAATTCAGTTCCGGCCGCCGAAGGAAGCCGATAATTGTTTACAATTTATCACAAACGACGCTTAATCCGAACGTCGAGAGGCCTATTTCGTCCCGACAAAGCCCGACAGCCAGTGTAGTACCACTCGAACCCTTTTAGCTAAACCTACTCTAGAATACATCTTATTGTTGTGCAGAGGGCTCTCGACTCAAAACTTTTGTTTGTTAACTACGCTGCCATAGAGGCCTATAGACAAGAATACGGGTCGGAACGCTAGCAGAAATAATTAATAGGTAACTTAGCCGAATAATGGTATGAATAGAACTGTTTTGCATTGTATACGGAACCACCATTAAGCAAATAACCATCACGCGTTTAGTTGAAGGCTGTCTGCTAAAGCTGTTTCGCTGTGTAAATAAATGCTTTGACCATGTTATGGGGTTTTCAGTAATAAAAATGTCTCTATTTTCGTAAACGAATGTGGTATGTAGCGATAGGACATGCACGTATGAAATTTTAATTTCCTTGAAAACTATAATTGAAATTAAATTAATAAAATCGGTATGTGTATGTATATTTGTCCGACGATAAGTTGCGAACCGTTATTCTGATCTTCATACAATTTTGTAGGCAAGTAGTTCATTTGTAATAGAATTTTCAAGTTAGAGTATGAGCATAATCGGGCATTACAAAGATATTGGGGTCGTATGGAACAGAACAAAACGTATCAAATATTCGTTTTTAACAAAATTATGCACTTATAACTCGCTGACGAGAGCCATAGACAGAGAAAGCAACTCTATATCGATAAAAACAAAAGGTTTTTTTTTATTTATACTGCGTCGTTGCGTTTAGTGTCTCTAGCCTATTATCATCTTTTCTCAGCCTCTAGTACGTAGTAGGTAGATACATAATATCTGACAATGGCGGATGACACTAATAGGGAAACCTTTTGATCTGAAAACCACAGAGCAATGAGATAAATAAAAGCAAATATAATATTTTTCTCCCTTTTCGTTTTCAGAGAGCGATCTGGTAAAAGAGAGAGATAACTACCTAATAGGGTACGGGTAGGTAGAAAAAATCAGAACTGCTTCTCTTGGAAATACTGTGGATATTGGAATTTGGAAGTATTATGGCAACACCGTAATTGGATAAAATTTACCTACAGATGTACCTTATACCCTGGATTAACATATAGGCTACCTTTTCTATTATTTACAGCAATGCTTTAGAGGACTCATGCTCTGAAATTTATAGTTATTATGCAAAATCACAGACAGATGAACCAACACGTCATGTTTCGGTGTTAGGGGTTAGGTGCTGGCGATGTGCAAAATTTGATGTCTGGAAGCCGAACCTTTAACGCCACCAACATCAGTATAGCTCAGTATTATTATTATCATTTAATTTTACTGTCACGGGAACCATTCATACCTATCTGTTAAAGTCAACTCGATCGAAAACGGTGAAAGTGGTCGAACAAACAATTAAAAAATTTGATTTGGAAGTACAACATAGTTAATTACAAATTTCCAATATAAGGAGATTTTGTGCAAATTTCTATACATTATGAACAGTGTATAGTAACTGCAATAAAAGCTTGTAAAACGGAAATTCGCGAGGTCTTAGTTCGAGGTGAACTACTAGTTTAAATAAGCATCGATAATTTAACAATGGAACGTAACGTGATTTTGTCATATTTTGATTTTATAATACAGCAGGTCGCACACGCGTCACGCTTGTAACACGCTTGAAAACGATCACCGGGCGTGATCGAGGCTATAGTCGGAATAACCGACTCAGTTCCCATATTACACAAACAAAATATAAGGATAAGCAATGTTGATAGGTGGCACAATACCACCACCATATAGATAATCAGATTATATTAATAATCTATTCGTACTATCTTTGTATGTATCTGGTGTAGTATCTCATAATTGTGGTAAACGAACATTGCATAGTTTTATCCAGATTGGATCGTAGTCGCGGTATCAAATTAACTGCGTATTTTATAAGGCTTCCACTTGCATCCACATATCTATACTTTGGTATTCTTATAACTATCGAGATAAAGAGGTAGGTAGGTATTACTATGAAAACACACGTTATTTTTTTTTTGTTTGGACGTGCTTTGAAACCTCGTCTTGCCTTGCCTTGGAGCAAGACAAGATAAAGTCGCGCGCGTGTCACGCTTATAGCATTCCTTGATCAACGGTCCTTGGTCACCGAATGTGATCGATAGTCGGAATAACCGACTCAATTGTGTTATTTTATTAAAACAAAGGTAGGTAGGTAGATGTATTACTTTGTTAATGTTCCTAATGTCACGAATAAAAACTAATTAGTACCTACATGTAAAAAGACCCATTCCGAGACGACAATTGAATAAATAAAGCGAGATTCTCTAATCTCCCTACAAAAGCGCTCACCGCGAGGCGTATATATCTGCAATAGATACAACGGACAAGCGCCCAAGGCGTGAGAGTTGTCGAGACTGCTCGCTCTATCACTTTCGCACTCGTTAGGTTAGGCGTAAAAGCTGCCTTGATTTCGTGTTTCAAGGATAAACGCTTTGCGCTCGCAATGAGCTTGGTCTGGTAGTATACCTACTGATTATTGTATTGGCGTAGCATGCACTTGCATAAACCTTTATACAGTCTGTATCTATCTGTCAGTATAGATCACATAGGTCAACTCTTGGCCCGCGAGCCGGATGCGGCCCCCCGCAGCATTTGATCCGGGCCGCGGAACAATCGGTTGTTATTGTATTATTTACCAAAACTTGTGTAATTTCGAGTGTTGATGCGTAAAAAAACATTGATTTTTTTGCCTACAGTCTTCACTAATGGTAGTGAAGACTGTAGGCAATAAGGAATACATAACTTCAATTATTCGGTTAGTATAGGCAGGTACCCAGTAAAATAACATTATTTGTTGGTCTTCAACTTTTCCAATTGGGGTGTAATTACTGTAATAGGTTTATTAGAGTAGACAATGTTGATTTTTCATGTTGATTTGTCGACTTCACTTAAGTAGTATTAATACTATTCTCAATCATGTGTTGATATTAGTTCATTTCTATTATGGTATTTCCGTGTTTTTTTTTTTATTCGAGAGGGGGTGTATGTGAGTGAGTCTTGGCGGCAATGAATGTGTAGTTGGAATCTCGTTATGTGTGTCTCGGCTTCGGCTGGGCAAACATTTATCAAGAAAAATCTCAATATAAAAGACATAAATTGGAAACCATGAAAATGTTTCTAAATCAAAGCAAACAACTATTATAGCCAATTCAGACCAATGGACAAAATACCATTTATTTGCGAAATGTCGAATCGAGATATCGTTCAGGCTTCAAAGCGGCCTGACGATTGCATTTACGTTTCAAATATCTACTACGAACACATATAAAAAAAATAGCAGCGCTCTGCAGTTTTGTCCGTACAGTTGTCCAGTTTCTATCCATTTGTCTGAAATAAAAAAATACCCTAAGTCCGTCCTTCAGATGCCCTTTTACCTTCTCAATTGACATCAAAATCGGTTGAAGAAATTCACGAAAAGCTAAAAAAATAGACCGAGAGTTACTTTTGTATTCGTAAACATTAATTATTAGCTTCCCCGCACGGCTTCGGTCGCATAGGCTACAGGCTACAATTATAATATAAATATTATTATTAAATGAAAGTAAAAATTAGGGGTTGATTTTTGAAAAATCCCGGAACATGCCTTTCTTTATTTTTTATGCTTAGTAAACAAACCGACTCTAAGAAAAAAAAAATGCCGTACAAACTTTGGGAGTTCATTTTACCCCTTTAGAGATGGATTAACGCAAAATCCGTTCGTATTGTTTACCTAGACTATATATTTGAGGAATATTGGGTTGAAATTTCACGTCTCTATCATAAGCGGTTTGGTCTGTGCGTTGATTCATAGTAGTTGTCGAGCATTCAAAAGGACTTAAAAATTCAATTGATAATTTTCGGCCTTTTAACAGCGTTGTTCGATTCTAAGCACGAGTAAGTACCATTTGACTTCCTATTTATTTTCTCAATATTATATTGAGCTAGTTCTTTCAATATAAAATCCCCCAAAGATAAATGTGCCGTATTCGAAGAGGTTTGAAGTTTTGTGGAACCAATTCGTGTCTATTGGAAGGCCTTTCCAATAAAACGAGAAATGGCCGAACTTTTGGGACACGGTTAGGGCGGGATTGATTCTTGCCCATAGTTAAAAATTTATGAATGGCACTGTTTTTTCCTTTTTACACAATAGTCCTAAAACTGTAGAACGATTTGAAAAATCATGCAAAAGCAAAAATTGGGTAAACTTAAGTTTTTTTTTCAATCCACAAGTTTTGAATTTTAACAAAAAAAAAAGTTTTAAATGGCATCTACTCTGTTGCATCATTCTTTAAACTAACTAGCAGTTCGCGACCCCTATAACTTCACAAACCTTGAACCGATTCAGCTCATATTAGAACTTAAATTGTATTGAAATGAACTACTTGCCTACAAAATTATATTATATTATATTCTGCAGTTTCACAAAACCTGTACAGTCGTAAATGCCATTCAAACACGGCCTGAATTCTGAATGTCAGTTCATGATATTCAGCTAAAAAAAGTTTATTTGGCTAAATGAACTTGCTTTCGACAATTTGGTTATCGCACACTGACTTTTCATTCTCCTCCTTGGTCGTAGAGTGTCTTGACAAAATAAGAGATGAACCATTTAAAGTTACACAGACTGTTAGATAGAACACGTTAAAGATTCTTACGCGACTTAGTACCTACCTACACATTCACCACAGATTATCTCTATAGATAACGAATTACGAGAGAGAAGATTTCTTTGTTCCGAAAAAAATTACACCAAAATTTGAGAAAATCACGGTCTGCGTTCTCATTGACTATCTCTAGGTTACGCCTAGGCGCGCTTAGTAATGAACCAATGAGCGTACATTTTCATAGGTGTACTTTGACTGATGTGTGGTGCGTTTTGATTGTCCTAAGTACGGAATCTACGGGTAAACTGTGACAAGTGATGATCATTTCAAGAAAAAAAATATTGCATGTACTGAATAACTTCGTTATTTTTTTTATTTTTTTTATATGTATTGTCTGGAAATATGGATATAACTAATTTTTGGCGATACCGAATAGCACTTCAAAATCAAATTATAATATTATAATAAGAAGTTCCTTCTTAAAATATCTTGCTAAGATATAGGTAGGTACCTACCGGATGAGGCATAGGTACGAAAACCTTAAGTACTACCTTTCTGAAAATAGCTGTAAAACCTTCCGAGCCTTTCAGCTGAAATGGGTTGAGATGGACGGCATTCACTCAGATTCAAACATTGACCTCTTTGCATTACAGACAAATGACGAAGAAAACTCGTTTGGAAGAGTGTTTTGTAGCGGGCAAAGTGTTGTAGAAATCTTGGAAAAAATTGACCAGAAAATTTGTAGCTTTGACAATATATGTAAGTTAGAATTTATTTTTTCTACTGTCACAATAATTTCGCTTGCTCATACTAAAATACATATAAAATTATATAATATAGATAATATACCAATTCACACAAAATATGTTTTTCTTTCCGGATGTTATCGAGGGTTCGAATTACAACAGATTACATTATCAGAAACAAGATTGATACTTGTTTCCCTTTAAAATGGTGTAATTTAAAACCCAAGGACATTTTTTGGGCGACCGAAGAAATATTTAATTTGAACGCACTGCTACTGGACATGCAAGATGTATCACTTAAATTCCCTCATAATCTTGAACTGAAATCAAAAATTAACGAATTTCAAACTAAGTACGAAAAATTATTACAACAAGAGCGGAGCGATTACTACTGTAAACTGATTCAAGAATCCCCTAATCTAATAAAATCAATGTGGGAAATAGTGAGAACTGAAACCGGTAGGTCTAAGAAATTTCAGGATTACACAGAAATATTAACGCGACCCGATGGTTCAACATTTTCAAGCAAGGAGGAAGTAGTAGATGCCGTAAACGCGCATTTCGTAAACGCGGCGGCATCGTGCGGCGCGCCCGCTGCCGATGTCGTCGCGGCGACCCGCGCGCTAGCAGCGGCGCTCCCTCCTGCCGATCGCTTGCTAAGGCTGAAGCCGTTTACTGTCATGGAGGTGCTTCGCATTATCACTCATGGAGTCGCGCGGAAAAATTCTAAGGACGCATATGATATTTCAATCTCACTCCTGCACAGTACCGCTGGACCTCTGGCTTACATACTTTCCTCGTTGTATAACCGATGTATCAGTGAAGGTATGTATCCGACATCATTGAAATACGTAAAAGTGTCCCCCTTATACAAAGGAAAAGGTAGACAAGAAGACGTTAATAGCTATAGACCAGTATCAATAATCCCGGCTATTGCTAAGATCTTCGAGCACGGCCTTAGTTCACGGCTCACTGAGTATCTGCTAGAGTGTACGGCGTTATCGGAAAGGCAGTATGCCTATCGCAGAGGTCACTCTACTACGTCTCTCACCCGGGAGCTACTACGCAAGGTTCTAGATGCACGTGCACGTCGGCAGCAGGTCGCAGTGATCTTTTGCGATTTGTCCAAGGCGTTCGACGTCGCCGATCATGAGGTCCTCGCCGCAAAACTAAGGTACTACGGTGTTGAGAGTAAAGCGTTGCATCTTATGTCAGATTTTATGACGGATCGCCGTCAGGTAGTCGTGGGAGGGGCAGGTACTGTAAAATCGCAGCCGCTCAAAACCGTCATTGGAGTAGCGCAGGGATCCTCGCTCTCTAATATAATGTTTTCCCTTCTCCTTAACGACCTACCGGAGAGAATACAACACGGGCACGTTTTAATGTATGCCGATGATGTGGCAGCAATAGTCACTGCTCCAACTGTTGTGGCACTAGAAATGAAGTTGAACCAAGTAGCGGCCGAATTAAACCATTGGTTCGAAATCAATGGCCTAATCCTGAACGTAAACAAAACGCACTTCGTCAAGTTCGACCTCTCAGGACACATAAGAGAACCGCTTAATGTGATAGTCAGTGGGGACGGGATGGATCAGGTGAAGAAAACAACATTCTTGGGCTTCCAGATCGACAGTGCCCTTACATGGGAAGCTTATATTGACACACTTTGTCAGAAAGTCGGGCGTGCTTGCTTCGCACTGTGGCGTCTATCGGCTATTTTGCCGCAGAACATGGTTCGGAACTGCTACTATGCTTCTGTGGACTCTCTTCTACAATATGGTGTAGAATTCTGGGCGCGTTCGGCAGACTGGGAACGTGTCTTCAGGATGCAAAAAAGAGCAGTGAGAGCCATTAAGAGAGTACCAGAGGATGTATCTGCGCTACCACTATTCAGAACCATGAGAATACTTACTGTCCCATGTTTGTTAATTCTGCAAGCGGCCCTGTACGCTCGAGACCACCTGAACGAGTACCGGCGCCTTGGCGACCAGCGCACGCAGCCTGCGCGGCGCGAGCGCGAGCTGCGTGCGACCGCCTGCCGTCTGGTGAAGGAGTCCAAGCAGGTGCACGTGATGGCGACGGGAGTGTACAACCGTCTCCCGGATAGAATTAAAGATGCTCCGTCGCGACAGACTTTTAAAGTACGGTTAAAAAAGTGGCTTGTTGAGGAAACGTTCTACAGAGTGGACGAGTTCCTACCTAGAGTAGAGTAACATTTATATTGTATTGTGGAAATAATTCTCGACATAATTATATTGTTATTATTTTTATTTTTTATTATGATTAATTTGACATTCACTATGATTATTATACTTAACTTAAATTTAATATTAATTATTGACTTTTGTAATAGCAAATTATTATTATTATTATTATTTTTCTATTGTTAATGTATAACAAGAGTAATTCTCTTCTCAAGAGTAATTAAAACCAGTGACGTGTAGCCTGTGGTTATAAATAAATGAGTATGAGTATGAGTATGAGTACAAACAACGTGTTTCTAATGACATAATGGCGTCGATTCTGTTGTACCACTTTCTAAACTCACTCTCGTTACTTTTCGTGAAAGCAGTCCTCCAGACGAAGCGCTGTTATCACGCGTTGAAAATGTGTTACCAAAGGCATTGGATTAGTTCCGGCTGTTTGCCATGAAACTTCTTTCCTAAAAAGGACTCTAAACTAAATTTGACAACACTAAAATGTTGCCATTCTTTCACACATACTCAAACTAAATGAGACTCTGATAATTTTAGTCGTGTCAAATTGGTTTAGTTTAGAAAATGGTACAATAGAATAGACGTAAATGGCGTTGATTCTGTTGTAGCACTCAATAAACTAAACCAATTTGAGAGGACTTAAATTATCTGCATCTCTTTTCATTTCAATATGTGATAAAAGGATGTCAATAATTTTAATGTTGTCAAATTTAGTTTAGTTAGGAAAATAGTACAACAGAATTGACCCCAATGTTGCGCAAACAGTATTAAGGTTATTTATAGAACCTACTAGCATAATTAAACTAACCTACCTAAAAAAACGGGAATACTCACGTTAAATTGACGAATTGCAAGGTGAGACAAGGTTGCGCGCGTGTCACGCTTAGCATTCCTTGATAAAGGTCACCGAATGTGATCGAAACTATTGTCAGAATAAACTATTTAATTTAATTCTAAACTTAAGTATTTTTTTATAATAGTGACTTGCCTGTAATATTTAATGTTATAAATGGCCAATAAATATTTCTGATTTCCGACCTATATAGTAAAAATAACAATTCTTGAGTTTAAAGAAACAAACGGGATTAAAAACAGAACAAATTTTATATAGCTTCATTCCTAGCAATTTCTTAACCTTGAATAGTGAATAGTTTGCACGTAGCACGGTTATTAGTACGAATTACTTTCGCCATTTGCTAAATTACTTCTAACCTGATCCGGTCTTCGGGATTAGGCTTTTTCACGGAAGAAATAGCACAGCAGGTATATCTAAAGGTGCAGGTATACCTAAAGGTGGAGATAGACTTCAGCATTCACTTAATACACACCGTTTTTTTAGAACGGAACGAATTATTCCGTTATTGAAAGACTCACTGGACATTGCGCTCGATAAAATTTTCGAAGGAATTTTTTTGTTGTTCTGTGAGAACTCACGCTTAAATTATCTTGTTTTAAGAAATGCAGTAATATTTATCGCTTGAACTTACATTCGGGAAAATGCGAATGTGCCTTAGACTAATAAAAGGCAAAAAACAAATAATGTGTATGTGAATATTCCTAACCGGTCGAAACAGATATGTACTGTAATTTTGAAAATGCCTCTTGTACCCATGTATGTAAGTAAGTATACAGACCTTTCTCGAAATTCATAATGACGGGGCTGGATCACGGTCGTTGTACGTAGCAGATCACAAAATGCCGTGTGTTTTCTCGTGCTCTACACGAGAGAGACGGGTCATCGATCACTTTTTATCACTCGTTAGGACTGTGTAATGAATTTACTATGAAGCTTCCGACAAATTAGGAAGCTTTGAAGTTTTCATGACCTTTTTACCTACATATACTAGTATGTATGACAACAAAGATATATTTTTTCTACGTTTTGTTGATGCTTACTAACTTAATTAACATCATCGATAGCTATAACTATTATAACTATCACCACAAATACCGTATCGATAAACATTGTAATGAAAATAATTTGACCCAGTCACGCGTATGGGGTAGGAAAAAAGATACCTACCCCATACGCGTGTCAGGCATTCACGATATCTTGTATGTCGTTCGCAATTTTTCAACATTTTTTTAAATAAAAATTATTGTCTGGAAAAAAAATACGTTAAATTTATTTCTTATAGCAATTTTTATGTAAACGTTTTCGATTTCGACGAAGAGGAAGTAAAAAGCAATATTTGCGAGTAATTTTCCTTCTCCTTCCCCAGTATAAAAAATAATAACATAAAAATTGTTTTAAAACATTGGCTAAAGTATTCTTAAAATAACTAACGTTTTTTTTTTGAGATCCACTCAGTTATATTTTATAATTGAAAATGTAAAATAAACCGAACGAGATAGCTCAATTAGAGGAGCGAGCCACATTCACAAACAGACAGTGTGAGAGAGCTCATAGTCTGATACTAGTAATGCGAAAGTATTTTTTTATTTTTTTTTACACACGGTCATCTGACCCCAAACTAAGCAAAGCTTGTAATACGGCTGCCAGAGACTGATATACGTACATAGATATTTTTAAATAATACTTATATAGATATTAACACCCAGACATAGAACAAACACAAATATTCATCACATAAATGTTTGTCCTAGATGGGAATCGAACCCACGCCCCCAATCACAGAACGTAGGTTCACTACCAACTGAGCCACCGGGGCAGTCTGTATGTATGTATCTCTGCCTCTCTGTCGCTGAACCGATCTTCATGAAATTTGGTATAGAGCAAATGAGTGTATCATAAAGATGGTCATTACTAAAGCCCACCTTTAGGTATCTAATGACTCAATAGATTCTTTTAACCCCGAAAATGTAGAATTACTAGAAAATTACGAGTAAGACCGCAGGGTGGACCATCTAGTGGTGTTTGTAACTTGCGCCTAAGTAAATGTGTACAGGAAGGGAAATATTTACCGACAACAAAACAAACAAAGTAAACTCAGCACACGAATATGAAGGAAAAAGTCACCGAACCATATCGAGTGGAACATCGAAGCTGGACTTGGATCCAAAATAGAAACAGTTACCAAGTAGCGGTGGTGAATAAAAATATAGCGAAACGAAAATTAAAAAATACTGTCAAGTAGCGTACTTGTTTTATTTTTTAATTCTACGTAGGTAATTAGATAGGTAATTACGTAGGCTTCACACAGTTTTAGTGGATTTCCGCCTGCCTGGTTTTAATTATTTTCTACTGGTAAATTATTTATTTCTTCATTGAATGAGTACTTATTGAAAAACAAACCACAATCTAATCCAAAGACGTCATACATCGTAGATCTAATCACATTTGCTTGCCTATATAGCCGTTTTTTTTTGTAGAAAAATACTCAAATGCTGTCAATATATGTATACAGGTTGGTCCAAACGTTGACGTCAATCCGAAACATTTCGGTTCCTCATACCAAGGGCTTCACGAAAATACCTCATGGTTCTAAGATTTTTTGGTAGGTTAAGAGTTTTATATTTTTTTCTTAATTTCCATTTGAGTGGCTTAAAAATAATATTATTATTCTAACTTTTTTTGGGTGAAATTTTCGAAGAGGGACGAAGGAGAATCCGAAAACCACCATCGAAAAGTCCACACATAAAAAGATAGATTTTTTTAAAACAATTTTTTACAATTAATACATTTAGATTATATGAAAAATAAGTAAGAACGAATTTACATGTTTTTTTTTTAAATATCACAAAGAAAACGTCGTAAAAAATATATATATATTGAATTTTAGTTCATTTAGACAGCCGTTCAAACGGTGCTCAGGAAAGCATTATTATTTTATTATAAACGGGACGCTTCGCGCCAGGAATGTGGGAAGTTATAGCGTGTCGGGGAAGCGTGTAGGAAAATCCAAGGTAAGGTGTGTTGGTGAATTCTTGCTGAAACGTGATTTCTCGTAGCCTTACTTCGTATTGTATAGCAAATATTAATATCTATATGGTTATTTTTTACATAGAATTATAGTTGCGATGGGTCAGCTTGAGTTAAGGCTATCTCGATTCAACTCGAGTTAGTAGGGCTTGTTACAGCTCGACTGAAGCTCGAAGCTCGAAGATGGTAAGCACATCTAGTCTAGAATGGGACCTGGATTTCGAGTGAGGCTGCCGGAATACACAGAGTTGTTTGGTGACGGATTTTCGAGGTTCCTTAGCTACAGAATCCTAAAAACGATAATTTCGTAGTATCAAAAACCATCTAACTGATAATGTTCAATGTTGTACGACAGTGGACTCCACGAGCGCTGTTATTTTTACTCGAGCTACGGATATTTTAACTCAAGTGTCATAAACTCGAGTGCGCCCATCCAATAACCAAACCGAAACCGAAAACAAAATTTCGTTCTGTTTTGCGATAATATTGAATGATAAAAATATAAAAAACATATTTTTTAATTATTTCTTTATGTAATTTTGTGACGAGAAGAGCATTTTGCTCACTTGATGGTAAGCTCCACGCTTGCTCATAACAGTTCAGTGCCACCCAGAATTTTGAACCTCAACAGTTCATAACCATGCGTAGCAATGCACTGCGCTCACCCTGAGATATTAGATGTTAAATCTCAGTAATTACCAGTATTCCAGTTTCAGTATTACCAGTTATTCCAGTAATTACGCTGGAATAATAGCGCTTCAATCCAGAACAGAGTAATGTTTGCATACTACTGCTTAGCGGTTGAATAACTGGCAAAGATGTGGTGCTCCCCAGCCGGACTCTGCAGAAGAGCCCTGCCACTATCAAAATGTAATGTTCGCACATTCTATACTTTCATGATACAATACATTACTGTGGGAGACATTGAAAAAAAAAACTAATTTCTTTATTATAACTTCTAAGATGTCTTAAACTTATTAGATCAATACAATTTTTAGTACTACAGAACCCTAAAAACGGATCATTTATTATCTTTAGAATACCACTGCCAATATTTTATAGCAACTTTCATGTAATTATTTTTTTCATTATGGCGAAGGAGAAGGAAAAGATATTTTTTTCAAACATTAATATATTTGATAAATTTTCGTGACTTTGTTCGTGAATCGTGTTTTTTTTTAAATTTCCTCTTATTTTTTTTTTGGTAAAGTGCGAAAAATGATGTCTACGATCAGGGAAGCTATTTGTTATCCTTGCTAGCTAATATTATAAATGTCTCTTTGTGGGTGTTTGTCGCGTTTTCACGGCTAAACGGCTGAACGGTTCGAGCTGAATTTTAGCAATGATATAGCTACTTTTTTTTTAGTCCACGCGAACGGAGTCGCTTGTAACATCTGGTACAGTAATATAGAAGTATAATATCGTAGACCGTCGCCTCGACTAGAGTCATGGCGGCGAAACGTTATGACAGGTGGAATATATGCCAAGGCTGCGCACGTTGGCTTCAGGAAGGGAACTCGGGAGCGAACGCCACTTTCATTTATATTATAATTTATGATGAAACGTATAGAGAGCAGAGCGGGACGGCGCTGCGCGGCGAACGCGCTTTGAGTAAGAAATGTTCTGAATAATAACTCACTAGCTTTCACCCGCGGCTTCGCCAGCGTATTTTAAGAGCCGGCTTACCTGATTCAGCTTGTGTCATTTGCACTATTTAAACATTTTTTTAAATATAAAATTACAGAGAGAGTATAATTATTTTTTTCCTCGCCATGTCTTGAGAATACCATTGCCAATGTTTTAAAGCAATTTTCATGGTATTATTTTTAGCCAACATGGGCGCCGGGAGCAGTCGGGAAAGAAAATACATAACATACAATAGATTAAGTTTTTATTATTATGGTACTGTTTGAATAAACACTTAAGGTCATAACAAAACATACATCTTACATGCTTCGCCAAAATAACACCAAAAAAAAAAATGTGTGTAATACAAGTATTTTTTTATAAAATAGGAGCCTACGTCCGTCCTCATGATTTAAATTGTCATCAAAACCGGTGAAGCCGTGTAGTCGGGAAAAGGTAACAAACGATAGGCAGAGGGACAGTTACTTTCAATATAGTTTGGGAGATAGCATTGATCCATTTTTGTGCATATTTTGTCGTTTTGTATGGACTGTGGACTAATGTAGGGAGGTCTGAATCGAAGTTTTTTGTTCAAGACGAACGCATTTATTTTTATATCTCGAAGCTTTGAATGATAACATGCTCAGATATTTTTTTATCGAACAGCACTGTTACTATATGAACGTTCGTGATTCTGATTGTGTTAGCATGCCATCCTGCTCGTACCAATAAACTCACACTAAGTGCGAGGGATCGCACTTAGTGTGAGTTTCGAGTGATCGTGCGCGAGCGGGGAGGTCTAGCATCACTATCACTATCAGGAACATCCATAATGAGGGGGCGGCTTCGACTGCGGCTATATTCCTCTGAATTATAATATCGGTAAGGATGACACACAGCGGTAACATCTGAAAACCACGGACACCGACCAACGAGAGAAATATTATTTCTCTGTATTTATAAATCCGCATGTCTGTAGGGTTTTAAGGTGAATACCAGCGCGTGATGCTAGGCTGTTCACGTCGCGCTGGTACCGCGTCGCATTCCCACCTCGCCTGCTGTGTTAATTCACCTTTATTGTTTCGTGTTATCTCAAGATGAGAAAACTCTTTGTTAAGAGGATAAGGAGTCGCGAAGTTTGAGGTTTGGGTTGTTTGATGAACGAAGTTATTTTGATTTATTAACTTAACCGTGTTCTTTATGATAAAACTTATTTTCGTTAGGTGTATAGAAACCATGTTATTTTACCTTTTTAATTACCTATTCAATTTGGTAAGTCATTGAAACGTACAAAACTGGCAGATTCAAAAGTCCATTTTAATGCTAAAATATTCTAAGTTTTTTTTTTAATATGACAGGCTTGGCGTTTGACTACAACTCAACTGATGTTAAGTGACGGTCTCGAAGTGTGGTTGAAGATGGTAAGCACATCTAGCCTAGAATGGGACCTGGATTTCGAGTGAGGCTGCCGGAATACACAGAGTTGTTTGGTGACGGATTTTCGAGGTTCCTTAGCTACAGAATACTAAAAACGATAATTTCGTAGTATCAAAAACCATCTAACTGATAATGTTCAATGCTGTACGTCGTGTCTGAACTAGTATTAAAAATTGAAATAGGACACATATTTTTAGTTGCGTGGATGTTCTAAAAATAGCACAATCAATGTGACACCAACAAAATAAACAATTCAAAAGAATATATTATGACCTCATTTATATGATTTCATTTATTTGTCTTAGTTACGTATGAAATTGGATGATCACCTTTGTCTTGTGATCTGATTGATTTAAGTGATTTTGAATTAGAAAATTCTATGTTAACAATCGTTTGAAACCTTGCTGACCTTTTAAACGATGTGAAAATACACTTACCTACACATCGTGAAAATTGCTTTTATTAGACACGTTCACATTTCAGCCCAAACATAACAAAGAGAAACACGCCTTGAATAACTAAAGAGCATTACAGTTTTGTAAAGATAGCCTTTTCAAATTTCCGAGCTCGGAATAAGAATAGTGGGATATTACCATCCTGTGCAGTTTCCACGTCCTGTAAAACTTAAGCTGGACAAAACGAGAAACGGATAAAATCCTTGTTAAGGTTTTGATATTTCTGGAAATATCGCCGAGGAATCTATTTAACAAAGGGTAGGTAGGTATGTAAGGGCGGGTCTCTAGGGGTTGAGCGCAAACAGATGTGTTCAATAATTTACTCGGTTACACTAGGCGCCGGCAGCCGTCGCGTGATGAACAGCATCCGACATTACCGTCCACCGATTGAGAAGCCTTGGGAAACACGATAACCGAAAATGCTCACTGGTCAATTAGCGTGAAAACTTTTCACAATTATAAATAAAAATGTAAACACAATAATTGCTATTATAATGTTGTTGATGTTTAAGCTGTAATTTGTGTTTCAATTAAAATTCGTATTGCCGTCATACGGCGATATTACGGCGTATCGCGTCGCGTCGTAGGCGTTATTTATCACATCAGCTCGATTCACCCTCTTACACACAAACTTTTTCGTTTATAATATCAGTTTGTTACTAATAAACTCCTGATCATTAATCCAATTCCGAAATTTTGAAACTTAGTTGTAAAAGTTCGATTTGAAAAAGTTATGAAAAATGACTTCGCTAAACACGTATTTTTTCACCTATTGTTAGTTTGAACCATTTATAGACAAATGTGAAACGTGTAGCGTGATATCGGACAATTTTAACTAAATACTACACAACAATGAACCATTTCGTAGGAAAGGTATTAAACTTTTATGTCTACCTCTAAAATATTCAAAGTTATGTCGTCCTATTAAGAATTTATTAGATTAGACTCCTCATAAAGTTTGAGTTGCAAAATGAATAAATAGAATGTGAGTTTGGTTTCAACCCCTTATTATTTCATAATTGAGGTATTGTTCTGCCTATTATATGCCTTGAAAGGGATAACACGGGTCTATCAACTGACGAGTAGGGTAGCAAACACCGCAAAATGTATGATGCAGTTAAGTAGTTCCCTGCCAAATTAATGAAGTACTTTGTTTAGGGTATATAACATAATAAAATATTAGTATTCTCTACATTAATGCGCAGTAGGTAGGCATTACATCGTCGACTAGTCAGTTATGCTTACAAAAACGTATCGTTGTAAGAAGATATAGAATAACTTTGTAAACTATGCACGTTGACAAAAATGCAGAAAATGTTTTACGATCGACTTCTAAATGATCTCCATGATCAACACACTTCTTTTTTACGAAGTTCAAATTGCATAACGTAAGCACCATGGGCTTGCGTGTTCATTTTACGTCTTCCCAGCTTTACAAGATTTAGCTTTACTTCAGTAAGCACGTACACTTCGATCTGTCTGTGCGGTTTAATGAAGGAGCAACCATCGTATTTTCTAAACAAAACTGACAGCCATCTGTAGAAAATTATCAGTTCTATCATTTTGCCAACTCTACAGATACGTTGGGCGGTATGTAGGTAAGTCGTATGAGAATGCTTCGACAAAGTTTATCACCGTCGACATAGCCGCATTGATTACGATAAACCGAATGAAACAGATTCACGGTTCAGAGCTTCGCTTCGGCTCATCGGTCCATTAAGCGGATCTGTGATGCAGTATTCTATTGGTTTTATCTGCCGCTGTTTCTGTTAGTACATTTGTGTTGTAGAACCAGGCCTGACTAGCAAATTTACTAAACAAGTTAATGCTTATTCTTAATTTAGGTCTGGCAACCCTCTTACAACTAACCTATGTCTATATATTATATGTATGAATAAAATAAAATATTATCGGGTCAATCTGTCTTTCCTTGAAGGTCTAGGACTAAGGACCACGTTAAAATGTTTCAAAGCATTTCCAAGTCCCAAGTAAGCTTCTTGCAGGTTATAGTGGCAAGTAACTGTACTAAGTACTAGTTTTAAAATTTCGTAGTAGCGCTAGCCGTCACATAAAATAAACAAAAACTAGTTACTTGGGGCCCTCTTTTACATGTCAATTAGCACTAATCGGAAAGTAGCTAATCAACACTTTACTTTGAGATGATGAAAAAGGTCATAAAGAACGAGACAAGTTTCTGACGTTCTAGATTATATACATAAAGCCAACAGACACAGCTTTCTTATTCCAGTTTCATACCTAAGTACTAACAAAATTTCCAATGAGTCTTTGGGCGCCTTAAAAACACACTGCAGTATATTTTTATAGGTTAGATGACGAGCGTAGAGGCGAACCAAAGCTTTCATGTTTTTTTAACTCCGAAATCACTTTGACAAATTGTCAGTCGGGTAGCTCAACTGTCAATCAGCCTTACATGGGCTTTTAGTTGAACTACCCGTCGCGGCTTAAATTAAATTCTTTTGACTAAAAATCTATCTGTGCTATCTCGATTTTACACATTTCCAGTCACGAGCCAGTCAGAAATTATCTGCATATATTGTAATGCGTAAGGAAATTATGTGAAATAAGATTTTCTTTAGGCGTTATAAACAAAGCCTAGACAAAAACTTGTATGTAATTCCAGATGTTATCTATTTCCAGTAACACATCATTACAATATAATAATAATTTATTTCTTTAAAAAAACACAAAATAACATTATAATTAGTGGCTAGTTAGGTGAAACATAAAAAACAGGTAAACTACTGCCGAACTAGGCTCTAGGCCTGTGATTCAGCGTACAGCGTGTGTGAGGCATCATACCATCTTATACCTAGCTATATGAAAGTAGAAGGTAAACAGAGTTTATGTCGACAAGCTTAAAAATACAAAAATCTTCTCGCTCTTCATCATAACGATTAAATTATCTTGTTTGGTTTAATTACTGTAGATCCTCCGGACATTGCCGCACGAACTCCGATCTTCCGGAATATAGCCCGGACGGGAGCGAGTGTCGGGACTGTGGTAGCAATTTGAATTCTTTACATACTCTCGACCGACACGACTGACTGAAACGAGGGAGTATTGTGAGTGAGAAATGGCTTTTTCAGCTAGGAAAGAAATAGCCTTTGGAGCAAAGCTAAATAAACTAAATCGAACTGAAATAAGCTATCAAAAACTAAAATCACAAAACTGCATTAAGGTAGCTGTCTACGTGTAAGGTGCCCGAAAATTGGCGGTATTAACGCGTTCAATGGCCAAAATTACCCTTTGACCGAGATAAGCAAGAGCTTTTGTAAGTAAGTATATACAATACAAATAAATACCAAACGAAATAAGTGATTTTCACAGGTAACAATACAATTCTGGGAAAATCATACTTGTTGGAAGAACATACCACGTACCTCTAATTATGTAGAAGTTTATTTGAAGAACTATTTACTTATATTTAAGAAATACATATTATGAATATTATTTTAAAAAACTGAAGTGATATTAGAGCCTATACGAACTTAGGTATAGAACTTGCTTTTCGTAAAGGGATAAAAGTTTTCCTTTTTTACTTAGTTTATTAGTGAACAATGTTATCTAGATTTCGGAGAGAGTTTGATATTTTATTGTTTTGTTTGCTTCGCCTAGGCATTTATAGCCGGTCGGTGCTTGGTTACGTAACCTGTAGAAACAAGTTGTGTATTTTCAAACTTTCTCTCTGTTCATAAAGTTCTAAATTAACGACATTTTAAGTCAGAAGCATAAAAGAAAAGTAGCTAGAGACATAATTTGCTGCGATGTGTTGTTTTTTAAACCTAGTTTATGTACAAAAAAAAAGTAGGTTATTTAGAAAACACAAATCATATGTACAAATATGTAAATGGAAAGGAAACAATATCTGACCCGATAAAAATATTAGGGGAACTACTACTTATCAAGGAGGTTTGTCACTCCAAATGACAATGATTGTGAACAACCAGAACAAAGTCACGACTCCGGTTCGCTATTAGTCACTAGCATGGAAACAGTAAGGACTCTTTTGACTCAAAAGTAACGATATTTAATCAATCCAATTTCGGCTGATTACGGCTCTTAAAATTATTTATCACAGGCATAGGATTAGGTACACTTTATTGACACAAAAAAGGACATTAAAGGAAAAAAACAGGCACAAAACATCTGCGTTGCATGCTGGTCGCCGAATCTTATATCAAAACTCCAGAGTAAGAAGTTTGGGGGTCACATACATTATCGGTAATTGCTTTAAAAACTAAACGATAATAAGCTTTCCGATGTGCAGGTAACAATGAAAATACTTTCGCTTTCTTGTTATTTTACTTAAGGCGAGGACTGATCGTGATTTTAAATGAGTGTTGTCCCGCTCAAAGTTCTAAGGTTTAAAGTTGAAAATCGCATTTTTTTTTTCATTGCATTTTTGCCGATTATCGGAATATACAAATCAAATAAAAAAACTACCTGGTTCGCCGTATAGACCACCTGGATATTTAATTTGTAAAAATAATAGTAATAATAGTAATAATAGTTTGTAATTTTTTGTAATTTGTAGTTACTGCTGAAAATGCAGTGCATTTTATTTCAGAAGGGTTTTTCAGGAGGTCATTTTGCAATTTTTTATTTTGTAACTAAGACAGATTTTCGAAAATTTATTCGGTTAAACGTAATTTCAGTTTTATTTTATATCTGCAGTATTTTTTGCACAAACAACATCACTTCGAACAAAGCGCTGAAAAAAGAAACTTTTTTTTTTATTTGCGATTGGATCTCGCCTTAAATAGTTTTAACTATCGCTTTAGGCTGCTGTAGAAATTTAACTAACTTAACTTTTTTTTGGACTTAAAGTTCGAATTTGGAAAGCAAGCTCTTTTATCTTACTGTTGGTAGTATGACGCGTGCTATCGAGGCTGCCGCCCGGTCCCAATTACCGGCGGCTTCTGGGGATAAATCTGCCCAAATGGGCTATATAAACAGTGGTACGATGGTTCGGTGATCGGTTAACTAGCCTCTGGCCACTGCTGTTTTAGCTACCAGTCCCTAAAGAGCTGTCAGACTAATCAGTATTTCACTATACTGCCGTGCTAATAAGAAAAGGCACATCTAAATTTTTTATCAAAATTGAGTTAAGTACATATTCTGAATCACGAAGATCCATTTTTCCATTTTATCCATTTTTGTGCATTTTTTGACGTTTTGTATGGACTGACAGTTGTAATGTAGGGAGTTCTGAATCGGGCAAGCGAAGTATTTTTCTCGAGACGAACATATTAATTTTTACCTTGAAGCTTTAATGGTCCTGATAGGACTGCGGCTATATTCCTCTGAATTATATTATTAGTTACAATTAGGGTTTATTAACGCGAAAAACACTTATAGGTACCTAAGTACATTTAGATCCGTAAGTATTCTTGGTTTACGAGTTGTCATGATACAAATGCCGATTTGTTCCCGTAGACTCTGAGACCTCGCTTCGCTCGCTCTTGTTTGTATGTTTGAGGGTATATTTGTCCGACGATAACTTGGGTACCGTTGATCTGATCTTCATGAAATTTTGCAAGCACTATAAAACAATAGCAATAAATTGAAGTGACAAGACAATAGTTATAAATAAATCTGTGATATCCTAATCCTAACTAATATTATAAATTCGAATTCGAATGTAACTCTGTCTCTCTGTCTGGGTGTTTGTCGCGTTATCACGATTAAACGGCTAAACGGATCAAGCTGAATTTTTGCATAGATATAGCATAAGGTTCGGAGACGGACATGGTTACTTTTTTGTAGGTCCACGCGAACGATTTCGACGGTAACAGAAATATATACTTCTAACTACATTAAGGTAGTTGGATATAACTAGCTTGAGCTATAAGAAACTGTAACACCCAAATAGATATTGTCGCAACCAAACGGCTAAATCGATATTTATAACAACCAGCAAGATAAATATAATAATACGCATCATGAAAACTAACTAGAGGGCTTTTTAAAAAAATGGCATGAACACTAAAGTTAAATGGTAACCATCGAGGCGCGGCCTACTTCGTAGTTTTGTATACATATCCTTATGTACGAGTATATAGTTACCACAATAATTAAATCAGGAAACGCATACGTCCTAGAGTATAGACAATAGTAGGGCGATAGATCGATATAATTATCCGAGCTCTCTTGTTAAGTTGGCCAGCCCGGTCGTGGCTTAGGCTAGTACTTACAATTCATGGCGACGACGGCTTTTTTTCATAGCTTTTATTGTCTGAATGCTTCAGCGACAATCGTAACTTAGACGAGATTTTATGTGGGATTCTAATTTATCTAGACTGGCATACAAAAACAAGTGTATAGGCAGATTTTTTTCACACAGTAGCTATTTGTATTGCCCGGCCTCGTGTGAATGCCAAAAACCAAAAACGTCAAAAATCGACTTTTACTCGACTGCTCAAAAAGTACGGTAATTTTGTTTTAAAATAACGGGAATATTCCCGTTAAAATGAGTCGGTTATTCAGACTATTGAAAAAAAATATAAATAAAAGGTCACTGTTATAAAAGGTCGGTAGATCGGTTATATAAGTAGGGTAATGTTTTTGGGGTTTATGTAAGTTTTTTAGTATGTTTTTTTTATGTTACTCGGTGCGAGACGAGCAAGTCGCTCACCTGATGTTAAGCATCAGGTGAGCATCAGGTGAGCCCATAACAGTACAGTGCCACCCAGAATTATGTAAGTTGTGTATATGTTTGTGTGTACTTTTATCTATTACCTTCTGTAGCCTATAGCCTGTAGCTAGACTGATTTTGACGGGTGCGGGGTCGTTGGATTCCTCTTTGTGTCCAGAGTGCCAAGGACAACATTTTCAGTCCGTATTTTTATTTTCTTTTAATTATAATACGTAGTTTTCTTGTCATTTCTCGTAGCATTTTTTTTCTTTCTGTCATATGAGTACCTACTGTTTTCTTATCGATTATTACCAAGATCGCTTCAGCCTATAGCAAAGCTAGCAACTGGACAGAGTGATAGAAAAGAAACAGCACAGCCGGCCGCTATGGCTTAGTGGTAGCGCGTCCGGTTTAAGAGCAGCAAGTAATGTTTTTTGGGTTTATGTATATCCTATAGTATATCCTGTAACCTAAACAGCTTGACCGGTTTTGACGAGTGAGGTGTAGTTGGATTCCTCCTTACGTCCGGTGTGACATAAGCTACATTTTGCAGTCGGGCATTTTGTTTTTCTTTTAATTATATTTTTTATTTTTAATATCAGTTCTTTTTCTCCTTTTTCTACTAAAAGTTACCTGCTAATAGCTGGGTAGCTATTAGCAAAACTAACAAAGGTTCATTTGTAACCATTTCGATTAGCCCTGAGCTCTCAACGGTTTCACGAGCCTATGTAATTTCGAAAAAGGTACACCGAGAAAGATTTAACGAACATTTAGCGTAAGTTATTGCAACGGTAATTGCCATTTCCCCTTTCACAAGTAAATATGAAATCATTATTTCCAGCCCATGGCGTTTAACGAGGCTCTCGTAAACGATACCTACCTAAGATTTCAGATAAAGCTTTTAATTTCTCATTATGGTCTTAATGAATCACGCTATGGAAATATACTAGATGTAAGTTGATATTCTTTTAAATCCTATTAAAAATATATAGAGATTTATATAATATAATTACCTTCAAATACCTAGTCAGAAAAATGGCGCTCTTAAATATTTTTCCCGCAAATATTAAAAACATTATTATTTAATTATTAAATATTAGGTAAAAAGGAGCAACGTTTATTTTAGAAAGAAAGAAATATAATTTTATTTTGTAACATCAGCAATGGCCTCAACTCAGCGTACAAACACCGCTGGTGTACTGTTTCTACAATAACTAAACGTTTCTTTAATTTGTACCTACTATTTTACACACGTATCTATGCGAGAATCGGAGATTGAAGGTAGTAGCGAAACGCAGTCAAAAAGCGACTGTCATGTCATTGTAACACGGACTCATCCATTGGGAGCAAAAAGGCGTGCCGGGTGTCTTCATCTTGCATTGTGTGCATGCGAAAGCGTAACTACTCAACAAAAACTATTTAAAAACCGAAGATTCCTGGTGCAAGTGTCATCGGAGGCCGGAGCAGATCCAGGTACGTGAGTGCAAGTGTATTTTGCTACGCCTCATCCTCTGGACTCTCAAACAACATCTTTTTATCGAAATTGTCCCAGATAAAAAAAAAGCCCATGCTATTTCGGTGAGGTGCGACGTTACAGCTGGTCTTCCGTTGAAGCCGTAGTTATAGCTGTTCTACTGGTATAGTCACCAGTTGTGGCCCGTAAAGTAAAATTTCACCAGTGTGGGAAGCACTGTGCAACAGCCCAGGGCCCCTATTCGGAGAAATTACATATTTATCTCTCTCTCACTCACTCCCATTAAATTTTAAATTAGAGACAGTCACCGAGATAATCTCGAGCGCACAGGAATAGGGTCCCAGAAAGAGTTAGTACCTTTCCTTTGCCCATGTATACTACGTTTATAAAATGTGCTCAAACGTTGCAGACAAGGCAAACACATCTGTTGCCACTATTACACACACACTATGTTGTTATTATTTTATTATTGTATACTAAACACTGTTAAACACACTATTGAAGTTCTGCAGAAGAGAACGACGAAGAGACATTGCGATCTGTACAACTTCACAGCCCTAGAACCAATTTCACTCATTTCAATTTAATATGCAATGAACCAACAACAATAATGATTGCTTACATTTCATGAAGATCGACGATACGCGAGTAATTATCGTCGGCACATACATATAAAATAATATACAAACTACAAAAATGTGATAAATACAAACGTCGACTAGTTCCTTACCTAAAAATTTTACCCGCAGCAAAGGTGTTAATGAGGGCATAGATAAAAAATGTCCTTTGATGAGGGTAAGGATTGACAGCACAAAGTATTTCATCATGAAACCCAACATCATTCAATTTGAAAAAGGGATCTTCGGGTGTAGATAGAGACTTCTCTCGGTTTAAGTGTGGTGTTTCAAGTCAATTCCCGGTCTAGGGTCGCATGCCAATGGTGCCCTCTTTTGAAGGGTTCGCGAGGAATCCGCATTGCGACGTCAATCCTCTATAGATCCCGTGCGAATGTCAGAATAATTAAACAAGTTACGGCCGCACTCAGACGCTTAGAGTCATCGGGGCAAAAGCACTTTTGACTTCTTTGCTTCAATACTTGAGAAGGTCTGACATATTGAAGACACTTTTTACGCTATATATGTAGCACATATATTTACCTACACTATTACGTACACAATTACAATACGACTATTACCTACACACAATAAGAAATTAAATTACCTACAGATCGTTGAAAGTCTAAAGATAATCTAAATGTTCAAGCCAGCAGCAGACTACTACTACTAACAGTCGGCAACATACCCTACATGCTGGTAGCATTGGTGAATGGCAACGTGTAAGGTTGGAGTAGATAAACAACAGCGCAGATAGCTTTTAGAACTATTTGATAAGCTCCTGGCCCCCTCGGACATAATATCTTAGCTCCAAACGACTTATTATATGTAACCATTACCTACCGACGCTAGCTTATTTGCGCCGCATGTGTCGTTCCACAGAATTAGGCGTCGCGACAGCCCTACTCTGTGTCTCAGGAAGATCTTACTTCTTCCGGTGCCACTAAACCCAAGTCGTGAGTCACACAAGGCACCGCCCAAACTTCTAAGTATGCAGCGTTTAGTTCGTTGAAAAACAACGCGTGGTTCCTGTCTCATCGAATAAACATAATGTTTTAGTTCATTGTACTTCGTACTATTTAACAAATGTAAATATATTATGTAGGTAGTTACATAACCAGTTGCAAATTGAATAAAAACACGAAGTTTACTGATTGTGTTTACAAAGTAAACATAAATCATCCATGCAGTTTCAGAGTGAAATGTTTGCCGATTCTACAGATAGTATTTACAAACTGTTTGGATGACCTCTCGTTAAGTTTTAATTACAGTTTTATTGATGCAAGCTGAAAAGGTTCTGCGATTGAAGCTTTTGGTAGGATTTATTTTTTACTCGGCATATATTTTTTATAATAATTGCGTTGACTACAGTTAATACGTAGTCAAATATGGTGAGCACAGCTAGCCTGGAATTAAACAACCATATACAGCACACAGTATAACTGACAACTTGACTATATTATTAAGTATATATATACTCTCATCATAATTTATATTTACAATGAACATAGATTTATTAGTTATGGCCAACACAGCGCAGTTTTAGGTACGTTAGGTTTTTACTTAGTACCGTAGGTATTTAGGTAGTTACCTACATATTTCTTTTCACACAAGAACGCTACAAAGATAACCTTGCTCTAAGGACCTTGGCCTCTTTTCCTACCCTTTTACAAGCTAAAGTTTCATGTAAAAACAAAGAAAATGAAACGTAGCAATCCGCTCGCGGTGAAATGGCTTCCAAGTTTATTTTTCCCAGAGGTGCTAGCTCTCTTCTGGTACTCGTTAATGCTCTCGACGTTAATAACGTTAGGGCTGAAAAGAGATAAACCCTCGTAAAATCTTAAAAAGTATGCCGTCAATGTCTAAACTTTTTATCCTTTACGGCAGGAAAGTCGCAAAGTGGTTATTAATGAGCTTGTTCTCGTTATTCATTTAAAATTAAGAACTCAATAGATCTTTTGCAGCAGCCTTTTTTAAACATCCCACTGCTGGTATATCAGCCTACCTTCGAAGAGCGATGTTATTAAATACATACAAATATTTAAAATAATTGAGATACAAGCATGAATGATGCAGTCGTACACTTGCGTTCCAGTCGTCGTTGTGTGATCATGACATATTTTTTTGATGAGTCACCTGTAAAATGTCCTGTAAAAAATCACTCGCCTTCCACCGAAATCTCGAAATCCATGATATAACTAGTTAAAAAACACCTTATAGCTCTGCAAGAGATTACCTCTATAGATTCCGCACTCAATCGGCCTTCACAATGGTTCGTTGCTAGGCATGAGTAGCCGTATCCTTGAGATAGCCAATGAGAAAGTCTGGTCCCATTACCCACTTCCTTCAACCAATGCTTTACTTTTCGGAACAACGACCTAGTAATGCGGGTAGAGGTAGTTTATAAGCTCTGTTTAATAAGTGACAGCAAAGTCATAAGTAATAGAACTCAACTTAAAATGTAACTGATTTTAAATGTATTTGAATCACATAGCCGTAAGACTGTGGACTTTTAAATATATTAATATCATCAAGTTCATCAACCAAAAAATTATTTAAAAAAAATAAAAATGGCTCAACGGTTATCTTCCGAATTTTAAAGTGGGTCATTTGATAAATAATAAAGAAAGATATTAAAATTAATCATTTTGTCAACTCATTTGCTGGTAAAGTTTGAGGCGGGTCCAGTTGACGTAGGAGCCACCATTTATCAGCAAATTGTTTGACTAACATCCATCTAATTACTGGGGAGCTCGGTAGTTAAACAACTGTACTTCTAATTATTCTGCGGTTGGTTATACAGTTAGGTTAGCTAGCCTGTAATTACGCTGGTTTCACGAACGGCGGAATCATCTTTGAAAACGTTACAGCTGTAGATTCACATTTATCCATTATATTTAATAATACAGGAATACTTACTCCACAATGTGTTGTTCCGACCACACATAAGTTTCGATCAGAGCCAGTGATCTTTTTCAAGGAATGTAATAAGTGTGGCGCGCGCGTGATCTCGTTGATTCAATCAATTGCCCTCAAACACATCATACGGTTTTATGTTTGTCTGTGTTTGTTCCCACTTAGCTTCGTGTACACGAATGTAGCTTACACCCTGGGTTAAAAAACATAGGCTACTCTACAAAAAAATATGGCAGGAAAACCCTCTCGCAGCTATGTACAAACCACAGATTGTATATACATACCGCATTACGAGATCGTTGTTCCAACAAAAACTCACCAAAGTTGGAGAAAAGCGCGGGTTGCACGGACTGCGAACCACGCGTTCAAATTGGCTTTCTCAAGCTTATGCTTACTCGCGCTCAGCAATCAACCAATAAGAGTAAATTTTTATAGATGTATTTTGATCGATACTTAGTGCGCTTAGATCGTCCTAATGAGGAATCTAGGGGTGATCTGTGGTACAAAAGTATAAGCATATTGTCACCCTAGTTCCATATTTATCAGATAAAACTACGGTTGATGTAGGGACAATTTTCAGCGCAGATTATTCAGAAATGTGCAGCTTTGTGAATCGTTGACGAGCTGCATTCATCAAACTTATTCATGTGTTTTGCTGCAGAGCCCTCGTAGTAAACGGTGAGCGTTCTGCGATCTTCAAGCCGCCCGCCAAGCGTGTGGATTATGGCATCACACCCCTTTTCTAAGGGGGAGGCCATCGTTCAGCAGTGGACGTCATCTGGCTGATGAAGAGGTACGTCCAATATGACTATTGTTAATTTCCACACTTAGCCATATACGCAATAAATTAATTCTAAAATCAAGTAAGTACATTAGATACCTATACCTGAGTGATGGTTTTATACGACAGTATACTGGAATTTTATTTAAAAATGTACCTAATATAAATAAGGTACATTTTTTAATTTATTTTTTGTAATATTTTAATAGCTGTGATGGTTTAAACGATATCTAATTACTTTTGGGTTAATAGTTAGTTTGTAGTTATAGTTTATATATATGTTTCTTTTTAAATTATTTTCCAAATAATGAAGCAAAAAACTGCATGTCGTTTTTTTATTATTATAACTAGTACAAAGATACCAACTGATTTAAATTCATGTCCAATAGTTCACCCAAACTCGTAAAATGTGTTCAAGCTTAAACGAAAAGCTTGCTCAGGAGATTTTCCCAAAAGCCAGCGAGAACACACGAAGATACGCTGGTAAATCATACCGGATATAGTGACCGCGGGAGCCTTGATTTATAGTTACACAAGCTTGATAGCAAAATGACGATATATTCACGGTATTAGTAACCTACCGAGTGACGTAAACCTAAAAATATAACTAAAAACTTTTTAAGTTTTTGTCAATGTTATAAATGATTTTGTTTTTCATTACAGGTATTGTGCAATTAAGTGACTGCTATATTCATTTTGATTATAGAGGAAAGCTTTACCATACTTTGTTTCTACATCATCGTTATGATTGGCATCTCTTTCAGCACACTGCTGATAGCATCCCGGGAGGAGGCAAATTTCGCAAACTTTCCCTATTTAAAGCCAATCTCTTCCATGTGTTTCCGTTAAACTTCTGAACGTCATAACTGCTGGACCGCTCTTTCGGGGCTGTGCTTATTTACCTCGCGTGGTCATATCTAGTAAAGTATTTTTTTATAAAAATTCAACAGAAAGCACAAACACAATCAAACAACAGAAGGAAACGGACAGTATTCTATAGGAAGACGGCTAAGTTAAAACTAACGTACATTTAACTTAGACTCTCTCAAGGACGTATCAGCCATATGAGTCGCAAACTTTTTGTTTTTGTTTAGAGAGATAGTTGGCCGAGTGCCACCTGAATACAAATAAAACCTAGGTAAAATGTATAAAGGTGAATTGGGTCCCGAGTTAAGTATAACTTTTAAATAGCTACTCTACGAATAAAGCAAGAATTTATTATTAGCTTTGTATTGATCTAGGTAGATCGTACTCAATTCCGATATTTTCGTTCGGTTCGCTATGAGGTTCGTGAATCCATCTGTAGTTATGAACAAGCTGCTATAATATTCGGAGAATATGATTTTTCTTTTACCTAAAAATATAACTTGCAGGTTTGATCTATTCGTATTATTTCATATATTTAGGTAGCCAGCAATATTGTTTGCTTAGTACCTAACTCTTTATAAAGATTTTTATTCTGAAATTGAAAACTGAACATGACCCCAGGCGTTGCTGCTTTTATCAAAGTCATTGTTTCCTATCCTTAAGGGAACTGGATCGTTTTCTAATCCGAATCTACATTCGAAAACGTTCAAAGACCATCAATGACCGTAAATATTGACAATGTCCATTGATCGTCTCCGGTCCTCTTCATACGTAACAGCCCTTTCACAAGCATCATTTACAGCTGCCGAGATTGTCTCAAGTGACATTACTTGGCACCAACAATTATTATTCATTAGTTCAGTCTTCGTTCGACCTTTCATCACGACACGGCTCGTTAGACCGTATTCAGTCCCATCTTATGTATATTTTAATAAAAGACCGCCCCAGGGAGGGTAACGTCTCTAGAATAAAGTAAATAGTTACCTACGCCTGTATAACATAACTAGTGGAGTATCATTGGCAATGTCATTAGGATTTGCAATCACAAAAATACCAAGACTACGTAATTATAATACTATATATATGTAAATATGTAAGGCTTTTTAGTAACGAAAATTACCTATTTTAATATGAAAATCCATGTCACTTGTATCAGAGCTACTGCAGGAAAATATTTTAAGCAATAAATACTAAAATATTTATGGAATTCAATGTTAAGTAGTAAGCAACAAAACATGTAGTTTAAATCATAGTAGTCGAGGCATACACTGATGTAAGTAAATCCTGTAAAATCAAAATTTAAGTGAATCTAGTTCGATAGAGGCAAAACCAGGTAGATATAACGTTACCTGGCTCGTTTCGCCTCTAACCAACACGCATTTGCATGCATACGTGCCATTCCCCACAAGCCGAATACAAATGTGAGGAAATGCGTGTAGTATATATGAAAACTACCCTCGTAAAATATAGTCCATTCAATTTGGCTACTATTCACATCATGCCATTGAAAAAGGTTAAACGTATCTATATAATATGTCTACTTAAACTTGTGTATATACGACATTAAGCAACATAATCAGTGTTTTCTTTCTTGACACATTAATTTCACTATTTGCATATTTCAGATTACAATATAGGTACTTATCTACATTCAACTTAAAAACATTTAGTAGGTTTTGTTTTAAATTCCTAATGAGGCTTTTAATTATTTTCTTTTCCTAAATATACTTAGGTAAACTTCATCGTATTTCCGTAAACTCTTTTTCAAAGAAGTTACGAAGTTACAAGAAGAAAATCTTAACTTGTTAACTTTAATACAATTTAAATTTACATACTAATATTTTTAAAAGTCTGCTTGATCTAGGGGGCTTTCCAGATTCTCATTATTTCGTTTGCACTTATGCAATATATTTTCTTATTCGAAAAATACAAAGCGGAAATAAAAAAAAAAAAAAGCTCTTTCTATTTTGACGAAAAAGAAAGAAAAAACAAATGTTTTTTTTCGAGCTTTTTTAAAATAACATACCTCAGCATTGCTTTAAAACATTGACAATTCTAAAGAAAGTGAATGTTTTGTTTTTCAGTAATTTTTATAATTTAAAAAGTTAATAAAGTGCGAACGAAAAAGTGGAATCAGGGAAGCCAGGGCTTTAAAGGACTGTAAGTTCATCAGGGCTGAGAGACTAACCCTAGTTAGTAGGGTAGCTACGATTTATGTCTCTACTTTGGTAGCAGTGCAACTAAATAGCAGATTATGTAATAGTCGTGGAGTACTGAAAGGTATTTACATAATCGTCTCAGGTTTTTTCAGTCGTTCGATGATAGAATAAGTTTTTTAAATCATTAAGTACATAATGATCAGTTACGCCACGAGAAAACACCTTCTCAAAGTAGTTAGAGTCATCAACACAATGACATGCGGAGCGGAAATTTCGTTATTACCTGTCCGTTGCTAAATTCGTAGCAAATTACGTCATCGCCACTTACTCAAACAAGCTCTAGTGAATAATTTTTCAAGAACACCCGTTCACTGCTCGCAATGCGTAGCTATTATAGCGCAATTACTAATAACTAGTAACATAAGTAGGTATACATACACTAGTGTTCAAATGTAGGTGACTCGCGCTGGAAAATTTTGTGATGAACGTTGATGAAGATTTATGAAGAGGTTGGCAGGAAATGGTAGTAGTACCTAGCAATTGATTAGGTATTTTGAAAACAGTAACAATGGTAAAAACTATGAATTAGGTTGATTGCCTAAGTACTTGGGAGAGAACTATGTGTAGCTGAGAACTGATGATGACGGACGAGTATTATCGTTAGTCTTGGTCCATCGTATCCGTAATATTTTGGTTGGTTGTTTTATCTTTACTAAATCTTTTAGTACAAAGATTATATACCTATAGATACCGCATTAACGAGATAGACAAAACTCAACAAAGTAAGAAGAAAGCGCGGATTGCGATAAAGCTTTCTTATTGGCTATCTCGAGGTTACGCCTACTCCGCACATACCAATAAATTGAATAGGTGTATTTTGACCGATGCGTGGTGCACTTCGATCGTCCTGAATGCGGAATCTAGAGGGTCTTTTGTTTATCTGTGTTTCTGCATCGGAAAACTCAGGTCAAGAGAAGAAAACAGTTGTTGGGTTGGGCAGCGTTCGGAAAATTCCGTCGAGTCTTCTCGTCATCCATCATAGAAAGTCTCAAGAAGAAAGTCTATTCTGTACTATACATATATTCTGTAATATACATTATACCTTTTATACGGCGCAGAACTAGTGTTGTGAAGTGGCAGATGGCAGAGGTTGGAAGCTAAAAGCTGAAGATCAGGCTAGGTGGCGTGCCTCGGGAGAGGTCTGTTGCCTGTGTTGGGCTGATTATGATTATGATGTAATTTAAGTCGGAAGTCCGTCTTTTGTCACAGATTATTCGATTCATTTTGTTTCCAGTTTGTAATTTTGGAGGCCGCTCTTAATTGTAGTTTTATTTGAGTTTGATTTCGACCCCGCTTTGTTAACTTGGTGATCGATTTAATTGCGAGAACGAGTGGCGCAAAACAATAAATAATGGGGTCGATTCTGTTATTTCATTTTCTAAACTAAACTTAACTTGCTAATCTCGTCACAGAGTAACATAAATATATATATATATATATATATATATGTTCCTTTTTCGTTTGGATCCTTTTCTAATACCTATATGAAAAAAGATGCAGATAATTTTAGTCCTGTCGGCTTAGAGACAAGTGCAACAGAATCGACACCATTTATTGGCTTTCGCTTAGTTAGTGCCCACTATGCATGATTCAACGAATGTACCTACCTATTGAGTGTTATTTTGGCCGTGATGGTTAAGGTTTAAAAAATAAAAATGGCGTATGAAATTCATTTTAATCCTATACTACACTAGTAAAGTTATTCGATGCTGGCTGTTTTTGAGTTTATTTTTATAACCTTAACCCTAGAACCCAACACACGGTGAAAAACAAACCCCTCTGAAGTGCCAGAGGGTTCTTCAATTCATTCTGTTAGTGTTATATCTACGGTTTTGAACGTTTATGTATTTTAGTTTAGCGTCGTTTGCTACTCATTAGTCAGTCCAACAGGAACGGTCGCCCTGTGTGGACCTCGCTATGAGTGCTGCGGGGTTCCTGAGCACCCCATTGTTTGTAAGAATACCGCATGTATTATTAGTAACGAAACGTTGCAAATGTCTTTATTGAAGATACTATTAAATGCAGCAGAAATTAATTCCTTGGTTCTATACAAATGCTTAAGGGCAAATAATAAGGCAGATATGTAAGTCTCGATGCAAATTTTTGAAAAAACTTGGTTTATTAACGAAAATTTACTTGAACTTTTTGAGAAGCCAATTTTAAGAGGGATTTAAAACAAATGATGGCAGCTATCCTAAGAAAACCTATGGCTTGTCAAAAATCTGTCTCTGTACCTCAGGGACGTTATGGTCTTTCCCCGGGAAACATACAGAAAAAGCAAGACTGCGTGCCAAAGGTGCAAAATAGCAAATTTGCTTGAAGCACCAAGTCAGTCTGTGAAAAATACTCAAAACTAAATTATATTTAGATTCTAAATTAGACTGATTTTGTATCATCTAGTCCTTATTAATTATCAATTAAAAACCTTTATTTTTTTTAAATTACAGTTATTTTATAATAGTATGGGGGACTCCAGTACCCCTTTGTAGAAATAACTAGTAAGCAGGATAGTGTAGTGTTCTAGGGTTTAGATGTGCCTAACCGATCATGTGTTTTTCCATAATCCTTAGCTAGGCAGGCGGCTTAGGGATCGCAGGACTCTCCGTTTGACGCTGCTGCCCGTCCTCCGCCGCTCGCAAATTTAGATCATACCCAGTACGGCGAGATAATGCAGTGATAGGCAATGGATCCTGAACCAGCCAAGCTGAATTGGACGGTAGAGCCACATGGTGTAGAATGCCACTACACTACCGATACGTTCATTATCTTATTCAACACCAAACGTTCGTTGAAGCACGGATTTCATAATTGTTGCGCCGGTAATCTTTTGATCCGGATAATACGATGCCGAGCAAATTGCTCGCGCTACAATGTTTTGACTGAAGCTGAGCTGATCTTTCGTTACAGCCTATCCTATACTCGGTATGGTCTTCGTCGTACAAATAAACTACCTTGAGCATAAAATACTCTCACCAGCAATTCTAACAAGCTGAATTAAAAAAAATACCATACAAATATGATAAGCGGGCAGGCCTTTGTTCAGCTGTGGAAGCGCGTCTTCCGGCTGATGATGATGATAATTGCGGTTCAATGAGTTCAGAGTTCAGACAGGCCCTCTTTATACGTTGGAAAAGTGTAAAATAACTTTTTTTTTTTTAAATGTCTAAATTTTATATTGTTGATTTTCTGTTTTTATAAATGTTTTAATGTAGAGTAAGTAATTTTTTGGTGAAAATACACTGTTAAGTTGCTTATTTTTGCAAATAAAGAATTGAATTTAAGAAGAACTTAATAAAACTAAATCGTAAGCATAAGTAGGCAAGTTTGATTAGTCAACTCGATTTACTGAATGAACTAAAATAAATTTAAAGATGGAAACAATCAACGTCTTTAATCACAGAATAACATCAAACGAATGAATGTATTGCGCTGATTGTAACAACAGTTAATGAGTAATTGAGGCGTGGGGCGTAGTACGTGCCAGTATTAGATGTGTGCGGCAAAGTATATTTTTAAATACAGCCAAGACAAAGACAATACAATAGTCACGCTGCGCCATGGGGAATATAATTGCACGCACGGTCGCTGCCCTGACATACCTATACCTAATTTTACACGCTTACCTGTCGCGTATACCTACGAAATATAACAATTCAACATTCTTTCAAGATACGCAATTCTGTTGAAGTGTAAATAACAAAAATATTAGTTTCGAAATCCAATACTGATTTTTATGGTAAACTAGCTGCGATCCGCCGTTTCACCCGCTATCCTACAGGAACCGTTGTTTTTTTCGGTATAAAAAACACTACGACTATTATTTACTGTTTATTCCTAGCCTAGTTTATATAATAATAACTAGCTGCGCCCCGCGGTTTCGCCCGCCATTCTACAGAAATCGTATTTTTTTCCGGGATTAAAAGTATGCCACTCTCCGACTCTGGAACTATACATATAAAGCCTATATGTTAATCCAGTGTATAAGCTACCTCCATGCCAAATTTTATTCAAATCCGCTCAGGCGTTATAGAGTTGAACGGGAACAAACACAGCCACGCACAAACACACGCACACACACATATACACGGACGTACGTTCACACATACCCACTAACTCGTAAACACACACACACACGTACACAAACACTCGCGCGGACGCACGCACGCATACACACACACGCACACTCACACGTAAGATTGTATTCTTATTATATTTATAAATATTTTTTTGTTTCTTTGGCTATTTATTGGCATAGTAATAATGTAAAATCTAAATTAATGTATACTTTCGGTACCTATTCGGTACTTACCGAATTCGGTCGCTAAAACGCAAGATTCGACAACGAGCACTAATTGTTCCGAAAAGAAGCAAAAATAGCGTTGAATTTTGCGTCATAGCAACCGAATTCGGTCGCAAAGTGCATAGCGAAAAGTCGAGACTAGCGGCCCTGGAATGGTATCTGGCTCTCAATTGAAGCTACCGGAACACAATTAGGTGTTTGGCGACAGATTTTTAACTTGTAGTAGCTAAACTTTGTCTAAAATAACCAATCTGGTGTGTCTTTCCGCTGCAACGTCGCGTCCTGTACAATTGGAATAAGGATCAATTGTTTGTTTTTTACATTGTATATATTTAAATTAATATTTTGAATAGAAAACTATTATGAACAAAAAAAAAATTCTAAAGATTTGACCTGAGTATATAAGTAGATAAGAAAAATATTACAATTTTGAAATTATTGATTATCCTACTCAGATTAATTATATTTATAGAATTTTTTTGTTCAAAATACTGTTCTATCACCTCTTCTTTCACCGGTAGCTCGTGCTCATTGTTGGGAGTTGAATCCACACACTGCGGCGTGCAACAGGAACGCGCTAATCACAGAGCTAAAAAAATCATCGCTAAAAAGTGTAAAAGTATAAAGAATTAGACCTTACATACCATAGCTCTGTGTTTATCCGACTTCCAAAAAAAAGAGGTTCTCAAGACAACTGTTTTTTTTTAGAGTATCGACAAGAGGGTAATATCTGTTCTAGGTCTTGATGAGCCCAGGGTGTTCAGAATTCAAGACAACACCTTTCGTATGAGCTAATGTATCTCCTGAATATGTCAATTAAACTTTACGCGTAAATACCGGTCCTCACTGTCTCGTTCGCACTAAATCAACATTTTTTAATATAAAAATAACAGAGAAAATATTAACAAAATGTCTTGTCATTGAATCTTTTCTTTTTGGCGAAGGAGAAGAAAAAAAAAAACATTTGTTTTGTTTTCCTTAGCCAAGTTAAGAAATAACAACATCAAAATTGTTATAAAAGATTGGCAATGATATTCTAAAGTCATTGATAAGACATTTTTTTTAATTTCTTCTCTGTTATTTTTACATTACAAAATATTGATAAAGTGCGAACGAGACAGCGAGAACCAGGGCATACGTCCTCCTAATTACATTACTCAACACTTCCACTTGGGTCTTATCCCCGAATGCCCCCAACGCACTTATTATAATATTAATTTGAACATGATAGACTTAGTTGAAGTCGAGTCAGTAACATGATTACTTAGATAGGTAGGTAGGTATCTATGTTGGCAGGTATTTAGTTTGATAATGGGCTTAACTATTAAACTTGGACATAAGTAATTCATTACCAGCCTATCATGTTTCCACTACTGGGACAAAGGCTAGGAGGTGGCTCAGTCTATGTTGTTGAATATCATAATTGTCTTTTTCTGAACCTTTTCAGGTTCTTAGACATACCGGTTTCAACCACGTTCACGATGTTTTACTTCGCCGTTTTAGAACGACGGCATTGAAAACTTGACAACGACATGGCATAATTCATTTAATTGAATTATACACAATATAAACGAAATTCAACTCAAGTTAAGTACGTGATTGAGTTGCAATGTAATCTTGCAATCATTATTCAACCAATATGTTAGTTTACCGAGCGAAGCGAAGATCTCAGCATCTCAATCGGCATTTGGGTTGTATATTTTTTGTTTTCTGATTATTAAAGTTCGAATATGAACGGAATCGGTCTAGGGGTTGTGAAGTTATAGGGCTTGCGAGGTATCAGTTCGGCGCAAAATACTAGTTTAACTAATACCTTTACGTCATTGTATTACGGGCTATTTTCGTTTCCTCTGCCTCTCATTTCGTGGATGTGCGATTTACCTTGTAGATGCGATCGTCTCTGCTTTTATCAGAGCTTTCGACGATGTTTTTTCTTTTGAGTATCTGTAGTACTAAGTATCTCTGGCTCACTTTTACAATAGATCTGTTTAGTCCATAACTAAAAAATAGTTGTCTCTAGACATTTTATTAAACGGATAATAGTCAGTAAATATTTGGTTACTTCTGGAGTTCCTCAAGGTTCGCTTTTGGGTTTAGCCCTCTTCAATTTAATACAATTCTTTATTTTATCTTTTGACATTATTACAATGTTCTTAGAAACGTCATTTAACAAAGATATTAGATAAGATTCAAACAAGATATCAAGATAAGGTCACTTTGTAAATTTTTCTTTTTTAATGTATAAATCATCATCATCATCATCGGGCATAAGTCGATCACTGCTGAGCAAAGGCCTCCTCTTGTAGGAGGGGTTTGCCGAAATCCCAACGCTTGGCAGGCGGCATATAGATCGCAGAATGCTCATCGTTTACTAAGAGGACGCTGCTGCCTGTTCTCCTGGCAGAATTCTTCTAATAATAATGCCGTGTCATCTCTGTTGATACCCTCACTTGAAATATAGTTATTATTTAATATCTACTTATAAGGACTTCAACATACAGAGAGCTTGAGCATTTTACCTCTAGACCTATGTATAGCTGAGTTAAACTGTTGTTCTGTGTAGGTTAAGTAGATTTGTTAATTTGATTGCATTGAATTGCATGTTCATCGTGCATTCGTGCATGTTATAGTCATTGTCTAAAAAAATATCGTCCAAAAATATATACCTTATCCTAATGCTTTTATATTAAACTCATGTTTGTATATTAAAACGGACATTCCCGTTTTAATCAACATTAAATTTATAATGACAGTCCACTGCGAGACCGATCCATTGGTTTGGACGGCCCATTTCGTGTTTACGAGGGGCCATGTTCGTCAAACGACAGGTCCTTCGCTCGATGTCGATACACGTAGTTAATGAAAAGCAAACTTGCCTTTTAATGATGCGATAGTCGGATGTGAGAACAATCGGTAATCGTGGTTAGAGTGTTTCATAACTTTTCTATCTGTTAATTGTCGCAAAGAAATATGGCCGAAAATTTCGACCAGAATCACTCCCCAATAGTGGATGTCTAAAAGGTAATAAGATGTGTGACTTTTCGGATTTATTTTATTCATAAAATTTCATATTTTGTTAAATTCTTTCTACATTATTTAGAAGAATCACTTTATAATGCCTGCAGGATTAGCATGTGCTCCGCGACAAAAAAACTTATCTTTTTATCGTGCAAAAACAGGACACGAATACGGTTATGTATAGACTTGTCTTATTCTCGCCCGACATAATGAGTAGAGAAGATTTTGTCGCGGTGCGTTGAGACCAAAGTAAAATCAAAGGATGAGGCCTAACAACACATCTTCCTTAAAAAAAAAAACAAAACAAACAATCGACCTTAGGCTTCAATACATAATCAAAAGTATGTATAGTACATTTGTCGCAAAAAAGAGATAGCGAATATAATATCTACGAAAAATAAAATGATGTGCTTATTAGGTGCTCTTCAACCGTTTGACATTCGAACGTACGTCTCGCACCTTTCACAGACTGAGAGCGACTGAAGCAAGGTGAGCGCCGGCGCTCACTTTAAAGTCTACAAAATTCTCTTGCTTGCGGCCGTCTATTCATTTTACTTTGGTCGAAGGCGACCATAGTGCCTAGTGCGTATGCTAGGCTCACTGAACACATCGACGTTCAACAAACATTTCTTTATGATTGACAGGCGTATTGACCACAACTGATATTAAGAGCAAACTAGCTGCTCCATATTTAAATCTTTATATATTTAAATAAATATATTTTAAAAAAAAGTAAAAAGAAACAAAAAAAAAAGCTGAAAATTAACATTCTTATTAATAAGTGAACGGTCGCATAGCATGCTCTTAAGGGACGGTGTGGCTACCTGAACACTCCGTAAGACGCTTGGGGAAAGATTTTCAACTCGAAGCAGCTAGCTTGGTAGCTAGCAGTGGTAGCCTAGCTATTCGAGTTCTAGGAAATTCCACCATGTCCACCAAGCTAAGTAATGTTTTTAGGATGTATTGGCGTCGATTCCCGCTAAACCAAACTTAGTGCTGTTGCTGTATTTTACTAATAGAAACACAAGAAAAAGATAGCATGCATTTTAGTTCTGTCAAACGAGTTTACCGATTAAAGCCGCGAAGAAAAACGTACACTAGCGACACTTAAAACTTGTTTTAAATCGGCACCCGCTACGGTCTCGTCTAAGTTTGTATGGAGAACTAAGATCTAGACTAATTTGACAGCACTATAATTCATGCCATCTCTATCTTGTGTTTCTATTTAGTAAAAGTCAGTGATAGCTTAATTACGTTTAGTGAGTGCACGGTGGAATTGCGGGCATTATATAGGTAAATTATGTATTACATTATGTAGGTAAGATTTCAAATTATATTAGGTACATGGACTACAAGCAAGCAGAGCATTAATTTCTTTTACCGATAAAAATCTGCACTTCCAAACTATGCGTGTTACCTTGGTATTGTATGAAGTACCACAAAAATAACCCATAGCAATAAACAAGCTGTGTACAAGCAAAATACGTGACTGCCTTTCAATATTTGATATGCCGCTATATTTACCTATTCATTGTTTTATTCGATTGTATACGAGGATACGATCACTAAATAAACGATTCTTAAAATATTATATGTGTACTGGCTATTAAGGTTAATTAAAAGTAATGTTTGATAATTGAAAGCTTTCAATGACTTTTATTTAGGTAGGAAGCGTCTCACAGTTTTACGCGCTATCCTATAAAATCTGTACCGGTACGAAAAATAGCCTATATGCTCCACTGCATCAGTTTAGCACAGCTTAGCAGCTACGCCCTGGTAGAAACTACCTCCATTTTTTTTTTAAATCCTCTAAGCCTTTACAGGAAACAAACTTACTAAAACACTTACACACAAAGCTCCGCATTTATAATATTAGTGATCCAATGTAAATTCATGAGTAGGTATGCTTATTAATATTTAGGTGCGGAGATAGCATTAACAATGAAAACGTAAAATTACATGGACTATGACGTAATTATTACATTGAAGCGACTTCAGACCTATATACCTGACCTAGTTTTCTCAAGAAACTACGTCATACTTTAGCTTAATACCATTTTTTTTTGTAAATTCAGCTACGTCGTAGCCTCGTAGCTGTTGTGTTAACGCCACCCTGTCTACGAATTTCGTAGCATGTCGTAGAGCACAGGTCGCCGCGACCGTAGGCCCTGTCTACGGCGATAAAATCCTTTATAACCAAATTAGATTATTTCATGCCGTCGTGTGCTTAAAAGTTACTATAATTACATACAATCGACTCCATTTTATTGTATATAAGAAATGATTACCGCTTACGATAACAAAGAAAAATCAGATTGAAAAAAGTCGTTATTTAGATTTTTTCTAATTATTTATGTGAGTTGACCTGATGGATTTAAAATCTGTAAGCAGTTTTCTCTACCTGAAAGTGTGCGCGGACGCCCATAAAAAGTACCCTGAATAAAACAGTTGCTTATAAATATATGATTGCTTTGTGCCTTATGGGTCCGTAGCTCGAAAACTGTGCTTTGTCACCAAGTCTGCGCATTACAATACGTTTTTAACAAGAGGTAGGTCTAGGTTTTAGTAGGTATATATAGAAAAAATACTTACATTCGCCGCTCTCACCGCAGTATCGATTGGTACCACGAGCGCTGTCCCACGGCCGCGGCGCTCGGCACGGCACCACTAGCCGCTCAGCAAAGAAAAACAAAGCAAATTAACACAACACTGGAACGTCCACACTATTCCAAAGGCGGCCGGCGAGAGCCGCATCCGTTCACTTGTCGCGTCTACTCAGAACAAAACTTCAAAACTAAAGAAAAGGCTCAAGCGACGGTACAAAAGTTGGAAAAAAATATTACAAGGAAAATAAATATGTTATAAGGTCGAAATGAAGAAGCGCGGCCGCGGGAAAGTTTTATATCGCTTTTCGTCCCTCCATAGCGTAGCCGCGCACCGGGAGAAAGTTTTCAGCGAGGCGTCAAGAGGCGAGTGTGCTTTTGTTACGCAACTCACTGCGGCGCGAGTCCGCCAGGGGGCAGCGCGCACGCGAGTGGCGCAGTGGAGGGCATGCGCACTGCGGTCGCCGCGCGCCACCTCCGACCGCCCGCCCGCGCCGGACGCCTGCCGCCAGCTATACTCAACCATCATAAATCTTTCCTTTAGGTACTTTTCACCAGTCGTTTTCCTACAACGATATGGGCCCGCTCTGGGACGACCTAATTTGTATGCTGGACTAGTCGGTTTACCGCACGTGTAATATGGAAATAGCTATATTAGTTAAGATCATTTTGACCGTCTTATATAGAGCGCTGTATTGTCCCGTTAGCTACATCAAGAAAAGTCAATATGTACGCCAGCTGAGGTCAGGCGCCAAGGAAACGTGTTAAACGCGATAATACAAAGCCAGCGGGCGAGCGCTATCTACGATCTTGCCTACGAAATGGTTTGCCACTTAAATTTTGCCTTAGCATTTCTTCCTGAAAGTAAAAAACCTATCGATCTAAAAACATTTTTAAGAACCTGAATCCTGGTTTGCGGTTTGCGGTGAATGAAGCTTGATTTCAATATATGGAGGCGATTAAGCCTTCCTTATATCTTCTTCATGCGTCAATTCTGAAGATAGGCCGCAACCAAACGCAGCGAGATCCATAAATACAAAGTGAAATTAGAACAACGACATCAATCAACTCGCATCGCTCCTTTACCAACTGATTATTTATGTATGTTAGGTGTATATTAAGTACATATGTGTATTATGTTGTAGATGTTATGTAATATGTGTATCCGTCTATATAATAGAAAATCTATTGTTTGTCATCTCTGTGCCTGGGTTTTATTTAGATAGTTACCTAAATCTCACTTCATTTCTCTACATAATGTTAGTAAATACTTGGACTTTTTGAACGGTAAGTAGGTACCTAAGTAAAGCTACCTACGTCAAGGGATTATTGTAGCAGTCTCCTTCGCAAAGTCAATTACATAATCAACTTTCAATATTCTTTAGAAATGGTGCTATCCCAGTGTAGTACTCTGACGTAAACACAGTTTACGCGGTGAAGCTTCCACGTACCGCACCGGTCAGACCTATTGAAATATTTATTGCTATCGAACCACTTTCTAGGTAATAGATACCGCTACCACGTGCTACGTAGTAAACATATATAGCTAAGGATATGCGGCTGACCGGTTAACACCAGCTCAACGCCCTGGAATGCTTATGCATAGTTGTATGTATTTAGCCACTTTTATAGTTAGAGCCTTAGGGACTTCATATAGCAAGCCGGTGCTGCGGACGGGGCGCTGTGACACAATGTTTGGCGCTTTATGGAACAAAATACAAGAAGCGCCCGCCGCTGTTCCATTCGATGCGAGACGCACCTATTACGGTGCTTCTCGCATCGACTTTGCGTGAAGGGCTTTGGTTTTGAGTAAGTGCAGACAATAATTTATACCTGGGCGAGTGGTTGATAGCTCGATCCTTTTCTACGCATTATACTTACATAGATACATAAGGTACTGGTTAGACACTGCAAAACATTCTATGATATCATTGTACTCGTCATTATGATCAGATACCAGATCCGTTTTTTTTAAGTGGTTTATTGTTTGGTTCCATAGTAAAGTTGATCATAATGACGAATACTTACGATCATATCTTAGAATATTTTCAGTGTCTAATCATGCAATCACCTAGTAGGTAATCTACTAATAAGTAGATACTTACTAGCTACTTTCCGATTAGTGCTAATTGGCGAGTAAAAGTCCCAAGTAACTTTTTCTTTAAATAGGTTAAATATTTTACAAAATATTACTGCGTTACTCCACTTTATTTGGAGATGACGAAAAAGTAGGTATCATAAGTACCTGGTAAAAAAATGGTGGTCAAATAAATAAAACTCAAATTTATTTACACACTTTATTCAATAAACATAATGAAAACAAACATATAAAGTCATTATTATTAAACATGTAAATGAACGATTGCAGTAGGTACCTACATTGTAATCATAATACAACATTTACTTATAAGAAATATAACATTTACTCAATTCAATTCACAAAATATTAGATATGTGGACATTACAGTGATATTTGTAAGATATGACGAGTGAATTGTAACTAATCCCGGCGTCTCACATAAAATTACGAACAATTGTGTCGAACATTGATGTGGTCAAAAGTGAGTACTGCATGTCACCTCTTAAGGCCTCGCTACATGGCCTGACCTGACATCGTTTGAAAGAGATGGCTATATATAAATTTCTGGGGAAGCGAAAGGGAGAAGCTATAACCTTAATAGTTTCTTTTGCTCCCGTAAAATTCAAATCTAGCTGTCCTTTTCACACAGTGTCAGGTCAGGCCATGTGTAGACACCCGTAGCACTATTTAAAATAGGCTTTCAAACAGATACAGTATGCATTTTCTTTGAGATGTTGTAACGCAACGCATAGACCCTACTCGGTATCGCTCAGCGCGCCAAATTAGGTTTTGTTGCGTTTTTTGTCAATTACCGCTTTCATGTAGGTACTTATTGTGGATTTATTGAAACCAATTTGCGCTTATAAATAGGTTGTATCAAGAAATTGCGGCTTAGCTACAAATGTCAATGTCAATGTGTAAATGTCAATAAGCTGATTTTCATTTTGATTTTTAGTATAGTGACAAAATGTAGGTACTTTGTAGCTTGATTTTTTGATAGGTGTAATTTCTTGATACAACCTAGGTATTAAGTAGGGCAAAGTTAGTTTTTATAAATCCACGATGAGTAAGTGAGCTGCATTGACAAAAATTACAAGAGGATTTCAATTTGGGGCGCTGAACGTTGCGATTATCAAAGATTTTGAGGTATGCCTATATGCAATGTACCTGTACCAGCGAAATAATAAATAATTTCGCTGACCTCGACGTACGACGTACGATCGATTTTGGACTAATGTGGTCTGAGAACGTTTCTTCGATTTTACAAAAAACACATAAGTGACATTATAATATTGTCTAATAACTTATAGTTTATGCTAGCTATTGTAAAGCCCCCTACTCCATAGTATTGTCAGTTGTCGCGAGTACTAACATGACCGCAGTTTATACGTTGTCAAATATACAGTGCAGGGGGAAATATGGTACCTAAATAATACGAAACTCTGATAACAATTTAATAAAGATTATTAAGCTCTTATAGATAGATCAGAATGTAAGGCTCACTCCTAGTTATTTTGTTATAGATGTTAATAGTAGTGATGCCCATTGAATGACGCCTACGAATAATAATAAATATCTATTATTATTCATAGGATGTCGTAGTTCTTAACAAAACATAGATAAAGAAAAACATTTTCACATTTCTGATAGATATCGTCGCAAACCTGCGCAAAAAAAAAAACGGAATCCGGCTTTATAATGAACTGGACCACTCGTTTATAATATACCTAACTTACAAAATATCAAGCCGAGATAAAATGCCAGTAACATTAGTAGGTAGCTTACCTACAAGCCTGCATGGTACGTACGTATGTCAGTAGTTGGCATACAGACGACTTGATTATGTAGGAACAGTGCGCTTTTGCAAATTAAATGATATATATGAAAACGCAGTTGGTGATAGCGAGCCAGCTGTTGGTCGTAGCTATGTGCAGTTCAAAGGTGCCATTAATGTTGCTTGCCATCCCGCAAGATTGTATCCCAACAGAACCATATTCTATTCCAATTCACTTGCATGCTTGCATGTCTTTTATCAGCTACTTGTTTACCATTTTGCAAGCCGCATGTGTCCCAGGCTTTAGTTTGTACCGGCATGAGATGAGATGAGTCGGAATTGTGTTTTGTTTGCTCATTACGTTATACAACTGTGTGATTCTTTACAATGATGAAGTATTGAAATGAAATAAATGCTTTTTGAAATTGCAGCAGTGAAATCAGAAAATAATATTGTTGACTTTTCGAGATTGAATTCTTAACTATACTCAGTCAATTATTACTAAGTTTAATTCTAAACAAAACGTGAAAACTAAGAGCCGAGCCGGCCGAGTTCGGGCCGGTACCGAGCTGCTGAATGCTTGAAAATATTGTAAACAGATGCACTTTTAACATTGTTATTTTGACAGGTACAATGAGCGAAATGAACCGAATATAATAATGAATTATTAATTATATCGACCTGTTTAATTACTGGATGTAGATTTATGTAAACAGTAAATAGTCTGTGTATGTGATGTTTTATAACTATATTGATTAAGTACAAGTAAAGAGTATTTATTTGTTAAGCATAACAATTAGAAAATAAATGCACGATAGTGCAAAATACTTGAATCCAATCAAAAGTTACATTTGTATACGCGAACAAGATTAGTTGTATTGTTTACCCTGATTATTGCTTTTCGGAAAAATACAATAAATGTAAGTGTAATTAGTAAATAATGAAAATCAATTTTGTATATTGCCCAGTAAGTTCCACAACCCTTTTCATTTTATCCACACGTCTCAAAACCTGTATGTTTTATTATGTTATACCTATTGCATTAAGTTTATGACCATAAAGCTTATTGTAGGAATTTTAATAGATTCTCGATTCTGTTGCACCACTCGCTAAGCTATAAGAACTACTAAGCTATAAGCTCTTACGAAAACTAACATGATCTGTCTCTTTTCATTTTAATATGTAGGAAAAAGATGGCAACAATTTTAGAGCTGTCTAATTTAGCTTGGTTTAGAAAATGGCATAGCACTCCCCCGGTACTGCGGCAGATTTTTGATTTTGCGGTAGATGGGACCAATCCGCAAAATCTACATCTAATTCTAAGCTGCTACTAAATTTCTAAGTTAACTAAATTTCACAGCTCTAAAATTGCTGCGATCCTTCTCTCACATATTGAAATAACAAGAGATTCAGAACAGTTTAGAACTGTCAGTTTGTTTTAGTTTAGCGAGGGGTATATCTTATTGGTTACCAAATCGACGCCAATAAACCAACAAGCCGGTGCAAAAAATGATGAATGCGACACATCCATTGGCGTTATCCACCTGATGAATAAAGTGCAAGACCTATCAAATCAGCCATTTAGGACTAGTCCTTCAAAAGTTAAATTAACTGAATATTTTCCTACCTGTATAATTTAATAAAATTGAAATTATTACTCTTCCATTAAAATCGACCCTGTCAATAAAGGCTAATTAACGTTCATATTTCAAATTAACAATACAAATACTATATTATAAGAATGTGTAGGTATGTGTCATGCAAGAAAAATAAAGCACCGATTTTTTTATTTCTACATAAGAGCAAGACTCCAATTTTGATTTTCCCAAGAACTGTATGTCTTAGCATATATTTCCTCTATGGTTTTAGTAATAGCGTTGTTCTGCACGTATTTTCGAAATCCTAAGTACTTACTTGCCTGTAGAAATATAATTCCAATAATATATATAAATTTTATATAAATATCATAAAATAAAAATGTTACGGACTCATCCAACATACCTACTTAATATTTATGCTGCTTAAATACTTTGAATATGGCCAGCGATTTATTTAACAATGTAAATACAATGACATGAGAATTACCAAACAAAACATACTTACTCTGTTCTGCCCTCCGTAAAGATGGCGTTTTGAACACAACAAATAATATTGCTTATCGAACAAAATAACAAACTCAACATATTTTCCAAAGCCTAGCTTACATTAACATTCAGAAAATTGAGCAAATTAAAACAGTAACAATAATATATAATTAACTATGTGTATTCTAAATACGAGTACCATGAATATTAATATTGATTGCTGTGATCATAAAATATAATAGAACGTAATACACATGACGAAAATTATCTCTAATTTATTAGCTAAGTAATTTATATTTAAAATTGCATTGTACTAAGTTTTAATATTGACAACACCGATGATCTAATACTTGTATTATTAGGTAGTATCCGCTTTACCTGCGCCGTGAGGCCCGTTCCTATGCGCTAGTGTAGCGTTCAACTAAAAGCGCACACTACACTACCTTCTATCCCATACCGCGTATCTACCATACACATCACATCACCTGACATAGCTCTGCGCACAAAAGTGCACTCCCAACTCAATCACAGCTATATTATCTCTCCTTTTTAGTAATAATGTATACCTACTATGTATGTATATATTTCAAACTTACTTTTTCAGTTACACTATCGAATACCTCTAAACCTGTGTGGTACTTACTTTACAAAGCTCTATACATTTTCTTAATTGCAATTTAGAACTATTAATAATTGATTTTATCAAAATTATTGCTAAGTTATGTTTAATTTTAATAAGCGAGACCACACAAATATTTTATCAAAACTTTGACGATAAGGTATAAATAATTATTTAACTCAAAAAGATTCAAATACAATTTTGACTAGAATTTATATAATTTCAATAGTATGTCTTTTAGAAAAATTTGACTAGCATAATACATTAAAAGAATTAAACACACAAACCTCTAAGATTTTGTAAAATTGAACACTCGTGCCAAGTTGACACAACTTTGGCACAATCATTCCATCATTACTGAAATACTGAAGGGAAGACTTCGGGGATATTCAATTATTTATTTAAAGGGATATGTCTCGATTATTTAAAATCTAAATTCAATCTTATAACTAGGGTGCAAAATTAATAAGTAAATCGTGGATAATATATTAATGATTTTAAATTTGACACGTCAGATCTTACTCGACTTTAAAAAATACAAGAGTAAAGTTTATCGTACGAGCTACACATAGAATAGGTACAGCCGAAACCGTGTTGGCACTAGATCTCACAATGTCGTGGCACAACGCACCTCTTTCACAATGTCGTGGCGCAACTCGCCACTCTTACAATGTTATGGCGCAACTCGCCACTCTTACAATGTTATGGCGCAACTCGCCTCTCTCACAATGTCGTGGCACAACTCGCCTCTCTCACAATGTCGTGGCACAACTCGCCTCTCTCACAATGTCGTGGCACAACTCGCCTCCTAAGCAAACAATGTTCACTGGAAACCTTCGATACAGTGGTCCTATGTTACCTTATTACGCTACATTTAGCCTAGTATTTTTTTAATTTTATTTTTTGAATATTGTAAGTAGATTACCACAGGACTATCTAAACGACCATCTAGACTAAGTACAATGAGCAGTCTGGAGAGGGTAATAAAATAATTCAAAATAAACTGTTTCACATTAAATTACTAAACATTAACTACTCTGACAATAATTTAGCATAAATCCACAACATTATTATTGTTAAACAAACTTCAACAATCTTTGGTTTTGTTCCCATTATATATATTTATTTATTCTTCGACTCAATTTTCCCTATCAGCCGATGTGACACATAGTGTACTAGTTAGAGATCTTTATAGTTTGAAAGTAAAGTAAATTAGAAGACTATCACATTTAGCAACACTATTTTATAACTAACGTCTTTTTGTATTCTTACCACGACTTTTGTTTAATATGAAATGTTTACGATCGCCTGTCTCAATTTTAATGTAAGTTTCTTAAAGGATTTGATCCCACCGGTTTCGTATCGCCGCGTCACGTCAGCGCGACGTAACTTTTACTGTAATACCTAATCTCCAGGTCATTACGATTATTTTATTTACAAATATTGTCTTTAACCCTCTCACTCTGTTCGCTAAACTAATTCTACGCTACGGCAGCGGGCCCGATGTCGACAGGAACGCGTCTACACCTACCGCGCATGGACACTCGATTTTAATATATTTTGAACATTTGTGATCAGTACTGATGTTATTCAAAAATAAACCCAATAGACCGCTTATCTCCATAGTAAATTCGATCAGCTCAACTAACTCCCGTCACAGTCCGTCGGCCGCGAGCGGCACAAGCAGTGCCGATACGCTCCGAGAGCGGCACACGCAGTGCCGATACGCTCCGAGAGCGGCACACGCAGTACCGATACGCTCCGAGAGCGGCACACGCAGTGCCGATACGCTCGGGGCTCGTCTCCGCCCGCGGATAGTTCAAAATTTAAAATCTCAGTCATTCAAATTTTCACAATTACATTCTCAAAATCCCTCTTCTCAGGTATGCTTCGTACGATTCATACCGTCCAATATGTCCCGCACAGATCAATTAAATAGGTACGTACAATGGAGAATAAATATAAGAATATCTAAAATACTTATAAACTCGTAACAAATGTAAACATACGTTCGGCGAGAATGTAACTAACCGCCGGTCTTGTCCCTCCACCGAAAGAGAGGTGGGCGTTAATGTTTCAGGAAGTAGACGGGAGCCAGGGCTGCGTAGAGCGGCGCGGGCGGCGGCGGGCGGGGCAGCCGGAGCGCCGCCCGGGGGCCGCTCAGCCCCATTCAATGGATCGGCGCCTTCACGATGTGGTTCGGAGCGATGTAGTGGTACCCGGGCAGCGGCAGCCCCGCCGTCTCCATCGTGATCCTGCAACACCAGGCGCACCCATCACACGCTCGTTCAACGCTACACGAGACTCTTTCCGCGGCACTTATTGTAAGATCAGCTTGTCATGATACAAAGGCGAATTGGATAGCACGGAAATGGAAAGAGGATAAAATTGCGGTTCAAATGAAAATGACCAGTCTGAGTTGCTGGATCTTAATTATTGTATGTTGATTTAACAATGTCTGTCGGATCGCTAGGGCATAAAGTAAATGTAAAGGAAGTCTTACCGGGAGATTGGATGATCCGGTGAGCTGTGGGATGTAGGTCTTGATGGAGCAGAATTCATCGATACAGGTTACGCAGGAAAGTGGCCTAGGTAGGTGGGTAGTGGCGTGGGTGCTCGACTAGGAAGCTTGGTTTTGGACGATTGTATACCTTATTTACCTGTACTTAATATTCAAATCACAATGTTAGTTTAATTATATACGGACAGAAAATAAAAAGCCGATTTAAACTATTATTTTATTAAGAAGTAATTTAAACAATACACTTTTGCTTAAAACTTCTAGCGATTAATATGTATCCTGAAACAATACGAATCTGTACTATCTTAGAAAATAACATGATTTTATAAATAATAATAAAATTACATTGTTGCGTCTCCTGAAGACCTATCATTTAAAAAAATACGAATTGGACCTCCATTTTAAATTCGCACTAATTAAAAACATTACACAGGCTGCGTGATCGTTTACTACCTGACTATGTCACTCACTAATCTATGACGATCATTTTAAATGCCTTTACTAAAGTATTACTAAATATAAACAGTCCAAACGTGTGAGAATCGTGAGTAATCTAATTTACTCTCCTATACGCGATTTAACATTCCGCTATGCCGCATAGCTGGCAAAAATTCTTATGCAAAATTCATTAAAAAAGTATTCAATAAATATTATATCCGTCTACAAGAAGAATATTAAACTTATTAAAATGTAAGCTGAAATGCTTAAAATTTGCTTACTCATAAACAGACATAAAATAGATACTTTTTTTTTGTATTGCTTACCAAAATGTACTTGCATAAGTACAACAAGATTGATTTTTCCAACATTTTAAAATGTATGTCGTTCCATACAAATACACTTTTCGCTGAGCGCACAGTTCCCAGCCCTATGCATAGTACAATTATGCCAGTTTTACTGAAATCTGGCTACCTATATCAAACACTAATATATAGAAAACGACCTAAAACTACCTACAATATAACGATTCTAAAATATATCATTTAATTTGAATTGCAGGCATGTGTTCGGCCAAACAATTCAGGAGATAATGAACAAAACCCATAGAATAGGTTTAAGATATTGTTACTCAGCTCATGTTTAAATCGTTCTTAAAGATAACTGTAAACGTCACTATTGGAGTGACAATTTATAAAATGTTCAAATATTTGGATTCTATGGCAATTATTCATTTTATCAGAGAGAGCAGCCATCTTGGTTAAAAAAGTATTGTATACAAAAATCCCTTAAAGAGCACTTCCATTTCAAGTCAAACTAGTCAGTACTTTCTACACTCAAATTTGGAAATATGAATTGTTTTATAACTCAACAAAATAAGAAGCAATAATCGCATTATCATAAAATTACCTATATATCACGCTGAACTTACAACTTACTTGCTGTAACGAAAACTCTGTCCGACTCTCAACGGCCACCAAGTTATCTAATCTATTTTTTTTTTAAATCAACGAAATAATAAACTGATAGTATGAAACCCATACTCATAATAAGTTCATAAAAGTTGTTTTAATTTGTATAAATCGTAATTTCCTCGAGAATTTACATAATTTACATCATTTAGCAGTTTTTTTTTTTTTTTTTTTTATGCCATAGGTGGCAATTAAGCAGACGGTATACCGTCTCATTGTCCATACAGTATCAAAAGCTCCCGTGTTTTTAAGGCTGTTTTCATCTTGCTGTCTTGAACGTGAGTTCCCCCTTTTTTTCACACCTTATTTATTACAGAATAAAAAAAAAATATGCCATCGCGGAACGGACAGGGTTTTCGATTCAGCCTGTATAGTTAATAGGTGATTTTCAGTGTCGAATAGAATGTTACAAATTCTACGATTCACGTGGCAGTATTACCTTGTTCGTTAAATTGATGTTTCTTGTAGAAACCCTGTTTTATATCTCAATAGAATCTTACAATACTCGTACGCGAAGCATCTGTCTACAGCTTTTTAGCTTCTACGTATCCTACTATTGTCAAGATCTCTAGTTCGAAATCACACTTCTCTCATTGAACCGTGTTTAATATCCTTCTGGTCATTTTTTATGTATACCATCCTAGATGGCAACACCTATAATAGCTATTGCACGAAACGTATCATCATTCAGACATGTGACGACCAGAACTGCTATTAAGATCTTTAGTGCATCTAAAAATAAAGTCTTAACCACTTTTGGCAACCAATAAAAAAAAAGCTGCCACATTTCCTAATCACTCAAGGTATTTCGACTGAGTGGGACTAAATATCCTATTAGTTTAAATATATTTATTCATTCAAAAACGCCAGATAAGCTAACCTGCGCTACAAAATGGCAACTTCTCGCTGATAAGCAGTTTTACCGTTTACGTTCGAAAAGTAACTTGGCAAAATACATTAATGTTATCGATAATCTTTTAAGGCGACGACTTATCGTGATTTGAAATGAGTACTGTCCCGCTCAAAGTTTTAAGGTTTAAAGTTGAAAATCGCAGTAATTTCGTAATTTCAGTTTTATTTTCAATCTGCAGTATTTTTTGCACCTGATTAAGTAATCTCGTCACTTCGAACAAAGCGCTGAAAAATGATACTTTTTGTTGTTTTGCGATTGGACCTCGCCATAAACTAGTATTCCACTTTTATTTATTTTACCAAATGATGATGATGATACGGTTCGTGTGGTCGCTAACTACTTTACACGTTTTTCACTAAAAACGAGACTGATGAAAAACTTGTGATTCTGATTATAAGATTAGCGATTTATTTTTTCCTCAGTAACCTAATCGTATACCTACTGAAACAAATGAAAATGAAAATACACATTTAATGGTATTTTTTATTTGTATTTATAGATCTCGTCGCACAAGCAAAATAAAATCAATTCTACCGAAAATAAGAAATCTATTCAGTCATTTCTTTGTAAAACATAAACTGCAGCTATTCGATTTATCAATACTTACGAGCTCGTTTTCCCAATTTCATCCATTTAAAAATTACGATTACCTACATTTCCAAATAAAAGTATTTATAACGTCAGTTCAATTTTTAATAAAAAAAAACGATGCGAGATTCACGTGTACCATCTTTCTTAAGGAATAAGGAGGAAAGGACAAGGTTGGAAGATAAGGATAGCCTCAATATTTATACAAATGTATGTTTATTTACCAAAACCTTGAGATTATATGATTAAATGATAGACGTGGATAAAAGTTAAGTAACACAAAAATACAATAAAAACGTTAAACAAGGCGTGGTTAATGTACGGGAGAAGAAGTACCAGCGTTGTCACTTAATGTGTACTAAACAATAAAAAAGTAGATTAAATTACGAAAAGTATACGAGTTAACCCTTTGAACGACAATGTCGTCGCTTAATAGCGAAAAATATCTGTGCCTAGAACGTCAACGATGACATTAGAGGCCACTATTTCTTTTTTGATTTACAGGAAATCTTTAAAACGATTGTTCTAATAACTTTTTTCTTGTCTTATCTAGAAGTCGCCTAATTTACATTGATAAAGCAAACTTTATCATAAGTGAGCTTAATTATTGCTGTACGTTCTCAAAATTAATAATAATTTAATTATTCAAAATTAAACAAACGGCTTGACGTAGAGAGCACCCTTACGATTGGCTTACATTACGAGCCCTTGGCGTTCAAAGGGTTAAACATTTCTAAAGTGTAAATGATTGCCATGACGACACGCTAAACGGCAAATGTAATAAAACCAACCACGATAAGCATATTATAAACTACTGTAGAATACATTGAAGGATTACTTATAAGGACGAGGAGATTTGGTGAGGATCGGACAATAGTAGTATATTGAAGGATCAGGAATCTGTTGTTTCACCAAAAACCTCTCGCCTTCAAGAAACGGCGCCTAAATTACGATTAAATGCGACGAGACTATTCCTATACACACAACTCCTAATTCATCGAATTAAATAACTTTATGAACCCTAAACATACATGATTCGATGATAACTTAAGTCGATTATTTTTTAAATATTCAAAAAAATAACGAACTGATTGAATTTTCGCTTAAACGATTGTGTCTTAAAATCTAAGAGAAGTCTCGATAAAATTAAAACAAAGTGTGATCCCGGCTCCCGCACGTGAAGCGACAAACGGCTCAGTGTATTTTAAGAAATGTGGCCGACGCGGTTCATGTAAACGCTTATTGCGCAAGCGTTACGTTCATCTCACATACCAATGTGAGTGCAAAAAGCAATGCGTCATTATCACACTGAAAAAATGACGTCACTCCGTGAATGTTAGCGATTCGCGTCACGAGTGGGAGCGGGACGGCGCGGGCGCGGGACGTCTCCGGCCGTTCTTTGGGAAGTGAGTCGGCGAGACGACGGAGCGCGAGCGGGGCTCCAGGAACTTAGTACGGATTGTACTTGTTTCGCTCCTTGGAGGATTTAGCGGGCGCGTCGTCGTCCTGGCGACGTTGGTTGAAGGATTTGTGGTTTCTGTGGACACCGGTCGTTTGCACGGGCGAGTTGGAGTTGGAGCCGCTGAGGAGGTCGGTGAGGCCGCCCAGAGCCGAGAGGGAACTGAGGGCGCCGAGCGCGCTCGATTTGCTCAGGAGCTGTGCGAGGGGGATGGCGGAGGCGAGCGGGGAGGAGCCCCCCGCGCCAGCCGCGCCGCCGCCCCCGCCCCCGCCGCCCTCCAGGTTCGCCTTCTGCAGCTCCACGCTGGGGGCGGGACAGGTGTCAGGGCGGACGTGGACACGGACACGGACTCGTCCGGCGGGACTAGGGACGAGACGCTGACCTGAGACATGCCCTCATCACACCTTGCAACTGGACCGCCTCGAGAACGATTTTACAACCAGTGTCGGTAAATTAGTCATCGTGTTATGTACTTTTATTTCAAATACATGGCTGCCATTTCAGTACGACATTATCACAGAGAGCTTATACAACTGCTGTGTACTTAAGTATTTAGGTTCTTCCCGTCCGCAGTTCTCTTGCTCGCGAATTTTCAGACCGATAAAGATATAAAACCATTAAGTGTGAAAAAAAAAAACATATTTTAGTGTCTACCAAAATACTAAATTAAAAAAAAAACTTTGTTATTTTTTAATTTGACGGAGTAAAACGTAAAATTAGATTATAATCATTTTAAAAAGATAACGAATTTTATTTGTAATTTATGATAGATGTTATTTAATACTATATGTACTCTGTGCTGTCGCTGCATTAAAATGGCGGATCCCAAATTCTCACAAAGCTGACACTATCGCACACTGGGCAAGCATTTATTCTTTACTTTTTCCAATGTACTCAAGGTGTGATCAAGACAATAGCGTCGCAAGGACCTAGGGTTGAGGACGTGTTTACATTCGCGTGAGGATAATCATTGTGTTTCATGAAACTTCGCAATAAGAGCCAATTTTCCTCAGCAAGAGATTTTTTTAATTGAAAACTGTTACCTTTAGCCGCGTGGTCGCAGGTCAGCCGTCCCTTCTTTTACCCGCCAACTTGAAACGGTCCGTTAGGTAATAAACAGAGGGATCATCAAAGGAAGTCAAACAAAGAGATTTCATGAGGTATATTGAATGGAGAACTAATCGTCGGGCAGAGGTTCGGGAGGGTCATGGTATTGTTATTTATGAGTTTGTAATTGTAGTTATTCGTATGTGTAATCGATTTCGAAGATGCAAAAGGAATTAAGCAAGCATAGATAAGTAGTTCGTATTATAGAAACAAAGACGGTTTTGACACAGTTTTAATAACAATAAAAGGTGTACCTCCTCTGTGAAAGTCAGGCGGTTCTGTCTTTTTTAAAAATTATTATTGTTCTCGGCGACGAGACGAGCAAGTCGCTTACCTGTTTTTAAGCGTTACGCTTACCCATAACAATTCAGTGCCACCTAGAATTTTAAACTTCGACAGTTCAGAACCCTGCGCGGCAATGCACTGCGCACGTCACCCTGAGATATTAGATCTCTTTACCCAGTAATTACGCTGGAAGAATTGCCCTTCAATCCGGAACGCAGTAATGTTTGCACACTACTGCTTGATGGCTGAATAAATGGCAAAGGTGTGGTACTTCCCCAGGCGCACTCTGTAAGAGAGCCCTACTTACCCCTTCAACATTCGATTAAATTGTGTATTTCGTAACAAAAAATTAGACCGATAAGTGGTGCGCTTCAATCGTCCTGAGTCCGGAATCTAGTGTAATATGTCATACCGTTATTTTATTTTGGTTGGTATTTTGGTTTTTATAGTCAGAACACTAAAAACGCCGTGAGTTCCACCCGATATTGTTAGTAAAATTAATGAAGGAGAATCTTAAGAGCAACTTGCTCGTCTAAACACTTAGATTCCTATAAAAAAAATAATGTGACAAGAGCGATAGATCGCGCGTAGCGTCCGATCGCGGTATAGAGTAGACCGTAGTAGTGGACTCACCTCATGTTGATGAGATACTGCGCGAGCGCGACGGCGTCGGGGTTGCCGGATATAGTGATGGTGCGGTCGGTGGAGCCGCCCTCGCGCTCCTCGCAGTTCGATATCCGGATCATGGCACCGGAGATCTGGCGGATCTCGGCGATCTTCGTGCCACCCTGAAAAAAACCCGCCATACCTATATACACTAGCGACGTTCCTGTCAAATCTATACACAAGCAACGTTCCTATCAAATCTATGTACACTAGCTACGTTTCTATCAAACCTATATACACTAGCGAAGTTCCTATCAAATCTATGTACACTAGCTACGTTCCTATCAAATCTCTATACACTAGCAGCGTTCCTATCAATTCTATATATACTAGCAGCGTCTCGTAGTCACCCGCTGTCCTATAAGAAACATTCATATTTTTTTTTATGTTGGCCTCTTTAGCTTTAGCGGACTGGTGGACTGGTGGCTGGTGGTGGCAAAGGCTAGATGACGTTAGGTATATATTTCCAGCAAATTATTATATACTAGTTGTTACCCGCGACTTCGTTCGCGTGGACATGAAAAAAGTATCCTATGTCCGTCTTTGTGACATACAGTAACTCCTTATCAAATTGTATTAAGATCCGTTCAGCCGTGATAACTCGGCAAACATCCAGACAGAGACATAGTTACTTCATATAGTTCGCTAGATGGCGTTGATGCATTTTTTGACGTGATGTATGGACTGACAGTTGTAATGTAGGGAGTCCTGAATCGCGCAAGCGAAGTTTTTTCCTCGAGACGAACTGAGCGATTCAGTTGATGATGAGACGAGTAGTAGTGGCGCCTCACCTTGCCGATGATGCAGCCGATGAGCTCGTTGGGCACGGTCATCTCGTGCGACTGCTGGTTAGTCGCGGGCTGGCCGCGCGCCGCGCCGCTCGTGCGCAGCTGCGACCCCGCCAGCGCCGCTAGCGCTGCTGATAATGCACCACTGTTATGCCAAGTACAGACCTAGCTAACGAACGCGCTCTCTTTCATTTTTAATCAAATAAAACGAGACACCTGCGAGAGCAACTTTTAACCTCGCCCCGCCATGGTGGTACGTGGTTAGTTATTAGACTAGCCTGTAAACGTGTATTTTTTGGTACAGAGGTAAGGTATTTTAATACAGATACGATTTTAGCGCTCTTAAAATTATGATGATGCTATCAAATCTGTATTTTCGGATAATTTCATTATAGCTATCTCTTTTACTCCCTAACTTGGGGGGGAATCATAATTCCTACGCTTGAAGTTCGCAGAACGCTAGCCGTTCACTAAGAGGACGCTGCTGCCCGTCCTCCGGTAGTTCTTTTCGTAGTTTTAGGACCCACCTGGGTCCAACATTTCTTATTCATAGCAAGTAATTTGTGTTACCTGCAGGGTTGAGTCCCGTGGTGTTCGCGGGGCCGAGCCCCCCGAGCCCGAGCGCCGCCAGGCCCGCTAGTGGAGACTTCGCCAAACCGCCCATCTTTAAACAAAACGCAAGTGTTACCGAACACTACCTTTTGTTGTAATTTCCTAGTTTTTCAATAGACATTTTTGTACATTTTTCACCAAAACACCAAAAGACAGGAGCGAATTAACGAGATGTTAATTATAACCAAGGTTCAAAATTTTCAAAATTCAGGACCCTGATAATTACAATTGCAAAAAATTCTCATGACACAGATAGCCCTAGATACAGCATTGCAAGATCGTTCCGACCTAAACTCACCAAAGTTGGAGGAAAACCCCGGGACTGCGCTCATTGGCTAAAGATAGCCTAGCCCAGCTAGGTTACACCTACTTTAATTTTTTTTTATAGGTTTATTTCGACCGATGCGATTGGTGCACTTCGATCGTCTTGAATGCGGAATCTAGGGTGATCTGTGCTTGACGAAAACTTACATTATGAGCAATTCATCTTTTCGCTATTCCACTCATTTGTAGTTTGGTGGATATCGCCCGTAAGGCCGCATTTTCGATATCAGCGGACGGCAGAGCGAGAGCGACGACGGCCACATTTGTGTTTTGTATGGAGCCGTCTTGCAACTGTCCCGACGTCGAAAACGGCTTTGAATATTATATATATATAGGGAAGTTAATTTATTATTTTTATTGCCTCATAAAAGGCTGGCCATGAATAGAGCCAATCAACGATAGGATATATGGAAATAGGAATTTATAAGCATTTTAAATACATGCTAGAATGAGAGCGCACTATAGCAATACATCTGTCAACGTCTTGTGGGCGCCATACAAATTCTATTCTAGTATTGCGGGAAAGAGACGAGGCATTTTCTATCAATCCCCAACAAAAGCTTTATACGCTTATATCTCAGAACTTCATTAATCGATTTAAATTATATCTTCGTTATACGTATGTATTTGTTTCGATTATTTTATTCTTCTCTTAGCCAGATATCTAACATAGCCAGATAACTACATACATAGTATAAAATAAAGTTGCTTTCCGCGTCTGTATATCCGCTAACTCGCAACGAATTGTGATACGGTTTTCACCATCAGTTAGATAATCTTTCACGGAAGGTATAAATACATAATTTTTCTAAATTACACCCGTGCGAAGCCGGGGCAGGCCGTTAGTAATTAATAAATCAATCACCACTCATATTGCATCATGTCCGCTCTCGCCAACGCCCCGCCCGCGCTGAGCTCGACAACGCGGCTTAAAAGAGTCCCCAATTATGAAGGCACTAGACATCATTCTATTTTTAATGTGGTAAATATAAATTAATCAATTTAGTAATTTTTCGTCTGCGTGACTTCAAAATTGTACCATCATTATAAGAAAAGAAATAATAATATTAAGAGCTCCAGCTGCTTGTTTTCGTCTTCTCTGACATGGCCGGGATGGGATCGCTGGATAGGGTTACCTGGGTAGAAACTACATTTTATAAACTAAGAATTAGAACAGTAAGAGAATCCGCAATCACGTATGATTAATTCAGATCACTCTTTACTCACTATGTCGACCTGAATTAAGCATACTATGGAAGACGAAAGAGAAAAAATTTCGCGAACTTTCTTCATAGATTTCAGAGAGTAAACAAAAATCCACATTGTGAGTTTCCAACTGGTGCTGCCCATGAATGCACCACAATAATTACAAATACAACAAAAATTAGGCATAATTTTGTACTGAACTCTAAAAACAAATAGTATCAACCTTAAGCCATGCTTACATGGTTAATCATTAATATTATTTCTGGTGGCAAAGTGTAAATAAAAACGAGAGATGTCGGAAAGGCAATTCAAAGGCAAAAATAGGGATGGGTGCTAGTACGGGGATGTCTTGTACTTGATATCGCAGAAATATACGCGAGCTTCATTTTTTAATACAAAAGGCTCTATCTCGGCGATGCCAGAAAACAAACAGATAAAGCTTCAACAGTGAATGTGTCTACAAATTTGATCATCTATTAAAAAAATTACGTAATGTGCTAAATACTCTATTACTCTATTTACATTGAATTCTACGGGGGTAATAGGTCATACGAGATTTATAAGGGGTAACGTGCAAAGAAAGAACAATGACTTAGGCGCAGGGTACAACATTACAGCGTAAAACAAAGGTACATTCATATGGTAATCACCGGGTATATTAACAATATGGGTATACAATGTTAATGCAGTTCTACGAGGGCTGACACCACACATCCAAACTAATTCGGGGGAAATTGGGGCAGCACCATTCACATTTCACTCCGTACCACACAACCTCATAGAGTAAACTCAGGCCCTCTTAGTCACAAACGATCAACGAGCTCTGTCAACTTTTGACCGACGAAAGAGTGACGCGCTAAAACGAGACAAAGCTTGTTTTAGACCATTCGCCGTTTTTGAATAACACGTAGAGCATACTGAGTTTCTAAAGTCGGGAGATAATAAAGCTAGTAGCTTCGAAAAAAAAATATTTGAGAAACGATTGTAAGCGATTCTGATATAAGTGAATTGAAAATAATTCGCCTTTATCAAAACCATCAACTTATATATGTATGTATAGTTTTCTAGGTAAGGTTCAGATAGAAGGTAAGATAATAATGTGTGAGAAGAATAGTCATTCAAGAATTCAGAAGCAAAATATTCAAATCTACACAAGGCAGATATTTTTTTATAGATCTGAAGACAATTTGAAGGTTACATTATGTATAGTTAAGTTATTATAAGTGTGTAAGATGTATGCTGCTTGGATTTCACTTCATCTACTTGTCCTTTCTTGAAATAAAAATAAACAGAATCATGTCTATTGTGACCATCGGATTTTTTTTTCGACTTGCCTTTATTGTCCCGATGCTTATTGTTCCGAGATATTATTAATTATTTTTTATGACAACAGTGTTGTCAGGACGAAACAAAAATTAGCAATATTCGAATATTCCACTGGATTTTGACACATCATATTTGTATCAATTTGATGTGTAGTTTTATTTATTTCACTGATCTGTACATTTTATTCAAAGAAAGGTACCAATTCAGGGGGCAGTCGGGGGTATCTATGAGGCTGGTAGTGGTCGTAGGAGGTCGCGACTCACAATGTGGTGTTCGTGTAGCGGATGCGGCGCGTGGATGAGGTGGTGCGGGGGCAGCGCGCCCACGAGGGGCGGCTTCATCTCCAGCAGTGGAAACACGGGCGCGCACACTCCCTGCCAACGCCCTCCACTTATTACGTACCCGTGTCATCGATAATATTGCCTTCCGCATCATAGTTATTGTAACGTGTCACAGTACTACATGCGATTACACTATAAGTCAAAGTTCAATCACAATTTAATTGACTGGGATAACGTTATCAAGACAATCTGCTTTTGCTCCATATACATTAATATCTACATTATTTTCAGGCGAAGAAGTAAGCACTTAGACATTCGCTTAATATTATAGTATACCGCCTACTTGTCTATACAAAAAGCGCCAACTGTTTCCCACCACTAATTATTATCTAATTTCGGTGATTTTTTATATGTTATCTACACTGTGAAAGACTGCTTGTAAGTTTTGATTTTTTTGAATTATTGCAATATTTTTTTAGTTATAGGCACCTAAAATGTAGATTTTTTTGCGTAGAAATTATAACTAATAAAATTAGTATTTATTAGAATACCAATCGGAATTGCGTGCTTGCGTTAACGCAAACGAGTCGCGATTGCTCCTCGTATAAAATTTCTATTGTTTTTAAAGTAAATTAGTAATGGGTAGATATCCGTGTGGGCCGGATTTCAATCCATCGCAAAGAAATTCAACTTTGAAGTAAAGGATAACCACTTGTTCTAAGAAAATAAAAAAAAGGTCGTTGGACCATCGTGGTTCTGAGCACGGATCTAACGAACTTATTTTTCTCAGTAGATGCAATATTGAGAAATTTGGATTTACCAATAATGTGAGAGCTTGTGTGTTATGTCGCTTATTTCGATTATATATCTTTTGAATTGAAATTGAGATGACATTACAAACTAATCTTTTTTAGTTTTATTTTTTAATATAAAAAATATAGAGAGGATATTAAAAAAAAATAACACTAAGTTTCTTAAGAATTCCAATGTCAATGTTTTAAAGCAAATTTTAATGTTACTACTAGTTGTTACCCGCGACTTCGTTCTCGTGGACTTCAAAAAAGTATCCTATGTCCGTCTTTGTGATATACAGTAACTCCTTAGCAAATTTTATCAAGATCCGTTCAGCCGTTTAGCCGTGATAACGCGACAAACATACAGACAGAAGTGACGTCCTATTGTTCGTTAGATGGCGTTGATCCATTATTATGCATTTTTTGACGGTTTTGAATGGACTGAAAGTTGTAATGTCAATCCTCGAGACGAACGTATTCATTTTATACCTCAAAACTTTATTGACCCTGATACGACTGCGGCTATATTCCTCTGAATTATAATATTAGTTAGGATTTTGGTGAAGGAGAAGGAAACATTTTTCGAAAAAATAGTTTTTTTTCCTTCTTCTTCGTCAATATTGAACATAAAAACAGCTTTAAAACATTGTCATTCTAAAAAAAAAGTGTTTTTATGGCTGGTCTGTACTTTTTATTTTTGTAATGTACGAACGAGATAGCTGACTAGGGGCTCTTAATTTTAGCGTCTTGCTACTTAGACACAGATTACTTAACAGTCGTTTTAGTCTACGTACGTTCCATTTGAGCACTGACCAAAAAATTCGCCGTGCTTACAAAACAATATTTTTTACCACTCAAAATGCGTAAGTTCACACGGAGACACCTTAAAAGGTGAATCCCTAACAATAACTTATATTATAGTATATACTACGTTTGAAAGTGTTCGTGTTCTGGTATTGTTGATAGTTTTTTTTTTATTTTTTTTTTATTGTGACATAAATGTAATTTGATTCTGTCGTTTTTGTCTCAATAAAAAATTATAATTATAATGAATATCAGTAGAGAGACTTACATCTTGGGCGGGCACTGCGTAATTCCCTTGAATGGTGTAAGCCTGCCCTCCCGCTAGGATCACTGGCCCGGCGACATTCGGCTTTGGTCTATAAGGGATCGTCGCTCCTTTAGGCGGACTCTGAAATATTTAAAAAAAAATATATATAAAAATATATATAAAATAATGACCTTGAATATTTTAGTTCGAGGCCTGGCATACCTACTGTCTGCCGTCTAGTTTTTTTTCTTAAAAATAGCGGCCACTCATAAAATCTATATGAATCGATAGCCGACACTAATACGAACAAGGTTTGTATGAGACACAGATCACACTAGATACCGCATTTCGAGATTGTTCCTACAAAAAGTCACCAAAGTTTGCGACCGAGCGTTCTCATTTGCTATCTCAAGGTTACGCCTACTCGCGCCTAACAATCAACCAATCAGAGTAATTTCTTATAAGTGTATTTAGACTGATGTGTGGTGCGCTTCGAGCGTCCTGAATGCAGAATCTAGGGTGTGATCTGTGGTATGACCCAATACCTCCTCCAGCTCCCGCGTCAAGTTTCCAACGATTTCAAACAACAGTTTAAGTTTGTAGTTAAAAAAAATCTCTCATACTCCGTTATACGTCACGGTCATTTCTCCAACTACAAATTTAAGTTTTTAATCGCAAAAAAAATATCGTCAAGTAATGTCGTTACCTCTAGCATAACACAGCAGATGTGATAAATGCACTGTGTGATGGCGTCGCACGTCCCGCTGATAGTCACAGCTCTTTCAGTCGAATTCGGCAGCATCTCGCTTGCTACCTGCAAATTAACAGTAAGTATTTTTAACCGATTTCCAAAAGCAGGAGACTTTAATTTCTCAAGTCGAATGAAAATCTCAAACATTTTTAAAATGTTTGTTAGTTCTTATCTCCGTCATTTCTAAACCGATTTGGATATATATTTTTATGTTCTGTCATCTACTACTGCATGGCGTGAAAACATGAATACAATGCAATATAACTTTATTATACACCAAAAAGATAAACTTAAAAAATGAACAATAATATTTAAAAAACGGTAGTATAATTTCCTGGTTTAGATGCAATTAGCATTCCGGTTTTTTGACTAGCGCACGCTAAAGCAATCTCTTTTCATCTGCGCGCGAAAGCGTAAAGCGCTATCTTTCTTTCGAAATACCCTCTTAAAAGAAAAATTAAAAACGATTGCTGGTCAAAAAAATTGCTAATTACACCTAAACCAGGAAACCAATCAAAATACTGTTCTATGCAAACCTAGATATTATTATTACCTCACTTATTAGTGTGATTAATAGTAGAATACTATGACTTCAGAGCCCCAACGAAAAATGTGTTTCCATATAATCAGCAGTTTCAGTGGATTTGATTACCTGTATGTTGGCGCCAGTGACGTCCCGGATCTCCTTGATCTTGGAGCCGCCTTTGCCGATGAGCGAGCCGCACTGCGAGGCCGGCACGATCAGCCGCAGCGTGATGGGTGCGCGGGACCCGCCGCCGCCTCCCTCATTAAACTGAGAGCACCACTGGAACATCACATACCTTACGTTTAGCTTCGTTGTCACATAGTTATTTACAGTTCTAAGCGAACAAGGTGTACTCGTGGACGATCGAAACAGTTATAGCAAGCTACATTATAATGAACCGGATCCGTATCAAAAAAAAAAAACAAAAAAAAACAAAATCAAATCAAATTTATTTGGGCATTACAAAAATTACAACTAAATTGTTGATCCCAGAGTCTCCCAAACTAGTCATAGACTGTGTGTCGGGAGCCAATGGCCTCTCCTATTTACTATATAAGTATGCCAAAACAAAATATGGTTAAATTAAGGTAACTAAACATTAATTTAGAATTTACTATGCCAAGAAATAGCCAAAGAAACAAAAAAAAAAATATTTATAAATATAAAAAGAAAACAATCTTACGTGTGAGTGTGTGTGTGTGTGTGTGTGTATGCGTGCGTGCGTGCGCGCGCATGTGTGTGTACGTGTGTGTGAGTGTACGTGTGTGTGTACGTGTGGGTGTGTGTGTACGTGTGTGTGTGAGAGAGTTAATGGGTATGTGTGAACGTACGTCCTTGTAAAATCGTGTGGTCCTTAATGCGATGATTGTTAGGTTCAGCCGGCGACGCTGCGCGGTCGTGAACCTTATCGCGCGGCGATACGATACGCCTTCGGCCCGTAGCACGTCATGCTACGGGCCCAAGGCATAACACACTGCCATGTTTCCATATAAATCTCTATAGGAACTTGATATGAATTTTTTGAAATGTCTTTACTTGTTTCATTTCGTGAATTCTTAAAATGCATAATTTTCAAGTAACAATAATAATTATTTTGTATGGCAAATTGGCTGTTATATCTTTAATCCAATGACGCCACAGGCATATAATAGGGGCACTGAACAACAACGACGTCAATACGTGACAAGAATATGGAATACAAAAACTCGAAGTAAATACATTAAATATATGATTTTGGAATCAAATATTTTTGTAGGTTTATAGTGGCTTGGAGTACAGGGCTGTACTCCAAGCTTATTGCTTACAGGGAGGTGCTTATTGCGAAGGTGATCAGGTTCAGCTGAAAACTTTGTACCTTACCATACACCTTACGCGCAGCGACACGGTTCGTGGTCGCAACGTCGTCGGCTGAACCTAACAATCTTCGCAACAAGCACCTCACGGTACGGGCTCAAAGCATTTATGCCGTGGCGGTCAAAGCGTTAAACTCAATAGCTTTATCTACTTTAAGAAGACGAAATGAAACGTGCAACATTAGCGTTTTGTTTCAAAGTCGGCTGCATCTTTCCTATCAGCCAGTTACTAACAAGGCAACAATGTAATATGTAACAAGAAAATGGAACAACAATGTCACTATTTCGAATCTAATCTAATTTGTAGCATAATGCAAGGAAACCGTTAAAGTGGACTGTCACTCGGAACAATAATTTTACCATTTTATTGTTCTATACTGGACATTTCCGCAAACATCTTGATAGAGCGAGAATCTTCGGAAAACAGGTATTTTCGGGCCGATTTCAACCCACTGGCTCGAATTATTTTGGTAATTGACTGTTCATACCTCAGCCTTTACTGACGCTGTTAGAGGTTTTAACACTCTAGTTACAATAGTCCGAGCTATATAAGTATAGGTAAGCAGTGCCCCTAAGCAGCAATGTTTTATTACATTGCAACGTAACGTAACAATGTTCCGTATCTGAATATAGACAATTAAAAAAGTATTGCCCGTGTTACGTGACTTAGTTTTTTCAAACATACAAGCATTTCACACTAGGTAATCAAGCCCCATTTGACATACATATACATACGTAAGCACGTTTAATGGAAACTTATTTTTAAGTTCATTTTCTTTGTTTTTTAACCGACTTACAACTAAAAAAAAAAACATTCTTGGGCAGTAAGGTAAAAAGAGGTTTTCAATTCGATTGTTTTTTTTTTTTTTTGTAAATAAATTGGGAGATCACACACATACATAAGACAAAAAAAAAAAAAAAATATTGCCGTACGACAAAAATAGGTTGAAGGTTGTAGCGTAACGGCGCCAAGTTAGGGTCGGCGAATTTTTGGTCAAGGTGCATTTTAAAGAGGGCATTTAAAAATATCTTGGCAAAGGGATGGATGACAAAATCTGTAGCTTATAATTATTATCATAACCAGTGCATATTAGTGCAGCACTGAATATAGAATAGATCTCTACAAATAATGTTTTCGCTTTTATCCGGTGGGAACTGTCTTACGTATACATTATCGCAACTCCATCGAGTCCCAAGGTATCCATCATTTTTGAAGACAATAAAAACACAGAGACAATTAAAAAAAAAAAAAACATCAACCTTTAGATGCAAATCTTAAGCAATTTCAAATTTTAAATTAAAATTTTCTGTACTTTTACTAGAATAACTAAGAAAATCTACAAGAGAAGACAATCAACAAACGAGAACAAAGTGTGCTCCCGAAAAATCTGCTTAAAACTAGAAGGCGTGCTTTTTAGTCAGCTAATGTCCAAACCGCTATAAAAAAAAGATTAGATGCACAAAACACCCTTAGCGGGACGTCAGTGCAGGTCTTATCGCCCCCATTTAGACCGCTATAAAAGCCGTTTAAAATATGGTTAATATAGAAACATTGTATCATTATAAATGTTCGCTAATTAGATTGAAATATACGACGTAAAAAATATGTTTCCAAAATGTCTTTCAAATAAAATTTTATTTTTTACTGATATTATTAATGCAATAATATTCATAACAAGTCGCGTTTTTTCTACGTATCGTTTGGAATGAGCTCTGGTTTCTATTTCAAGTCAAGCCGAAATTGTGACGATCATGTAACGCAAATTAAAGCACTGTAGACATCTTACGTCCTTATCAGTACAACAATCGAGTTACACATATTTCTTGGGACATTAGCACTCTTAGTATAATTTATCTGATAATAGTTACCTCTTCGAACTTCTTGCAAATGAGCGTAAATGCTTTGAAAATCGCGTTTGTGTTGCCCGTAACGGTGACAATGCGCTCTGGGCATGATCCATCTGATATATTGATTTTTGCTCCAGACTGAAATAAAAAAAAGCATTTAAATTACCTAGTCGGTTACCGTACAAAAATAGTAGATCCAAGTCATTATTTCAAGTAATCTTTCATTTGTCAACATTAAGGTTTCACCTTGAGCATCTCGCCTAAGGCGACAGCGGAGGTGACTTCTGAAAACTAGAAGTGACTCATTTGAAAGATCGAGTTACATCGATTGAACTTACTTCTTCCCTAAATCTTTTGACAATCTCTCCTTTTTTGCCGATAATACTGCCGACTTCCTGTAAACAATAAACAAGACGTGTTATTTTCTCTCATACATACTGAAATAGTCCTACATTACACACACATTGGTACGTATTAAGCAACGAGCTCGAGTAATTAATACAGCGTTTAGATTTATAGTAGGTACAAAAGATTTCCCGTCTGGCCAATAATAGACACAGCATCGAGCGATTCTTTGCAGTGCTCCCGACGCATTGGGGTTGCATCAAGACAGTTTTAGTTAGTTCTCTGCTGCCAACGGGCATGTTGACTCCGACAGTATGTGAACAATGCACTTGCTACACCGTGCGTCTTAGGACGACACAAATAGCAAAGTTGATCGATGTTAGGTGTGTAGTTCAAAGAACTTTCGACGCAAACAAAACAGTGACGGTCAAACGTTCGATAGGAGATTTATGAACTGTTTACTCTCAATTTTAACATTATTTATTGGTTGCGTATATAGTATAAATAGTGACTGATTTTGCATCCTTTAATTTTCTAATCTCGTGATAATCATGGAACCATGACATTTCTTGCAAAAACGAACTGGACATCATTTTGAATGGGTTAGCTCTGTTTGACGCGGAACAAAAAAGAGCTTAATTAAATATCGTTACAGAACAAACTCAAACATGCAATTTGTAAAATTATAATTAGGAGAGCAATTCGGAAATTCGGAACAGTTTTAAAAATTATATTCCGAACTCACAGTACCTAGTATATAAAACACGTCGGATTACACGCTAAATAGTAGGTCCCCAACCATTTTCGGCTTTATCTACATTATATTATTTACATCCTCACACTACACTTTCCTCGTTCACACACACAAACACATGCACACACACCCTCCCATACATACTCGAACGCACGCAAACTTAAACATAGATAACTATACGTCTGTAGTTAGTAGTCCATTTATGAAATGTAAATCCATAATTGGCTGTAGGTAACTTAAGTTTGTAAGTTTTGTCTGTTTTTTTCTAAGGGCTGTGGATTTTGTAAATAAATAAAATCATGTAATTCTGGTGGCGATGGTCATCGCGTGCCGTTTCAGTCGCGCCAACTTACTCGCACCATAAGAGCGAGCGGGAAAGCCAACGAAGACTATCGCCAGCTGACTAACAAACTAAGGCCCCTGGTTGTTTGTCATCTACCATTTATAAGGCCACTGGGTGGCCCACTCTGATATTAGGGCTGCCCTCTCGAACTATACAAACTTATTGTAGTATAGTATCGATAATTTTTACTGATAAAATTACAAATTATTTCTTTTTTAAATTTAAATTAACAAACAAGTACACAATCTAGACATGATTAAGGAAGTGTTTAAAAGCAGTCAAAATAAACTAAACAGTATTTCAATTAAGAAAAAGATACAAATCGACATATTTGATGAACAGGGCGAGTGCCAATAGTTGGCAGCCGGCCAGATGTACTTTGTATTGGATTACAGCCAATTAAAAGTACTTACTCGTTGGAGATGGTAGGTGGATGCTAGTGGATGCTACATCAATACATTTTACATGTCAGGCCTATCTAGCCACATCTAGGTACGTGTGCTAAATTATTTTCATAATTGAGTAACACTAAGAGGATTTGTGTAGCTCTCTTAACATTTTTTAATTACTTCTGTCTGAATGCCAACGTCGCATACAAGTGACCAAAAAAAACTCGCCGATTCCGGATCGCCATTTTTTTTTTGTTGTATCTGGAGCAACATTTTTATCGTGTTGTCATAATTGTTGATAGAGTTTAGGATTGAATCTTGGTATACAAGTATGACGTCAATATTCGACAATTAATATTATAGAAAAACAAAATACCCGACTGCAAAATTTTAACCTGTATCTCAGGACGTAAAGACGAATCCGATGACACGTCACTCGTCAAAATCGGTCAAGCCTTTTGGGCTACAGGAGGTAATATTGGAACACACAAACATGTAAGTACACACTCACATACTTAAATACACTCCAGAAACAGTGCCCTACCTCTTAAGCAGTCGGTAAAAAAATATTGGGGACATCAAAAAGGTTAAGAACAAAAAAATATATTGTAGTTACATATATTTAATTTTCATGACTGTAAACCTGTTTAAGTTTTTTTTTCATATTCTTTTACATATTTAATGTGCAAGCGAATCCAAAATTCTGTCAGTATCCTATTAATGAAATCTGAAGACCTGTTGCTACATTATACAAACTGAATTACTTGACCTTTTGTGAGTCTCTCTGTCTGTTTGTTAGCAAGACTGTCTATGGGGTAGCTGACAAAAATACTAGCACTTATTATCCCCGCATTTTCAGAGATAATAAATGTCATATTTTCCATCCAAAAGAGACTATTTGATTTCTTAACTTTCAATCTTGTTGAAATTTTCGGCCTCCTTGTTTCCTGAGAGTTACAATCTAGAGCTTTTCAAGGTCAGAGTGAAGATACCTATCTTATAAGTCTGCGTGCTTTATCTTCGGCCACATCTTCGCTTACCAACAGGCGAGTTAGTGGTCAAACGCAGACTAATACAAGATATAAAAAAAAAAAAAAAAAAAAAATTGATGAAAATCAAGTAGTAATTATCATGTTGGCGGAAATAGGATACTATTTTTCTCGAAAGTGCAGGAAATTTGGAAAACAATGGGTAAAACTGAGGAATGCAGCTAATTATACTCGTTCTGGTAAGCAATTATAGCAATACCTAATTGTGAATACTTAACAATGAAAGCCTAGTCAGTGAGCAAGCCTACATTGGTAACAAACAGGATATAGTGTTAGGAGACCATACAAGTGTGTGTACTCTAACAAGATTTAAATACCAAAGTCATATTAGATTACCATTTTGTGTTCATGAATACATAAATAATGTACAACTCTTTCTATTTTTTAACTACTGACACTTTCTACTTTAAAAGTAGAAAGTGTCAGTCATTAAATTCAGCGAATGAAAAATACGTGACCAACTTATTTTTTTTAAGTAAGCAATGGCACAAAATAAAGAATAGGGAATGGCATTGATCCTGTTATCATTTTTATGGTTTGCGTAGCAAACTGGGAACTCTTATAATTTTGCCATGTACATCTGTCGGTCCTTCTATTCAGAGACTATAAGAGTAGTGCTGAAATAGTAAAATGTAATACAGTGTTCAATTATAGCATTTATTCACGCAAAGAGTATGAGCGAGTAACGACACTCACATAACAGCCTTTTAATTCCTATTAAGTGTCTTTGCACATGCTCCATTTAACAACTTAAAGATTGCCGCCATTTTTTTCTCACTTCAATGAAGGCTGACAACACTAAAATCAAATAAATCTGTGATAATTTAAGCACTACAAGTAAATAGGATTGCATTACTGATATTTCTTGGGGCCGTCAATTTGGCCGATTGTTGTTAATAACTTAATTAACAAAATTATAACAGTAAGATATAATTTTATGCAGTAAAATTTAATTTATTTAAGTGCTATCAGGATAAGTTTTTTTTTATTTGGGGCAATAAACAGTGGCAGTAAACAGTATATATTAACTAAAACTAAAGCACTAAAGATTAATTATTAACTATGCCACCCACAGCACTATCCACCAATTACTAAAAATAATCTTTGCTGGGGTTTGCTTTGAAAACAAAATCAGAACCAGGAAAAAAATAATACATAAACATAAACACAACAACAAAGTTAGTTCACTACTTCTTTTTAAACTGCTAATAAAGCAGCCTTTCAAACCTTTGTCATCATCAGGTGAGTGACTTGCTCGTCTCGTCACCGAGGAACATAAAAATAATTCGTCATCAGGTACTTCATGAGAAAGTTTTGAAAGAATGCCCAAATATGAGAAGTTTCAAATTGCCTAATGTATCACTAAGCAGTAAAGTACTATAAGTTTGTCTGAGGCTAGTTCATACATATTATAAAACACGAATCGCGAGATAAACATTGTTTTAAATTGCTGAAACAATTTTTAGTTAATAAAGTATATTACTCCATAGATGAGAATCTAACAGATAAAAACATATAGTACTGTTACATAACTAAAGATTATACTTTGTTACTGCTGTCCCTCTCTCCACTCTTCTACTTCATTAGCTGTACCCGAAGGGGTCCACAATTGTGACCAAAATATATCTACCAACTAAGTACCAACATACATTGTGGAATGCTGAAATAAATATGAATATGAATATTATTCAACTTTTTTTATCAGTTTGTGATATGTGCAATTATAATTTTTATTATAGTTATTAGTATGAGTACATACGTTCACCTTGCAATAAACATACGCAAGTAATTTTTTGCTGCTAGAAATGAAACAACTAAGTATTCTAAAAAAAAAAGGTATGTGCTTTTTCTTAACTAAATAAAATAAACAAACAATAAAAATACTACTTACCTAAACAATTGATCTTACAGAACAAGTTGTGTTACCCACAGACTTTAGAAGGTCTAAAGATATTCCAATTGCTCAAAGCCAATATTAGTTGGCAATTATACGTTGCACCAGATAAAGATCAGCATTCTGGTCAGTCTTTGCATCAACCAGGTGCTCTGATAGATGATTGAAAGTGAAATGAGCTCCCAGCCCCCTCGCACCCAATGTCACTCAAACTGTAACTACTACCGAGGTTGGCACTTTTATGCTGCTTGTTCTTTGTAATTGAATAGTAAATCAAATCAAATTATTTATATGTGCATTACAAAAATTACAGCTAAATTGTTGATCCTAGAGACTCCCCATACTAGTCATAGACTGTGTGTCTGGAGCCAGTGGCTTCTCCTCTTTACTACTTAAGTATGCCGAAACAAAGTCAAATTTTAGGTAAGTGTACACTCATTTTGAATTTACATTATTACTTATAGTTATGCCAAATATGTATATAAAATACAAAATAATTTACACTATTAAAAATGCAGCAGAACCTACAGTTATCCATGCACAGTTTGTGTAAGCGTGTGTAAGATGGTGTGTGTGATGGTGAATATTATCACTGCGATAGTCAAGTCCTCTAAAGAGTCAGGGTTTGCAGCAATGACACCTCCATGTAGGTCCAGTCTCAAATAAGTTGGACTTGCACAGATGTTCGTGTACATGATGGTTTTATGAAATTCCTTTTATTTGGAAAAATTAAATAAATTATATTATAATAGTAGCTCAAAAATAAAAGCCTTCCAAGATAGCTTCAATAGCATTGTAGTCAAATAAACTCAATATTGGTTTTTGGTACAGAATATAAAATGCATTGTTTTCGTAGTCATATTTATGTATCATGTGAAAGCACAACACTTTTAAACAGACAATGAGCAAACTGTTTTCTTTGTTTGTTACTTATTTGGGCAGTTGTATTTAACTTTTGAAACATTCCTAACACGGAAACATCTTTTTGTAATAATTTCAATTTTACCTATGTAGGTAATTTGATAAATCACTCACTCAATTACTTAGATTATAGAAAGAGAACTTGAGTAGTAAGATAACAATAACTAGGGACCTAAATAATTATGTACTTACTAAGTAAGTACTTTAGTTGATCAATGAATACATTGAAAACAGACTAAGTAAGAATTTTTGAATATAGTATTTTTTTAATTTAGGTGGTAAAAAGGTTATGAAGGAGAGTTATTAGGAATGTAAGTATTTAGAAGAAGGTAAAGTATACACTTTCACAATGAGAACATCACATGAACACAACTCGAAGTGAAAACTGCCAATTTGTAAAATAAAGTGTGATGTCTTACCTTCCCCTGCATAATCAGTCTGATAGTGAGGGTGACTTTGGAGTCCTCCTCATGGAGAGTGGGGGCTTTCTCCAGTTCCATGCTGGAGGAGTTGTCCGTGTCTCGCGGAATTTTGGCTGCGTACAGGGCTACGTGTGGGCGGACACAAGGGACACTCCACTCAATCTAATGGCTGGGTTTCTGGGGCTCGTGGCACGCACTGCAGGCAGGGTAAGCTGGAAAACAGGCGCACATCTCAGAAGGAACGTCCAGAGGTCTCGAGCGAACTAAAGGTGTGGGGTGGGCACTCGTCCTTATTCAAAGCGAAGCCGATTACCGAATATTTATTTACAGAGAGCGTCTGTGGCAAGCGTAACGGAATGAGGGCGGCAAATGAGGATCTAGACGCTATAATAAACTAACTGGTCTTAGGTACGACCGGATTCTGCGGGAGTAACTCGAGTCGGGCGGCTCCGGCCGAGGGACCGTTACTTGAACTCCGATACCTGTTCGCGGCTCGAGACATAACCTCGGCGACGCGCCTCATGGCTAGCCGACCCAGGTTATCGATCCCGCAGATCCCAAACAATAACGCGGGAGCCGACCCGGTACTACGACTCTTACCTCGATTGATTTTCCACTTTGCAACTGTGAAACAGTGACATAACAAATCTTAACACTAAATATCACCAAGATTTGTATAAAATCACACTTATCACAATATCTTTACCACTTAAAATAAAAATAAAAATATTCCGACGGTGACGTGACGCGTCGGAGCTGAAGTTTGAAATGTCAAAATTTGATTTGATTTTGACAACACAATGACAGCCAGAAAGAAGTTTCGTACGACTAGGGCGCTCGGGGGCTTCGAGAACTAATTTTCCAACAATTAGGGACAGCGTCGGTAAAGTAGATCTATTTGACGTCTAGGTAGAGGTAGTTGTAGTTTGAATGTATTAAGGTGTCTATACATGGCCTGACCTGACATCGTGTGAAAGGGACAGCTAGACTTGAATTTCACGGGAGCAAAAGAAACAAACTATTAAGGTTATAGCTTCTTCCTTTCGCTCCCCCTGAAATTTATATATAGCCATCTCTTTCACACGGTGTCAGGTCAGGCCATTTATAGCCACTCTTAAGGGCTCGCTACATGGCCTGACCTGACATCTATATAAGTTTCTGGGGGAGCGAAAGGGAGAAGCTATAACCTTAATAGTTTGTTTCTTTTGTTCCCGTGAAATTCAAATCTAGCTGTCCCTTTCACACGATGTCAGGTCAGGCCATGTATAGACACCCTAACACAGATTATTTATGCACTGGCCCGTAAGAAGAAAAAAAATCGGGTTTAAATGAAGTGTTTTCCAAAAAAAAAAAAACCTGGTAATACAAGTACCCAATAGATGGCGTTAGATGTATCTTGAGGTTTTTCTATCACTGTCAAGACATGAAAGACAAAAAATGTGCGTGTGCCTTTTTTTTTCTCGTGTTTTTTGGCTCCATATATGTACTTAAACAATTTCAAGTAACGTAACTATGTATTTGACTTCATTTGAAATATTACAATAGTTGACACTGGCTAAATACACAATGTGTGGAGCCAAAATTTACGATTTAAAAAATAAACATAAAATATTTCGGCATAAATGACAATGACAGGTAAAACGATAGGTCTATTACGCCATCTAGTAAGTATTTTAGAACTATTTTTTTTTTTTGGATAACGCCTCATTATGAGTTACATAGGAATATTCGGCGCGGACACCTTTCGGAAATAGATGTCTGGACACATAGTAGGTTTTTATTACTTCTAAGTCTTTTGTGTTTCCTTCTTTAGGAGTTCACAAACCTGTGCGGGAGAAGTTTCAACGTAGGTACCTAAAAAAACTCATATTGCGGCATTATTATTATTATTTTCAAAAGGGGTTGCTTTATTACCTATGTATTAAATTGTTAGTCTGAGTTGGCGTTTTTTTCGTAACTAAGTAAGAGCAGTGCCATGTAGGTTTTTTTTTTTTTACTCGGTGACGAGACTTGCAAGTCGTCATATTCTGTTTGATTTTGATTTTTTCTAAGTTATTGAATAGGTATTGCGTTTTTGGTGATTTCATTAAATTCTATAATAAATTACCTTTCAAATAATGTTATATGATTTTATTAATATGAATTAATATTTAAACTATAGGTACAGACATTTTCAATTCGTGTTACTGACTAGTGGGTGTTATACCCTACACTAGATTCTGAAAATGGGAAAGAAAATATATTTAGATATCGCAGTAAGTTAGTTTCATCTTCACACTACTTCTTAGAAAAATTAGAAGCACTCAATAACGACTGAAAATTTTATTCTGTAATTTCGCTCCGTCTAAGTCTTTTTATATAGGTATAAATAATAATTATAGTCTTTATTCTCTCCACCACTAACCTGCCAAAGTCAATTAACTGGTTATATACCTACGTTAAGGTGTGAAACAGTGAGCAAAGTACTCTGGGCCTCGTCTGCAAACATAATAGACCAGCTTTAAACGTTCGACGTTTATCTACGTGAAGGTTCGGTCGATTGGAGCAAGGCAATAAAATCAAACGCGTTTGCATGGGACAAAGTGTACAACTTCAATATAGCCGCGTAGGGGCCTATTGTTTTTTTTTACAGTAACGCAAAGAATCCATGCTAGGTGCGTTGTTATCCTCGACCACAACGTCGATAAAAGAGGTATTTTTTTACTTTCCTCCTCGAGAGGTTTTACGGACAGTTGTACACCTGGACACGATAACCCATTGTCAGTAGAGCTCAGTACTCGAGCTCCGTCAGATTATACAGAAGAACCGAAGAGTATAATCGGCCATTATGCATGGCGATTGTGGGCTATGAAAAAGCATTCGATTCCATCGAGACCTGCAGTCCCTTCAGCGATGTCATATCGATTTAGGTATATACAGGTTATGAAGTGTTTGTATAGTAACGCCACAATGTCAATCCAGCTGCATGACGAGAGCACGAAACCAATCCAACGGCAGAATGGCGTGAGACAGGGAGACATTATTTCTCCGAAACTGTTAACGAGCGCTTTGGAGGACGTTTTCAAGCTCATGGGCTGGAACGGATACGGCATCAACATTAATGGTGAATAGGAGAAATATGGTAATGATAATGGTGAGTTTCCGAGTTGTATCCTTCACGTGTTCACGTGATCTAAGAATAATTCATAGCGGGCTGGTTAGTATAAAATTAAATGGTGAAGTAAGTTGGTGAGTATTGAAATGAATACAGCTATGTTAAACATTAATTAGTGTCTACTTTCCACCACTCGGACCCATTCTCACGTCAAGCAGGCTCTCGGTGAATTAATTGCTGTCCACCGCGAGCCTCTGTCAGGAGGATTATACCTTTATTCGAGGACTAATCCATGCCATGAACCATCGCTTTTCCATGACGCTTGTACGTAAACATATTTTGAGTGCTTCCATACTGGGCATGCATGATAACTCAAATAGGTAATTTTAGTGTGCGACTGTGCGTAGGTACCTACTCCTAGGGGAAAAGTGTCGAATTTTATGCATATAGTTTAGAAGGTAGATATTTAGAACACGACGTCGTGTAAATGTGTACGGTATTTTCAAATTTGTGTGTCCAGCTTTTTTAAGATATTTGCGAAAAAAAAGTGCCATTCCCCTAGCAGAAACTGTTTTTCGCAGTTTAAAAATGGCTGGCCATTTACACGTCATGCTCTAAATAATATATACTAAACTCATATCATGCAATAAAATTCGACAGTTTTCCGCTAGCAGTTAGGTTAGTTACACTAATTTTAAAGTAGGTAATTGCAGCATATCACTGCGAGCATGAAGCGTTTAACATTGAAATCCACAAGCGCAGCCGCTTAAATCTAACCCAACGAGTGCGAAAGTGACACAGCGACCACTTATGTCGAAAGTTACGCTTTGCTGTGCGTGCTAAAATTCGTTTTATTGCGATGTAGTGAGTGTCTTTATTTATTTGTCATCTCAGATAGAGCCGTCTGTATTTATAATATTATTTATACACCACCTGCTCGAAAATTGACAATTATGTATCATGCAATCCTCATCTAAAGTACCCAAGTCATATAAGCCATGCTGTTGAGCCGGGCAATATTGTATTGAATATTATTATTATGTAATTAATTATTATGTATTATTATATTTAATATTTGTATTAGGCCATTCTTACCAATTTATTATTGTGACTGCAAGATCACCTAAGTATATACGCAAGCTTACTTCTGTATATGAATGCACACAAGTAAATGCCTCCAGTGCAATTAGGTATGCAATGATGCATGCCTTCTATTATCAGAGATAAAAATGGCATTTGATATTTACTTACATTTAAAATTTGCTATTTGCCATTATAATGGTCAAGAACTTAGAGAGTATCTTTCTCGAAGTTGTTGGCCCGTCAACCCCTCTTACAGGTGCGGATTCAGCCCTCAAAAAAGGTTGTGGTCACAGCCACCCGAAAATCGTTCAAGTGCGAGTCGGAGTATGAACTCGCTCGTGCATTCCTATAAAGGAGATGTTTACAAAATATATGACACCCTGACCAAGATTTTGTACAATGTTTAGTTCCACGTGCATGGGCAAAGCAGTGGGGCGAACATTAGTAAATTCATAAGCCTGAAAATATATGACACCCTGACCAAGATTTTGTACAATGTTTAGTTCCACGTGCATGGGCAAAGCAGTGGGGCGAACATTAGTAAATTCATAAGCCTGAAAATATATGACACCCTGACCAAGATTTTGTACAATGTTTAGTTCCACGTGCATGGGCAAAGCAGTGGGGCGAACATTAGTAAATTCATAAGCCTGAAAATATATGACACCCTGACCAAGATTTTGTACAATGTTTAGTTCCACGTGCATGGGCAAAGCAGTGGGGCGAACATTAGTAAATTCATAAGCCTGAAAATATATGACACTCTGACCAAGATTTTGTACAATGTTTAGTTCCACGTGCATGGGCAAAGCAGTGGGGCGAACATTAGTAAATTCATAAGCCTGAAAATATATGACACCCTGACCAAGATTTTGTACAATGTTTAGTTCCACGTGCATGGGCAAAGCAGTGGGGCGAACATTAGTAAATTCATAAGCCTGAAAATATATGACACCCTGACCAAGATTTTGTACAATGTTTAGTTCCACGTGCATGGGCAAAGCAGTGGGGCGAACATTAGTAAATTCATAAGCCTGAAAATATATGACACCCTGACCAAGATTTTGTACAATGTTTAGTTCCACGTGCATGGGCAAAGCAGTGGGGCGAACACTAGTAAATTCATAAGCCTGTGAAGTGTTACTTTGTTCGCAAAAATAAATATATTTTTATTTTCACATCACTGTGTTACATTTAGACAGTAAACTACTGAACAGTGAACCGCCTGTCCTCCATACGTGGGGTATCATTGAATATGTCTTTTAAATTGAAGTTAAGGTTTTCTACACCATTTTTAGGGTTCCGTAGTACTACAAGGACAACAACCCTTATGAGTTCGTCAGGTCCGTCTGGCTGTCTGTCTGAATCCTTTACAGCCTTATAACTTCCAAAGTGATTAAAGTATATGCATGAAATTTTGGAAAACGATAGTCTAAGTATAGACCTATAGTTTTTTGTATAATACGGGTAGCTCCCATATATGTAAAGAGGGGATGAAAAAAATATTTTAAGTTAACGATTTTGAAATAATTAAAAAAAAAAAAAAATGATATTAATAATGTAAAGTGTCAAGTGTCAAGTCCTGTCCAACATGTAAAGTGCCTGCACCCACATGTGAGGTATCAATGAATAGGTGTTAAAAATAAGTTAAGGTTTCCTACACCATTTTTTAATCAGATGTACCGCTTGCGAAGTATGGGCCTACAAAGTTGCTTGCTATGTGTCGACCCCCTACCATTTCTAAACTATGCATCTCAGAAACTTATAATCTTCCATTTTGATATCTTAGTAAGACTATCTTTTAAAATTATTTTTGGGCAAAATGTGATAGACTTTTTGAGATAAGTGGAAAAAACGCATAAATACTTCAAACGTCCTACTAACCCTACTAAGCACGGCCCGACATACTCTTGACAAGTTATTTTTTTATTTTGGATGTCATATCATCAGCTTATCCCTAGCACTATGTAGGTCATAATGTTTTATCTGTTTGTGTGAGTTATTACTGTGGTGCATTCTCCTTATGGTTTGCGAATCACTTTATGCAATTGTATGTAAAACATTGTAACAACATATCTTCACTATAATTTTATGTGGAGTACGTATATCATTTGTTAAGAGCGTTGGTTATCTTTCGATAAGTATTTAAGTAGTACTTACCTTGCCATATCTAAGTTTCACTCGGTACTTCGACATCAGTTGGAAAGGTATAGTTATATAAAATATCAACAATAGTGATATGTATTTTTTCCAGACTATTTTGGGAACTTACTTAAAATAGAACAAAATTACAGAAATTGTGAAATACGTTGTTAACATTTTTGTGTCTTTGATACCCAAATGCCGCCTCATTCGTTTGTTTCTACTTTGAAGTGTGACCAATTTATTTGCAGAGGTTTCTAAGCAAAATCTAATTTGATATTTTGCAATCTGATTTGAACTAAGCCTTAAATAGCGGCCATATACTAATAGTATTTTTCTATATTAACCACATTTTCAGCGGCTTTTATAGAGGTTTGGACATTAGCTGACTAATACGTAAGCGCTATCTAGTGTTAGGCAGATTTTTCGGTGGTACACTTTTTGTATGAGATTGTTATTCTTCTCGTGTAGATTTTCTTTGCTATAAGTGTAATAATCACTTGAATATACAATTAAAACTGTGTGTAAATCGATGACTTTTCAATAAAAAAATATATAGAGAATCTGTTATGTAATCATATTTCCCGCTATACAATACTATAGGAAAGAACCAAAAACTAATGAAGTGCAACTAAATAGAATAAACAAATTTTTATCAAATTAGGCCGTTCATTCTTGTTTAGAAAACACGACTGTGTGCTCTTTCACTCTAACATACAGATAATTTGGTCACACTGTTCTTATTACGCTGTATCTTCAGCTAATTTAAATAAAGAAACAAGTTTCCTTCTGCTATGTTCTAGGTCGAACAATTTTAATGACAAACTTACATGATTGTTAAGAGATATTCCACACTGGCCCTTGTTTTGTTCTTTGTGCTGCTGTACTTTGTTTATCTGAAACAAATGAAAATGTAGATGAATCAGGGAAATTAAGTCTACTTGGAGTAAGGAGAATTTGTACTCTTTCTTTTAAGAGGATAGTCCTTACGCGAGGCTTTGGCGCATTCGATATTTGAAATTGTACAGCTGTCGCTCTGTTTCTCGTGCGTGCAATAGTTTGTGTTTCCTAACGTTTTGATGAAATTAGCGTTTCGGGGGCAGTCTGTTATCACCCCCTAAATCTTAACAGAATCTTTTGTTTTTGGTGTCAATGGCCTGGATAATATATACCGATAATTTTGTTTTTTAAATAAATGTATATGGTATTCTAGTAAAAACTACTTTTCTTCGTCGTATTTTTGACACAAAAAATTGTTATAGTTCAAATGACCACTTCATATATTTTGTTTAAAAAATACTTTATATAAACTGTTTACATTTTTTATTTTTATTTATAAACAGCCATGCTTAAGGCAAAACTTTAAAAAAAATTAGGCGCTTATATTATCATGTCGTCTAGCCTCCATCGTAAGCACTGACGTCTTTAACACTTATTAATGAAGTTAAGTTCAGTCATCGTAAGTGTTCTACGATTTAGATGGAGCACGCTTGCAAGCCGATTCACTAGAAATATAAATTTTTATTCTTATTAGGTGCACCTATGAATACTACGCTAAAATTTGTGGGGAAAAAACACGCCTTTTATGACATCTAGACTCCATCGTAAGTGATCTACGCTGAGTCTAGATGAAGCACGCTTGCAAGCCGATTCACTAGAAATATCTATTTTTATTCTTATTAGGCGCGCCTATGAATACTGCAGCTAAAATTTGTGGGGGGGAAAAACACACCTTTTATGGCCTCTAGACTCCATCGTAAGTAATCTACGCTGAGTCTAGATGAAGCACGCTTGCAAGCCGATTCACTATACAGATATAAACTAGCTAACGAACTTTAATTTAATTAAAATTATGCTTATAGGAAGCGCAAACAGTTCGCGAAGTAGGGGTTACAATAGAGATCGTTTCACAGCAGGTCCACGGAACCAATTAAAGTTAATAATCCTCTATAGTAAGGTCGTCGCTTTTAAATTAAGCTTTGAGATTTCGTTGGTTTTATCTTTCTTCAAAGGCTTCTCATGCATTTTTTTATGACGACCAGATCCTTTTATTTTTTTTTTGGAATGGTGGTACTTTATTCTTTATGCGTGGTTTGGCGTAGATTCAAGTCAATTCTTAATTTTACAAAATTTTACTGTTTAGACGAAAAAGTAGATGCCTATTGTGTCTGTTTAAATTTCTTGTTTATTCAAACAGAAAGAAAGAAAGAAAATAATTTTATTTTGCAACAACAATAACATTAATTAAATTGAAGGGTAGGAAGCTGAGCAATATAATATAACTATAGCTAATCAATGTTTGTGTCACAAAAATGGCCTCAACTCAGCATAATGCTGTTTAGCAAACAGCGCTGATCTTCCGTTGAAGCCATGCACACGTCTTCAACTAAACTATACTAGGGTCAGTGCAATGACGTCTATAATTTAGATACGTTTACTACACTCAGATTTTTAAATTTACGTAAAAATTTAAACAACGGTGCTAACTTAGGAAAAAAATTGCTGGGTGATAGTAATTTTCATAATTACGTGAAAACAATATAATTTTACTTATTAAACTAAGTTCTAAAATAAATTTCCGCAAAGTAAATCAATCAAGTCCTGAATCAATCAACTAAACAAACTTAAATTGAGTGGTTGTATTAAAAAAAAAATATACTAACATTTCTAGGATCGAAAACTTATCGCCATTTTGTTTATTATTTTATTTCTTAGACTCGAAATTGATTCTACCTCCCCGTTGTCTAATTTCTTGTTATTTTGTTACTAGTTGATCTTTGTTGTTGTTGTCGTTAAGTTTTGTTTTATTTTAGATTAAATATCTATTGTTATAAGCTTTGCTGTTATGTTTGGTTTTGGAAACGTAGCTTTTTTGTTATGGAGGGCGAAGCTAACTTTAATCAAATGATCAATATTACGGTTTTAACAATTCTCTCATAGTCGATCTGAGTTAGTAACTCTGATCAATGATGATGATTCATATATATAAAAAAACAATGCCTAAAAAAATTTATGGCACCTGCATTTTATGGCTGCTAAGGGTAGCCTAACATCTGAGTTATACACGTAATATATTTTTACGTTAAAGAAAATCATGTTTCATTTCAATATGAAAAAGTGAAATCAATGGTTGTGATTGTAAAATACACGGATCCATAATGCAGATTCTGACCAATGGATCTAATGAGCAAGAAAGTTTTCAATAGATCCATATTTTCAAAATGGGAACTACTAAAAAAAAATCTCGAATCTAGATCGAGATCTAAAATTTCAAAATAAGATCTAAAGAGAAAAAAATAAACTCTATACTCTATGGATCTTAGCACTGGAACGACTGGAACTAATGAGAATAATCTATATCTCGAGTATTATGTTCCTTGATCTATAACTAGGAGAGTTTTGGCGGGAACGTGAAGAAGTCATGTCGCGTCATTCTATTATTTTCCAAAACTTTTGTTATATCGAGTTTTAATGTATAAAAACGGTGGTTTCTTATCTATTAAGTATTTAGTGTTCGTGTACATACACGAGTGTTGGTGAATGGTGTAATGTCGTGAAACGTGAATTTTCGTGTTGTTTCCAAAACTCCATAGAAGGCTCTAGTAAAGTTTTCACCACTTTACTGAGGCATGACTTGGACTTGACCGTGACTTGCTTTGCTAGCTTTTGACCGTGACTATGACTTGTTCGATAATATCTAACAAAACTTGAAAATATATATGTATACTTGACACTGGCAAATGCATAAGACGTGCGACGCTAAAATCCTCTTAGGAAGAAAGAAAAAAAAAAAATAGGTCAAAAATATTATAAGAAATACATACCGTTATTAGTCTAACTTGGCATTGGTGCGCTATGAATACAATGTCATATTTCATAATATTATACTGTACGCCATTGTTTCAGCCTCAGGAATCCGTATAGGCAACCAAACGCCGAGTATGACGCTATTCCATAGAGATCTAGCTCAATACGGGCATTATCTTAGACCCGCTGATAGCATTGTGATCAAATTATCGGCTCCTCGATGATAATCACTTGTGATTGAAGTATGTAGGTACGAGAATTACTGTCCAATGCTCTTAAATAATCCAAGATTCAATGCACTCTAACCATGCATTTGTTGTTTCTGAATAGTGGGGTTTTGTACCGGGGCGTAGCTAGGCCTCCTACTAGTTGGAATGTCGTTAGCAACCGGTGGTGGATGCAAATGACATGCAGATTGCCGTTCAGTATGGTGCTCAAAGGCGGAGGCCTTTGTCCAGCAGTGTACGTCTTCTGGCCGATGATGATGATGACACCGGGTGACTTTTTTTATACATAGAACCTTATACCATCATTCTATTTAATATATTTTTAATATTATATATACCCGGAAGAACTTTTTAAATTAGGGCGTGAGAGGCGCAGAAAAGAGAAAGATATATTTAAAAAAACTTTTCTGTGATGAGACGTAGGTATATGGAATAGAAGTCTATGACATAGTTACTTTGTTTTATTTTAATTTTATAAATCTTGTTTTATAAGGAGGATAAGACTATCCTCCTAGCATAGACTTATTTATAGCGTTTCATTCCTACTTACAATACAGAAATTCAAATTACTGAAAAAAATGGTAAAGAACTACTTAAGCTGCATAGGATTCTACTCATGTATCTGTTACTCACTGAATTTTCCGTTTCAGTACAAAAAGGTCTTCGGGATATATATATTATATATCCCAACAGAAACATAAAATGTACAAAAATGTCAAACCCGCAACGAAATCCTACCACCGAAAAAAGTTGTGATATTTAGAGTCAACTCAGTTGTTTTAGTTAGTAAGGAAGCACTTAAGTTAATTATTCAACTATTTTGTGATAACTTGTTTTTTTAATTTGTTGTTGTTTAATTGTATACATTCATGAACATTAGATATCTTTATTTCTATCACACTAATATTATAAATGCGAAAGTTTGTGTGTGTGTAAGTATTTAGGTGGATAAGTATAAAAGTGTGTTTGTTCCTGTTCAATTCAGGTATGGTATGGAGGTAGCTTATACACTGGATTAATAAGTAGGGTTATTTTTAACCCGAAAAATTTAACGGTTCCTGTAGGATAGCGGAAACCGTGGGGCGCATCTAGCAATAATCTACCTAATACCGATTTATTCGTGATCTAAGAAGATGTTTCCACGCAGCAACGCTTTATTTGTGATTTGCTTTATTTCCAAATCACTATAGTTTATCTTACAAGCTAAAGAAAATAAAAAAAACAAAACAAAACGTGAAATAAATGCACAAAACCCTCGTAACCGTCACTCATTTCAGTTTCGGAAATCGGCAATTCACGTTTCAGGTCCAGTTTGTTGAAAGCAATCATGGAGGAAGCACCTTGTAATCGTATGTTATTTATCGGAAACTCATTGGCCCGTGACGCGGCGTCATACAGCGCAGTACAGCGCTCAACAGTATTGGAATAGTTTGTTTGTATTTACCTTTCAACAATGGCTCAGTAGCTTTCGTTTCCAGCGAGCGAGGCCGACAAGCGGTCACAGTATTGCATGTTATTAGCGCAATGTGATCTAGGCAACTGAGAGGGTAGTCATTTTGCGGAAATGCTTAGCTGAAAAATCTATATTTCACAGCATGCTTGACTATTGAGCATCGCAGGGATAAATTGTTGAGCAAATATTATTATAATTTCGGAAAATAGGTGGGTAGGTACTCTACTAATACAACTAAAAGATTGCCTGTATAGCTATTAGAGACGAGCTCAGGATGATTTTATTTTAGGACATAGGTATATATAAAAAAAAAATATAGTAGGTATACGTCATATTATTGATATAAAAACAACACAAATAACTAGGTAGATTAGTTTTTAGAATAACCGCAAAAAATGAATGAGGCCTCATGTTCATTCATAAACGTGATCTAATCACATGTATCAAATGGGTGTGAGTGAACAATACCTCAGAAAATACTTATGTGCATATAGATACTTAGAATACTTAAATATATGCTTTTAATATACAATTGCATTTATTATTATATTTAGCTGTGAAGTTTAATTCACCTCATACGATGTGTATGCAATTGCTTTTAAGTATAGGAGTGTCGAAAGAAATCAGTTTTTGGGAATCACCAAGAAAAGCTGCCGTTTCTAAGTAGGGACATGTAAAACGTCTAAAAAATATATGAATTCGAACTGGTGTGAAAAAGACATACTTGTATTTAATCCCAATAATTTAAACATCATCGAAAAATACACCACAAAAAGTATAAATTTTTTAAAATTGCTCATTTCGAAAATCCATAAAAAAAAAAACATGACTAGTAAACTACGAAAAATCGTAGAACATACATGTTTTCGTGAAAATCTTGGTATGAGGAACCTACATTTTTCAGATCGACGTCACCGTTTTGGCCAACCTGTATATGAGATATAGAAAGAGTAGGTAATATTTATACATTGTTTTATATATATTTGCACACGCTTTATATATATTTGCACACTTATGTTTTTACTTTTCACGTTTTTCATGGTGACTATATTATACATAACAAGCAATAGTACGAGTATCACAGGAAACTTCCGTACGAGCTTATTTTAAGAGTCTGGAATACTCACGCTTCCAGCAATAACCATATTGCAAATAGAAATGTACGCGAGGACGCACCTGACACCGACCGCGTGTAATAACCCGGTACAAATAAAATGTCGCCTGTGAAGTCGACCAAACTCACGCACTTCACGAGTCCGACAGTGAGTAAATTGCCGGACTTCGTAAATGCAGCTTCTAGACTGGACAGTTTCAAATCCTGCCTTCAGCACTGGCTTATTGGGCACTCTAAGGCATGGGTGAATGTTTACAATTGAATCTGTAATTGCATTTTCATTTAATTTATTTTTTAATTAAATATTATGAAAATGTTTTGATTTGTAAATCGGATTTACTAAATAAATGAATATGATAATTAATAATTCTTCTATCATAATAAAAAATAAAAAAATGACTGTCTTTTAGCATGAATAAAAATAAACTTTGTTTTGACAAAACTTTTACTCTACAGCGTAGACCCTACGAGTTTTCGTAGCGCTACGCCCTTTCATCCGTCCCAATAAAACAATAAAACCGAGTTTACTAATTACGAATATACACACCAAAGTTGTTTTACGTTCATTCTAGAAATCTAGATGGCGGGAAGTTTTAATTGCGCCGCGTGAATCGCCCGTGCATTCACGTCGCTACGCCGTAGCCTCGTAGCGTCTCATAAAAGAACTTATTCTTGTAAAGAGATGCAACGGCAACCTTGTGTCCCCTCGGAAAAATTCGCGTCTAGGCAAACCCTTTTCAATTGGAATGATTTCACGTGGGAGACTTTAATGGAATATCTTAGTATAATGACGTCACATGTGCGACATTTAAAATTATTGGAATTTTACGAGTCTCTATAACATCGAAATGTGTTTGTATTTCCAACCTATTCGCACTAAATATGAAATAATATACGGGATGGCACGATGAATACCGTCACGCCGTCGGGAGAAACTTCAACTAGGGGAAAGTAAAAAATGGCTGGATACACATTTAAATTACGTCATGCTTTAAATATATACTAATTCAAATCAACACTTTTCTGCTAGTAGTACGGACACCACATGAGTACAAACGTTACCTACCTTTATTGCATCTATTATTCAAACATGCAAACACAATAATCTCGTCTAATCACGGCGGTTGTAATTAACTAGAGCACTGTTGTGAAGGATTACGAAGGTATCGCCTTGGCGAGATTGGGGTAACATAAGACGTTTACACAACAAACGAGGAGTTTGTGTTTATGCCTAACAATCACCGTGTAAGGATTACCAAATTGCACATTATTCTAATTACCTTTTGACAACTTTTAAACTTTGAATATGGTATAATATATTTTTACAGTCCCAGAAAACTATCCCTAGCATTCAGTCGGCACAAAATTCGCAAGTCAGTTTCAATTCAGTTAGATTATTTGATATTAGATTAGATATAGTACAGGTTAATTTATTTAATTACTTATTTTAATGTATTTGCTGTTTTAGTTTGCTTAATAAAGTTTATATTGTATACTAGCTGTTACCTGCGACTTCGTTCGCGTGGAGCCGTGATGACGCGATAAATACCCAGACAGAGAAACAGATATACAGAGAGACAGATAGACAGAGAGATAGAGTTACTTTGGCTTTATAATATTAGTTAGGATTAGGATTAGGATTTGAAAATTAATTTCTTTTAGCTAATCATAAAATCGTGGTAGCTCAATGGGTGTAGCTCGCCTCATATTCGTGGGATCGTGGGTTCGAACCCAGGCGGGCCCGTACCAATAAGTACTTTGGTACTTACGTACGGATATACCGCTGGCTTTTTGGTGTAGGAAAAAATCGTGGGGAAGCCTGCCAGCTAAGTAATTCGATGACGTATCTGGATCCGCCAACCCGTACTGGGCCACCGTTGTGGATAAGCCCCGATCGCCCTTCCAGGGTAGGCCGATTTGCCAGTAGTGGGATGTTAAAAGACTGATGCAGAAGTTAGCCATAATCTAATAAAAAATATTCAGTTTGTAAAAATATTTTTCATTAGCTTACATTTCACTCATTACATTTCTACCTATTCCTTAGTAATTTAGTCATTAAGTGTCACGCACTCATTGATGAAAATTAAATACTTGCTTGTAATATATACTGCGTAAAACAGTGTCATTATAACCGCGTCATTCTAACCGCATTAACTAAATGAAATCTCTGCCAAACGTCGATTCGCTTCGATGTAAAAAGGCGCGAGAAGATAATATTATCTTATTATCCTTATAATTTAAGTTTTTTGCGTGGAATCTACATGGTGTTACAAGTTAATATTCTCCCAATGTACATACGTCAATTCAAAACGTTTAATTGTAAGCACTGATATAGTGTGTACGCATTTGTCATCGTATGAAGTCTTAGATGAAACCTGCCATCTCCAGTCGGCATTGGAGGCATCTATTGCACCGAGCAGATTGCAGTGTTTAGACATATTTCCCATGTGGAGCACCTTATCGCAATGCAAGGTAATCGGATTAGACTCCTCAGGAGTGGGCTCTAAGCTTACACGCGTCGTCGTCGGGCTTGGCGGTTATGCAGCTTGTACTTACTGTATCGTATTTGGACATATCTTTTTTAATAGGTCTTCTTCGCCCTCTGCTAAGGAAATTTACTTAGAAAGCAATAATTAAAACATTCAAGTTATTCAGCTAGATTATTATAATATTAGACTGTGGATTAGACAAAATGCGCGAGCTTAGCGCAAAGTTAATTTCTACGTGCCATGAGTCGAGTTTGAAATTCGGGAATTCCCACGCCTTTGGTTTATGATGTGTAAAACCGCAGGCTCGTGGTCTGTGACGTTCGTTCACTTCGCGAGTCGTTCACTCACAGCTATTCTCGTAACTTATCTGATTTTCATTTCAAACTATACAGCTTCAAGACGTTTGCCAAGTATTCTCGTCCACGAAACTTACGAAATTAAGGAATTTAATTTATTATAAGCGGCGTGCATGAAAATATTTATACGTTGATATATCGCTCGAACGATATATGAGTACAACGATTTATGGTAAAGTGCTGTTATTAGTTTTTGAGCATCCTCAGTTTGCGAAATTGCATATTTGGGAATACATAACCGGTGAGGTAATAAAAAGAGGGTTGTGTCCGTGACTAATCGGTTCATAAGCCTACTGCATATATATACATGATAAAAGACGTTCAGACAATGTCGGATTTGGTAAATGCTTCTAATTTTCATGAAATTCCACCTGTCTGTTAGAATAATGCCCTCCGTCTCTACATTTTAATTTAATCTTCCTTTACCTGCTGACTGACAATAAATCTGCTTAAATGAAAACAATGTTACTTCCACATAGACCGAGAAGAGAATCTTAGGTTTGTTTTCTTGCCAATGTAGTGGAAAAATGAATACTGATAATTTCAGTTTGGCGTTCAATTTTATTTGAAGTGGTTTAAGTGATTGAAGTGATTTAACCTAACGCTTACACCGTTACGAGTTCATGGATTTCCTTTGAAAGTTAAAGCTCTGGGGAGCCGATAAACGATTGCTACTATAAAATTGAATTGTGACCCCAAGTTAGGCGTAGGTGAGATGGAGGTGCAGCGAGATTCGAGGGGACTAGAATTTACGGAGGAATGCCAACTCCGTTGGCAAAATTCTGTGGCCAAGAAAACTGAACGTTTCTATTTTATTACGATCTGGACCCCTATTCTCAAAAGCTGATAAATGTCACCTCAAAAAAAATTTCGAACTTCGAGATTTCTTATGCTCAACACTATCTTACGAGATATTCACGATGGCTAGCGTTCGAGATACGTCAAGTAGGCTGAGGTAATCGAGATTGAGATTGGAATCTCGAAATCGGCATCAATTTGTCATATCTCCGAATAGGCGCCCTATGAAGCAGATACTCGTACCTAAAAGCCTAAAACTTTTCTATCTACAAAAATTTCATACATTTCACTTGTAACTTGGTCCTACTTGGTATATTATTTTTTGAAATGACGATACATCAACCCTTTAATAACATTGGCTGAAATCTTCAAAACTTTTCCCCAACTTTTATCACCGTCTCAATATAAATTCCGGAGCCGGGTAACCTGATAAAACTCATATTAATTCAGGCGAAGCGGAAGCACAATTGGCCATAGACAAGTTTAATTCTTCGCAAAGCGTAAAAGAAATGAACAGACACCTCTGCCAAAATGAAAAGAGACCTGATTTATCACCTACGTAAGACCGGCGGCCGGATCTTATTAACATTACTTTTTATAAGGCGGAGGGTGTTAAATTGTAACAATGTAGACGGAAATTTAATTAAAACGTCCAAGAGGTGTTAACTACAGCTATCAGGTGGCATGCTTTATACCGGAAAAGTGTTTCTCTTTACAGGCCATTTCTTTGTAACTAGAGTAAAATCTTAGATGTAAGCGAAACCTTTGACGGCGTACTTCTTTATATTCTGGTGTGAGACTGAAGTGAGACGGAAGTTTATTGTGTGGCCCAAGAGTAATAAAGTTGGTCTCCAGGAATCAAGGCGGTGTCTCCAAGTTGTAACTTTTTCACCGTGCACAATTAAAAGTAAGAATTCCTATAATATGAAAAGCACTTGCTAGCTTATTAATCTTATTATTATATTACATGACACTTATGTAATTTATTCAGATTCTAGTAGAATCTAATTATATGGCTAGGTCCAACAAGAAGACTTCCACTGCTGAACAAAGGCCTCCCCTCAGAGCACCACACTTAACGACAATCTGCCATTTGCATCCACTGGTTGCCCGCGACTTTCACGATGTCGTCAGTCCACCTAGTGGGACCTACCTACGCTGGTCTTCCGGTTTGTCATCGCCACTCAATAACTTTTCTTCATCTTCGGTTACCGGTTCTTCGAGCGATGTGGCCTGGCCATTACTACTTCAGCTTTCAAACCTTGAGAACTATAGTCGGTGACAAAAATGTTTCATTTAGTCTGTTTATATAAGCAATACTCTGTTTTTATATTTTCAATAATTAGCATTAAATTAATTACTGTTATTCAACTTTTATCTTGATTTTATCTATGTTTGATTAAATGTGGAACTCGTGTTTGTAGTTACAATAAATCAGTTTATAATTACTAGAGCCCGTCTGTTATAGTTCTGTTAATGGTCCGGAAAATAGTCAGTAAGGTGTTACAGGTCTAATAAATAAACAGAAATAGGGCAAGGTACGCCCTTGTAATTTTCCCAAACGCCTGAGGCGTTTTCAGTAGGTATCTACATCCCTCTTATTAAAACTTGGGAGCGTGTTCTCTCAATTACCTGTAGTAATATTGAATGTGAATATGAACCATCTTTTGAAAAGTCTGTTCTAAGATTTTTATTTATTATAATATTTTAAAACTTATCACTATGCTCTATAACATTTTTAGTATTCATGCGAAATGTAGGGTCCGCATATTATGTGACTCGGTTTGTAAAATAATTATGTAACAAACTATGTATAATTTATATGTATACAGGATCACAAAGAAAGGATAAGCTAAGCCGAAAAGGGCTTATAGTACTCAAATCAAAATCAAAATATGTTTATTTTTGAAACCGGTGTCTGAAAATATAGATGCAATATAATAATAATTATGAGTATCAAATGCTCTACCTTGAAAGGTAAAAATATATTTATAGTCATGGTAGGTAATTCATTTAAAAACTTTAAAATAATTACTAAATTTATCTTATCTTCTAAAAAGTCATGAACACTGTAATAACATTTGTCAATTAAACATTTTAATAATCTGTGTTTAAAGATATTAAAATTTAGTTATTTTACATAATTTGGTAGTTTATTATAAATGGTGATAGCCTTACAGTACCTATACATTTTATACTATAAACATAAATATACTCTTTGTTCCCGGATAAGCAGCTTATATTTATGTCGTTGGTGTCTGTCCCTTCCAGGTACATCACTATTAAACCTCATCATTATGAACAACTTTCACTATGAGACCAACACGATGTTCCATACGTTTTATCGAGGGTCATTCACATTTTTCTCTGGGACAGCAGTTTTTCTCTATTTCAGGGTTGGCTTCATATTAAAAGTTGTTCATAACGATGAGTACTATGGAGTCCTTTTTGGCTTAGCATACACCTTTCCTTATAGCCTGTGTATATATAATAAAACCCGTAAAAGTAGAACGATTTAAAATAAAATTTGAGGTGGTTATATCTTTACTTTTTATTACACATACGTTACAATTATTAGATAGATAGATAGATTAACTCTTTATTGTTCACACAAATTTTACATAATTTATAAACAGACTTTAAAAAGTAGTGTAACAACTGGCGGCCTTATCGCTGAAAGCGATCTCTTCCAGGCAACCATAGAATTATTACTATAGAATATAATAAAAAACACAGTAAATTGTGTGGTTCTCGGAGAACAGGGTGTAGAATCAATAATTTAGACAAATTTTGCTTTAATGAAATGGGAATACTCACGTTAAATTGAGTCGGTTATTCCGACTATAGTTTCGATCACATTCGGTGACCTTTATTAAAAAATGCTATAAGCGTGACACGCGCGCGACCTCGTCTTGCCTTGCTCTGTTGTTAACGTGAATATTCCCGTTTAATTGAAACAAAATTTGCCAAAACCACGTGTTCATACGGTTTCATAGTAAAATACTTTAGACAGTACTTTGATATACGCAACATTACTTTTACTGTTACTTTTAAAAGTTTATTCAAAGTTACACAAGATACGTCAAAATAAAGCGGAAACAGTGCCACTAATGATGGTTCGATACATAAAGTGGGCTCTCATACCTCTTGAAGGCTCTTCTCATCGTGAGTAAGGTCCCTGAAATAAAACGCTTTTTGTGTTCGGGTCGAAAATTTCTCAGAAAACGCTCTTAGAGAGTCCAGTAATAATTGTGTCTGCTATTACCCCACGCAGCAAGTACCTTTTTTATTTTATTTTTGACGACTTTTACTTCACAATATGCCCGACTGATTTGGGGTGCAGTCGGGTTATGTGGGATTACCCACTAAAGCCCCCCCCCCGGTGGTCAGCCTTGGTGCTTGATCGAGGGATCCAGGATGCAGCTCTTAGCACCGCGCTTCAGCTCCTCCCGGAACAGCTACTAGCTGTCCTTCGACGCTTCCGCCTACGTCAACGTTAGCTACTCGACGCTGTCGTCCTCCCGGGGCTCGTTTTGGTAGATGCTTAGAGCCCCACCTCTAATCGCCCTCGAGTCCACGCAGTAAGTAACTACACAATTTTATTTTCCTTGTATTTTTCTGGAGCAGATATCATTGACTGTATAGTCAATGATTTATAATGATCATGTTATTCTTGTTATAACACAATACAATTTTTTTTATTTTTTTTTATTTTATTTAATACCAAAAATTTACAATATTTCCACATCATACGTTGTCTAAAAACCTAATTAAGGTTTGACTAGACAACTAGTTCTCGTCATTACAAACCACAACTATACAAGTAACTTAGAAATAAACCATCGATATTAAAATAATAATAATAATAATAGTTTATTGACCAAAAATATATGGCGTATATATTATTTTATGTTACGGCTAGAACTTGAAGTGAGGCTACGTCTAGATAGTGCGTTGTAGCCGGTTAGCACTAGGTGTAGTCACGTACTCTTGGTTAAATGTGGTATAATATAGGCCGATTGTTTTCGGGTAAAACTAGGTTAAGCCGGTATCATTATGGCTAGAATTGGTTCCAACCAAACCCTTGTGGCTATTACTAGGAGTAGCCTATACAGGTTGGTTACCTTAGGTGAAAGTTGTTCTTCTAACTCTACAGAGCCACATATTTCTGGCTTTTAGGACAATGGCAACAGCTAGTAGTATTTTAATTACGAAACTCTGGGTGTAAGTGTTTTTGTTCCCACTCAATTCCGTAACGGTTGAACGGAGGTAGTTCATCTCCTGTATTAACATTATTTACTCCGAAAAAATATACAATTTCCGTACGATAGTAGATGAAAAAGCGGGGCGGGAGTTTTAAATAATCAATAAATTTTCTAAATGAAGCGTTCTCCAAGTTAAAGTTAAAAAACTATACTCACACTAAATTTCGTTTAAGTCAGCCGTAAATTTTGCAGTTAAGTGGGAACAAGTAATTAGGTAAAATATAGTTGAAACATATATGCTTTAGATATATATTGGCCGCAAGTCCACCGTACACTCACTAAACGCAATTAAGTTATCGCTGTCTTTTACTAAATAGAAACACAAGATAGAGATGGCATGAATTATAGTGCTGTCAAATTAGTCAGATCTTAGTTCTCCCTACAAACTTAGACGAGACCGTAGCGGGTACCGATTTAAAACAGATTAAGTGTCGCTAGTGTACGTTTCTCTTCGCGGCTCTAATCGGTAAACTCGTTTGATAGAACTAAAATGCATGCTATCTTTTTCTTGTGTTTCTATTAATAAAAGACAGCAATAGCACTAAGTTTGGTTAAGGGGGAATAAACACCATTAAACGTTTATGATAGGTAGGAAAAAGTAAGGAAAGCTAAGCTAGGTAGTGACTAAGGACCTCATTCATCATCTCCAAGTAATGTTCCAAGTAAGCTAATCGTCGTAAAAACTAAAAGTTTAGTACTAGTATTAAAATGTCGTTAGTAGCGTTAACCTTCACATAAACTAGAAAAAACTAAAGTATCCCATGATTTTACTCGTAAATTAGCACTAATCGGAAAGTAATAGCTAATCAAAGCTTTACTATGAGATCATGAAAGAAGGCCTTAGTTTTATTTGGTTTAAAGATGGTTTAAAGTAAGCAAGGTATATAAAACCATGAAGACATTGACACGCAATAGTCCCAAGGATCGGACAAGGGTAGAAAAGGGTTCGAAACTAGACAGATGTCCGTATAATAAAGGACTGAACTAAAGTTTTGCGAGTACGCGATTGACTCAAAAACTCTATACTGACTGCTGAAGATTTATGTAGAAAACGCTGTTGTATAGGCACTATGCTTACGTTAAAGCGAAAAAAAAGTTATTTTTTAATCGCCTCATTAAGGATAAAGATAGATAGATAAATAGATACATAAACTATTTATTGTTCACACCAGATTGTAACGAATGGCGGCCTTATCGCTGAAAGCGATCTCTTCCAGGCAACCTTGATTTATTACCATAATTATGTAGATTAGAGATCTTATTTTCAGATAAATTTAAGTTATTGATTCTTTCGTCTCGTATGGTATGCTGGGCACTTGATTACTTGCTTGTACTACATGACTCTTGCTTCATCTGCCAGAAGTTCACTGCTAAACAAAGGCGGGCTTTTAAACTGAAACTGATCTGAAAATGTAGTTAAACACAAAGGATTAAAAAAAAAAACACTTTCCTTACATTAAGGCCTAGAGGGAATGAAAGTTTGTATGGATCTTTGTATTTACGAGGCCGCATTCAGAGCCTCGGTCCGGACCCCTAAAACACATACTAAGTCACAGAAATCTGCAGTCGTTTTCTAAAAATCTCGAAACTGTCTATTACTTCCAGACCAAAAATGGCCTAAGATATTTTTACTTCATTTTGTAGCAGCTATACAGGAAGATGTTTATGTACTCGAAAAAATAATAACCGTGCACAATAATATGTCGTATCTTTTACCTTTATTGAATAAAATCGGAACGAGCCCTTTGGATAGATATAATCTACGCACGGAAAAGGGATGAGACAAGGGTCTGTGAAAGAACAGATGTAAACCAAACAGAAAAAAAATACATTATCGCTGGCAGCGCTTTTCATTGCATTGTGAGCTTTCATAATAAATTTGTAATACGTTGTTTGCTGAAATTTTCAATTGAGTCACGAAGCCTTTCAATGTTTATTGAACTAGATTCTTATTCTGTTTTCAGTGGCTTTTTATATAGGAATATTTTCGTTTCAGTTGATCGTGAATGTTGCATTCCTTTTTTAATTTTTCTATGTTTTCTATTTGTATGTATTTGCTTCGATAAAAATTCGGACGATATTTTAATTTTATAGAATTTATATTAGGTTACCTATACAACCTGGAAATCGGAAAGTTTTAAATGAATGAATGTACTTACCATTTCGAGATATCACATAATAAAACCAGTACGCATAAACCAATATCCATAGCAGAACTCCCGAAGGGCGTGCATATGTACCTACGACACAAGATTACTCTTAGTGTAGGTGCTGAACGACAGTAGTGTCGATTCTGTTGTACCACTCATTGAACTAACCTAATAGGACTAAAATTAACCGCGTCTCTTTTTATTTAAATGTGGAGAAAAGAATGGCCATAATTTAAGAGCTATCAAATTTAGTTTAGTCTAGAAAATGACACGATGGAATCGGCATCAATGATGTCGATTTTGTTGTACAACACATAAAACTAAATCTGGCAGAACTAAAATTATCTGCATCTCTTTTCATCTTAATTTATGTGAGATAAGGATGCCAATCATTTTAGAGCTGTCAAATTTAGTTTAGCGTAGAAAATGGTACAACAGAATCGATACCATTGTTGAGTGTATTACGTCACGTTCAACTTCAGATATATGTATTCTTTGTTCTCATCTATGTAAATAATATAATATATTATTATGCGATATACCTATATACTTGAAACGGATTGTTCGGTGTAGGATTGATTCTATCTGGATTGGGCAGACTCGGAATATAATAAACTAATTGTTACCTGCGGCTTCGTTCACGTGGACTTACAAAAAAAAGTAGCTTTTGACCATCTATATCTATACAAAAACTCAGGTCGATCCGTTTATCCGTTTAGCCGAGATAATGCGACAAACACCCAGACAGAGACAGAATTACTTTCACATTTATAGGTAATATTAGATACTAGTCGTTACCCGCGACTTCGTTCGCGTGGACATAAACAAGTATTCTATGTCCGTCTTTGTGATAGCTCTTTATCAAATTTTATATAGTCGTTTAGCCGTGATAACGCGACAAACATCCAGAGAGACAGTTACTTTCTATAGTTCGCTACATGGCGTTGATCTATGTTTGTGCATTTTTTGACGATTCGTATGGACTGACAGTTGGATTTGGATTGAAAAAATTGTTAATGATACAGAACGCTTCTTTCGCTGACAAAGAAGCGTTCTGTATCATTAACAATTTTTTTTTTTTTTGTTGGTTGACATGTTATTGCTTATGAGTATCCAGTTGTAATGTAGGGAGTTCTGAATCGCGCAAGCGAAGTTATTTCCTCGACACTAACGTATTCATTTTTTATTTCTTGAAGCTTTATTGGTCCTGATACGACTGCGGCTGTATTCCTCTAAATTATAAGATTAGTTAGGATTAGGATGATAAATACTGATTGATTTAATTGGACGACGTACTACATGAAATACTTAAAAATATATTTGTACATCACTTAATGGACCTGTTATTGCCATTGCAAAACAAATATCAAAACTTTCAATACTTAGATATTTATTTACAAGAAATGGAGATAAGAAAGTTTGATCCTGCATAAAATTGCAATATGCGGTTCCGTTTAATCCAGTTTATAGACGATAAATAAATGCTAATACTATCCCAACTTTTGGAACAAAATGCAAAAATTCACTATACAAACCGAAAGGAAAGCTCCTCGGAAAGTGCAAGAAAATCTTTGTCTTACCTCGGCATTGCCTTTAGTTTTCAATTCGTGCATAGCTTTGGCTTTATTGACGTTCGCGCATCCTTTACTTTTTGATCTGGTACTTGTAGATGGAAGTTTGAATATGAAGACGAAGAACAGAATATAGGTAGAACGAATGTTGGTAAAGCAATTAAGGATTATTTTATCAGACATCGATTTTATTACATTTTATATGAGTCAGCGTTGTCAGATAATATTATGAACGTGAAATATGGCTTCTTGTTAGTCTTCAATCAAGCTATGATATAACAAACTAAAGGGATAATCATTATAATGTATATACATAATATATTCTCTAAAAAGTAAGATTTACATAAAAACTATAGTAATAAATTATAGATAAAAAAAGTTTTATTTAATATATTTGCAATACATTATGAATCATTTAAATAACCCACCACTCATGTCTTTCTACTGCAGAAGTGGTCACATCAACATGAAACATTTTTTGAATGTATAATTATTATCCTACAACGGTACGCGAGATGTTTGCGAGTATACCAACATACGGATAGATGAAAGCAATTTTTGCCAGTTAAAACCAACAGCTTTGGTTCAGCTTTGGTGACTCGGTCAATTTAATTTTATTTATTTACAATAAAATAGTAGCATCATATTAAGATGCAAATGAGCTTTATTGCTGGCAGCTCTATCACGCTGAATGGCCATCCAGCAGCAGCAGCAGCAGGAACTAGCTGGGGCGGAAATCGCCAACCTTTTCTCTAATTCGGCGGTCTTTATTGAATGCCAAACTTTTGACATCAACGTTCCAATAATCCACGGGTTTCAACGGCACACAGATTAATAATGTAGCTTTATTGCCGCGTAGCTTTTTACTGGCGGCTAAATTGTAGGTAGAATCGGTTGTTTGTCCAATAACAAGCACCGCTTAGCCATGTGAGAGTCTTCAAATGGCCTAAAACTCTGAAATAAGGGCTTGCCACTTGTCATAATACGAACGTACCTGACTCGGGTGCGTGGCCGCGACATTGCTTACGCAAGCAGTTTCCCATTCTAAGCACTTGTTTTTACATGGCACTGGAGTAAAAGTGGGTAGTCGTTTATCGTCAGATCAATTAAGAATCAGCTCCAACTCAGAGAAGATATTTGCCGATGAAAACGCTCTGTGGACTGTCGTTGCCGGCATGGTGTCACAGATATTTATTATGTGCAGTAAAAACAGCTCATTGCGCGGTGGTCACCGGCTTCCAACATAGAACTGCAAGTGTATTTGTATAGTTCAGTCACCTTGTAGCACAGACGGAGAGCCACTACAACACGCAGAGTCATCGTCCAAAGAAGAAGCTTAGGAAAAGCGTGTAATTATTTGATATCTGATTACAAAAACCACGTTCATTTTTATCTTGAAGCATTTAAATCATACTGATTTTTTCCGAGGAATTATCATTATGGTTTTTTCAGCTCTCTGTGTAATAGAGATAACCAAAGCAGGCTATTTGATTAAGAACTGAAACGTCATAAAATGGACCGAATAAAAAGCGATAGAGCGTTCACAAGAAAAGAATTTATTCAAGCTTTACCTCTGGGCTCACAACACCGTAATTTGATCTCGAATTCCCTCGTTATTCAATCATCCAATACTTTGTACGCGTGTTTGTGAATCATAAATTTCAATTAGGGAAACGTGGAATAATAACGGAGACAAGTAAGATGCTTCTAAATGTATCCAAATTTATTTGATGATGCTGTTATTAGGTACTTGTTGTCTCTAGAGCTATAAGTAAGGAGTAAGTATAATTATTTGGGTAAGCCGAATTTATGTCTGCTATAAGCATCTCTTGTCTATCCAACAAGACTTATGGAAGGACATAATATTGTGGGATTTTAATGATGAAGTGGTAACTGTTCGTTTGGGCTCAATTGTGTATATTAATTTATATTCTCGTTCCATATATTGCAGAAAATGTTAAAATGTTATCAATATGCAAGATTGGTTTCTATAAAAAATATGAAACCTTTTTTAGTTTTTTTTTTTTTTGTTAGATACTGAAAATGACCTAGTACTTCAATGTATGAAAATGTTGATATTGAAAATTATTTCCTTGAGTGCTAAGACACCATATTATGGCATGCGTTGTTTTGGCGGAAGTGGCAGGACACTATATTATGGCGTGCGTTTTCTTGGCGGAAGTGGCAGGACACCATATTATGGCGTGGTAAGAACGTCCAAAATATATTGTTATTTCTTTTTTAATGTGTCTCCATAAATCTGTAATTTTCATGCGAACGCACTAAGTAGAATTTACAGAATTAGAACAATTAATTAATAAATAAAAAAAAACTATTTGATTTAAGAGTTGGAGCAGCCATAATAAAAGTGGTTCACGTTGAGTAATTTATACATATCTAGGTATAGATGTGTTCCGTTTGTCATCAGTTTATTTAACTCTAAGGGTCATCGATCTATTAATAATTTAACTGTGCGTAATAAAGTGATAATGATTTAGACCAGTTACTAATTTATTTGTTTTAGTGTTGCACTGTTCTTCTCGCTTGCTAATATTAAAAAAATCTGAAAAGTGTTGGCGCCATAATGTTAAGTACAATGTTATCCTAGAATATTTCCGTCATCTAACCGTAACTAACACTAACACCCAGTAAGTAGATATATATACAGCTAGTAGTTACCCGCGACTTCATTCGCGTAGACTTAAAAAAGTAAAAAAGTCTTTGTGATATACAGTAACTCCTTATCAAATTTTATCAAGATCCGTTCAGCCGTGATAACGGTATAAACATCCTGATAGAGACAAAGTTGCTTCCTATAGTTCGGTAGAAAGCATTGAACCATTTTTGTGAATTTTTGACGTTTTGTATATGGAATATAGGGAGGTACGAATCGCGCAACCGAAGTTTTTTCCTCGAGACGAACATATTTTTTTTTACCTCAAAGCTTTATTGGTCCTGATACGACTGCGGCTATATGCCTCTGAATTATAATATCAGTAAGGATTAATCCACGTTTGCGGACTAACATGTTCAGATACAATTGGATAAGGTCTTTAGATAGATAGAAAATTCTTTATGGTTCATACCAGAAACGATAAAACATTTAAAAAAAACGTCTTAAACAACGGTGGCAAATTAAAACAAATCGCGTATTCAAGCTTGCCCATAAGAACTCAGTACCACACACAATTTTGATCTTCAACAATTCAAAATCATGCGCGGCGATGCACTGCGCTCGTCATCCAGAGATATGACCAATAATATCATTAGAAACATTGCCCTTCAATCCAAAACACAGTAATGTTCGCACACTACTACTTTGCAGTTGAATAGCTGGCAAAGGTGTGCTATTTCCCCAGGCGGACTCTATGTACAAAATTGTCCAACATACTTAGCGGTCCCAATTGATGAAAAAGGTCGTTCGTGGTCAGCGATAGCTTATTTACAAAATTGCATCATTAACGCGCCGCAAATAATAGACTTATTATGTAAATGTTTCGATAAAATTTTGTTAGCTTTTACTTTTGATGCAGAATTTTCAATAGCTCTATTATTGCTGACGGTTATATTCTGCGGTTAGCGGTTTTCCGAAAGCTTTGCGGTTTCCGTTGCTAAAAAGCTGTTTGCCAGATTTTTACTGAATGAACTGTTAATATTCTGAAAGTATAGTTGATTATACAAGCAAATTCATAATTTAAATCAGGTCACATATTTTTCTTCAATTTTATAGGAAAAAAAAAAAAAAAAAATGAGGTTTATAATGGTCTCGAGTTATAATTGTTTTTATGGCTTTTCGGTAACTAAGTACCTACTATTCCAATTTGAATTGATTGCTTAATTTTATGTTAATACGGGATTTATTTAAAATATTGAAGGTGAATTCAAAAACTCGAATTTCTACCAAGTACTTATTGTTTTTTTTTTTTTGGATATAGTGTATAATTGTACTAGTAGTACTTATTGTTATTTTATATTATTATTTATTATACTATATAGTTGTGTACATTACGAAATCACATTATATCATAAACGCAAACAAGTGTGACATATAAACTAAATATGTAATGTATCTTTGCGGCGGCGGCTAAATAGATTTGTATGAAATTTGGTATCGATATAATATAATCTAGGATCCCTAGATTAACACATTACCTATTTTCTCTGAAAACGTAAGGTTCCTGCAGGATTGTAGGTGAAAATGCTAAACGCCGTACGTGACTGAACGCTGGTTAATTGTTGTTAATTATCAGTTAATTTTACGCACACTAAATACCGATTACCTAAAATGAAGCTACCCTCGCTTTGCCGATGTTCATAATACCGACAAAACAAACCGGGCATTATCAATGCAAATTGTCGATTAAGCTATAATTGCTCGCCGTAACCGGGGTTCAGCCACAAAATAAACAAATATAAAATCGAGGCCAATTTCTCCGGAATAGGTCACGAATAACCCTCGTGGACTTACTTGGGTTTTTAATGTGAGCTTGGAATATAATATTCTAATCTTGCATAGATTAAAATATTGTTTGCTGCTAAAATGTGTAAATACAAAGATATTTTTAAAATACGTTTAATATTTCGTCATTGGACCCATATCTTGAATTAAATTAAATTTTCTTTTGTTAAGCCCGTAGGAAGACGTTAGCATCCAGGATTCAGATTTTCTTGTCCAGGTGTTAACACACTGTTTTGTTTGATTTATATAAAATTAATTTAATTAAATTAAATTAATTTAGCTAAAACTGTAGCGATTTAATTAGCACCATGATTGAAAATAAAGTATTATTATTATTAAAAAAAAAACGGACGTGCTATACTAGATATATTAGGTACTACGTATTACTTAATACTGACAAAACAAACTTATAAGTATATGAGAAGAACTATCAATCATAAACAAAATTTAAATATTTCTAGTAAGGTTACAAATAAATCATGAGTTCATGCATGCATACGTGTTATATACCTAAATAAGTCTCTTTACTGTAATTTTACCCTGTGCAAAAATATTCGAATAAATTATTATTATTTAAATAAACAAAAATAATAATACAACATTAATAATCGAGATTTCCATCACTGAAGCAGCATGTCGTAAAATCCTTAGTTAGCAAAGCAACTGGTATGTGGACCCAGATACAATCGTATGCAGGTTCGAATACTTTTTATTTGTGGAATTTTGTTTACTATCTAACACGAATTGTTGAAAACCCCAATTGTAAAACATAATTCAATTCATTAACTAGACAAGCATGGTAATGGTTTTAAAACAAAAAAAAGTTCCCATTCTAAACTAGGCGTGTCTCAAATCTTCGACCTTCACTTGATATCTGGTTGTGCTCAACCATAAAACTCGCGCGTGCCTGGCCTCGCTCTATTAAGGTTCCGTACATATTAAGACAGGTATACAGAAAGTAGAGATGATATAGAGAAATTTTAAATCGTTGACTAGGTATTTTAGTTTAATAGATAAATCCCGTAACAAAAACTTTGACATCACCTACTTCTTTATTTTTGAAAATAGAAATAATACTTATAATTATTGTACCTCTCACTGAGCTATACTTAATGACAATGACAAGACACATAGTAAAAATAGAAAAAAAAAAACGGATCCTTTCCATTTAAAAACATTAACAAAAAAATAATTCACTAACATTTATAATTTATATACTTGGTTTTGGGTGAACATCCGTGTATTAGTTTAAAAGCCATGACATACGGACGGACAGGCAGCATAAAGTTTTCGTTTCGTTCTAAAAATAAAGGTCATCTACCTACATTTTTGATAAAACGTTAATTTCATATTTCACAGGAAACTCATAACCAGACTAAAGCAAATGTAACATTCTACTGTAATAACGAAACTGACGACGAAAGCAAAGCTTTCCCTTAATAGTAGCGATTAATTAAGCTCATAAAAATTACTATTCGCCAAACGTGCACAATAAAATAAAATGGTTAAGGTACGAGACGGCGGTTCGGCATTGAGTAACGGCTGCGCTGACTACAGCTGGAAAACTAAACAGGTTCGTAAGCAGGGTACTGTCGGGGGTTAAAACAAAACCTACCTGTCTTACCCCAACAAAATATATCAGGAGAGCATAACCAGTTTCGAATACTATTTGGGAAACTATCTTCCTAACTTCCATACAATCACTGAAGGAAACCCCGAGGCGTGTTTACCTGGAGCCGATCCTGGCACGAGCCGAACAATTCTTGTGGTTTCCACGGAGCCCGCTGCTATATAGCGTGCCCAAATATTGCTGCTATTAATCAGATTCCTCGAGGGTAAGAAGAATGGCACACCAAACAATAACCCCGACCTCCACCCCGCCAAATGGCATGGCATATTTGTATGTCTTTGGACTACACTTTACGTGGAATTAGAAATGTTTGATTTGACGCTGGGAGCATGGTAATGTGCACATGTGCAGTCGACAAGCTGTGCTGATGAATATATAGTGCAATTTTTTAGGAGTTTTTGTTTTAACGAAAATATTTGTGGCTTTTTCTAATATTAACCTGCGATACTATTTTAGTAACTTACTATTTTACCATATTTTTTTACTTATCTAAAACTTTACTATCCTTTTCGAGATGTTGACATGAAATTCTATGTAAGAATGCGTACCTAAAAGAGACCTAAGAAAGAAGAAACAAAGAGAAGCGAGAAAAGTATTAAGATATAAGTAGGTTGAAGAACTAAAATCCGTCTAAGTCCTTACGTCACTGCGCATTTGTGCTTGCAAAATCATATTTTAATGTGCCCATGTTAAAAAAACAGCTAACAATATAAATTTTTGAAATCTGCCTCATAAGAAACTTTTTTTTTAGGTGTCATAACTTTGTGTCCTCTAGAGGGCACCTTATTCAATTTAATGTGACGTCATATAACCTTTAACCAACGTATAACCAAGATGCTTCTAAAGATACCTCATTTGTCAAATTATGATAAGTAGTTTAGAAGTTATGAGGATGAACATACATACTTAAATTCCGGTCAAAATCATAAACCTCCTTTTCGTAGTCAGGGAAAAAACCGAATAAAATATCGCATGATCATTATATATTTGTATTGATCTTGTTTTACATTTAAAAAAAGAATGTCGAAGACTAGACCAAAGTCAACGAATCACATGTCAAACAAATTCGTCACATCCCATTTCAAAGTTGGAGATCTGATGGTCCTTGGCAAAGTGGCGGGGACTTTTCGATTGAGCCAACAGAAGCAGCCACATATTGGCTTTTGGAACCAATTAAAGTTTTCATCGGAATTGGGGAACTAATTTTCGGTAGTTTGACAGAGTCAGCTCGACCGTATCGGCAGGTAACACAAGTTGGCAACATGGAGCGGTCGCAAGCTAAATTGTTCGAGGAATTAATCGTCAATTTTTAATTGAGACATTCATCGATCCAACGAGCGAGTAATTTAATAACAAAATTTAATGAACATGTAATAGAATAGTTTTTCGGAGTTATCGGTTTCAATATATTTATTGTTTAGTGGCTGTGTTTTACCAACCTAAAATTCTACCTAATCATTACGCAGGTACGAGTCTTTGACTTTCCGACTAAGGGGACGAGCCTTCTGTGACTAAAACTTTCTGCCAAAACGTATAAGACAAAATCCATTATCTTTAGAACATGTTTATAAAACCCAAACACATCAAAACAAAAATTAAAAACGTAACACTTCAGATCTACAAAAAAAAAATGGCGTAACATGTAAGTGGTTTTTTGGTAATTATTGTTTTCTACTATAAGTATTTAAAATTTTTGTTTAAATTTGAGATCTATGACGTAGAGCTTATGCAAAAGAGACAGAATTATTTGTTCATAGAATCGAAGCCGTACCTCGACCCTTTCTGGTTAAATAGTCAAAGGTACGAGTACGTCAATGCCGTCTATCATTTGCTGGAGTCAGAAACAAAAGTCATGTTTTTCAGCTTCGCGTATTGTACGTTATTTTTATTGAACTCTATGAAAGGACAGCATTTGTACAAAAAAATATGTCATCAACACAGGTACGTATGTCTTATATCTAAATGTATTAAGTAAATAGTAAAGCAATCTTATAGAAACAGACATAAACAATTATGTGTAGTCTAGGCAGGTTCTTCTACAGGGTTATAAGGAAAGGGTATGCTAACCCGAAACGGGCTCATAGTACTCATGATTGTGAACAACTTTTACTATGGGACCAACCCTGAAAACGAGAAGAAAAAAAAAGAACTGTTCCATGCAATTGTCGAGCGTCATAGACAGCAGATTTTTTTTTTCTCGATTTCAGGGTAAATGTAAAAGTAAAAGTTGTAAAAGTTGTTCATAATGATGAGTACTATGAGCCCTTTTCGGCTTAGCATACCCTTTCATTATAAGCCTGTATTTACATTGTATATCGTTGTTTAGCCAAAACCATTAGAATTAAAAATAATAAAGGTCTAAATTAACTTTCTCTCATTATCAGGTCAAGCGTCGCTCTTCATATTTTGATTGTTTTGTTTCAATTAAAATTGTAGTATTTCGCACTGAGGCTAACAAATAATTACGGACTTGCTCGTTTGGAGCGATGAGAAAACTTTCGTCGCTCGCAACTTTAAAATTATTCGTTGCATTTTATTATCCCTTACTTTAAACAAGTATATTAGAAGTATGTAATTAATCTAACGTGTTTGGAGCTATATGGTTGCATACCTATGGTACTACTTAGATTAGATTTGAGTAAAATTTGTACATATTTGTTTGGTTTTAAGTTATATTTAAATTTAATTTTGTTACTTCTGATAAATATTATGTCAATTCATTAAATAAGCAGTAGTGAAATCTACTAACTAGATATTATCAATTGAAAAAAACTTAAGAGGGTAGAATAATTTTATACGTTGACACAGTAACTATTTTTAACCTACTATGTAAAGAAGGGTTATGAGTTTGGCAGTCTATGTGCGTACGTGATGTATTGTCTGCCTTGAGATAAATATCTACAATCACTACAAGTATTATATCACTAAGTATTAACAGAAGTTTCTTGGCAACGGAAACGTGCACTAAAAAACCTATCTAGTTTAGTAAACAATGAACGAATTTTACAATTACATACTCATTGGACAATTGGACATACATACAAAATAATTATCATCATCATCAGCCCATGTCAGTCCGCTTCTAGACTAAACATCGCCTCTACCAAGGCACACCGCTTAGCTCAATATTCGACTTTAATATTCTACGTCTACGACTCATTCTTCCTTTTTTTTTTTTAATTTATTATATTAGGTACTTCATAAGTTGTCTTAAAACCTACAACCTACCTACCTCCTGGAGTAGGTATATCGACACCACCAAGTAGCATACAATAAATACCCAATGTTAAGTTAATAGACTATCTACAAGCAAAAAAAATTGTAAGTTTGTTAAATGTTAGTATTTTACTAACGTAGATTTGTATGATATTAAATCTTGGTTTAGAAACACTAGTTTAGACGTAGCTTACATCATAAACAGACGAAGATATATGACAGCAGCGTATAGTGAAGTTGATACGTCCCCGATTCCTTGACATGGGACACGCGCAGATCGGCCACAAAGCCACTAGATACCGATACCCAGTGCCCGTCGGCCGTCTGATTGAAAATGTCAACGCGATAGAGTATACTAAGTTGAACGAGAGGAAGCCTTTAGAAACCGCATAGAAAGGCTGGTAAGGTAACACAATCATTATTGTATGCAGAGTCAGAGCTTGCGAAAGTAGCAATTTTTTGCGGGATACTTAGTAAGTACACTATGAATCATAAACTTTTATAATCACCTGAATTATTGTCTATTGTATATGGTAAGGCGCTATTATACTATGCCATTTCGTGTATACCTTGCGATTTACCTTTACTGAATTAATTTAACTTGCAACTAAATAAGCTTGCAATCTTAGTTAGTTTAGTAAATTACAGCACTAATTGCTTAGGAGGCTAGCTAAAATTCATTTTCCTATTCACATCAGCTTTTATGTCTGACAGGCTAGAAGTTTGACCACAACTCCCATAATGCTAAGTTGCTGTGTGGTTGAATATATATGGTTGATAGCACACTTGCTTGGATTTGGACGGTTGCAAGGACGGTTGGCCTTGGTTCTGGTTTTGGATGGTAGCTAACCAGATAATAATCGTTTTCGGTCTCGAGTGAAGCGAGATTTCCGAGTCAACCGAAATAGAGTGGCGTTTGTATGTATGTTTTTAAATACGTTTACAAGTTCAACGATAACATCACTATTTCTTAGTATTTAAAGTGGCTATACATGACCTGACCTGACATCGTGTGAAAGAGATGGCTATATATGAGTTTCTGGGGAGCGAAAGGGAGAAGCTATAACCTTATTAGTTTGTTTCTTTTGCTTCCGTGAAATTCAAGTCTAGCTGACACTTTCGCAGGACGTCAGGTCATGTAATGTAAATGTAATATGTGAATATGACCAAAATTAGTGACATGGAGTTGTAAAGATATTATAGAGTTTGTGATTTTAGTTCGGTTTGAGGCGTCCTCATGATAAAGTGTATGAACATTACATACTGCATGGTATGCGCTAGTAATGTGATAGTGGGCAGATGTAGGGTGCCCATTGTTAAGTATAACTGTCGACACTCACGGAAGCACTCGTCACTGTCACCGAGCGGGCGACTTCAGATAAATGTTGTTGTGCCCATTACCGGGAATGACGGCTTCGTGATATTCTACAACCTTCGAACAGCTTTTCAATAGTAAAAGCGACAATATTACGCTCATCAAAGATATTACGTGTTTTTGACACAGCACACGGCTTAGGGATGTTAATTAAACTTTGTTAAAGTTCAATAACGGAGTTTTGGCGGCACTGTAAAGAAGCCTTGTCGAGCTATAGTATTATTTTCCAAACCTTTTGTATTTTAAGTGTTTGTGTACGTTCAATAATGATGTTGATGAATAGTACCTATAATGTCGAGCAATGTGACTTTTCGTGTTGTTTCTAAAACTCCATAGAAACCTCTAGTAAATAACTTTACTGGGGCATTACTTGGACTTGATCGTGACTAGTTTTGCTTGACCTAGATTATGTTTTTTTTAAATTTTAGAATATTTTGCTTTATTTGAAATATTATAAATCCTCTCAGCTCTTAGACGTCCACTGCTGGACGAAACCTCCTCCATATCGGGGTGGTTGCCATAATCCCCACGCTTGGGGCTTGACCGCAGAATGTTCACTGTCCTCTGAGGATCCTGCTTACGGTCCTCTGGTGGTTCAAAATTTGACACTGGCTAAATAGACTAGGCGTGCACCTAAAATATAAGAGAAAAAAAAAACAATAATTTCATTAATCATAAAACACACAAAAATTAATTAGAAGATCGTGTGCTGCGTGTGAAAAAATTTGAATCCTTAGAAAAAACACTATTATAATCTCTTATAATCTGTTATTATAATATCTTTGATTAATTGTCGCTCAGATGTCAGACTATTATTAAAAAAAAATCTCAATAAAAAAAAACTTAAGTCATAGGTTGTTCCGAAAGTTGCTGGCCACAGAATAAATACAATCTCTTTTTTCTTGAAAATATTTTGAATTAACGGCTAATTTCAATACAAATCTCTTTGCTGAAAATCATTTTCCAAGAAGAAAGAAAGGTTCTTGAGGGTCGACCATAAACCGAAAGACGCATTATAGGCAGGCCTCCCACTAGGTGGACCGACAAAATTGTGAAACTCGTGGGCAACCGGTGGATGCAAGTGGCACGTTATCGATCGGTGTGGTGCTCTAAGGGGGAGGCCTATGTTCAGCAGTGGACGTCTTCTGGCTGATGATGATGATGAATAAGCATTTCATTTAAAGAAGTCTGATTTACTACAATAATCCTGTAGTTTCCAACGATTTTTATTTCATTGTTTTGACTAAAACTCTACAATTGGTTTTTATTATACGGGAATTACTTACGTTTCAGTGGGTTGGATTATGAAAACAGCATACATAAAAATCTCGTCCATTTTCTATAATAAAAACAGAAACTCCTAAATATCTCTACTACACATAAACAAAACATTTAACACAAGCATAAATATATATTAAATAAATATTCGTTCCAAATTCTAGCCATAAGCCTAATCGTATTTCCTCACATTTCAATTTTCAATACAGCCAGGTAATACCCATTGTCATTAGCTGAGCGCCGAATTAGCGATGCAAATTCTTTAAGCTCGGCATATTATTAGCCGCATCCTTCAAGGGTCTGATAAATAAACATGAGCCGAGCCGATTGAGCCCATGGGGTACCAATTTGATCTGATACCTACTAAATGGTAATTTAATTTTGAATCGCATCCACTAAAACACCCAATTCACGGAAAATTGGGTTATATTTCCTCGTTAATATATGGAGACGAAAAAATTACTTTTAGAAAAAATTAAGGATCTAGAAGGAAGGTATTAAGTTTGGGTTCTATTAGTATTATACTCTTATATATCCCGAGTGTCAAAGACTACATTTCGCAGTCGGATTTTTTTGTTGTTCTTTTACTAATAATACTTGTTTTTAAAGTTTTTGTAAGTTTTGAAATTTTAATGACTATTTCAATTGTATATAGAAAGCTTTTGTTGTCAACTTAAATCGAACTGGAAGTTGTTTTGCGGAGGTGACATTACAAATGAGGAACACAGGAAATATATGTAGGTATATTTATGTGAGCTCGTATAAGTACATGTTTACAAAAGTACGTTTGAATTCACGGTTCCTCGGGCACAGATGCTTGCAAAACTAAAATTATTTCACATTTCTATGCTGTAGCTATCAAATTGTACCGTCAAATTGTAGACAGAGATTGTTTGATATTCATTAAAGTAGATCTAGTTTGACTTCGCTGCAACTAGATTCATTACAAAGTAACTCAAAGCTCTAATTAACAAAACAAATAATGTAAGCTCTACTACCATGGGCTTTGTGCCATTTATTACAACTACGAACTTCATTACCAGATGATCATGAATTTTTAAATGTCTTTTATAAATCGACAATATTACGCTCGGTAGTTCATTCGTCATTCTCATAATTTTTCAACAAAACAATTGAAAGGGAAAATACATTAATTTATATAGGTACCTAGTACAATGCGGAGGCCATCCCGAGTATTTCGCTAATAAAACAATATGCCCATGACTTGTGTCCAATATAGAAATGCTTTGAATTAAAGGAATATACGCCGCTCCCCACGGGGAAGAGCGAATATTTATTCCTGTAGCGTAACTGAGGACTCGCAATTATTGGGCAAATGTTTGCCGAGCCGAGTGGCCTTCTGCTCTCCGTCTGTACATGTGCCAAGTGCACCATTATAGGAAAGTACTAGTTGCTTTCACACGAACTGAGCACGGCACAATGACCCAATAAATACAGACTAATGGCTAATACCGACTGCATTTATGTGCCAGTTGTTAAAAAGGATTCTACATTGGCACACTTTGAATCTTAGCGTGATTAGTTACGTCTCTGAAGGAACAAGCACCGTTAAACTTTATTAGAGTAGTGTTATTGAAAACATGGAAGAGTCAGATAATAAAAATGTTGAGGAAAAGCGGTACGAAAAAATGTAGGAAAACCGTCTGCGTAAATATGTATAACAACAATATTCACGTGAATATTATGAAACGTTCGCGAAGTAAACTTGTGAAAAAGCTCTCTTGTGAGCATATAAATCTCGACGTGAAAGATAATCGGGTTGGCAGAACTGATTCCCTCACAAATTGAATAAGAGGCAGGGAATATCGCCCGAGTGGGTGCTCGGTGCTTGGAAGGGGCGCGTATCCACCGCCTAAACTGTGACACACTTTACTTATAACCTATTGCTGTGTACTAATGAAATGTTAAAGTTTAGCCACGCTTGTATAGTTTGATAGACGTGGACTAACTTCTGGATGAAGTTTCGTACAGTTTGGTGATACTCGGTTTGATGACACTACACTACACGGATTAACACTTTGCTGCTTATTTAGTTCAAAAAGCTACATTCTCGCAGTACTTACATAAGTAAAAAAAAAACTTCTTCAGTTGACCTTTTTCTAGTGACCTATACGAAATTATCGGCTAGTATAAAAGCAACAAAATCTTTCGAGCCCCTTTTGAAACAATTACCTCGAAGACTAACTCCTTATCTGAATAAAGTCAAACTTACAAAATGCCATCGTTTTACCAGATCATTGTCCCTCGTAAAGTTTTTATAATGTCCCCCGAGTTTGGTGAAATCCCGGGGGAGTATTTCATTACTTTTATCAAATTTAGCGGAAAATCAAATCTTTCAATGAGATTATCCCAGCGACGTCCGCGCACTCGGGTTCTTGATCGCGTTCGCGCTTCGACCCGCTTCTGATTTCTTAGGTACATCAATTTATCCGATAGCCATTCGGATTACTTGTGGACGCAATTAATTTTTTGTTAGTAAACTTTAAAAGACATCAAAACTTTATCTAATTTGTCGCCTAGAAACTTTATCACTCCGTCCCGGAGAATCATAATTAAATCAAGCAAGCACTCAAATTGATTATTCTGTAAACATGTCGAGCTCTTTTACGCTTCAGCAAAATTTCGCATGTCGTAGACACTTACACGGCTTTTAAAGCTGATTTAAGTCAAACATATTCTGATCTTAAATATTATGTCAATTTCGTTGAAAGTCACAGAACTCAGGTAGGTTCATGAAAGATTCCTTTTCAAACACTTTTATTAATAACCATCGCAACCCTACATAAAGCATTCAATAAGACTGGCCGTCTACTTCATCATAATATATAAACCCATCCAATCATGGTCCTTGAATGCTCATAATGGTTAAGCTAAGAAACATATCTAAGCAAGTATTTCAATCCCTTTCTGTAGGTATACCTATCTATGTTTTGCCAATAAAATATTTGTTAAATATTATACTTACCTGATTTAAATCATTAAAATAGTATTATTCAATTTTCAACTAACTGTTGCTTGGTATAATAGTGCAATTACTTATTGCAATATAATAGCGTCCTTTCCTTGGGATAATATTTACAGAATATTCTCGAAAAACAGATTTATATTAAATATTATCAGCTACACCGGCAAAATGAAACCGCGGAGTTTCAGGACTCGTCGATTGAAATTTCATTACTTCATTCCGATTTCGCGGCGCCTTTGACTTTTCATGGCAACAAAAAGGCTGGCAAGATCGCTAGTGGCTTTCACGGAATTCATTGAAGTTTTCGTGAGAATTGAAGTTTCTAACTAATTAGTGGTAGTTTGGCGAAGGTAGCTGGTCGTTCTTGTAGCAGTTTTCGCCGTCGTAACATGAGGTAGGATCTATATTACGAGTACTTTCTAGAACGATACGTGGAATGCAACATCGCGTCTGAATTTCCGCTTCGGTCGGCACACTACGAAAGCAAAACATACGAACTTTAAACATTTCATTTCAAGTCGATTGGGCTACAGGATATATATATGAACACACAAACGTACATACTTATATAATAATAATAATAATAATAAAGCTTTATTTAATTCCATGCATAGTACCTATTAATTTATTAACCTAAATATTTAATGCATGGACCCCGTTCAGGTAAAAGCCTACATACTTATATACTAACATAATAAATTCTATACGTACAAATATATTCTATTCACATAAATATTTAAACACATTAAAAAACCGTGGTAGCTCAGTGGAAGCACGCTTGCCTCATATTCGTGGGGTCGTTCTTGAACCCGGGCGGGCCCATACCAATGAATTCAGTTAAAAAGTACGCTAATTGGTAAGTTTTATTTAGCACACACACTTACCTACTCATTGCCAGTTTCATACACGAATATTTTACGAAAGGAACATTAACAGTAGCTCAAGTTGTCGTAAAACAAACTGTAAAATTACCAAATGACCCGAAGACGACCGTCCCTGAAATATGTCTGAAATGAAATCGATTTTGTACATTCAATTACATTAAAGGACCGAAGCAGTAAATTCTTCACATTATACGGGTGTAAAAAACCATGAGAAAAGGGTCTCTTCATAAATATTTTAACAACTCCCATTGGCTGTTGCAAATAGAATCGACGTGGAAAACTTATTTTTATGAGCATTTAAAGATTGCATTATGTAGGTACTTCGATATGTTCTAGATATGCAACCCCAAAATACATAAAAATAAAATTGTAAAAAGCATGTGGATACATGATAAGATTTCTAACACATTTTAACAGTGCTAGTATTCTTTTGCAGAGTCCGCCTGAGGAAGTACCAGACCTATGGCGGTTATTAAACCGCCAAGCAGTGGTGTGCAAGCATTACTGTGTTCCGGATTGATGGGCAGTATTTCCAGCGAAATTAATACTATCTCCATTGCCGCGCATGGTCTGAACTGTTGAAGTTCAAAATTCAGGGTAGCACTGAACTGAGAAATGCTCGCCTAGTCGTGTAGCGTCAAAAAAAAAACCCATATCAAACATTTATTTATTATTTATTTATTAAAAACAAACGTGACAACACCCTTACAGTCCTGGACCAATACGATGTAACAGTTAATTTTATTTAATTATATTAATCTTACTACCGATTTATATTTTCACAAAGCCTATAAGCGACATGAGACATGAGGGGGTACAGCCCCTATATAACATGTATGGGAGCTACGAGCTGTCTACTCTTCTGATTCACATCATGGAACTATCCTTATTACCCTTAAAATCAGCATTTTTGTATTGTTTTAAAACAGATTAAATTTATGTCGTCAATTGTCACGGCAAAATTTTAATGCAAGTACTTTGGTTCACAGGATTTACATACTGAAATGTAGAAGTTATTGAGGCTGTGACGCAGACTGGGAAGGCCTTTAGCTGTTTTTAGACCTAAACCAAAAATAGCTAAGCAAGAAAATTTTACTGAGTAGATAGGTAAAACTCTTAATTTAAGCTGAATCTTAAATAAACTCAGTTTAACTAGTTTTTAACATATCTTTTGTAATCTTAGAGAATCGTCGTCTTTGTTAGACTGCAATCTTGGATGTGACATAAATGAAAATCGCAACTTTTTCAGTTAGAAATTATGATAAATAAAGCTTAGAAGACGTCGACAAAAATTCTTTAATTTTTCAAACAGATTTAAAAGCGTGTGAAATTAAAAAAAAAAACTTTTTTTAAAGAATTTTGAAATGAATGAATTTTTGAAAGAAAAGTTGCTTAGCCTTTTGCTAATAATAAGTACCTACTTAAGAATTGGTTAATTTAAAAAGTAAAAAGTAAACTTACATAGATAGTAAAACACTAAGTAAATAAGTACTTACAAAGATAGTAAAACACTATGTAGTACTTACAGAGTGTTTTATAAAAGTTTTTGAATTTAGGAGTAGTATAATATAAATAGTAAAGCAATTTTTTTTTCAATTGAGCTAGTAAGTATGATGACTATGGTATGCATAAGCATACCACAATCTTTATCAGACATACTAGTTATTTGTGTAACAAAGGGCCAAAGTAATATTGTAATTTTTAATTTTTCTTCATTTTTTCTTTTCTGATTGGTCCGTGTTCGTGCTGTGATTGGTTAGCAAGGAGTTTGTTTTATAATAACAATTCTTCGTTGACTAGTTTCCAAAGAGATCGAACGCATAATATAAGAAGAAGTTACTGGCCGGTTATATGTTTTGGCGGCAATGCGCTTTTCTTAATTATTTGTCTTTTAATTACACTTTCAACCCAATTTCTGTACATATAAGTTTAGAGACTCTTTTTCTGTCTCCTTTTCTGATAGGTAATGATGAAAGATAGTGTGTCACTCGGGGCCAAAATATTTTGTTAAGTATTAAAAATTTTGATTGCTTACAAATAAAATTACGTTCTGGTAGAACATTTTAGTAAAATACCTTATGGTGCGATGTAAGAAAAATAAAGTGAGTAAAGCCTACGACTCTGGATCGGACTCGGGCTTAGTCTGACCCGAGGCCTACGACTTGTCTGAAGGGTTGTTGTTAACAGAAAAAACAAACGGGACCTATAATTTAATATTTCCCGGGTAATTTCCTATATACCTACATCTTATTTCATCATATATTTCCGTATATAAAGTGTCGGTGTGTACAAAATATATGGTTTCAGATACGACACGAAAAAAGTTACCCGTGTAAAGTTACGCTTGTACTTTTAGGAACAACATCAGAGATCAACGAAACATGGTGCTGATTATAAATTGTGGTGTCGAGGGAAATCTTGCTTAAGTTCCGGCTAACAATGGCCATATGAAATATTTCTAGTAATATTCTCATTTATGTGAACGCTCATGGGACGTCAATAAACATGGGACGCTATTCAATGTCGTGTATAACAGCTTTATGGGTTTGGGGCTGCTTGTTGTAATTAGGTTTTTTTAAAGTTTTAGTTTTAGTTTTAAGGTTTTTTAAACTAGATAAAGATGATTACGTTATGTGTCACCTGGTTTTGTAGTTTTTCGGCCGCGTATCTACCTAGAAATAAATGGCTAACTACCTATAACTTTTATAAATATTATTATTCATCATCATCATCCACAGCCTTCCTTATCCCACTGCTGGGTATAGCTACCTTGCGTCGGCCACCACTCTGTTACAGCCTAAAATTAGCTATACAATATACATACAAACTCAAATAAACTATCTGTTCTGTACTATTTAGCCTAAGTACTACATTTTTTTAAGTCTATCACTTGCACCAAGGCTATCATAATTTTTTTGCATTTTTAAGTTTTACCAAAACAAAACAGAAAAAAAAATAAGTAAAAAGTATTTCAAGTAATACTCAAAGAACTTTGAGTTAGTAAAAGAAGAAATTTTTTAATTTAAAGAAAGCTAGCTTCAGAATTACTCAAAGAATTTGGAGGAAATAGTGTTTTGAGAATAGATAATCGTGTTCTGTGTGAATATTTTGTATGTTTATAAATAACTAGTTGTTACCCGCGACTTCGTTCGCGTGGGCATAAAAAAAGTATCCTATGTCCGTATTTGTGATATACAGTAATTCCTTATCAAATTTTATAAAGATCCGCTTAGTCGTTTAGCCGTGATAACGCGACAAACATCCAGAGAGAGAGACACAGCTACTTCTAAAAGTTCGCTAGATGGCGTTGATCCATTTTATGCACTTTTTGACGTTTTGTTTGGACTGACAGTTGTAATGTAGGGAGATCTGAATCGCGCAAGCAAAGTTTTTTCCTCGATACGACCGTATTCATTTTTTTACCTCGAAGCTTTATTGCTCCTGATACGACTGCGGCTATATTCCTCTGAATTATAATATTAGTTAGGATTTATATACTTAGATAAGTTTGAAATATTTACACACTTTGTTGTGCTGAGGAGTGATCGCAATTCACTGACAATATACTTATAGGTCGAAAAACTAAAATCCGACTACGTTTTTACGTGAGCTTTAGTTTTATCGAATGCATGCAAGCAAAGCCGCGAGCAACAGCGAATAATAAGTAAATTAGAAATTTGCTAATTAAGCTCTTTCATTTGTAACCCAACACGACAACATTAAAAAAAAATACTTTGACTTTATGTCCTCTAGAGGGCGCCATATTGAATTTAATGTGACGATGAAGACGCTTCCAACAATACCTTAATTGTCGAATCATGATAAGTAGTTTCGAAGTTATGAGGGAACAGATGATACATAGCATGTACATACATACTTAACGGTAAAAAAAGCAGTAATAATCTATGCTATTCTACAATCAAGTAAATCAACTTTCAACCTGAAGAAATTAAATTTAACTGGCCCGTTTTAAATTAAATATAAATTAAGCAGCGAAATGAAAGCTCAGGACTCGATCCTTATTTCACCGTCGACTCACACAACCGGTTAAATTAATTTCAACAATGCGTGAATTTCAATTACATCGTTATTTTTGCGGCAATTAAACAGCTTGTGGTTTATTTGTACAGCGCGATGGATCCATAACAGAGTTGTTCGATAAAATATTTTTTGATTTAACACTTCGCATTACATAAAAATTTTCATAAGCCTATTTAATTTTGAAAATTGTGAACCAAGGATTTGTGAAAAATTTATGATACTGACATCCTACATAACTTAGACAAAGACTGTGGTAATTGTATATTGTATGGTAATTGTTCTGTCTTCGTCTTTCGAGATTTATTTATTTACTTGTAGTAGCTCCGGCTACGCCTCATCCTACTCGCACATAGTTAAGCACCCTAAGGGAAAAAAGAGATGGCAACATCAGCCCTGCGGCGCTGTGCCATCAACTGACAACCTCATTCGTTCGCGCGCGCGCGCTCTCATCGCACGTAGTGATTTATTAAAGTAAAAATAATAACCTGCGAATTATAAAAACTGAAAAAATAATTATTATGCCAAAGCGAAAAAGCAGCAAGGAAGATAGATGGATAAGAAAACTCAAGAAGTACGAGGAAAAACTTAAGAAAAATCAAGGGCCATCGTCATCATCAGAAGGTACCCACAAAAAAAAAAAAAAAAAAAACTATTTTATTATCTCAGATCTAACACGTGATGTTAGGCTATAGAAACGTTTTCTGCTTTGAGCTAATACGAGATATTAGCCAACAGCGATTTTTTATATGAGTTAATGCGAGACATTAACCTTTTCTTGTTACATATTGTCATAGATGAGCAGAGCTCGGCACCTGCCACACGGCCACTCGAGCGCTCGGCATCTTTGTCGCCGGATTCGAATCGAAGACCCCGCCGCTCCCGAGACATCAGTGTTACATCTCGTCGGTCATCTCGTGCCGACACGCCACTTGAGACGGATACGGCGGTGCCATCGCCGCAAGCAACGCAGCATGCTATATGCGCATCTGAAGGACAAACTGGCCTGCTTCCGGACGAATCACCGGTGGAAATCGCCGAGCTTCCTTCGGCCGATCCGGAACTTTTACAAGCGTTAGGTATATTTGAAGCGGAAAGCGACGACTGGGGGCCAGATCTTGTAGAAGAGCTAGCAAAAAGGTGGGACCCCATTCTTAAGGAGGGACTTAAGAAGGAAGTACGGGACGAGATACATAAAAAGTATCCTCCCCCAAAAAATTGTCCCCTTATGAAACCGCCTATCCTAAATCCAGAAATTGCGGCTGTTCTTAACGACTCGGCTAAAAATCGTGACGGTAGGTTGATCAAAAAACAAGCACAGCTGGGCTGTGCCTTTACAATACTGGGTAGGACGATGTCAGGTGTTCTAACAAAGTCTATTAGTACCTCCGAAGTACTTAAAAATTTGTCCGATTTGGCAAAAATGTTGGCGGACTCTCATTATTCGGAAACTGAGACCCGCCGCTCTCTTATAACGCCAATGGTGGATAAAAGTTTTATCGAACCATTCAAAAATCGAAGACGAGACAGTAATTTATTTGGCGAGAAGCTTGGAGAATTTATAAAAAGCTCCCGAGGTATACAAAAAACCGGCAAGTTAATACAACCAACAAGCAGTTTAAACTTCAAGGGCCCAGCGTCTCGCTACCAACAACAGCGACAATCACGGCAAGTCCGTCGTGCCGCCGAGACGCGGGCGCCTCAATACCAGCAATACCGCCGCCGCAACACTTTCCAACCCCGCCTGAACAACCCTGCGCTGCCGCCGCCAGCGCGGTCTGCCACCGTAGTGGCGCCACCGCCGAACCGCAAGCAGGCTGTAGCGTCGACCTACAGACGCAAACAATAGAACCCCAGGTACATGGAGGTCGTCTTAAATATTTTGTTGATGCATGGAAGAATATTACTAAAGATCAAAGCGTTATAAATACTATTTCGGGTTATAAGATTCCATTTATTGAAGTGCCTTTTCAAGTATATAATGGTTATAATCCTAATGATCCTAGTACATCACTAGTGGAGTCTGATAAAACATACTTACGTAAAGAATTATCGAGATTGGTCAGGTCAGGAGCTATACAGAAATGTGAACCATGTGCAGGTCAATTCGTTTCTAGTATTTTTCTTGTTCCTAAAAGTAACGGAGAGAAGAGACTTATTCTAAATCTCAAAAAATTAAATAAGTTTGTATGCTCCAGTCACTTTAAAATGGAGGATATAAGAACGGCTATAAAACTAATAATACCAGGTACTTACATGATAAAATTAGACCTTAAGGAGGCCTATTTCGTTCTGCCCGTTCACCACGAGTACACAAAGTACCTTAGGTTTTATTTTGATTCAATTTTATATGAATTTTTAGTTTTACCTTTTGGTCTGGCGTCAGCTCCACATGCGTTCACTAAACTTATGAAGCCTGTTGCATCCTTTTTACGGTCTCGAGGGGTTAAATCTGTATTTTATCTTGACGACAGCTGCTGTTTTGGAAACACATTTGAAGATTGCGTTAAAAGTCGTGACAAATCTATAGCACTATTTACTAGGCTAGGTTTTGTTATAAACTACGACAAAAGTATTCTAGAACCAAGTAAAACCTGTAAATTCTTAGGTTTTATTCTAAACTCCGAAGACATGACGTTGGTATTACCAGACCAAAAGAAACAGGATATCCTGTTACGAACTGACCAAATGCTTAATACATCCTGCCTTCCTGTTCGTAGTTTTGCTCGTTATCTAGGAATTCTAACTGCAGCTTGTCCCGCTATCGCCTATGGCTGGTTATATACTAAGAATTTAGAAAGGGCCAAATACTTAGCGTTATTACACAATGATGACTACGACAAAATAATGGAAGTTTCGAATGATTTTCGTGAAGATTTGTTATGGTGGAAAAAGTCTATTTTGATGTCTATGAATCCTATTAGATCAAACAATTTCAAACTGGAAATTTATACGGATGCGTCGATGCTTGGTTGGGGAGCCGCATCTAATGGAGAGAAGATAGGCGGGTCTTGGAATTCAAAAGAAGCTAATTTTCATATAAATTACTTGGAACTATTAGCAGCATTGTATGGTTTAAAATCGTTTGCTAGAAATCTTAGCCATTGTCAAATTCTATTGCGAATAGATAATAAAACTGCTATCGCTTACATAAACAGGATGGGTGGCGTGCAATTCCCACATCTTAATTATGTTACTCGAAAAATATGGACTTGGTGTGAGACACGAAATATTTTTATATTTGCTTCATATATAAAATCATCTCTAAACGTGGAGGCAGACAGTGAATCTAGGAATATTGATATAGAATGGGATTTACACCCAAACGCGTTTAAAAAAATCACAAATACATTCGGCATTCCACAAATAGATCTTTTTGCTTCGAGATTAAATTCAAAATGTGAGGATTATATATCGTGGAAACGGGACCCCTATGCCTGCAACGTCGATGCTTTTACAATCAAATGGGACATGTTTTTTTACGCATTTCCGCCATTTGCACTAGTTTTGAAAGTTTTACATAAAATAACTACTGATGAAGCTACGGGCATAGTTGTAGTACCGAACTGGCCATCACAGCCATGGTATCCAGTTTTCAAATCTCTAACTATCAGCAAAACAATAATACTTCCTCCTGATAAATTTTTACTCTCTTCTAATTTCAGGGAAGTTCATCCCTTACACCGACATCTTTCCCTGGCTGTGAGTATTTTATCCGGGAAGCGTTCACCAGACAAGAAGTCCCTTCTTCAGCAATGACAGTTATGATCTCATCTTTGTCTAGTAGCACGATATCGCAATATACGTCTAGTTTCAAAGTATGGTGGCATTATTGTAGTGGAAAAAATCTCGACCCTATGGAAATTTCCGTGTATAATGTATTAGATTTTTTAACGGAATGCTTCGCTAATGGTTCTTCATACGGAACCTTGAATACCCATCGTTCTGCTTTGTCCCTTATTTCTAGAAATAAGGTAGGAGAAGACGAACGACTAAAAAGATTTTTTAAAGGCGTTTTCAAAATGAAGCCGTCGTTTCCTAAGTACCACAGTGTATGGGACCCGAATACTGTGTTAGATTATCTAGCGGCCTGGTATCCTAACGAATCCTTAACTCTAGAACAACTAAGTAAAAAACTGGTAGTATTATTGGCGTTGGCTACTGGACAAAGATGTCAAACCTTATCTTTAATCAAGAACTCTAATATTAAAATTCATAGCGACCGAATTGTTATCATAATCACAAATATAACTAAAACGTCAGCTGCAGGCAAATCACCGCCAATACTGGATTTACCTTTTTTTAGACAACGTCCCTGTGTCTGCCCGGCTGAGACGTTGTTATTCTATAAGAGTGTCACGGACTCTAATAGGATTGCTTACGACAAATCGATAGATAACCTTATATTAACTTTTAAAAGACCTTTTCATGCTGCATCGTCGCAGACCATTGGCCGATGGATCAAACAAACTCTAGCCGCTAGTGGTATCGACACAACGGTGTTTGGTGCGCATAGCACCCGTCACGCGGCTACGTCCGCTGCTCAGCGAGCTGGTGTTAGTGTCGATGTCATTAGACGGACTGCCGGGTGGACAGAACAGTCCGCTGTATTTGCAAACTTTTATAAAAGACCAATTGTAGAACATGATTCAAGTTTTGCTAATGCCTTATTTACTCATCAAATCGTATAAGTTAATTTCATTCATTTGATTTATTAAATCTTATTTTTTGTTTGAAAGGTACATAGAAAATTAAGTACTTGCTTTGTCAATAAAGTTGATTAACTACATTATTATAATGTTTTATTACTTATTTTAACAACATTGAGAATACTCTAAACATCTACAAGTAAATAAATAAATCTCGAAAGACGAAGACAGAACAATTACATGATCAAACGAACTTACCTGAAGTGAAGTTCGATCCTTAATTGTTCTGTCTTCGTCGAAGAGATTTAAAATCCCTCCCAACCCCATTGTCTTAAGACTTTTCCCGCGGTCTCAATGTTGAAAAATCTATATTTAGGCTTGTTCCTCTAAACTAAAATGAGGTTGTCAGTTGATGGCACAGCGCCGCAGGGCTGATGTTGCCATCTCTTTTTTCCCTTAGGGTGCTTAACTATGTGCGAGTAGGATGAGGCGTAGCCGGAGCTACTACAAGTAAATAAATAAATCTCTTCGACGAAGACAGAACAATTAAGGATCGAACTTCACTTCAGGTAAGTTCGTTTGATCATGTAATTATAATGAATACCTATTATGCTTATTCACTTCCTGGTAATTTTTCCAGCCGAATCTTTAAAATATTTTTCGAAGATTAAGTTTCATATAACAATGAGATAAACTCGACGAGCACGAGAAGAATTTATCCAAATTTAAAGAGGAGAGAGGAGAGTAGCAGCTTTTGCCCGAAAGTAGGACGAGTTGGGTTCATGATAATAATAATGTTTTGTACATCATCAATCTATATAAATAAGAAATATATGACAGAATTCAATGTAGTATAGATTCAATGCTAAGCTTAATGCTCCCTAAGCATTTTTCCTAAGGTGTGCGTTGTCTAAGATGGCATCAATCTTGAATTGCATCTCTGAGAGATACAAGAATGAATAGAGAATATTGTCGGTAATACGCTTAAAGAATAATTAAGTTGCGACTAGATCCTGACATTCATTACTCGATGGCATAGTGTACAAAATGCGTAAATGTTTGCATGCGGCCAGCACTATTTGTTCTATTACTAAGCGAAATAATAAATGTTTGCGTCGTGGCTGACTAAGTTGTTTTAGCGGCAAAGTTACACGGAAACAGAGCGGGGCTTAGTGTCGCCGTGTGCATCTTTGTGGACAACTTTGACCATCACCAACTTTGCACTCAGTGCTTTATGAGAAACATAATCACCTTCACTTAAATTCGGCGCGTTAAAACGTGCTTAATATCACTCGGAATGAGGTCGACTCCTTGCGGGATTCTTTTGTTTCACCAACTACTTAGTACCTAACTAATGCTAGTTTTAGTTTTAATTTTTAACTGCAGCTAGAGCTTTTGTATATACGGCAGCGTACCTATCTACGAAATAAATGGGTAATCCATCACTTGAACCAGCTCTATCATAGTTATATACCTACCTTAAGTTTTGCATTTCTAAGTTTCTACCGAAACAATACCTATAAAATCAAGAAATATTTAGAAATAAGATATTTGAGTAAAATTTGAGGAAGATCGTAGTGTCATAGTTTTGAGCCTACCTTTTGCAAAGCTGAGCGATTATTATTTAATTTTATTAAAAACAACACGCTCAGATTGTAAGTGCCATTTGCGGTCACCCATCAGAATACTGGCAGAACCATTCGTTGCTTGACCTTGCTTGATACCTCAACACAATTACAATAGCTTACATCAAAGCCTTTTTGACTATAGCCAATTCAATTCGTATTGTATGTACAGGTTCCGCGTGATTGGAACGTACGAATTTCAATCTAATTGAGATATTCTCAATCGAACTAAAACTGACTACCTAGGTATCTTCTTGATATCGACTCAGACTCGATCCTATCAAATACCACATACCGAATACTGTGAAGTCTGAGTTCAGTCAAGCAATCTCTAACCCTTCCGCCAAGTGTGGCTTTACTTACTTACATGTACGAGAAAACAATCGTGCTAGTCAAGTTAATTTAGCGTTTGACCGGAAGTAACTAATAACAGGATTCTGTACATAATTGTAGAACCAATCTCTCAATATACAAAAATTAAACAAAATGCGTATCCGGAAAAGACTAAATTTTTACATTTGCAATACCGTCTTTATTTGCGCTATGTTAGAGTCTTTTTACAGATGACGATCGTATGCACGGCAATGAGTCGTCGGCGACGATAATGGCTCAATTATACATTCTTTTTCTATGTTCCGTACCTCCAGACTGCTTAATTTAATTTAATATTGATCTACGGTAAAATTATACTATGCCAAAAAGACCCCAATCGTCATGCACTTGTTTTCAACACTATGAACAGTTACTACTATTTCAGTTCAACAATAAAATCTCGAAAAAAAAACATCTGTTCCAAACATTTTGTTGTGTAAATGTTTTGTTTGTATAGATTTGTAAATCTAGCTATAAATAGATAGAATAAAACTGGCTATAAGACAAGATCAAAAGCTTTCTCCATTAACAGCGACAACCTGCCTAACTCCGCTGACCTGTAAAAGCTTCTTGTCTGTGCACTAACATAATCCCATAACAATATTGTCGCAAGGCCGGCTAGACTGTCGGCACACAGCTCCCGCGTTTACGTTCCGTTGACAATTTAATCCGTTAATACTCTAGAACACAATAGGTAAACGTAGGTTGTATTGCCGTTTGATTGAGACAGAAATACTCACGGAAACTCAAGAAAAATATAACGATTAATGGCTCCGCGTGACACTAAACTTGTAACAATAAAATTACATTGACGTCAACTCTCTTGTATATTTTTAATAGGACTGTTCTTCTTCTCTTTAATTTGGGTTTATTATAAAAGAACATCAACAGCTTTGTAAAGTTTTCTATGATATTTTTTTACAGGTCTAAATTTTCTTTTTCATTTCGGTTTATTAGATAAGAACAGAAAACTTATATTTCCGTAATATGTAATGTATTTCAACTACAAAAACATAGTAACAATGTATGTCTTTTAGACCTGCTCCGCAGGAACGTGTAAATTTATAGAAAAAAAAAAACAGCAAGAAAAACAATTACAGAAAAAATTATTAGAAAACAGTACTATAAACAATAAGACAGTCTGTTTTGACTGTTTCTAGTTACTGTTTTTAACTAAGATAAATGATTATGTTACCTGAAAAGTTAAGGGCCATTTGCTGGCCTACAGTGCCGATTCAAGTAGGTCGTGCTATACTCAAGCAGAACTCGGAGCGCGCGTTCTTAGAAGTTCTCTCCATAAGAATGGAGCGACCTTCTTTGATCGGCAGGGTAGGCCGCCAAATGGTCCATGCTTAGTAAATTGTTCTCTCTTTTTTACTAGCATTGCTAACCTATAAGTAGGTACATACATCGTACATACATCGTCATCGTTTCATAGTGGAGTAATTAATCTCGTCTATGCACATTAATTATTAAACGTCATTCGGACAGCATTGCACAGAATATGCGTAGTTTGGTAGTTTGATTGCCTATAATCTGGCATACGCAGGTACAATGATGATTAATCAGCTGTTGTTATCGGACGATTACTCAACTATCAAAATGCGAGATACATTGATATCTAATATGTATCAACACACTCAGCTATACCGATGACATCCGAAGACAGCAAGAATTTCAAGATGACAGTAAAAATATAATTTGTATGGCATATATACGATTATTAAGAGCATTATACAATTATATATACGACGCTTCCTTCATAGGCTATCTACATAACTATCTCGATCGTGCAATTTTAACATACTTGAAAAAAAAAATAGATGAAAAAAGACTGTGTTATTTTTAGACTGTGTCAATGTTTTAAATCTATACCATGATGTACCTATGTACGTATATGTAAACTTTTATGATACAATTTTCGATTTTGACGAAAAAGGACAAATTTTGGAGTTATTTTCCTTCTCCAGTAAAAATAATTTACCTGAAAATTGCTTTACAACATTGTCATTAGAATATTCTAAAGATAAATTACTATTTTATGACTGACTGAATTCCCAATCAGTGATTTTTATCTATAAAATGTTGAATATGTGTGAAAGAGATAGAGGAGTTGCCGGAAGACCGGTTAAATTAAAACAAAAAATTAATAAAAAAATACAAGTAACTAAAATATCATAATTTATTTAATAATTACAATTAACTAAAACATTGTTGTATAATATAGAATCAAATTAGGTTAAATTAACTTACCAAGGTTTTGTTTTAGAAATTGATTTGACTTTTTTTCCAAAGCGGTAGAGAGTGGATCGTAGATCTGTAACAAAATAAATATTAAATTATATGATACAGCTAAATTCAGATCATATAGAATAGAATAGAATGGAATGGAATGGAATGGAATGGAATGGAATGGAATGGAATGGAATGGAATGGAATGGAACGGAAATATATTTGAATAAAGTAACATATATTTGAATTACATTAGTTAGGTTATAAAAATATTAGCTTCGTATTTTACCCAAAGCTAATGTATGTACCCTCTACGTTTCAATAACGATCCAATATCTACCATACCGCTAAACACATTTCGGACTATAACTGAATAACACTGTGTTAGACTTTCGCGGTCGTTTTTTACTATCATCTTATAGACGTCCACTGCTGGACGTAGCCTCTTCCATTTGGGGTTTCAGTTGCCATAATCTCACGCTTGGCAGGTGGCTAGGAGAACGCAAAATGTTCAACATATCCTAAGATTTCCTAAGAGCAGTTTTAGAACATATCCGGGTCGCGAATGTTTCCTATATGTATTTAAGCGGTTTCGAAGTCGAATTTTAATCAGACGGAGTAAATTGACAGATCGAATTGCCTTCACTTCACCTAGTAGACTGACAACATTTTGGCCACCTACGCTGCGTTTTCCAGCTCGTGGTTGCGACTCCAGGACCTTTATTCCACATCAGTTATCGGCTTTCGAACGATGTGGCCTGCCCAATACCCATTGTCACTTCAGCTTTCAAACCTGAAAGCTACGTCGGTGACTTTAGTTCCTCGTTCCTGATCGTGCCAAGAAACTCCGAGCATAGCTCTCTCCATTGCACGCTATGTGACTCAGATATCTCCTAAGGACCAGCTGTTAAAGACGACGTCTTAGTTGCATATGTCATCAATGGTTGAAGACCTTGTGTTCATATACTACGGAAAAATGCTTTATATAACGTTCATTGTGATATCTAGGTACCTACCTACATCTAACAACATGAAAAAAAGCTAAATAAAAACCTCATTACAAATCCGATAAGTAGACATCACAATAGGGACGAATCGTTCGCAAAACGATAGCTAAGTGGTTAATCTAGCTGTCTGCCGTTGTATCGAGGGTCCTGAGCAAACCACTCGAGCGAGGGGTGTTTGTGCTCTCGGCAATAAGCGCACAGATTTCTTTCTTGAATTACATTTGATGTTACTCTCGTTTTGGGATAATGAACGATAGTGCTCTTTTATCAGCGATTTTGTTCGTAGAGGGGAAAGTAAGCGGCTTGGAAGGGTCACAAGCGCTGAGGTCAGTGACGTAAGTATAATCCTTTTCAGAAGTAAGCTTTTGACCCGATAATGGATCATGCCTACGTTTTCATTAAGAAACAGAATAGCGATTTTCCGTAGAAGTAGCATATTAAAAAATATATGTAATAGAGTAACTGTGGTAAAAAAATCTTGCAACATATTCTTTATTACAACATTTAGTCATTCATAGAAGTGTTCTTTATTGCTCAGTTATTTTAAATGTAATATGCCTAAATCCATTCGAAAATTTAACTATACCATCCTTCAGGAATTATAATAATAAAAATAAAATTGATTGTGCGAGCGAGAGCGGTCAAAACACGGTCAATAATAGTAGGGCATATAATATGATGCTTTATATCTACTTTGTATCGGCAAGTACATAATATTTAACGTTCAACAAGACCCACTATTTTTTAAAGAAACATTTAAAAATAAGAAAAATGATAAAGAAATAAATCTATACATGGTGTACTCGTATTCGCTATACCTACCACAAAATGCTAGAGCGCAAATGTATTAACCAACTTCTCTAAATTACGTACGTTCAGCAGGACCCCATTAGTATCATAAGTACTTAGGTACTAAAGGGGACCATAAAAACCTAAGACATAGGATCCACTATACGAACATACTTTAACAGATCTCTTGTTAAGCAAGGTGTTTAAAGGCTTCATTTCGGGCTCACTTTCCTCTGAAACCTCTACCATCTGACACGTGTTCCAGGGACTTTCCGTCACCTTATTACATTGTTGTCTAAATCTTGCAATGCCAAAAGCATTAACTCAAAGAGTAGAGAGAATAAGACATAGTAGAATTTCAAAGACAAAGTAGAATTTCAGATTCAAACAAGAATACAGTAAGTATTTAATAGCGAGCTCTTTTAACGATGCCACCATAAGGTCGAATCTTTGGACTAAGTATTTTAAAAATAAAATATTTGTTGTAAGATTTGTAAAATGTAGGTATTTGTATAGCAAAATGAACTGATTTTTCGGTGTTAAAAGTTAATTTCCTTTTTACCTCATGTAATTCAACACTAAAAAGTATTATTAAAAACGTAAAAGAAATATAAACTTTCGGCCATGTCCGGAAAAAATAAGGTCGATAGCAGCCCCAGTCCCTACGCGAGAGACAAATGGGTCGAGCTGCGAAGAGTTGCCGCCTTTACCGGCCGTTTATTAGTATTAACACACTTTACTGCCAAGATCATTTATACCAATAAAAAATACTAGAAACTCGAGAAAGAAGTGGACTCTTAATGGAGCGTTAAGTTGTTAATCATTGCTTTCTTATTTTGTTTCGTTGGATCCTATTTAAATTTACGCGAAGGCGACCAAATTAAAAAGAAAGCATTTTGGATCAGCAGTCTTTTAAAATCTATTGTCGTTTCAGTTTAATACTGCTTCTGCACTAGTTTATCCGTGGCATCTATCGATGAATACATATACTAGGGTATATCTAGGATATTTTTGTACTCATTATGAACAACTGTTAAAATAGGACCATGGAAACGAATGACATTATTGAAGACATTCACAGTGAGATGCTTATTTTTCTCGTGATTTCATTGTTGGTCCCACGGTAAAAGTTGTTCATACAGTTTTTGTAAAATTAAATCCTAGAATATGTCCATCATTTACCTAACCGAACTCCCTATATATGAAAATATATGCAGTTGTTAATTTTTTATCTATATATAAAAGAACAAATCTTTACCTAGGAATCAACGACAACGATTCAAAAATTTTTAACCCAATACTCCTCATAAGGTCTAGGTAAACAACAAGAACGGATTTTGCGAAATTCTACCTCTAAAAGGTTAAAATAGACACCCGAGTATTTGTATGGAAACAAATATTTTGTTCATTCATGCTAAGCCAATGAAACTCGGTTTGTGTACTAAGCATTTGAAATAAAGAAAGTCATATCTCAGTATTTTTTGAAAATCAACTCCTAAAAAGGTGAAATAGGATTTTTCATGCCTATGCGAGCGAATCCGCACGGGCTAGCTACTTATTTATAAAAAAACATAATTTTTGTAGTTTAAAATAAATGATTTTTCTATGTAAATTATTATCGCCACGAGCAAGATTGTTAATTGTACGAAAATTGAAAAACCATTGAACTATTCTGGTGAGTTGAATATTGATGAATTGTGGCGATAATTTATTTATTCGTAGGGTGAGCATATCAATTTTGTGAAACAAAATGTTGAATCACGAAGAGGATAAACATTGAATATTATTTTAATGTAAAAGGAGATTCGTCGAGCGATGAAACATCGAAATTAAAACATATTCTATCCGCTAGTTATTATTTTGTGGGCTCTCGTGAATGAGGGCGCACGACGGAAGGTATTACGGAAATTTAATTGAAGTTTTGATTAAGCACTACCGTTGAGAGCAGGCTCGAGTCGATGATAGTTTCATCGTGCATGCTGCTGACGGGCCTTATTTAGAGCATCGCGACGTCAATCTACTCATAATCTAGCAGGAGGCAATGCCTTATTCATTTTAGGGCCAGCTTTAAAGTCATGTTTTTTTCTGTGGAATGTTCACAGCATCATGATAAATTAATTGATAAATGTTATATAATTATTGTATGATAATATTTAATTAAATATGAAGATGCACCATTGAGTATGTTATTATCCTTGAGTCTATTGTGGTAAATCGACCTGTCTTCAAAATTATTTAGAAATCTATGAAAACCCTAACAACAGAAATATAAAACGTATAAGATAAAATGCTTTTCTGGTAGAAGCGTCATTATGGAGGTTAAGGTTAATAATGGTTGAATGTTTCCTTGAAGAGATCGTATTAAGTGACAAGGGTGCCAATTTTAAACAAGCTATAGCTCTTTATTGCTCACACCAGAAATGACATACATAATACAAAAATCTACTTAAACCTGTTTTAAATAGAAAAAAAAACTGTCTATGGAGAAAAACGATATAAGATTATCTTCTTGTAAAACAACATTAAAAAACTGTGTCAAATGTTGACTGCCTGTGAGTGTTTGTGTCCCTGTCGCTGTATCAAAAATTTCACCAAAAATAAAAGTAATTTACCTAGATACGGGTACATAGTAGGAGTTCATGGTTTTTGTTACTATGAAATTGTATGAATTGATCTCAATTTTGAATGAATTATTAACTCTGTTGATAACCTAATTAGGGAAAGTTAGTGATGCTGGAAGTGAAGTTGGTAGACGTTGAAAACGTTAGGTAAGTGATGATTATAATTTGATATTTTTGTTCAACAAACGAAAAACATAACTTTCCACATCTTAGACACAAACAAAACCCTTCAGAAACAAGTTTCAAGAAATAAAACACCTTCAGGTGTAATTACGACTGCTTGACTTACCTGCCTTATTATAGGCGGTAAATAAACTTTTCAAAACAAAATGTAGGTACAAAAGCTTCGCCTTTGTAAAATGGAGATCTTTCCTCAGATTTATAGATCATCCGAAATCTGTACACAACGAGGCTATGATTCGATTAGAATATAGCATTTATAAACAGCGTGATAAGGTTTGAATTGTATAGTAGACATTTGTGTAGTTGCGTCGTTTCAATTTTCGCCCCGTAAACAAATAATGGAAACATGGATTGATGGAAGCGAATGAGCCTACGTCCTAAGCAAACTTCTGCAGTATCAAAAGTGGAGACACTGTTGTATTCAAAATGGAGCTGTTGAACCAACGGGGATATGGCTTGTTCCGTCTATTATTAATCCTTTATGCCTAGTTTATATTATAATACCCACAGAAGAGGAATTTTTTTTATTTACTTCTCTCTTCTGTGATAATACCAAATACCTGAGAAGGTGTCTTTTATTCGAAAAAGGATTTTAGGGATACTACTCTGTTGTAAAAACCATTTGTCGTATACGTAAAGAAAGTAAAGGGAACGGGTGCGAGACCGATTTTGATCGAGTAACATTGTCAACAATTTAAGATTTTTGTCAATTTACTTTAGTGGGCGTCAGATCAGTTGCGGGCCAGCATAGTCAGGAGGCCACCGAGCTGAAATTGTGAGACACTTGAAATTGTGAGACGGGCAACGGTAAGAGGTTCTTGTACCTTAGTGGATAACTGCAACAAATTACACGAAACCTATCTACCGTTTATCTTTAATCAACAAACATTACATCCGTCCCACGAAATTGCCGGCAAAGTATATATATTACTATTACATTACAGTCGGACACTAATATCTCGTCGACAACGTCGCGGCAAGCAAACAACACAACTTTAATAAAAGTAAATCGTATTAACACCTAACTTGCTAAGCTCTTTTATTGTCGCCCGGAGTGATGTACAAACGAGAAAATGAAATACATGGAGTCGAGTTTAGCAAAAGGGGAAGCAATTTATAGCGGTTTTATGATTTTGATGATATTTGGATAACTCCAGCTTATTGTCTAGTACCATTTTATGAATATTGCTTCTGTCAAGAAGAAATTTTCAACTGAAGTGGTTGAGGTTACATGAGCCCATACCTGACCTGTAGTTTTTAAGTCAGCGTGTGAGATCTATTTTGACCCCCTTTCTAGGGTCAGCGTTTGGCGCAAAACTTTGCACACCGCTTAGAGGGATTTTTGGACATTTTTTTTGGTGTTTGCAATATAAGTACGCCACTGCAAGGAACGTGATAAATAATAACGATTAGAAGCACGATTGCAGACCGTTTTTTTTTTGTTATTTCTTTCATTTAAAAAAACGTATTTTAACATTGATTAAATAGAAGGTTATTTCGTAATTTACAATACTAAATACACTGCTTCTTTTTACTAAAATTCTGTCGATGCTACGTTAGCAACTGTATTGGGAAACCCCACAGAAGAGGAAAAATTTTTACTTACTTCTCTCTTCTGTGGGAAACCCCGTGTATGTGTATGTGTATGTAAGTAGTTATTTATTATGATTGTCATGTGCTGTTTTCCGTAAATTAACTGTGCCGATCGTCCTATCCGACGTCGTGGATTAATTCTATCCGAGCTTTAGAATAAAGTTTTATATCCGAGGAGGACCTATATTTATTACCTTCCCGACTGTGATTCTTCTCTCGAAATGGTAAGTAAACTCCCCTAGATGAAGAGATTTCAAACTGCTTGAGAGAAACATAAACAGAACTTACGAATAAAATGGCGTGTGAACTTAGGACAAGAATAAGTAAAGAATTTATTTCAAAAAGGAATAAAACGGTGTACTTCTTTGTGTCTGCTACACTTAATTAAAAAATGATGACGGTATTCGTTTTATTAGACTGTAGACATAAGTGGAAATTATTTATAGTAGCGCTGTAAAGCGTTTTTTTTTTTATGTTACTCGGTGCCGAGACGAGTAAGTCGCTCACCTGATGGTAAGCATCACGCTTGCCCATAACAGTTCTGTGCCACCCAGAATTTTGAACTTCAACCGTTCAATACTATGCGCGGCAATGCACTGCGCTCATCACCCTGTGATGTTAGATGTTAAATCTCTGTATGCCCAGTAATAACGCTGGGAACATTGCCCTTCAATCCGGAACACAGTAATGCTTGCACACTACTGCTTGGCGGTTGAATAGCTGACAAAGGTGTGGTACTTCCCTAGGCGGACTCTGCAAGAGAGCCCTACCACAACAAAAAAGCCTAAAAATATTTCACAAAATTGTGCCCATTCGACATGTTTCTCACAAAAATCTGTCTGGACCGGCTAAATATTGATATTTTATGTCATGACTACTAGAACTCAAGCACGCCTGACTGGCACATCAATAAATTTAATTTTGCTTCGTTTGCCGACCAAATTGCTACTTACTTGTGAATAAAATTGAAAATGCCAAGTTACATAACATTATAACATACATAATTTGAAATCACTGGCTGCAGAGGAATTTATGTTAAGATAGGTACTCGAATATACGAGTATTATACCTAAATAAGAATATTCGTGTGCGAGTTTCCAATCAACTCCGTAATAGCTAAACATAATCTCCGACAATCGCCTAATCTCTGACATTCGTCACGGAGGTATAGCTATACTCAGGACTACCTCATAAAATACTTTTTAATCCCAGGAAAAACACAGTTCCTGTAAAATAGCGGGCAAAAGCGCCAGGCAGTTAGTCTGCCCATACAAAATCATAATTATTACAAAATATTTGTCTCTTAGTTTACAAGGCCAATTAAGTTAGCTTAAGTCTCTGACTCTTATGCTTAGGCAGATTACCTGAAGGTATGTAAGAATTAAGAATATTCTTTAAATTATAGAAAGCTGCACAATGTTCCCGTGTGATATAAAGCTTATCTTTTATTACACGACAGACCAAAAAAGGAGTGTGATGTTTTATGGTTCATTTATGTAGATATCTTAATTCCACCATAACTCCTGACCGTTTGGACGAATCCTATATTTTGATGCTAGTGGTATCGTTCATCATCATCATCACAGCCTTCTCCGTCCCACAGCGGGGTAGAGGCCTTGCTTCTGTGCTATCTCCGTTGGTCCTTTGCCTATCGTGGTATCGTAAGAGTCCTTGCATTATCTCGAGCGTCATAGGCTTTATTATGCAGACGATTTTTTTCTTTCTTTCTTAATAAAAATGTTTAATAATCACACTCGTTACATCAAGGCGGGTGAAACTGCAAAATACGCGACAGACATTCATGAATTGGTGGATAGTTTACGTTCCGAGTGGAACAGAGTTGTGAAAAGTTGTAATTAACGTGGCTTTAACCGCGTGGCGAGTCTCCTCTTATGGGATTGTTGTGACTAACACAAACTATCCCGCTATTGTTACCCAAATAAAAATAGGAACTGTTTTATTGTGGGAGTTGTTTACTGAGCGAGAGAATTCGCAAACAAGCTTATCAATTCTGTTGCGGAGTGGACTCGCTGGATGTCATGATCTTGTTTTGGACATTTCAGTGATTTACCTGATTTAAGTACCATACTTACCTGATCGTTTATAACTTTGTGGAGTTCTACGACTAACATTTATAATATCATTATTCGCAGGCAGTAAGTAAATTTTAATACAAAAATAATTCCAAAAGGAAAGCCATTTGGGCATTGCTATAAATATGCGTGGCACTGATGATTTGTCATACAACTTTAAAAAGGATTGAAGTTTTTGGAATTAGAAGGAAATCACTTTAATCGAATTTGAGTATGTTATATAAGGCACATAGTTTGTCATGAGGTTTTCATAATCGAAGCTTGATGAAACTGATTTAATATTTTTAGACATACAATTCTGGATGTTGTACATAAAATCACCCCAGTCCAGACTTCAGTAAGTATATTTTTTCAGGAAGTAGAGTGAAAAACAGAATGCAGGTGGAAGCTTAACCGTTCTAATGAAGCCACGGATGCACCGCGCGTTATTAAGGGATTATTGTCTCGCCTTTGTACCGCATGCATACCGTGTTTTATTAACTTCATTTTAATGCTCGCTTTGCCAACTATATTTCACACGGGCGCCTAATCGGTGCTTATAATGGGGACGTTAGCTTGTACTTACTTAGCGCGAGAAATCTACTTTGACTCGAGGTTAAAATCAAACATTAATATATACATTATACATACATAGCATGTAGTGGATCTAGAGTAAGTAAATTGGCAAGCTAAAAAATAAAAAATAAATCATTTTAGTCCATTTTTTCCTAGAAAAAGCAATAGATATTAACAGAAACATTTTTGTCGATTCAATTCAATTCAAAATTCAAATTTTGGGTACTTATTACCTTAGACAAGGAGATATTTTTATATACGGCCTTTAAACTGATATATTTATCAATAAATGACTTTGAGTCTTAGGGAAAGGAGAACTTAGGGAAATGGAAGGGAGACTTAGGGAAAGTCCAAAGGCGCAGCCGATCCTTGGCCTATGAACAACTACATTAAGAACTTGTCCAAGGGGTGACCACGGTTAATTATTTCAAGAAGTTTTTGTCATGAAGTTCATTCCAACAATAACAAAGCTCTTGTTACTAGTACAGCGATTGTTCTCTGTTTTTCGATAAATAAGTCACTTCAGTGCACGTAAACATGCCCAAGGTAATAAAATCTCACATAAATAAGCAAATAGTCCTTTAGTATCTCATTTGAATGTTCACCAGGTGTACATTAAGCCGACTGGATACAGCAGTGTGGCTTCACCGAAATTGAATTTAAAAAATATTACCTAGTGGAGAAACGTTGGCCGCTCTCCAAAAGACAATATCTACCTTCTTGTGTACTCATTTTAAAGGAATAAATACGAGTACTTACAGTACAGAGGAGCCCAGAGCAAGACTACTGCTTGTTAGTAGCCAAACGCGTGGAATAATGACCTAGCGGTAGAGTTGCTCTCTATGCAAATTTCAGCTCTGTGTAGTAGAAAATAGAGAAGATGCATTTTACGAACTGACTTGAAAAAGTCTTGTAAAATCGTCTGGAACAAGAAATATGTGAAATGAAATGAAATTTGAAAATTTATTATCAACAAACGTCTTAATAAATATTGTACAGTAATAATGTACTACGACTTTATTTTTAAACTAAAATGATAGCTTGCTTTGGATGAGGAAGTTGTCAAAATGTAAGCCGCTTTACCGTTTAAGCATCAGCTAAAGTTTGGCAGTTCACTTATACAATAAAATTAAATGATGAATAATGTAAATTTTTGTGTTCTCTAAATTCGTAACACATTCATTTCCCTGTCAAACATACCGGTCGGGAAATGTGAGCAATCGGAAGACGACAAAGTACCCGCTGAATTAGTTGATGTTTTGAAAGCAAACAAAACAGCATCAGCACCTCGCGGAAGTTTTTACATTAGCCGGTCGCAACCCGGAGTCTGTTTGTTTCGTACCTTCGAACAGTTCCCAACTACGGTGCGCAAGTTTTGGGTCTCATTTTAAAATTCTATGCCCTCGCTTGGGGAAAATTTTAATCATAAAGAGACAATAGAGATGGAGCACACGCTAAACTTTCGTTCAGTCTGATTTATGCAATCTTTTTTGTGCATTCGGAAAAGTTGAATGTCAAATTTAATTTCCGAACGAGTTTTATAGTTTGTGCATGTCCTTTCAACTATCACGAAGTTAACAAAAAAGTTTTCAGGTAGATATCGTTGGGAGGATAGGATAATAATATTGAGCTAAATGAATATGTACAGCGCAAAGTAGTTTTGAAAAATCGTATTTTACTCGTATTTTTGTTTACTCAGATCGCGACTTGACCTCGTTTTAATAAGTAATCGTATTATTACTAAGTTTTTTCCAATGGTATTTTTTTCATTAGTTTCATATGGATATTTTTATTTCATATTATTATTATTTATTTTATTATTTTTCTTTGCGCCTCACGGTTTCACCGCTATTCTACAGAAGCCGAATATTGTTCCGTTATAAAAATGTGCTAATCCAGGGTGTAAGCCACCTCCATACCAAATTTCATTTAAATCCGTTCAGCCGTTACAGAGTTGAACGGGAACAAACACAGTTACGTACTTACCTACTAGGTAAGTAGGTAACTGACATACTTACACACAAACTTTCGCATTTATAATATTAGTGTGAAACGTACATTTGCCTAGTAGATATACGTAAGTCGCCATTACTGGGAGTTACCTTTATAATGGTGTCATACATTTTGAGGAAGTATCTCAGGACAGAAGCAATTTAAGATAAAAATTGAGCAGCCGAGTGTCCATGAAATTACACATTTAAAAAAAAAAACGCGAGCAACTCTTATTTAGTCAAGATTTTAGTTGACTAAATAAATAAATGATGAATGACCAGTTTTGTGTTCTCTAAATTCGTAACACATTCATTTCCCTGTCAAACATACCGGTCGGGAAATGTCATTATTATCATTTATTTATTTAGTCAACTTTTCTCTTATTTTAAGAGATTGTTATTAATATAGCGCTGACTCGTTCTTCTATCGATTTTATCATTCTCTGTTTGTCAAAAGAAAATTAAGTTGAAGATCACAATCACTTTATGAATAACTAGGTGCCCACGTCGGTGTTAGGACGTTTTCCGGAATTCAGCCGTTAAAGGTCTATACATTTTAATATTCAATTATTCAAGATTTTATTTCAGAGGGAAAAGATTATAAGATTTCTTGGTCGGTTTGGTCGATAATGAGTTTCCGGTATCACGTTTGCTGAAATGAGGTTCGACGGTAACAGCTTCATTACAGTCTGGAATCTATTAAGGAAATGCTATCAAAAGGTAAGCCTTCGTCCTTTCTCCGCCGGCAAGTACTGTATAGAACACAGCCGTAGTTTCGGAGTAGTTTGGGTTAGTAGAGGTATCAGGTAAACATTTCATTAGAAAGGACAAAGAAAATTACGACATTTACTTTTATAGCAAACATTTTGAGCTTAATAAGTACAATAAAAAACGGTAACTTGCAGTGTTACTTCGTTCGTATAGCATACTTACACGGATATCTCATTTATGAACTATTACATAGGTAAAAAAAAAACTAAGTCACGCTGTATTAGTCTTGCGTAGAAAGTCATGAAATATTATTTAAGTACAAAATAGTACGCTAGAATCTAGAATATCTGGAAGAATATTATTATTATATAATATTATATTATATAATAATTATTATATAATATTATATTATATAATTATAATTATTATTATATAATATTATATTATATAATTATAATATTCTTCCAGATATTCTTGATTCTAGCGTAATTAATAATTAATAATTATATAATATAATATTATATAACTAATCCCTACTACTTTGCTCAAATCTACCTTTTTACGGGCCTTGCACATTACAAATATGAGTTTTGGCCATTTGTGTGTCAAATTTTTCCCACAAACCTGTCTTATTAATTTTAATGGGCAGCATAGGGAGGCAGTGAGGCAAGTTACCGTAAAATGAGTTTACGCAAATTTATTTAGGATAATAATTGTGGAGAAATATGAGTGTACGACTAAGGATTCGTATTTCCTCCGCCAGTAACCTTAATTTCTCATTTCTGCCGTACAGGTTAAGTTTGTGGGAAATAATTAGTTTTGTTCTTTGCTCCCCGTTTTGTAAGCTGATTCTGGGAAGGAAAGCGCCCAATTAAAACAATAAATGCGTGGCCATTGTTTGTTTATTTTATTGATATGCCAAAGTTTTAATAACGTACTCTTACAATGTTCTGATATTTTAGGGTTTTTCTGCTATGTAGAAAAAATATATATGAAAAATAATCATTTCTCTCAAAGCGGTGTCGACTTATGTCACGTAATGATACGTAACTTTATGTTCTATATAAACGCTTCTACGTATGGTGTGGCATCAATGTGGCAAAATACGCGCCTGAAGACATGCCAGATTACATGACACACCGTGCCTTGTTGACTAGATGGACACCGTGGCTTAGATATACTAACAATTGAAACATTAATTAATTGTATAGCTTCTATTTCACATTGCAGGATCACTGTCACCAAGCTATCGTATTAGCAACCAATGAATACGTCTGTCAATGATCGCATTATGCAAATAGTAACTTAAACGGCATGATTATTAGCTATTCAAATTGAGTTTGAAGCTAAACTGAGCGCAAATTTCATTAGGCGCGGTCATCGTCGATTTTGTCGAATTTCGTTCATATTTATGATAACAATGTGGCATTATGCAGGTGAGTGTTAATCAGATTTTGAGGATTAACTAATATATTTATGACGTGTTTGGTGATACTTTTAGTCAACTCCTAACACATTCCAATAGCCATAGCATAAGTAGGTATACTGTTTTAAGTACTTAATTAACTAACTAAGAATACCCTGTATTTTCTCTTTAAGTTAATTTATATTCTTTGAGGAAATACAATAATTTCATAAACCTTATTTGTTTATTTTTTATTGTTTCAAGATTTATAGATAATTATAGAAAATTTAATGAACAAAAATATTGTAAGTTGGTATTCGTTCTAAATTAAATGTTTTTCTTTTGTTTTATTATTTGTGATAGTTAATGGTTTTCAACATAGCGTTTGGCCAAATACTATTTCCACTGATCATTTTTATCTGGATCATCTATACACTATTTTGTTTATAAGATGTCTTTGGTTGGGTGGAGAAGACCTTTCCCTTGCAGTGGGACCAAATAGGTAGGAGGATTGGAAAATATTTGATTCATACATAAATAGCTTTGTAGAGTAGTATTTTTTATAACATAAGAAATAGGAACACTGAGTGGCTAGATTGTTCTGTTAGCCAGATTTCCCAAGACGCTCCCTCGGAGCCATACCCAAACTCGTTTGACGGAAACAAAAATGCTCTTTGCTCAAAAACCCTTTGAATTCTTTATAACTATTCCAATTTAATATCAACCTTCATGCCATTTTGGGCGGTTTTATCTGTCTCTACCGGAAACTCCTTCGGGTTTCGTAAGGTACACCTATTCTGCTGGAATTCCAATTATTTATTTAAATAATTTAGTACATTGTTTAATAAGTTCCCCACAGAAGTTTTAAAACTGTATAAATCACAATCTAGCAGTGTTTCATCAGCTATCCTATATGGTCCCTAAATTATTCCACGGTAAAAAGTACTTATATGTTAAGGGCCCACTCCCCTGATTATCGCTATCTCGTTCGCACTTTTTCAACATTTTTAAATATATATACATTAAAGAGCAGAAATTAAACAATAATGAGCATTCATTTATCTTTAGAAACACATTGCCAATGTTCTAGAGCAATTTTTGTGTAAATATTTTCAATTTTAACGAATAAAAAGGAAAAAACAGTTTTTTTTGGAGTTTTATTCCTTCTCCTTTGCAAAAAATTGATAATATGAAAATTTCAATAAGACATTGGCAAAAAAATCTAAATATAATAAATGTTTTATTTTAAATTGCCACTCAGTAATTTTTACATTAAAAAAATGTTGAAAAAATGCAAACGAGATAGCTGAGTAGGGGTAGGGAGTAGGGTCCTTAATCCAGGATATTAGCTGCTTCTTCACTAAATTTAATTCAAATCTATTACGGAGTTGAACGGGTACAAATAGACTTACACAGACACGTGCACCCCTCGCACTTATTACGCATTTACTGAATTAGTGATAAGTGGCAAGTCACGAAGTATGTGATTTGGCTTCGTTTTTAAGACCGTCCACCGATCACTGCCTCCCGCGTTGCACTTTATGTCAACTCTTTAATGGAAATACGCTGGTCGGATATCTACTACAACTCGGAAAGAGCATGAGTTGCTGTGCGGCTTCTTGTGTTTGCCCTGTGCATCAGAACGCTTCCATTCGTAGTTGGGTGTGAGGAGATCTACTGGTAAGTGTGACTTAGTCTCTGATATGTAACTGCGTATCACACCGCTTTTTTGTCATCCCGGACAGTTCCTATCCCAGGCCGGTACCAGTCACCAAGTGCTTAGAACTAAAACAAGGACCAACTAGTACCTGTATGACAGGGTTAATGGTGTTTTTCGGATACTCCTTCGTCCCTCTTATCGAAATAATCCACATATAAAAAGTTTGAGTATTTTTTAGCCGCTCATTTAGAAAATACTGAAGAAAATTAAAAAAAATTGTAACTGCTAAACTACGAAAAACACATATTTTCGTGAAGCCCTTAGTATGAGGAACATATTTTTTTCGGAATGACGTCACCGTTTGTCCTAACTTGTATATACAAAACTAGCTTGCCCGTACAGCTTCACTCGCATAGGCTACAGTATATCAAACTCCCCATTTCTGGTGATGGTGATGCTGGTTTCATGTGATTTTCCTCTTTATTTTGTATGATTAGTACGTAACCGACTTTTATTGGTTTGCATGAATTTTGATTTTATTTCCATATTATCTTTTTACCCCTTTAGAGATGGAATTTCGTCAAAAACGTCTTATTGTACACCATTTGAGGAGTATTGGGTTCCAAAAATACGTCTATCATACGCGGTTTGGTCTGTGCGATGATTCCTACAAAAGGGCTTGTTCTTTCTTATATATATATATATATATATAGGCTAGCGAACTAGCTATCGACTAACTATAGACCCGCGACTTCGTTCGCGTTGATGTAAAAATGTATCCTATGTAAGTCTTTGTGATATACAGTAACTCTATATCAAATTTTATCTAGATCCGTTCAGCCATTTAGCCGTGATAACGCGACAAACATCCAGACAGAGAGACAAAGTTACTTCCTATAGTTCGCTACATGGCGTTGATCCATGTTTATGCGTTTTTTGTCGTTTTGTATGGACTCACAGTTGTAATGTAGTGGAGTTCTAAATCGCGCAAGCGAAGTTTTTTCCTCGAGACGAACGTATTCATTTTCATATATCGAAGCGTTGGTCCTGATACGGCTCCGGGTATATTATTCTGAATTATAATATTGGTTAGGATAGTTAGGATTAGTAATTAGTAATATACCAAAATCCGATATATATTTAGATATATACACTTGTATAGCAAATTTCTAGACAATTCAGCATCCCTTCGTCCCATGACACTACCGAGGTAGACATATTAAAAGCACATTGATAAAAAAACCGCTCTCCGTGTAACCAAAAGCCCATCTAGCAAAATTGCCATCCGTTCGCTCATTACGGGCTGAGCCAACCGCGGGATCCGATATCCCGGCGCACGTGACTAAAGGAAATTGAAATCTCTATCGGTTAATCGAAATGTTGAATGGAGACTTTTTTCTAAAAACAGAATTTTAATTGATCAAGTTTTAATGTCGTTTTCAATCGGGTAACATTATATTGTCGTATTTTTATCGGAAGGTGGCTTAACTGACGTTGACGTGCTTGGGGTGCTCGGCCAAAAATCGCTCAGGCTTAAATAAATGGACTCAAGATTGAGATCGGACGTTATCAGCAAAAACTCTGTAACCGGTTCATTAGACACAAATCAAATCATTGTCACTGTTCCAAAGCTTTTATTATAGTTTTAAATATGGAAGTTTTATGAGTTTTCACTGAAAACCCTTAGGTACACAATTTCACTAATAAAACCACACATACCTGCTTCAGAAACTTATTTTCACCACTTCTAAACTTAATAATGTAACAGCCTGAAAACTTGTTAGGTGAAATCAAACACTTTCAGTATTCCCATCTAACCTGAAATATGAAAACAGAAACTAAACAAGTAAAGGTGAAGATCTCGATTAGAAGATAAGGGACAAGTGTCGTGGACGTATTTCCCTACTCTGATGAAACCCTGGACCCCTCTTATTATGAGCTTGCACGGCCTGATACTTGAACACGTTTGCTTGCCACAATCTTGAGAGGACCTTTATTTCACCATTCGTTTAATTTCGCTTTTCTCGCTAAGTATACGTCCGAGGTCACGGTGAGGTCATAAGTAGGGCTCATTAGAAAATGTCTGAAACGTCTATCTAAAAAATAATACTATACAAATTCACAGATAATGTCTAGATAGGTTAATGTATTTCAATTCCAAACATTAAGCAAATTATTGAGAGAAGCTGGTTAGTATTATGAGTATTACAGTAGTGAAAATTAATATGATTTCCATATCATCATTTTTTTCGCTAGATTTATCAACCTAGGGTCTAAAAGGACTTAATAGAATTCTAATACAATTACGAATAAATAAAAGAAATACATTATCATCATAATGTTAATTATTAATTATTAAGGTTGCCTGGAAGAGATCGCTTTAAGCGATAAGGCCGCCAATTTGTTACACTAGTTTTAAGTACATTTATGTATCATGCAAGTAATTTCTGGTGTGAACAATAAAGAGGTATCTATCTATCATCATCAGCCAGAATATTTCCACTGCTGAAGGAAGGCCTCTCCTTTCCCATGCTTTGTATACCACTTGGGAAAAAAAAAAATAGTTGAATGATATGAATATCTTGAGCATCTTCGTTGACTCCTGTCACTTAACTATGATATACAATAATCTGAATTTAATAATCATTTATAAACTGAAGCGATTATAACTAACGAACTTGAGTACAAACCGCTGTAAAATTCAAACAGTACCGAAACTCGTATTTTCTGTCAGGTTGATTTTTGCCACATCATTTACAAACATTACGCTAAAATACATTTAAATTTATTTTTGTCCTAGTTAAAATACACTCATATTCGTAATAATTAGAAATATCGCTGTTTTTTTACAACTGTTGGCAAAATTAGTGAGAGCATGAGCACGACGTGGACTCCTGTAATTGGGGGTGCACCCAGCTTGATGCCATGTTTCATAATGTGAATGTAATGTGTAGCTTCTGTTGGGGATCCAAATTCTATAAAATAAAATAAAATAAAAATGACTTCTAAAGTCCAGTTCAATAGGCTCACTTTTTCGCAAAGAGGAGATAGAACTTAATTTTAGACAGTCGGCTAAAATCACATACGAATTATATTGAAGTGACCCAGATGTAGGATGCTTGCATTTGAAGTACTGTTTTACATGTCTTCAGCCTGCATGACAGCTATATAGGTGTAAATGGAAGCAAATTCATCAATTTATATGCGAAACGGTTTGCCTTTGAGATGTGATCACGCCTTTGCTTTGTCGTTGCTTTAGCACCAAAAATTCTATTAGTTATTTCTAACTACATGGCGTAACTGGAGTTAAATGAAGGTAGAGCCAAATGGAGTACATTGGTGGACGTTATTTACACACAGCGCCATCTAGCCCCAAACTAAGCAAGCTTGTATTATTGGAACCAGATAACTGATAGAATACATAAATCCTTTTTTTTTTTTTGTAAATACATACATAGAATACATAGAAACACCCAGACAAAGAACAAACATCCATGTTCATCACACAAAAATGTTTGTCCTGGGTGGGAATCGAACCCACAACCCACAACATTGGGAGAGCTTATGCCTAATAGTGGACTGATGTAGGCTGATGATCATTATCATATATGTAGGGTAACATCTGTCTAAGTATACGAAAAAGAGACTATAAAAAAAATAACATTTCACATTCATTGCTGCTCACTAGGTTTCTGTGTTGGGGATGCCATGGAAGAAGCAAAAAGACATGGATAACTAGCTCCCAGATCCAGAGCAAATATTTAAAACATCTACTCTGCCGGAAATCGATCTCCTGCTCATAAAGAAGACGCGCCAGGACGCGACAGGACGCTGCGCCAGGACGCACATGCGTCAACTAAGCCAGGAGATGGAGGAGGATGATCGTTAAAAGTAATGTAATGACAAAGGTCTAACAGGCGTTCCTTGAGAGAGCTCCTGTCCAGTAGTGGACATAAACTCATAAACCATACTTGAGTGTAACGTTGGTAGGTTCAGTGATGACAGATGGAGAAAGGTTGTAACAGAGAGGTAAGGTAGGCGGATCATTGGTCGACCAGCTGCGATATGGTTGAACCTGGACTAGCCTGGAACAGGACCGAGGCACATGGCATAGCAAGAGAGAGAGTTCCAATACCCAACAATGAGATAAGCAAGGATGTGGATGATGATGACTGTAACGAAAAAAATTAAGACAGCATTTCAGCTAAATAACTTGTATTAGTATTAGTACTTCAGATACCGGTGGAGAGAGGAAAACATCGTGAAGAAACCATAGCATGGTGCTATGATACTTTCTAGTACTTGGCTGGCTATCGAGTGGTTGGCGTGTCAATCTGTCGCCAAGTAGCTGAGAGTTCCCATTCCACGCTTGGTCTGTTTACCATCTTCGACTACACTGTCACTAAACTTAGCATCAGGACAGCTATGGTCAAACGTCTAGCCAGTTAACAGTAATAATAAAAAATACTATGGCATTAAGTACTTCTTACTCTGTGTACGTAGCAGATACTTAGATTTTGTTAGATGTTATATATAGAGTTGAACTATCAGAGATATCTATCGGAATGAAATAAATAAGAAAAAAGATTTCCCTATTTTCATTGTTTTCTCCAAGATATTGAATGATAATTTTTAATAGTAAACTTGTGGGATTTTATTGTATGTAATTACGTGTAACCAAAGACTTTATAAGGAGAATTCTGTGCGTGTGACGTACGATGACAAATCTTTTATCACGAAAAAAACATGTAAAATTAATTAAAATGTAAAATTATCCTACTTATGTATAATTATTATATTACATACATACATTGTAATATAATAATTATACATAAGTAGGTAGTTATTAAATAGCAAACACTTAAAACATCGCGTATTTCCGTTCTAGCAATCTCCGTTCTAGATAAGTACCTACCTTTACTCATGAAGGTAACTATAGAATTTTAGGTTATATTTTTATACTCGTAACTAAAATCAAATAATTTCCAAAGAGGCGCTAACAGCAACGTTTAGTACTTAAATAAAATCAGTTAACTACCAGTCTACCTTTTAAACCGTTAACGAAAGAATTAGCAATTTAACACCATCGTAAAGTTTATGTGATGAATTTACCTAAAACGAGGTTATTTTTCTCCTCTTTATTATTTAATTATGTTTTTACTGTTATAATAAAGTCTTATTACGTGGCAACCGTCGAGGTTCATTAAAAATCTCTTTTTCTCGTTGCTTGACTTTAATTATCCGTTTTCTTTGTTCGATGGCGTTGGGCCTGTTGGTACACTGACGGCAGGCAAATAGTTCGTTGTGGTTTTTACTCTGAACTCTTAATACAAAAATAATTTTTATTTTCGCAGGAAAGTGGTCACAAAGTGGTCGCTCTCTCTGAAAGCTCAGTACATTGAAGAACCGTAACTTCTTAATTATTTTTAATTACCAACAATGAAAATAGGTAAAATATAATTCCATGTATAATTTTGACAGTGTAACATATTTTATTATTATATTGTACTAGTGAAAAAATATGTTACAATGTTAAAAAGAATAAATGGAAAAATGTTGACACTAGTAGTTCTGCGAATGGTAGACCTCACGAGCACAAACTTTTTTGCAAAACCTTATTTCTACAATTTCATACATTTTTTCGTCGTGTGCGATTTTTGTTTGGTGGGGTATTGCTTTCATCTGTCCGTATGTTGGTACTCGCGTACAGATCAGTTTTCAATCAATTTACACGAAATAATGATATAATACGAATATAATATTGGCTGCTTCAAACGATGGGTGAATAGAGTCCTCAAAGGTAGGCAGCGCACTGACAATGCCCCTGGTATTGGAGGTGACCATAGGCGTCGGTGACCACTAACAATCAGGAGGTCCGTTGCTTGTTTGCAACAATAATATTTTTTTTTTAAAACTTGGTGTACAGGTTCTACAATTTTATAGTTTTTCTTTTGTCGTCGGCGACTTTTGATTGGTGGGGTATTTCCCCCAAAAAGCAGGGAAATTTGCTGCGATGCCATTTACTTGCTTATTTTGATAATATTTGGCCTAAACACTCGGTAATCAATTCTAACCAATAATTTTGATTATGAGCAAAATCGGTCAATAGGTTGTCAAGATATAATGCCGTGAGGTCACAGTTAGGGACATAGACATTATAACTGACGGCTTTTTATCATACAAAAATGAGTGAACATCAAAATTGCTGACAAAAGTAAAAGTATTCAAGTTTTGTTTTGTAATCGAGATGTTGGTGAGGTAAACTCTAAAATGTCTATAATTATGTATCTCCCCTTAAACCCTTTTCTTTTTTTTTTTCTTTTTCCTCCTAAGAGGATTTTGGCGTCGCACGTCTTATGCATATGCCAGTGTCAAGTATACATATATATTCTCAAGTTTTGTTAGATATTATCAAATAAGTCATAGTCACGGTCAAAGTCGAGCAAATCAAGTCACGGTCAAGTCCAAGTCATGCCCCAGTAAAGTGGTGAAAACTTTAATAGAGCCTTCTATCGAGTTTTGGAAACAACACGAAAATTCACGTTTTACGACATTATACCATTCACCAACACTCGTGCATGTACACGAACACTTAACGGGTAGAAATTCACCGTTTTTACACATTAACACTCGAAATAACTCAAGTTTTGGAAAATAATAAAATGACGCGACATGAATTCTTCACGTTCCCGCCAAAACTCCCCTTAAACCCTTTGAAAGTTGATTTATTTGGATTTCATCTTTAAATTCTTACTTTCGATTTCTCATATTCAACGACAGAGAATTTTTTTTGTTATATCTTTGTTCAACCGTCAAGCAATTTTATTCAAATAATGAGGATATTCTGATTCATCTTATCATTCTCTGTAATAAAATTTGAAAAAGCTGATAATCTTTTTAAAAAAAAGTAACGATTTTTGAATAAGTTTTGTAACTATTAAAGATACATAATAGACACATAACTTATTATATTTAATATTTGTAATGTTAAAACAGTTGTTGATTTAAAACTAAGTTGATTAATGTGATTCACACTAATACCAAAGCTTCAAGTATAAAAATGAATAATTTCATCTCGTGCAAAAAATTTCGTTTGCGCGATCCAAAACCAGAACATTCGAACTATTAGTCCATAAAAAAAGTTAAATATACACAAAAATGGATCATCGCTATCTACCAAACAATGGAAAGTAAACCTCTCTGCCTATCGTTTGTTACCTTTACCTTTACCTTACTACTAAACGGCTGCTCTGATTTTGATGAAAATTTTAATGGCTATAGTCTGTATCATGAGGAAGGACATAGGTATCTTTTTTATGAAAACTATTCGTTTTCATTTAAAAAACGCGGGAAAAGCCAAACCTTATAAACGCAAAAAACATCTAGTCAGATATTGACCGAGCGAAGCGTATCTACGTATCAGCGGCTAGGGGAAGAAATCGGTGTTTGTATGTATGATAATATGATATATGATGACAATATGATTGTAAGTTTGTGTGTAAAATATGTCCGACCATAACTTGACTACCGTATTAATTTTGATCCGATAGTAATGAAATTTTGTAAGCAAGTAGTTTATGAAAATGCTTTTCTTATTTAGCAGTGAAATAGGCCGAGGTGTTGTCAAGATATTGAGGTTGCGATGTCCTAGTTCGTGGTGAATAACCAATCTGGAAAAACAGATTAAAAGATGAAGATCAGAGATGGCAGAAAAAAAATCTTTGCCGTTTTGCCTCTAACAAACCGGCAGCTAACTTTGAAAGTCACTATGTGTAGAAACTGTAAGAACTAACTAAAACTAAAGTGCGATTGACCGCAACACAGTAAATCACTTAGCTCTACTCAGACACTACTTTAGGGCGAGTTTTTTTTTTCAAAGATTCATTCATCATCCTTACCAAGATACAGTGCTTTACTCGCGATTATCTTCTCTACAAAAATCTATTCACCATAAGCCTTAGAAATGCATAGATTGTAGTTCTCAAAAAACAAGAAATATGGCAGAGAGTTGCATTCTTGCGCAGTACGCATTATGAAGGGTCTTTTATCAGGGTTGCCGTGGACGACTTCTGTCGGATGATTATGATGATGATGTATTAAGAATGCGGACTCAAATCATTACAATTTATTCTTATGTGTTGTATACATTTTTGGAATATCCACGGGTGGTAGTATGTCGTTCTTCTAATTGTCCTGTAGAGAATGGGAGAGGGTGGAAATAACGTCAATAAGTTCTGGCGCACACGCGTCGAAAAGTTTCGGAGGATTATGTTAGTTAAAAAGATAAAACATTTACTGTGTGAAGTTTAAGCTACTAATAATATTTACCACTAACATTAAATATATAGTAATTATTAATTACCTATATTGGTATGGTTACTAACATAAAATTACGATCATACGATGATGGTAAAATTGTATTCTGTAAATCTCAGTCGCTTACGTAATTCCATTGGAGAGACCAAGCGGAAGATAATAATTTTCGGGTCCATTTACTTTATTACGTTTCGGTGTGGATAATGAGCACACGGCACGGATAAAACTCGGAAATAGGGATGAACGATGCATGTGTAACCTTCACGACATATCGACTATCGATATACCGATAGTGTATGCGTGCCATACTTTGAACGTTAGGACACAGTCAACATAGTTTAGGAGGTTTGGCGGGAACGTGAAGAATTCATGTCATCTCATTGTATTTTTTTCCAAAACATGCGTTATTTCGATTGTTAATGTGTTAAAACGGTGGATTCTTATATTTATCGTGCGTATTTCAAATAAATTCACTTCCACGTCTATCACACCATTTTCATGGCGCGTCCCTATTCAGGAGTTACAAGTTTCTTTCTGCTGGTAGTAAATGTACGAAGGTAATGGAATTTGTTACACTCGTATGTCATATTCCTACCATACCTGTAAAATACAAAGTTTTTACGATTATTTACTTAGTTTTGTACCAGGAAACCCTGAAGGTTAGTGAAAGCGAATGCGATGCTTTCGACTTTTCTGACCTAGTACTCATATTTTCGCTGCTCTCATATTATTTACTAGCTTGTCCGCACGGCTTCGCTCACATAGGCTACTCTAGAAAATTAAACACCCCATTTATCTCTTTAGGGGTTGATTTTCGAAATATTCTGAGACATGCCTTACTTTATTTTTTATGCTCAGTACACAAACCGAGTTTCTTTAGCTTAGCATGAAAAAATATTCCAAACAGATTTTAGGGGTCCATTTTACCCCTTTATAGGTGGATTTTGCAAAATCCGTTCTTATTGTTCACCTTGACCATTTGAAGAGCGTTGATCCAAATTTCACGTCTCTATTGTAGGCTGTTTGGTCTTTATCTTGATTCCTAGAAAAGGGCTTGTTGTTTTATAAATAGATTTTACTTCAACTAGAAGCTATTTGTACACTTTACTCAGTTTAAACGTAATTGTACAGGTCACAAGTATTGTAATAATACTCACTCGTATTATAACTGTTCTGTTTCCTGATGCCTTGCCAAAAATATTTCGGAGACCATAAGGCTTTGGCAGAACTTTGGCAAGTCGCCTCCAAACCAAGCATGAATATCTTAGCAGCTGGACTTCTCCTGGGACTTAGTATAACATGTTATAAGCCTACTAACCGTGCCGCGCGGTTATACTTGCTAGACAAAATCAGATAGGAAGGTATTAAATTAAACTAAATAACGAAATAAAAAGTAAAGCAACCGACAACTTGCTGCCAGTTTATACCTCGTATAGCCGCAATCTTATCAGGACCAATAAAGCTTCGAGGTAAAAAAAAAAAAATCGTCTCGAGGAAAAAACTTCGCTTGCGCGATTTAGAATTCCTTACATTGCAACTGTCAGATTATACAAAACTTCAAAAAATGCACAAAAATTAATCATCGCCATCCAGCGAACAATAGGAAGTAGCTTTGTCTCTTCTGGATGTTTATCGCGTCATCACGGCTAAACGGCTGAACGGATCTTGATAAAATTGTATAAAGAGTTACATATTATACATATCATCTTCTTAAATCTGTATAAAATATTGAAAGTGTAACAAAGCTGCGAACTAAGGTAGAGTAGTAGAGTTTTGGTAATGGTAGGAATCTTTGGCTTTTTTTGGATTCAGTCCACCTGGAGAAGTACCAAATATTCAGTTTTCAACCGCCAAGCAGTTGTGTGCAAAAATAACTGTGTTCCAGCGTAATTACTGAACATAAAGAGGTTTAAAATCTAATTTCGCAGTGTGATGAGCGCAGGACAACGCCACGCAATGTTTTGAAAATTCAAATTGTTGTCAAAATTCTGGGTGGCATTGAACTTTAATGGACAATCGTGATGCAAGCACAACATCACACCAGGCAATCACAACAGGACATCAGGCAAGCGACTTGCTCGTCCCGTCAATCAGTTTTATAAAAAAAAACACAAAGAAAGGTGTAGGCCAAACTAACTATAAACTATAACTATTTTTTGGAACTATATTTTTAAGGTTTTTCAGATGTGTTCAGTAAAAATAAGATAGACCAACAGCATATCCAACTCATTTCAAAGAAATGTTGTTTTCTTTGAAAAAGCTTGTTATTCTATATCTCACTAATTCCCCAGGCCAATAAATTACCGCTACCTTACAGGGAAGCTCCAAACTTCCCGTTTGCCTCCAAAAGGGAGACCGAAAGAGCCGTCACGTCAATATATTATGATGCGGGGTCCATCCGTCATAATTTGCCAATACTGGCCCAAGCTGTTAGCCGCTCGGATAACTTATAAAATATCTTCTACCTAGAGAGCACTTTGAAGATGTTTCCGCGCACAATCACGGCAGGAATCTTTTCGGGTAAATATTCGGTGCAAATATTTAGCGCAGTTTTGGAATTTGTTGTTGTGAATAAAAAATGTGTTTGTAATATAAACTTGTGCTCTATATGAATGTATTTTTTACTTTTATTGCTCTCGAGCTTTTTTGCTTCCTAATTTCACTAGGATAGTTAAATCTAAGATGTCATGTTTAGCACTTGCGTGCATATGCAACTGTGGTTGCTGTGGACATCACCACGATGCTGTTCATACCAATGCACCGCTACACAACCAAAAATTTAAGAAACACCAACAGGTACCTAGCTGAATACTTATTTTATTTATTTTATTTATAGCCATTTATTCCGAACATTGGTAATATATAATTTGTATTTAATTATTTTTCATAAAATGTCCCTCTGCTCGGTGTGCCTTTTGGCATAGGCCTCCTCTAACTCTCTCCATTGTCTGCGGACTTCTGCCACTCTTGTCTAGTATGGACCCAAGGTTAGCCTAATGTCGTCATTCCATCTTCGTATGGGACGTCCCTGAATAAGCTGAATACTTATTTATTGTTAATTCATAAGAATATATGGTAATACCTATCATATAGGTATAATACCTATCAAAAAACATCATAACGTAAAAAACATGAGCCTTGGCAAGTTATCTACTAAGTACCCTGCAATTGTTGTTGTACCTAAACACTTGCAAAAAAACTATACTTTAAAAAATAGTTAAATGTTACTATCAAAGAAGTGAAATAAAAACAAATACTACCAACTTGAGTGGCAACCACGAGCTGAAAGACGCAGCGTAGGTAGGCCTCCCACTGAGGGGACTGACGATATTTTGAAGACGCGGGTAGCCGGTGGGTGCAAGTTGCAAATTTTCACATTTTGTTTTAATGAAACGGTAATTCTCACTTTAAATTGAGTCGGTTATTCCGACTATAGTTTCGGACATATTCGGTGACCTTTATCAAGGGATGCTAAGCATGACACGAGCGCGATCTTGTCTTGCCGTGCACTGCAATGTGATTAAAAGTATAGTCGGAATAACCGACTCAATTTAACGTGAGTATTCCCGTTTTATTATAATAAAATGTGCCAAAACCACGTCAGTTTTCATAGTAAAATTGCAAATTGTCGTCCAATGGTGGTGGTCTAAGGGGGTGGCCTTTGTTCAGCAGTGGTCGTCTTCAGGCTGTGGATGATGATGATGGCAATTCTTATACCTCTCTTAAGAAATATCTACAAGGATAACATGAGACGAAACAAATAAAGTATCTGACTGGCATCACTTGTCTAAATGTCCAATCATCTGTCCCGATAGCAGTAGCGTCGCGTGTCTCAATGACCCCATCAGCTAAATCAATCTCCGGTTACCGTCACTCGAAATCAACTGAGCAGTGTTATAAATAGGAGAAAGGACTCACAAAACTCAGGTTACTCCGTAACGTGAACAAATTTTTGTAAGAAACGCGATTCCTCGACTGACATCACAATGGGTTTAATCTTTACGCAGAAGAAAATGTGATGCCAGAATGGAAAGCGGACAATGAAGGAACTTTTTTGTTTGCAAAGTGAATTAAAATAGTTTCTGCTTCAGTAGATTTAGTAGCTTAATAAAGTTCGCGACTTAATCCACGATCCTTTAAAAGAAAGGTTATTTACTTACCAGTGTAAAATATTTTGATACCATACCAGTGTATCTTTTTTTATTTTTTTTGGTTTATTGGCAAAAGTGTATTTGTTTGTATGTTCTTCATGCACGCAGAAGAAAATCAACGATTTGAAGTGATTTTTTGTATGAATATTATGAAAGAGTGAGAGAGTGACCTAGAGGCACAGTATTCTTCCTATTATTTTGCCTATAGGATACTTTTATCCCAGCGAAATGAACGGGCCTGTGGGATGGATCACGAGAGCTGCCGTACGGCGCTGCTGATACAAAAAAAGAGACACCGATATATTATCTACCTTTGTATATTAATTCTATTATTTTTCCGCTTAACTCCCATCGTCCACCTCCTGAGACCATCTTGGTGAACCGTAAAATATTTTTTTGTACAACGGCTCACCTTTGTGCACCTGAGTGTTCCCTGGGAAATATTTAGTTTCCACCGTCCACCCTTGTTATCAAAACTTTTTTTATGTATCACTAGCTGCGGCCCGCGCTTTCACCAGCTATTCTACAGGAACGGTTAAATTTTTCAGGATAAAAAGTAGCCTATGTGTTATTCCAGGAAATAAGCTACCTGCATACCAAATGTTATCCAAATCATTTCAGCCGTTACAGAGTTAAACGGGAACAAACACATTTACATACTTACCTACTTACACACAAACTTTCGCATTTATCATATTAGTGTGATGCAAACCTCATCTAAAATAAGTCATTTACGCCCTGCTGTTGAGCCGGGCAGTAATATTGTACTGGATTTCATTATTACCCTCTGCGCAGGTCAATAATATTGTACTGAATTTAATTAAAAATATTCCTTTTTTCTTGTTTAAAAATGAAACTATTAGCGTATAATTATGTAGTTTAAGTTTGAAGGATTTTTTCGATGTTTATCCCTATGTTATATGTAGGTACTATGGGCATAGTGTTTTCTTAAAAATCCGAATAAAATGGGAACAAAGTATTATGTTCCTTAATTGTAATGACGAAAGTTGTAGGGTTCACAGCATTTGAAAACTGTTAGGTTACCGCGTAACGGCCTATCTCCGATTGCCGGAGAGAATGTAGTTTGTTTTATTTGCATAAGGGTCGGTCCGACAAACAAGTAGTTTAGCTACCTACGAACTGCGTGGAAAATAAATTCACAAAATCATGGTCGATAGTTTAGTTGTGGCAATAATTGCTATTTATTACTTTATTAATTTAAATTTTGCACTTTAGCGTGTGTAAAATGAAAATGTAATTTTTTTACAATAAATCAAAAGAAGTATTAAACCACCATTACCATAGATTAAAGTTTTATTGAAGTATTATTATAGGTATAAATCTAGCAATTTGATTTGAAATCGCAGTATGGATGCATTCTAGCGTTAAGCAAGTTAAGTGCGAATCCATAAAACACATGCGGTTATTTTGGTTTTATTAAGGGATTAGATAGTCATGCTTGATTTAGTCGGATACTCTGACTGTAGTTTCGCTCACGTCCAGTGTTATTTTTTATTTCTAGAAATGTTACAATTATGCTGATCGCGTTGCCTCGTCCTTCTCTGCACTGAGAGCCTCGCCGTATATAGCGTTAGATACCTAGCAGGCTAAATGTTTTATTGTTTATTGAAGTGCTAATGTTTATCCCCCCACTAGTTGATAGTAGTGCGTCAGCCAACCGCATATTACGCAAACATGCTGCTTGACGGAACAATTTGTTAGACCGTTCTTTGTAAACGTCGCGCTTTGTGACGCTTGTGAGCCTGGCGTGAACATTTTGACAAGTGGAATTTGTTTTCCGAGAGGGTAGAATTATACTTGGCAGTGATAACTTTGGCGGTAGTAATACGTGGTTTCGTTCGCCTTCGCTAGGTAGATATAAAATATATATATAAATATCTGGGACATTTTTGCTCACACGGTCATCTGACCCCAAACTAAGCAAAGCTTGTAATATGGCTGCCAGAGACGGATATACGTCAATAGATATTTTTAAATAAATACTTATATAGATATTAACACCCAGACATAAAACAAACACAAATATTCATCACATGAATGTTTGTCCTAGATGGGAATCGAACCCACGCCCCCAAACACAGAAGGTAGGTTCACTACCAACTGAGCCACCGGGGCAGTCATATTATGAACCTTACAATTTATAAAATATAAGTTCAAAAACTACGTAAAAGTACCTGCCTACGTAAAAGTATGAAACAAGAAAATATTATTGGAAATTCAAAATGGCGTGGTCCATTTAATGAACATAGTATTTTCTCCAATGAGTTTTAAAGTCCATTGCCTTGGCATCAGACTACGGTTAAAGGGCCATTTTTATATTTTAAATTTTTGATGTGATAACATATACCAAGTAGGTAAAACTTTAAATTATTAAAGGCACTCCTTTGATTATGTGAGACACTCACATACTTACTTTTTTTCTTTCAAAATAGTTTCACCGTTTCCTGCAAAAGATACTTTTGGGAAAACTTGAGCTCGAAAACTCATCGTAAGTTCATTAAGCTACCATTCCAGACAAGTCGCTCGCTGCACAGCACTGACAACAGAGCAATCACACAAATAGAGTGCACACAGAACGAACGTTACACTTGGATTTTTTCCGACGTTTAATTTCCTCTTGTAAAGTTTTAATTTGAGACATAAAGCGTGCTTTAAAGCGTTGTCTGGCAAGTTTCATCATCGTACAGATGGTAGGAAGCTTACTTTGCACACAAAGCCTACAACTACAAAAGGCTCAGTCTCCGCTCCATTTTGTGTCTGACAACCGGCAAGGCGAGGAATGAGACGCGTCAACTCTATTTTGACGTTAATAGTCAAAATGCTGGAATCCTAGTATTTCACTACGAGTGTTTGTAAAGGAGGTGTCTTACCAAATATTGCGATATAAAGACATAACACTTAAAACTCTTAGTAACAAATGCGCGAGTAACTCTTACAGTTCATCACCTCTTGTCAACCTAAGCAATTCAATCGATCTAAACAAAATTTGGAAAGAAAGTAGTGTGCATCAAGAGAACGGACACCTAATAAAATGTGTCCCGCAAAACTGGAAAATCATGGGTGACAGAGTGCCGCTGGTGAATAATATTATTTTATTCTATTCTTGCATGATTTAAAATACTTAAATCATCAACTTATTGGTTATAGCACGGCTTAAAGAGAAAAGCGTCAGTTACTGACAAAAATGGTTTGATAATAACCGTGTTTGTGTTTTTTTTTTTACAATGGAACTTTACGACGATACGAGCAAGTCGCTTACTTGATGTTAAGTGTCCCACGACAATTCAGTACCACCCAGGAATTTTAACTTGAATGGTTTAAAACCATGCGCGCAATGCATTGCGCTCGTCACCCTGAGATATCAGATGATAAATCTCTTTATGCCCAGAAATTACGCTGGAAACATTGCCATTTAATCCAGAACACAGTAATGTATGCACACTACTGTTTGGCCGTGGAATAACTAGCAAAGGTTTGGTACTTCCCCAGGCGAACACTGCAGAAGCACGCACCCCACCTCAACAAAAAAATGTTTCCCTAGTATGTCCATTAAATTTTAACTCTGTACCTACTTACATAATAAACTGTCGTTATGGTGTTGCTCAAATTACCTCGTCTCATAATATTTCGCATCCAGTTAACATTGCCTGCCCCGGTGGCTCAGTTGGTAGTGAACCTACCTTCTGTGTTTGGGGGCGTGGGTTCGATCCCCATCTAGGACAAACATTCATGTGATGAATATTTGTGTTTGTTCTATGTCTGGGTGTTAATATCTATATAAGTATGTATTTAAAAAATATCTATGTACGTATATCAGTCTCTGGCAGCCATATTACAAGCTTTGCTTAGTTTGGGGTCAGATGACCGTGTGTGCAATAATGTCCCAGATATTATCCCAGATATTATTATAATTATTTTAGCATGTACCCGTCCGCCTACGACCATCGCTGGCACTGGTGAAATAATTAAATCATCTATTCATGTGTGATTAAAATCAGTGACGAGTATGACGACGAATTTAAAGCTTACACTTCATGAAAATAGAGTGTCATTTGTGTTTCCAGCTGCCTGTTTTTTTTTTAAAGTTTCACATTTTTACGTCCTTCATTATTGTTGTGATGTGTTTTAGAGAGGGAGGAGAATGCTTTTTATTAAAATAGCTAAAACCTATATTTTTTTGGCTGAAATAAAAGCTACACAAATTCAATATTTTCTGAACAATTCATCCACGAAAGCATCGTAGGGACATATTAGAAAATTGACAGAATCCACTGTAGAAATTGACGACCCACCCTCAGCTATGTACAATCTGTGCTTGAAACCATAATTGAAAGAACTCAACCCCCAGGCTAACCTAACCTAACTTAACCTAACCTATGTATTATTCATTTACGGATTTCCAGAATACTCGCTTTTTAAAGATTAATTAACTTCTTGATATGCCTAGCATCTATGATTGCCTGGAAGAGATTGCTTTCTACGTACTTCTACGATAAGCCCATCAGTGAGTACCTAAGTTACGAGTTTTAAATCGTTTTTTCTTACCAACGTTTAATTTAGGTGTGAACAATAAAGAGTTTTCTATCTATCTAATACGATAAATCAGGTAATTCAACTAGGAAGACTTAGTTTAGTTATTTTTAACACAGGCCTTTGGATCTGTGAGAGAGTGATCATATCAAATAGTATAATCGTCCTCATCCGTTAACCAATGCATATTTTTAATTTGGTTATTTTTTTATTTCTTTCTGTGTATTGTGCCATGATACAAAAATATGAATAAAAGTAGATTGATAAAAAAGTAGGAAGACAGGTGTTATTTTAGTCAGGTTGTGGACAACTTTTATTTAAGTACTCCGTTTGGTGGCGAAAAGTGGCAACCTTAATAAATATATGAATCGCTGTTGAACTGCATGTCATTACGTTGGAAATAATATCTATGCTCTCAGACGATACATGGTTCTGTTATCTACAGCTCCCCACTCCCCTCCCCAAACCCCTACTCTCTACCTCTACTAACATCCAGAGAGAGAAATAATACTTATTAGGAATTCATGAATTATTATGAACAGTTTTGATCCATCTTTTTCTTTATTTCTGTGCGTTTTGTCGACACTGCCGCCTCACTTAGTATCTTAGGTACTTCTATGTACCTACTAAACACTTTAAATCCCAAAAGTTGTATTTGAATTGAATTTTTCAATATTTTGTCCGGATCGTTTGCAAGTTCAGTTTGTCAATTTAGCGACATAAATAGGTACAAAAGGGTTAAGGTTTTCCATCAATACATGCACGATCGATGACTCCGAATTGAACGAAATATTTCGGTAGACCATCATGTGAGCTGTGAGCGTAGTCGACAGATAAAAGAGGCGTCAAGCGGCCGAACAATGAGCTTCCGCCTCCAGCAAATGCGGCGGTGCCGGTGGCGCCGAGGATATGGAAACAGAATGAAAATTCAAACTAACTATACTCGTTATTATTTTAAATAAAAAAAATACGTGTTACTCGAACTTTACATCTACTCGCTTTTAAGTAAGGTGTGATGAGTGACAAACAAGGCTGTTGTCCTTGTCTGATCCGAGGAAAAGAGGACGATGAGTGGGCGATGGTTTGACATTGACAAATATATCGTATTCAAAAATTGGGTTAGGTTAGGTAATATATTGTGATAATAACTTTACAGAACAGAGTGAAACTGATTTCAATTAAGTGTATAACTAATCGATAGTGTCCATACCGTGTAAATCTGATTTCAATTGTCTTCATTTTAGATGTGTCGTACATATCCTATATTGGTAGGTACCAACATTATTGTCAATATTAAATTTCATAGTATTACAAACGTACTAAATATTCTAAGAAATGATACACCCGAACAAGTTTTGAATTTAAAAAAAAATATGTTTTCACTGAATAAAAAACATTAAATAAATCAGCTAATACAATCGATCTCATATGAAAACGCATATTACTCTTCCTAAATTAAGAATACACCCGCATTACGAACGAGGATAATCAATTATTACAAACACCAAACTACTGTTAAATTTACAAATTTGAGTGAATAACTAAACGCCTGGCAACAAATTGTATAAGAACTTTATTTATTATACATTTGTAAGTTCTCAAATGTTTATAATTCAGGATAGCAGTGTCGCTGTAAGGCAATATTTGCACTTAAGTCAAAAGAAACGTCTGTGCCAGTGACAAGGACGAGCGGAACCAACTTCTGAAGTTTGACAGGTCTAATATCCGTTATTGTTTTGCAAAATGTTTTATCCTTTGATAGAGAGCATAAAGGGAAATAAAATGGCGTCTAATCTTTAAAAAAATAGCTATAACGATACGATATTTCTGGAACTTTTTTAATGTTTTAAGTAAACCTATGTACTATAAAATAAAATAATCGATGATTTTGTTATGTGTAATGAATCTGTGTCACTTAAAAGAAGATAGGGTTTTGTGCGGTATAAGGCTTATCACGAGTTGAATGTTTTAGATACCTGTACTATGTATAGTTACCAACTATCTATATAATATGTAATATATATAGTTAGTTGGTTATAGTTTTCTGTTATTTGTTGTCATTGACAGTAGCTTTGTGAGGAAAATACAATTTAATTGCGGTGAAAGGATCATAATAAATGATGACTTGAGGTCGTTATTCTGGCATTAAAATATCATCCAAAACTTTGGAATAATTTTAAATGAGGCTGGCCCTCCAAACACCAAAGAATTTTATTATGAAACCTCTTTGGGGAAAACCTTTTTGAGAGCTTTTCAACTTCCGACGCAGGAATGACGAAATGGGAGTTGGCAGTTTTCAATACCGCGTAACCTAATCGCCATAAAATTTCATTATGTTCACTAGGAACTGCGAAAAGGTTGATGTAACGAGGGAACACCGCTGTTTTTAATTATTTTTTACAGAGGCTTGTAATCGTTTTTAATAATTTCGCTCTTGTAATTTTAATTGGATATAGATATGTACGTACCCATACAGGATATGATATCCTAAAACCACAGAATCCTCCCTGTTCTTCTTCTAGATCTTGACCTAAAATATTTTTTTGGGCTACACGATTATTTTATTCGCGTGGCGAGTATTTTCTTAGCTAGTTATGCCAAACAATTTGTCAAGTAACTTATTTTATTGATCTTGACGATCTATCTTTAGTAACTAAATAATTCTTTATTATTTTTAACACAGTCCTAACTATAGACTCTTTGTTTTTTGGGTACCTACATACTTACGTAACAGTAGCATAGAAAAATTATACGAGAAGGATGACAATCTTATACAAAAGTTGTACCACAGAAAAAACAGCATAAAACTAGTTGGCGCTTACGTATTTAGTCAGCTAATGTTTAAACCACTATAAAAGCTATGAAAATATGGTTAATAAAGAAACATAGTATTGATATATGTCTGTAATTTAAGGTTTAGTTCTGATTAGATTGTAGTATACGACGTAATTATATTTTCACTGCCATCTCTTGAAACCTAGCGAGTTTTGCAAATCTATACATATAATAAAGTTGGGTTAGTTACACCATTTATAACTCAAGAACAGCTGAACCGATTTTTATGATATTGGATTTGAATCCACTCCGAATAGCAGAATAACTATTAAAAAATCAGCAAAATTTACAAAGTTTGTATGAAAAGCTTAACAAGGCCCAAGGCCGAGCTTGCGTCGCGTACGAACTCGTGGGCACCAACTAGTAAAATATAAAACGAAGTATTTCAGTGATATTACTAATGCAAAAAATAAGTAGCGTTTTCTCTTCGTACCATTACGAATGAGTTGGATTGTGTTTATATTCCAAGCCAAGCAGAAATTGTGACGTTCATGTCGCTGTTTAAAGCACTAGCGTCATCTACGTTCCTATCGGTATAACAATCGGGCTTCGCATCTTTCTATGGCTATTGGCACTCTTCTTTATATAATGTCTCTATGGCACTAGGCACAAGGTATGAATTATTTTTTCCATAAAATTTAACAGGAAATGAAAATTACCAATTGCGTTTTTACCTTTGTAACCACTTTCCTTGTACTTAACAATATAAGTATTGCATTTGTTTTCTCAATTTTGTGTACGGCGTTTGCTTTTAATTTGTTTTGCTGATGCTTCCTTGTTCGTTTTTGATTTGTCGACGTTGGCTTTTAGGGCCGTCTCTCCCATTCTCTCGATATTTATCACTTTGTTTTTACCTTTTGTTTCTTTAGAATATGACATAAATATTACGTGACATAATGTTTATCAAGGTACAGAGAATAAAAACTTAGGAAAAAAAGTGTTAAGGATTTTTGTTATTGGAATACACTCTAAGTAGCCTTCCTTTATACTCGCATACTACTTCTACTAAGCTACTAAAACATGTATGTGTCCAACATGTACATGTATCTAACAGCAAATAATGATATTTGATGCCTAAGGTGCATCTATTCTTTACTATTCATCATCATCAGCCCGAAGACTCGACTTGAATAAAGGCCTCCCCATAGACCGCCACACTGAACGACAATTTGCAACTTGCATCCACCGCTTACCCATCCACCTTTAAAATGTCGTCAGCCCATCTAGTGAAGGCCTACCTACGCTGCGTCTTTCAGCTCGTGGTTTTCACTCAAGAACCTTTCTTACCCATCGGTTATCAGTTCTTCGAGCGATGTAGCCTGCCCATTGCCACTTTAGCTTGCAAGCCCTGAGAGCTATGTCAGTGACTTATTTCTTCAGCGAATATCCTCGTTCCGGATTTTATCGCGCAAAAAAACTCCGAGCATAGCTCTATTTGCCGCTGTGCATGTGAATTTCTCCAAAAGGACCACGTTTCAGTTTCATTGTCATCACTGGCAACACACATTGGTTGAAAACCCTTGTCTTCCGACATTGCGGAATACCATCTTTGTTATTACCATGTAGTAATTTATTATTTTAATGTTGACCATGAAACATTTGTGTCTATACCTTGTTTTCATTTTAGTTTACAGCCTGGCTCCAACACAATGGTGCATGTCGAAGTGAAGGATTTAACACGGTGTCAAGCACAGCGACGATGTGTGGGAAGAGTTTACAGGGCGGCCACCTTATTTGTAGCGTTGGCCAAATGACGGAAGAAAAAAATTCTACGGGCGGCCATAACTTTTGTTAAGTAAATACAATGGTGGCTCCATCATTCAACTCTACACAACATTTGGTTGGAGTGTACCAGGGTTCTGTCGCTCGCGGCCGCCCTTCAGCGATCTCGTTAAACCTGAATATACGGTGGAAAAGGTACTACAGCTTTTTTTACCTATCCTCAAAACTTGACATAGCTGGATGCAGTGCATAGCAGCAAATTTTATTGAAGATGAAGAAGAAGAAGCCTATACATTTTCAACCTAGTAGAAAGAAGCTGCTATGCATGAATTAAACTTTTACGAACCAAATTAGAGCAAATTAAATATTTAAATTGTAAATTGGAACACTTTTCTAGAAGTTGGAAGAAAAAAGCTATTTCAGAAAAACATCTGTTAGGCTATGCCAACTATTTTTCGTTTGATGAGGCGGTTGTCGTCGATGTTAGTTGCAAGGTGCAACAAAACCAAATCGCTGTGCTACAGTTTTCCAGAACGTTTGCAAGGGTTAATATAGAAGGCTCGATCATCAGGTACCAGAAAACAGAAACAGTCGTTGAAAAGTCCAAAAATTGGAAAAAAATATTCACATAGTGCCCGTGTCACGAGAGAAGTCCCGCGGCAATAAGTGGAACTAATTAAGTACAACTTTAATCTAAGTTTCTGTCGTCATATCAATTTTATTTACTAAAATAACAAAATCGTATTCATCTTAAATGATTTAAGATATACATTTTCGAGGAGTGTAAAACAATAGAGGTTAGCAATAATCCGTCGCACAAGTCTAGCGCTGCGTCTGCGAGACTTCTTTCGTGAGACCTACTCACATCGACTCAAGATATAACGGAATGACGATAAAATTGACAGAGAGATAGAACTAGGATGCAACGTGTATCCGAACGAAAACAATATACTGAGAACCATAGTGTGTGTTCGGATATTACACAAGTAATACGTACATATCTACAATAATTTAATGTAATGCATGGAAGTTAGTTTTAATTCCCAGCTTTATAAATTATGCTTATTCTTTAAGAAAACCACAAAAAAAATACATTTGTGTTTCCACATATAGGTATAGGCATTATTATTCTGCCATCCTTATTTTTATGAAAAGTAAAGTAAAATTTATAATTTTAATTAAAAATGTTGTGATTACAGCAATTGTAATTTACTATAATTATCAAGACGAATTAAAAAGGCATGATTTTGACAAGGTTGGAACTATTAATTTATTTTTGACTAGCTGATCGGATCTATGTAGGGGATTGCTCAGCCTTCGTCCTCGCAGACTTTGAGCATGGGAGCTAAGCCCTTAAAGGATAAATTAAAAAAAAACATGTTAAGACATGTTTTTTTTTTTAATTTATCCTTTTTATGCTCACTTATGTTTTATAAAAGAACTCCCGGTAAAATTGCATACTTCTAGACCTAGATTTAGGCTCGTGTTGTGTGTCCTATATATGTGGAACTATAGTTGTAGAATTATTAATTTGAGAGCCAGAAAGTGTGATTCGTTGATGACGTTACCTTATATAGTGATTTAGTATTATGTTGAGGAGTACCCAAGTCAGAATTAAAATACTTCAGATTGTTTAAGAAGCATTTTCTTGTTGACGTAAAATAAGATTAATTTTATCATACATCGTACGAGTCCTTGCCTTAAATTATTATTTAATAGAGCTCGTCACTTATCGTATCGATTTTTAATCTAGCCCATTAAAGTTAGAGTGTCTGCCTGATTGCTCCATCAGGGGCGTAATGCGTTTACCAGTACATCACCACTGCTAAAAGCAATTTGCGCCTTCATCTTACTACCCTTTGTAAGTCGAGAAACCGCTTCAGGTAGGACTTAAGTTTCGTAAGGTTATTTATTAACTAAGTATGTTGCATATGGGTGGCTGATGGTTTTTTTGCAGAGTATTTTTTATGATTGATCAATTAATCACACAAATATTATAAATGTGAAAGTTTGTGTGTAAGTATGTAAGTAGGTAAGTGTGTTTGTTCCAGTTCAACTCTGTAACGGCTGAAAGGATTTGAATAAAATTTGAAACCGCGGAACGCAGCTAGTATTAATATAAATATCTATTTAAAATTTAATCTCTGTTAATTTTCAATATAAAATTGTTAAATGTAAATTTGCGACACCCTTACATACAGGGTCCATGTTAACATAGTGATTAGCATATAAATTATAGGCTTATAAACTAGTTACTTGGTGCAGTAAAATACTGAATACTGAATTTGATGAAAAATTGATGGTAAGCAAGTATTAATATTAAAAGCTATACATACAATATTGAGCATAATATATCAGTCCAGGCATAAATAACAATCAACCGACACCTCACTCATCAAAATCGTTAAGCCTACATGAGGTAATACAGGAACATACAAATAGATAATTATAAACATTACGCTCCTTCTTGGGAAGTCGAATATTTTTTTTTAAAAGTATACGATAACAAGTTACCATTTAGCGGTACACAAAATAACTAATTTTATTTACTGCCTAAATGCCTAAATTACGTACTATTACTATACTAAAATAATAAGCTTGGCTCTAAGCCAGTCAGGAACAGACTATCTCGTCTTTGACATAAGCAGGTAAAAAATTATTAAATTAATTTTCTGGAACGTAGATCAGGTAGCAACTACTACATTTATATAAAGGTTGATCCAAACGGTGACGCCAATACGAAATATTTAGGTTCCTCATACCAAGTGTATCCAGGTTAATAGTACTATGTATGCAAAAAGTTCGTTTATAAACGCTATTAAAATTTACAACCATTTTCCTGTGGAAATAAAAATCTTAAGTGATTATTAAATTTAAGCGCAGGCTAAAAGATGGGCTAATCACTAAATCTTATTATGATCATATGAAATATTTTGAAGTAAATATAGATTAATAGCTAAGTACTAAGCAGCATTTAAGCAATATTTTTGTTAAGGCCATAGAATTGTTTATTAATGTTAGATTTATAATTCTTTAAGCTCTATTGATAACTTCTAACATTGTATGTTCGTGATGAACAAATTGTTGTTACCTATTTATTTACCTTTACTATCTTTGTACACGGCTTAAACAATAAAGTTTTTCTGATTCTGATTCTGAATACTCCATGTATCTATTACGTTTTGTCGTAGTTTAGGAGTATTTTTTAAAGATTTTCCATGATGAGCGGCTGAAATTTTTATTTTTTTATTTAATTGATTTTTAGATCAGGGAAAAATAGAGAAAATACGAAGAATACCATCGAAAAATCCCCACAATAAAAGGAATTTTATTTCATATGGAAATCTTTACAAAGTCATACTCCTAAACTACGAAAAATCGTAGGACTTACATACGTTATTTTCGTGAAGCCTTGGTACGAGGAACATAATTTTTTCGGATTGACGTCACCGTTTGGACATAACATCATGTATACAAGCAGCCTTGTTCCGGCATTATATGTGTATCTACCTAATACAATATTAAAATGCGCTTGAGATGCTAATTATGCATGCATGCTCACGGAGCGTGCTTCACGTGAGTTTAATCGGATGATAAGTTAGATAAGTTAGCATATTTTCCGCATATCGTAATGAAGGTACAAACTTTTCAGACACTGTACTTACATGCGAGCAATGAAACGAGTAATGTACTTGTTTTGATTGAATTTAAAAACATACTTTGGAAATTAAACATTTCAAAAAGTGTATCAAAGTTTTGTTTCAGTTATTTCTATTTCGTGTGTAAATTCAATATACTTATAGGGTTTTTATAAGTATTCGGAAACATATTTCGAAGCCTTACCTTGTTTGAAACTTGTCAAAGAAGCGGATGCGAAAAAAATCTATTTTCAAGTTGTACAAGTTTTGTGGAACGATTTATGTGTCCCTCGTAGTTTATGGATCTAAAACAATCAAATCTGTTTCCGAATGCCTGAAGTCGGTTTTGTTTGTTTACTAGAAATTGTGTTTTATATTATTATAGAAAAATAATTTAGTTAATTGGATTTTCGTTAAAATTGCTTAAAATCGTATGGTGAATAAATAACTAGGTATTTAATTTCGTTTTTCGATTTATCTTAAAACACTTATTTTTTCTCGAACAGTTATGGCGGAGTATACCTACATATTATTTAACAAAATTTTATTTTGAGCATAAATTTTTAATTGTGATATTTGAATCTCAATTTAGAATTTATTATTATTAGACCCCATCGCTCGTAGAAACGATAACCGATGGAGAAGAAATGTTCTTGAGTGGCGACCACGAACCGGAAGACGCAGAGTAGGCAGGCCTCCCACTAGGTGAACTGACGACATTGTAAAAGTCGCGGGCGACCAGTGGATGCAAATGACCAATTGTTGTTCAGTGTGGCACTCTAAGGAGAGGCCTATGTTTAGCAGAGGACGTCTTACGGTTGATGAAGATGATTATTGTTTTAAGTTCTTCTAAAATACTCTACTTCGTATTAATATCGATTTTGTAATTTACACCGTATAATGTAGACAGCGCAATAGTACCTATTATTAATGGTGTAAAAGCCAGGGTCGAACTGGGACTACATTAATACTTGCCTGACTCCATCGCCGTGACCGACGGGTTACCAGAGAAAATGGACTTTACTTAGACAACAAGAACAGGTAAGAAAATGTAAAAGTTGGTACATATGTATTATACCTTCGAAAAGGAGTACGGTAATATAAAACTTTGACAGTTTTATGTGCCAAGGATGTATCTAAAAGAAGTGCCTTGTCTAGAACTCTAATAGATGGGTTGACAAGGGTATAAGGTTTGAAGTCTGTATGATGCAAGTCATGTTTTTTTTATATCGTGGCTAAGACCGCGTTTGACGACCAACTCGCTTCTTGGAACGCGGCGTCCTACGTTGGGGATCACACGAACGCGAAGCGGCGCGGCGCAGCTTGAATAAAACAAACAGTCGATACCTATTGAAGTGGCCTACATACATATATACATAACGAAGTGAATGCGATCAGTTGGCTCGTTTTTTTTAATGAAGATGCTTTCGATCTCTTACGGCTTCTAACCCGATGCTACAAAAACCTATCTTAAAAACTATTACCAAGTATACTGGCGATTAGCGCAAGGGCACCGCTGCGGTACGAACCACGGCTTGTGCCGTCACCTGGAAATCATCAGTCTTGCCCTGGCACCCCAGGGGTGTGCTCTAGAGCCCTAGCAGGTTGATTATTATCTGTTTGATTATTCGTAGAGATTCTAACTGATGTTCTGATAGATCCTGGGATTCTACGACCACGCCACGCGCCGGCAAGTTCGGTGTATGATTGTATATTTGGCTTGATATTTCCACACAATCTGAGTGCAGTGCTGTCACCTGTAGGGCATGGTGCGGGACGATTCGCTCGCACGTGATACACGTAAGACAAAACCGCTGCGTCGTCGCACCGTATCGCATTGAGTTCACTTTTCACCGCATCGCATCGCTTCGCAATCGCGTTCTCTTTGAATCACCCACGTAGGACGCCGCGTAAGCGAAGATTTTCAAAAGTCCTGTGTATCTGTAGCACAGAATTTTCCTTATTAAATAAGGATCGATAGATACAATTTACATGATAAATTAACAATATTCAGCAAAATCCATAGATACATTGTCTGTGATTGATCTAATCGCACGGTGGTAGCTTGCCTGTCTGAGAAGCAGCTTGCCTAAATTTTATACTTTCCAAATTTAAATATCTACTCTGGGTTTGTGAAAAGTTGTCTATTTGTATAAGTTTAAAAAATTGTGTATGAAACAATTTGTTATATCATAGGATATTAAATGTATCGTATTCCAAGCGATAAAGCAATAAAGTTCTTTATATAATATCAATTATAGCGAAAGATTGTTCTTAACAATTGTAATAAGCAACATACAAATACAGAACAAAGTTTTGATGATCTTATTAAAATTTACTGTTGCATTAAATATATTTTGTTCAAGCAATTACTGTTAAATCCAAGCCTTGTTGGTTTCCAGGACATAAGTCAGTAAATCCCAAACTATTAGAACAGAAAATTTATAAACAGACCCCTTGTGTTAGAGCCAAGGGATTCAACTTTATGTTCGAGGGAACTTCCCTTTGATTAAATTACTTTAAAGTATCATAAAACATCATAACTCTGAATAACATTTCGCTTTTCTCAGTATTTTTTTTTTGCTGAAAATATTCTTACATTCTTCATTAAGTTTCTTGGAGTAGGTACCTATACTTGTTGAAACAAGATGAAAGAAATTCCAACAGCTTTTTGATAATAATAACATGAAGAGTTCATGATTTCCATGAATCGTTTTTTTTTTGTATTCATACGAATGATGGAGGAGTAAAAATTTCAATAGATAAAGATGTCTTACGTTTGTCAAGTTATGATTTCTTGGAGCTTTTATGTCTTCTCAAGTAACCTACTTGTAGTTCATTATACGTAGAACGTAAGTACAAGGCAACTGTGTCCATATTTAACCGACTTCCAAAAAAAAAGGTTATCAATTAGGTTGGTTTTTTATATTACCTCAGATCTCCGACATTTATAAACCGTTTTTTTTTTTTTGTATTTGAGAGGAGATACTTCCAGTTTGGTCCCATTTTTATTAAAATCCAGGTCTTATAATGGAATCTATGATGAATTAAGGGAACTTCTCGAGTAATATAGGATGAAAAATCGCTATATGTATTACCGATTTTGGTATTTTAATCAACAAGTCAAACATTTGCATTCAAAAAGTATTATTTTGTGAAGCGGAACTGCAGGAGACCACCGGAACTCCTCAATGATACGTATTTTACGGTTGGCGCCAAGATAATTTGAATTATAATGATAGTTAAGCGACTATAAAAACTATTGACTATTGTGAAAGTCGCGGGCAACCGGTGGATGCAAGTGGCACATTGTCGGTCGGTGTGGCGGTCTAAGGGGGAGGCCTATGTTCAGCAGTGGACGTCTTCTGGCTGATAATGTAAGCGACTATGAAGAGGTAAATTTAAATAAATGGTTCTGATGAAGTCAATTTTATAATTTATTTAAAATTATTGGTAAGTAATGGTTCAAACAGTTCCTTGCATTACAAAAAACGTTCAAGCTTTGCTGCTGTTGCTAGATGTTTTGTTTAGATGTTTAGATGATAATAACAACAGCTCAAATAAATAGCACTTCAAACTACGACTTTTATACGACATTAATTAATTGATGTTATTTAATTTTAATAACTTCCGAAATTGGGTAGCAGATACAAGGCGCCTAGCCTGGCCCAATGCTGATGTCATAAACATTTCAATTAATTAGAGGACCCCGTCACAAGAACACGGGTCGGTCCTTTGATTGTCTCTTTAGACGAACTTAATGTTTACATTTAGGAGTTCGCACCCTCATTTGGCTCTTATCTTTGTTGCTATTTATCATCGTTCAAATTTAAACTTCCTTTTAAATAGGCAGTAGATTTTAAATGCTATAATTCCTTACACTTTCTGTTTTGTTGGAAACGGCCATAATTACCTTGTTCTCCGTTATTTAAGTTGTTTACAAACAATGGTGGCAATTAGTGGGGTTGTAGATAATGGTGTAATCTACTTGTGATCCAACTTGGCCATTGCCAAGTCTTAGTGTATGTTACTATGATTTGTGGTTATTTATATGTAAGTACTTTACTATTTACAAATTTTTAGGCGGAACAGTACTCGAGTATATCCTGAAACCGCAACCAGAACCACTGGAAGACTGGCAGCAGCGTGATATATAATGGTAACTATTCTGCGATCCCCAAGTTGCCTGCCAAGCGTGGGGATTATGCCTTGCTAAAAGCTTAAAGGCCTTTGCTTAGCACCACACAGCACTGCACGTCTTCTGGCTGATAATGATAGCTATTGTTAGGCGCAGCGATGACCGGTGGATTAAGTTTGTGACAGAGTGGTAGCCGAGGCAAGATAGGCGTTAGTCGTCCAGCTGCTAGATAAGTCAACAATATCGTCGCTTTAAACCTGGCCAAGATTAGCACAGGACCGAAGCAAAAGGCATAGCAGTCTGTGGTTGAAGATTTTGATGATAGTCACTGGTTGAGCTTTAATCACAAGGTTCACTGGTGATCTGTTCCTTTTTCATTACATTGCCATAAATATTGTTTTTAACCATTGTGAATGAACAAGTAAGAAATGATTATACGAGTATAGAGTTCAGAAATGAAAATTAAACATTTTAAATCGCAAATTTATTCCAAATCTTATTTGGCAGACCCTACTAGCAAAATCAAAAACTTTGTTATTTGATTTGATGAAAATCTCCAAATTCAGTTTTCGCTTTTGAAGATATTGCTCTGGATCTTTCTCCAATTATTATGAACGAAAATAAGATTTCGGTGCTGAAAAGTCGTCTACGTGTTGAACAAAAGGTACAATAAGTATCAAAATTACAATGTAACGACTTTGTAATGATATCTAAATTAATAGACTAAGTCTGTAGGGTTTTATCAGTTTATTTTATGTCATAATATATACAGGGTTATTGGTAACTAGCCAACAACCTCTCGTAAGCAAATTCTCTATCATACCTAGTACCTTTTTTTTTCATGACCTGATGAATTAATATATTTTTTTAAACAAAATCTTTTAAACTGAGGCTTCAAATGACAATAACATTAAGCGGTTTCAAATGAGAGTAAACGTGGAGCCCCGGTGAAGCTTATGAGCTGACATTTGCACTAAAAAAATCAAAGATTAAAAACCATACAAACATTTAAAAAAAACTGTGAATGTGTTAAGTTTTGTAAAAAGTGAAAGTACAAAAGTAGTTACCCTGTAGTAATAACCCTGTATAAACCAGAGTGCCTAGTGTGAGTTTTTCCAAATGCGTTTACTTACTCCATAATTTGTATGAAATCAGAGCAGCGACGTCTAGCGTCATCAAGATGTCACTGCTCTTACTTCATATAAATCATAGCTAACGTAATCGTCATAGACTATTTAAAATTCGCACTAGGCACTCTGATCAAAATCTACTCGTAAGGATAATACCACACTACCAAATAAACAAATGAACATTACATAACAAACGCACACCTCAACATACGCTGCAATGTGTAACCAACTGCGCATTTAAAGACGCCAAAGTGGGAACAGACATAGTGTAAGTTAGTTCGAGTCAAGACACAAGTCTTGTTGCGACCGCAGAAGGCACGAGACTTGCAGACTCGCTGCAGACTTGCAGACTGAAGTAACTAAAGTTGCTTCGCACCTGCACGTTGCCGCTTGACTTAATTTACATTAACTTGTAGCATTCCGTCTGAGATCTTTCATCGTCACTCAGCTCGTTACGTGCTACGTAGAGCAAACTATGGTAATTTCCAAACTGAGCCAAATTGCAAGAAAAAGTTGTAATTCATTACCTACCAAATTGTTTACCTTTTTTTTCGTTCAGAAATACATACCTAGTAAGTTTTGTTAAAACTGGTATAGGTGCTGGTTCTAAATTATTCGGAATAGCAAAAACACTTACGAATAGCAAATACGCATTTAAAAAAAAAAACTTTTTTACTATCATTCTTTTGGCCTCTACTAGCCTCTACTGGCCTCTACAGCTTTACCGAACTTTGGTGAATACTTATAGCGTTAAGTCCTAAAACTATTATTACGGCGAATACTAATCTACCGATGTACTCGCAAATAAATATTCGTGACCATCGGAAAGTCCATTCGGCGAAATTAGGTGTTGCGCTAAAACAGGAGAGTTCCATTTGTCTAGCGACAATTTCCGAAAGCGATTCGATCGGCGGCGCTAAATTAGGATTGACGCCGACAGGTTTTGTAAAAGCATTGCACTGTTGAATTATTAAGGCAGCTCCGGCTGGCGCTATATCCGTACCAACGCCGCCACTCGACGTCTGAACCTATACAGCGCACTCTGCTTACGGCTCCCGCTCATTTTAAATTCTGACACCCGGATAAAGTGGTCGGCGAATGAATATAAGCCGCAGAAGGCAATACAAATAAAAAAAAACATTTTAACAATTGAAACCTTTTAACCGTTATGAATCGAGCCCCGCCCGCGGTTGGTAAAACACCAATTCCATTACATATGTATAGCACCTCCGCATGCAGTCATGTTTGTTTTATGAAGGTAAATTTAATACAAAACAGTGGACTGTGTGATCCAAACTATGCCTCCGGAAATTGAGTTGGAGCTTATTGAGGGAGGAAAAGTTTCAAAGCAATTTTGTGAAAATTTAATGCTTCTCGGAACTTACAAGAATGAGGAATTTGAGAAATGAAGCCAACACTGAGCATAGCTAATTTGTTATGAATTTTTAATGAGGTCCACCAAGGCCGAGGTCTGCTTGTGACGAACATTATCCAAAAGTCACTCTGTAAAACTGTTTGAAATCAACCAAATATTAACAGTTTCATTAAAAATTTCAAGATCAGATTGATACTTTTAGTATCACTGATCTTTTCTTCAATTTTCTAAATAAAAACAAAACTTATCTATCTAGTTAGTCTGGCTTCCCTAAGTGATTAAAACATGTAGGTAGGTACATACAATTGGGACAATATGGAGACGTCATTACAAAACAGATAATCAACGGAATTATGGCTTACCATCGTACAAAGAGAGATTAAGGAGCAATAATGAATCAAGATAATAATAAATATTATCGAAATCATACCAGAAATTTTCAGTACAAGCTTGCTTCGCTCGCCTAAGTTAAAGTAAATGAAACACCCCATTTTACCTTTTTAGGGATTAATTTTTGTTAAAGTCTTGAGACATGCCATTCTTTATTTTTATGCTTTTACACAAACCGAGATTCATTGGCTTAGTATGGCAAAGGATTTTATTTTATATACAAACTTTGCATGATTTGTAGGCAAAATCCGTTCTTTACGGTCACCTAGAATATTTCCGGAGTATTGGGTTCAAATTTCACGTCATTATCTTAATAAGTGGTTTGGTCATTGCGTTGATTTCTAGAAAAAGGCTTGGTCTTTTATATAATTATAAAGAATGTAGTTTAATAATTAAATATGGATCGATACATTAGAATTTCATACATTCAAATTAAGATGCCTACATGCACGAACTACAATATTAAGCATGCGAAAGTTTGTATGTAAAGTGTGTTTGTTTGTTCCCTTCTCACAAAGGACAACTAGAAAAAGAAAATAACGCCGCGAGCGCAGTTACTAGTATGGTCTATTTTATATATGATTACTAGATGTTACCCGCGACTTCGTCCTCGTGGACTTACAAGAAAAAAGTAGCCTGTATCCGTCTCCGATACTTAAGCTATATATATCCAAAAATGCAGGTCAATCCGTTCAGTCGTTTAGCCGTGATCACGCTACAAACACCCAGACAGAGAGACAGATAGACAAAGAGACAGAGTTACTTTGACATTTATAATAATAGTTAGGATGAGTATGATTTGGAATACCCACATTTCAAAGAGTAAACTTATACAAAAATATTGGACATATGTCCGAGTAGGGCCGACTAGGCCAACGTTTATATTCTTTCACAAACATTACCTGAGTAAGGGATCATCTTAGACTGGCTTCTGGTAAGGATCTCGAAGAACAAACTAATTAAGATGTTGACTATTCTGTCTGCACGGGCTCTAAAATCGCGGCGATATTATGCCTATTCTATGCGAAGTATGTAAGATAGAAGAATGTGGACAAAAACCGGAACAAGTTTATGCCATACCTGCAAATTTACAGATAGGTCAATCTCCACAATTGTCTTTACTTATTTATAGCGCAAATGTGTCTGCGCGTAACTGCCCAATTTATATTGTGTTTGCCCAAAATAAAGTGTGTCACTACAGTAGCCTAATACTAAAGTAAGATATGAATTGTCCAACCTCACCAATATCATCATTACCAATATATCATCACCAATAAAACAGCTGTTCAAGTGTAATACATGTTTTTTTTTTCTATTTGAACAACTGATTTTACAAGCTTTTATTTTACATGCAATGTTTGAATGTAATTATATATGTTCGGGTCAAATCTTGCAACTGAATTGTAGAGCAGTTCCCCTTGTTTAATTAAGTTGAAATATTGCATGCCTGTCAAATTCCGATGACAATACAATATTATGCGGTAATAGTGTGTGACGTCACCAACGGTTCCAGCGGAAGACCAGCGCTGGTTGTTCGCAACCAGTATTATGCTGAGCGGGAACCGGTTTGCGGTTAAAAACAATGTGTATTAGGTCTTTTATTTTATTTTTTGTTCTACCTTTTTGTTTTTGATTCTTGTGTACAATTTGTTTTTTTCCATAAATAAAAATTTGTCTATTGTCTATTATGAGAGCGAGCTGATTTGATGATGGAGACGGACGGTGGAAAACGGAACTCCTCAGTAAATAACAGTTGATTGACGGAGTTTGGGCTCATTTTGATCAGATTACAGTACCAATAATGGATCTTATAAATGTGTGTCTGGAAAAATATATTTTTCCATTCAAAATTATTTTACATGGTTTTTAATTTATAATGATGAATGAGAACATGAACCCCTTTTGTCTTATAAGTCATTCAAACTACTTCAATATTTTAGGTTAATTGATTCTTTGGTAGAAAATCGTTCACGCAGGTAGCCACAGTAGCCACTGCTGCAGTGAATGCATGGCGTCCAGAGGCCAGAGGCGAGTCTCAGTCCTAGCAAATACCAGATTGAATATTTTACATGAGAATATAAACAAAATAAAAGTCGAAGTCAAAGTTATTTATTGGTAAAAAATCATCTACAAGTCAAAAATAATAACCTATTGTATACAATAGTATGCAAATTAAGTAGAGGCTATTATATATAAAACACTTTAAACCAGTAAGCATAGCAGTTTGCAAATTCCTCTGGCTTTGTCCACCTACAATTCCCTTCTATTAGTTAACTAGTTATTACTTAGTTACCTCCATATATAATCCGTTAAAAATAAATTATTTTACAGTTAGATTCTCTATCCATTTAAGACTCTACTTGTAACGGTATCGTATTTATATAATCCTTATATAAACTTGTATTTTGTAGAAAATATCGGGTCCCGTTATTAAAGAGTGCTTGACGCCAGCATAACAGGATAGGTTCCGGCTGCTGCGGTGGCATTCCAGCCACGCGGATAGTACTAGTTCAGGAGCTATCGGTTGTAGGTACTATTCTTTAACAGTCACTTTTTAACCATTATTGTTGATGCGCGATAAAATCCGGAACGAGGATATTCGCTAAAGAACCAAAGTCACCGACATAGCTCTCTGGGTTTGCAAGCTTAAGTGGCAATGGACAGGCCACATCGCTAGAAGAACCGATAACCGATGGGTAAGAAAGGATCTTGAGTGGCAACTACGAGCTGGAATACGCAGCGTAGCTAGGCCTCCCACTAGGTGGACCGACGATATTTTGAAGATCGCGGGTAACCGGTAGATATAAATTGCAAATTTTCGTTCAGTGTGGTGGTCTAAGGGTGAGGCATTTGTTCAGCAGTGGTAGGCTTCAGGCTGCTGATGATGATGATAGTTAGACTTTAAATGATAGTGATTTGCTGAATTTATGTATTCTCGCAACCTCATTACGAACGTTCGTGAATCTGGTTGTGATCGCATGCCATCCTGCTTGTACCAACATACTCAGAATACGCGCGCTCTTGCTCTCGCATGGTCACTAATCACATTAGAGATATCCATAATAAAGGAGCTGGTTCAGTGGCTTTCTCAGCTTAAAGCTTTTTTCCCGTTAAGCGACGATTAAATAAACAAAATGCATAAACAGCAGACTGACAGACAGCAAACAATTTTGTGGAGCTTTGGCCATCTGTACAAAAAAGCCCGGGAAAAAATAACAACGCTGCATGTGATAGTAGTAATATAGAAGAGGTACAAGTTTCGTTTTCGTTTTATTCACTTGAGTCTAAAATCTCATCTTTGAGCATCTGCAAGACCTGGGATATTCGGAGATATGACAAATAGATTTATTTCGAGATACCAATCTCGACTGTCTCTCGTCTCGATTGCCTCCGACCACTCGATGTGTGGATATCTTGAAATATAGCGTTGAGAATAAGAAATCTCGAAGTTCGAATTTTTTTTCGAGACGAAATTGAATCTCAGTTTTTGAGAATAGTGGTCCTGGAGCGAGATGAAGCAGACTTTCCAAGACACATATAAGATAATTTTATTCCATTGGCCGAATTACAAAAATTTTATAATTCAATATAAGAACTGTGCATCACACCGTATATCGTCATTAACATTACAATTTCAGTAATATATATATTAAGAAGATTGTTTTACAAGAGAAAAAAAGTATAGGTAACGACAAAATATTTTATTTAAATACGTAAGTAAGTAAATTTAAGTAAGGCTTTAGAACAAGAAATACAATTTTAAATAAAAAAAACCCAACTTCATCAGATGCATTTATTTGAATTTGCTTGTCATTAATCGAGATTATGTTGGAAACCCGTGAAATAAGTATCAATGAAAAGTTCCGGTGACCATCTGTGGTCTTCTTCATAATTTTCACTTCACCAAATGATACTTTCTGAATGCAGATGCTTGACTTGTTGATGAAAATGGCAAAATGTAAATAGGTATGAATATAATATTTGAGGAATTGAGTAGAATTGGATTTTGATACAAAAACTGGATTTTGATAAAAAAAGAATTTTCCAAATCGACTCATAAAAGTCGGTTAAAAAGAAGACTTATCTTAAAAAATGGTATTTTAATTTAACTATCATAATTTTACTATTCACTAATTTTTAAACGATAATATTAAGTTGTTGCTCGCCTCTAAGCCTAAAGCAGGTGGGCCTCCGTCCTTTTTGCGCTGACGTACTTCTGATTAAGAGCAAGGGAGCGGGCATAAATTCCGGCATGAATCATGAATCAATAGCCCGTTGCACCCACACTGGCGTGTTTGCTTGTGGTTACGTCACACAGCCGGACTTTGAATACGCTGTAAAATGTTACAGTACGTTTACCGGACCAAAACAGTGAAACAAATGAGATTGCCTAAATACTTTGATCCAGGTAGACGTTATAGTTATAAAGTTGTGATGTCACAAAATCCTGACTGTAAAAAAAAGCGTACAATTGTACATTTTTTTAGTACAATTCATTACTACATAACTTCTCTAAAAGACAAAGCATCCATGCCGAGGCCGTGTTCAGTAAGATCGTCCTATGACGCTCCATGACATTACAAGTATGCTGCAAATGTCATCGAGGATCGTCGGACGACCTCACTGAACGCGGCCCAGGGGTTGCTTATTCATTAACATTGTTGACTAAAGAGTTTAATTTTAAAACGACACAAAATTGTAAAACTAAATTATTATTTTAGCTATATTTACTAGCGAATAAAATAACAGTTTTATATTAGAAACAAGATCGGCGGAGTACGCACGTCTTTAAAAAAAATACATTTGCTTTACTTTGCATAGACATCAATGTCCGATTTTATGCCTTTAAGCGCTGGACTGGAATGCTACTGGAGTAATATAAACCAGGCTTTATTTAAAGTAAATCCTGGCAGTTTTCACATTATATAATATACACAAACCATAATTTATTGGGGTATAAGCACATTCCACTTGCCACAAGTAGACCACGTTTTCAGTTAAATTTTTAGCTGACAAAGTTATCATTTGTTATATAAACTCATTGAGTAACTCTGTACAGACCAGAAGGCCGGCCGGAGGTCAGTGTTTTTCTGCGTCCAGGTTTACCAGCACACCTTATTGCCATTAGCTCAATAAGATAAGCTACTGTGTCACACAGTAGTATTTTGACGGGAGGCTAGGCGGCTCGCTTGTTTAGAAAATGATATGAAGGTACAGCGATGCTGAGGGTCGCAAACTCGCTGGGCGGGAAGAACGTCGCAATCGCGTTGAATAATTGAAATAAATGACGTTAAATAATTTTCGTCCCCACAGTTTTATAAACCAAAGTACCTAAAATTTTTTATAAAAGTTGAGAAAAATTCATGAGCACTTACGGTTTTTATGGTTTCGATCCCGTAGTAAACTATGGAAATCTTATAGTTTCGGCGTGTCCATCTGTCCGTCTGTCTGCATGTCACAGTTATTGTTTATTGCGTAGACGTTTTAAGTAGTCTCTGAATCAACTCTGAATAAAATAAATGTGACATGTAGACGGACGGACAGATGGACACGCCGAAACTGTAAGATTTCCTTTGTTTACTACGGGATCGGGTCACGATCCCACGTGATCCCACGTGATCCCACGTTATACCCGATATAATCGTTACGTATGATTACTATAATATAATCACTGTCATGAAAATGAATAGAATCTTTTTTTTTTTTTTACTGTGATCGAAACTATAGTCGGAATAACTAACTTAATATAATGTAAGTACTCCAGTATTGTCAAACCACGTCAGTATTCATAGTAAAATTGTTACGTTTTAATACGATTCAAATTAACTTGGAAACGAAGTACAGAATAACTGGCTTAAGCAGGAAAGAAGGATTAAAGCGGATCATCTAATAATAGATCTTTTTACGATTTTTCGACGCCGTTATAATCGGCTTGTATAGACTTCAGCTTTTATCATTTTTAAAAATAGCTGCAAACGTGGAATACGCGACAGTCACGGGAACTGTTTGTTTATAATTTATTTTTACTTTATTGCAGGCATATACGAGAAATAAATCAATAATGTAATCATCATCAGCTGGAAGACGTCCACTGCTAAACGTATGCCTCCCCCTTAGAGCACCACACTGACCGACAACGTGCCAATTGCATCCACCGGTTGCTCGCGACTTACACAATGTCGTCCATCCACCTAGTGGCAGACCTGTCTACGCTGCGTCTTCCAGTTCATGGTCGCCACTCAAGAATATCGGTATCAGCATTGAGGGCGAATACATCACTCACCTGCGTTTTGCCGATGATAATTATAGTAAACATAGAAGAGTCGCTGGAGGACCTCACTATGCTCAACGACCTCAATAATGTAATACTTGTACCAAATTATACGTAGATAAGTATTTAGGTAGAGTAAGGTAAGAGGATCAGGTAGCAGAAGGTACAAAAAAAAAAAACATCATATCTAGAACGCCTGCAGTCAACAAGAACGTCGAAAGGTCAGCATTTTATAGAGTCCATTCAGTCTATTAATTGAGTAAGTACAAAAACTCGAGTTAGTAAAAGAACATAAGCAGAAGGACCGTTAATCGTACTTGAATATCCAATTTAGCGTCAATAAACAAGCGAATGGTTTAACGTGAATACGAGGTCCCTTGTCCTGCCTCAATCCTGACAGATTCCATTTACCAACCTTTGATTTGTGGGTAAATCGACGGCCCGTTTGGACCACCGTCATGTTTCGATATTTTGGTGAAACGACAATTTCAGAACGTCAAATGAAAATAGAAAATATACCTGTAGGGGAAATTTTGTTTTCGTATGCTTCAGATGGCCTATCAAATATTATATTAGCTCGCCGTTTACAGTTGTTTTTTTCCCGTTTTAATAATAATAGTTTTAATTTTTTTAATTTTAATTTTTGTGTTTACACATAGTTTATTTAATTTATATAATATTTCAAGTGAACCGTAATATAAAAAAAAAATAGTCTAAGTCAACGGTTTTGTTCACGGTCCAGTTCAAGTCATGTTTTACTAGAATGTTCTATTAAGTTTACAAAACCAAATTTTTTGGAAATAAGTTTTGGATATGTATAGGATTTTCATCTCTTGTACGTTATCAAACACTTATTGCATAAAATCCACTACAATTGCACATTATTACTACTTGCACAAAAAAGGCTTTGAAAAATAATACAAAACTGTAACAAAAAGAAACGGATGATGCCATAAGTAGAACCCATCGAGGGAGTTTTGGCGGAAACGCGAAGAAGTCATGTCGCGTCATTGTATTATTTTTCAAAACTTGTGTTATATCGAGTGTTAGTAAGTAAAAACGTTGTATTTTTATCTATTAAGTGCCCGCGATCGATCGTGATCATGTGCATGGGTGTTGGTGAATAGTAAATGTCGTGAAACCTGACTTTTCGAGTTGTTTCCAAAACTCCAAAGAAGCCTCTAGTAAATTGTCCACCGCTTTACTTGGGCATGACTTGAACTCGACTGTGACTTGTGTACTTTGCTTAACTAAGACTATGACTGACACTTGTTTTAATTGTGAAATGTTTCACTTCACTTGAAACATTACAATACCTAAAACTGGCTAAATACACAAAGTGTGGAGCCAAAACTTAAGAGAAAAAAAGTAAACAGGCCCGTCAGGTCTGAGCCCGTCCATTTTATATTGGTTCGCCTGGCCCGACAGTCATGCAAATGAGCCCAGTATCGTTTAGAGTTCGCTTAAACAAACTTGAGCGTTTTAAAAATGGGCGACTGTAGAGGTGCGAGCCCAGCGACCGCTCTATCTTTGTGAAAATGTCTAGCTGTACTTATAAATAAGGTATTTTATTTTGATCACGTCCCGTCTCTTTGAAATATTCAACAGAATCGATTATCGGCTTACTTTGTACACAAATACATTTTTTTTTCAATTTAGCGAACTGGAGCGACGCGACACATTTTAGACACGGTAATTTCAGGCGAGTGCACAGGCTCGAGGAAAACTCGAGTAAATATCGAAATGTTTATGTTATGCTTGGAACTGGAAATAGGATGATAGAAAGAGGTTCATGTTTATTGGCGGGACTACTAATCCTAATGGAACTTACTGTAGGTACTCAAGTGCTTGTATGTAACCCTATATTATTATGATAGTACACCTATAAATATACCGTAATTGGGCAATTCGAAGAATTGGACTAACAAAGTTAAAGGTGAAACTGTTTTTTTGAATATGACATCTAACAATTTAACATCTGGGGCGCTAGTCTCGACTTTTCGACCGAATTCGGTTGCTATGATGCAATAATTCGACAACGAACACGAAAAAACGCAACCATAGCGTTGAATTTTGCGTCATAGCGACCGAATTCGGTCGCAAAGTCCTGTAGCGAAAAGTCGAGGCTAGCGCCCCTGATATCTTCTGAGATATTAGAAGTGAAATCTCTTTGTGCCCAGTAATTTCTTTGGAAACATTGCCCTTCAATCCGGAACGCAGTAAGATTTCCGATAGAGTCATTCGTTTTTGTTCTTTTATTTGTAACTTTCAGGGCTTGCAAGCTGAAGTGAATGGGCAGGCCACATCGCTCGCAGGACCGATAACCAATGGGTATGAAACGTAACGAGCTGGAAGACAAAGAGTAAGTAGGCCCTAGGTGGACTGACAACATTTTGTAAGTCGCGGGCAACCTGTGGATGCAAATTGTCGTTCAGTGTGGCGGTCTAAGGGGAGACCTTTGTTCAGCAATGGCCGTCTTTAGGCTTTTGATGATGATGAAACTACAGCGAAACGCTAAAACAGTGTTTTATATTGGTGTTTTTTAATTCACACCAAATGATTTTTATAAATATTTGCAGAGTTAACATGAAAATATTGTATTTGGAGTTTACATTCTGATTTACTCTTCACACCCATAAGTTAGAAACATACGGAAGCCATCATCACCATACTGATTCGAGACTTGTTTGCACAAATCTTGTTAGGAAGGGACACGGTACCGCTCCGAGGCAAAATGAGCGCGTTATCTGCACCTTAGGCAGATAGTACACGAGGAGACTAAAGGAGAATCGAGTTGCATTGCGACTATTCTTAAACAGTTGATAGAGCACTACTAAACTGCATTAATAGCTGTTAAACATCGAAACAATTTTGTTACAGTGGTAGTATTGGTAGAGATTTATCTTCTAAGTGGAAGTGGTTACTTGCTGAGCGTATGATTCATTTGTAACATTGGCATCTGTGACACTATATCTCCTTCAGTACTCAATACTCAATCTGTTATTTCCAAAACTCCGTAGAAGGTTCTATTCCATTTTTCACCACTTTACTGTGGCATAATTAAAACTTGACCGTGACAAAATTTGCGTGACTAAGACTGATTGACTTTAAATTGTGCAATATTTTACTTTACTTCAGAAATTACAAGACTCGACACTGGCTCGACAATCAATGCGTGGAGCCAAAATATAAGAGAGAAAAAATACTTAATAATTTAATCCGACATATTATGTAGATGCTTGCAGGTAACAAACGAAAAGAGAATATAAATACTTGAACAAAAGTTGTTGTATTTTGTGTCATTAATAAATTGTATTAGGTCTCAATTCGCAGAAGCGAAACCCAAGATGTCAAAAATAACACAATTTGAATCCAGATTATTTCACGGTCCGTCGTTTTGCCCACATTTTACCATTGTAGGCGTTTTGTCAATGCTCTGCTAAGTTTGTTGCTGTTGTTTGCTTGGGATCCATATACTCTCGCTTGAATAGAGTTTTGAAAACTAATTCGCACGAACAGAGATGTTAGTCGACTTTAGTAGCCTTGTGTACAAACGGCTTTACATTACGTACGGAGGGAAGAATCCGATTTATACGCCCTAATGATACCTTCAAGTATTGGCAAATACTTGTTCATGAAATAGGAGACGAGGCCTTGAGCATTCTCGAAATTAATTTGATGGGGTAAAGTTTAGATAAATGTAACATGCTTCGTTAAATTAGGTTACAGTATTCAAGTAAGTATTTAGGTACATTGAGAAACATTATAGTCTTCTTCTTATACTAATTAATAGCAGAATAGTCATGGTAAGTATTTTATTTTTGTTATACCCACGGCAATACTCAGGGATCCTCCAACTGTAGCTTTGATTACATCCGTCGATCTTTTCCAATAAGTGTAACAAATATGGCGCGCGCGAGGTTGTCTTGCCTTACACTACGGACCATACCCGCTTTATGAGAATAGTCGCTGTGCGGGTGCGAAGACGAGGGAGGATAGACTAATGCGCCGATGAACACTGGAGCTCTTCCTCGGGTGGGACCACATTTGTGTCTGCAATAATCACGAAGCACGCACACGAAGCTCTCCTCACAACGCCACTCCAGCTGCAATCATTACGAGCTACAGTGAAGACAAGGTCCCCAAGACCACTTCATGAAAAAGATTACATGGTTGTGATCAATCTATAAGCAAAGAATCCGACTCGATCAAAAGTTGAGTATTTCCGTATAATTAAAACAAAATGTGTCAAAACATGGGAGTTTATTAGGGAGGTGATGGCCCGTTGTTTGTTTGTTTTTTGGTGAAATATTTTTATCATCAATGAAACTAATAAAATCTTTTCTAATGTATGAAGTAAGTACCATCATCAACATCATCATCAGCCAGAAGTCGTCCACTGCTGAACATATGCCTCCCCCTTAGAGCGCCACACCGACTGACAACGTGCCACTTGCATCCACCGGTTGTCCGTGACTTTCACAATGTCGTCGGTCCACCTAGTGGGAGACCTGCCTACGCTGCATCTTCCGGTTCATGGTCGCCACTCAAGAACCTTTCTTTCCGACCGGTTATCGGTTCCTCGAGTGATGTTGCCTGCCCATTGTCACTTCAGCTTGCAAACTCTGAAAGCTATATCGGTACTACTGAGTATGTACAAAGCTTAAAAATGTCCAAAGCTTAATAAACGCACTTGGTTTATTTTTATAGATAGGATAGAAACTAAATTGGATTTATAGTCGGAATCATGATTTCAATCAGCGACGAGCCGAGTGTCGCATGTCGTCGAGTCAATCAAACCAAATTGGACATGTCACGAAGCACGTTTTTTATAGAAGCTGTATGTGTAGTTGTGTACTATAGCTGGATAGGTTTAAAAGCTGTGAATGCAATTATACTTCCCTTGATTCGTCGTTACACCAAGTGATTAATTGAATTATTGGCAACCTTTTTGACATATCCTATAGCAAACTATAGGAATTTACGTTGTCTCTCTGTCTGGATGTTTGTCGCGTTATCACGGCTAAGCGGCTGTTATCGTGTCGTGTCGTGGATTGTTATCACGGATTTTAGTGAGTAAAATCCCACACAACCCGGCTGCACTCCAAATCATGCGGTTATATTGTGAAGATTTCCCACTCGTCAAAAAAAAGTGTGATATGGGACGAATATGATTAATAGCTACAAATTGGTTAGGATATTAATTATTCCAGAACTAAATACGCTACATAAAACTTCAATCTACATTTACGAACAAAACGAGTCACTATGTTGACTGACAGCGGATTTAACAATAAGTAAGAACCATTAATCTTAGTCAAAAGAGCAGGGTAATACTTAGGTAAATGTAATGTCTGAAAGGACGATACACATATTTACTTCACATAACACTGACCCCTGACAGTGAGCCCTAATTCAGCTATGTACAGTAGAATTTACAAATTGCGAATGCGTGTCGCGTTTGTCATTATACCCATTATAACCTAGCGGTGCCGTTTGGCAACCAGTTTTATGTTTCAACTTTCGCGCCTCCCGCTCGTCATAATTGACGTGGCCAATCAATTATCAGTTCGAGGGACGTAAAACAAAGTTAGCTTTTATCTCTAGTACATTGAATTCGAAAATGGGCTTGTTGCTGCCTATCCAAACGATGATAAATTACTAGTTGAGGTTTTTTGTAAGAATTTGCGATGCGTTTCTGGTGAGTGGTTCATACATTTGTTTATAAATAGGAATGATTGATAGATAAATACATAACTCCTTGTTCACACCAGCAATGACATACATAAGACAAAAAAACAATTTATTTAAACATTTTATACGTTACTTCTCTCTCTTCTCTCTTACGAGTGGGGCGTTAAAGTATAGAAAAGCTTAAGAGGCTATTTCGAGAAAAAGATAGCGCTTTACACATTCGGGCGCAGATGAAAAGAAAGGGCTTTAGCGCGTGCTACTAAAAAAATCAGATAATTGTTAATTACAACTAACCCATAGGAAGTCAATCAAACTTTTGTTCGATGAGACCAAGATATTATTATTACTTTATAATTAATGCTTGAATATACACTAGGGGTTCGGAGCGCCAGCGAAAAATGTGTGTAAATCCAAATATGTGTCCAAATTGTCATGTAATCATGTTTTCCCACTTGGCTATACTGGACGAGAGAACCAAAAAAAAAACATACATTATCTCAAAATAACAATTTTAATCCAATGAGATGCACTGAATAGAAAAATCATTTTATTATTTGTATAATAATAATCGTGATAAAAATATGAACAGAAAATGATACACCTAAATACAATTCACAAATATGTTAGAACCACCTGCATTAGCATTAGCTGCGATAATTACTTACTAAAGGTTGATTGGATTCCAAATTAGTTTATCGACAATTTCGGTTTGGCACCACATACGAACCTATTGAAGATAATGGGAATCAATTTGAACCATAGACCACAAATGGGTTGAACTAAACATTGCATGGCCTTGTCGCTTGTTGGTTTCGAATTGAAGAGCGTTAGCCATCACCTGAAAGTCTCGGAAACTTCTTAATATCAATGGCGAGACCCTATTAATCTTAATTACTCGTAGCAAGTTTCTGAATCGCCAAGCCATTATCTTAATGAAAGCGAAAATGCTGCATGCCAGAAACGACCCAACTTGATGTATACCAACATTTCCAACCATTAATTTAATTCATATTCCTCCTTCGCCATCCCACTTTTTGTTTAGAAATTACGGAACAAATTACATTACTTTGGAAATTACCTGACGCTGACATACTTCGTCATAGAAAATTCTCATCCGATACATGTTAGGGAAACAATTACAGTTTTAATTACATCACATATCTGGCACTGATATTTTTCTAATATCAACCTCGCCTGTCAACAATTTGGTGATGGAATTTCATTTTATTTACGCGCCTAGATGCCTAACTACCAGTGTTGCCGGTACCGGTAATGTTACCGGATTTCGGGTAGGTCTTAAGCCGGGTAATTGCAGGTGATTTGGCGACACTCTCAACAATCAATAATAAACGTTGCCAAAGTACTTACGACGTGACCGTTACTTGTGACATATATTTGTCGTTATTTGTCCGTTACCGTAACTGTTTCTGGTTCGTTACTTTCTAAAAATCTATAAACATCTAGTGTATAAAAATGTAGCTGATTTGATTTCAATTTTTATCTTGGCGTATCTTATTTCTACTACGAGTTAAACATACAAGAAGTCAACCATAATAATCTACATACATATAAAACCCCTATTTTTCCTGGTCACGCTATAACTTGAGAAAGGCTGGACCGATTATGATGATTTCTTTTTGTTGTGTTCGTAATTGTGAGGACAAGGTTCTTATGAAGAGTTTAGCGAGGTCGAAGGCCAAGCTTCGCGAGCATCAGCTAGTAACTAACTATATATATTTGATACAAAAGAATATAGATTTAAAAAACGAATCAAAGCTTCGCAGCCACCCATACTATAACACTAACATTTAATTTCAAAAGCTGGCACTCTTTGCCCAAATAAAAGTAAATAAAATGAAAACCATATGACGATAAAATAGAAAATGAAATTGAAATAAAACAAATTCAACGAAAGACAAAGGTAAGGTATTAAGTAAATCTGTGAAAGCGAAATGAAAATAATACGGTTTTTCTCTGGCATTCCTTCAAATTTGGAAAAAATAATTTGATGAAATGTTCCATTTACCTATTCTGGAAATTCATGCGTGTCTGGAGTGAAGGAAGACTTACGAATCTTTACGATACTTTTGCCGATGTAATGAAATAAAGAGGATAGGTCCTGAAAAAATGAGTAATTGATCGTAAAGGAAAATGTTTTAAAAACATTTATTAGCTATCATTTATAAATAATAAAAGATTTAAAAAAAAAATAATACTATTAGCCCTGAGCCACTATTTTTATTTATTACTCGCATGTGGAGATTAAGTACGATACACACTAACAGTCTATAAGTTGTTTTGTAACAGTCTGTATTAACAACTACATATGCTAGTACATAACTAAGTATTTTAATTCTTGAAGAAGAATAAAAAACTATATGTGTGCCAAAAGTGCTTATTAGTGCCGATACTGAAAACAGCAGTTTAAGGTAAATGCAATAATATGTAATTAAGTGGCCACAATTAAATGATGCAGTGCGGTGTCTCCTCTTGTACGTTGTGCATAATAAGCTCAATGACTGCCCCGTTGGCTCAGTTGGTAGTGAACCTACGTTCTGTGCTTGGGGGCGTGGGTTCGATTCCCATCTAGGACAAACATTTATGTGATGAATATCTGTGTTTGTTCTATGTCTGGGTGTCAATATCTATATAAGTATATATTTAAAAAATATCTATGTACGTATATCAGTCTCTGGCAGCCATATTACAAGCTTTGCTTAGTTTGGGGTCTGATGACCGTGTGTGCAATAAAAAAAAAAAAAAAATAAAAAAAAAAAATTGTATTCGCCCGTAAATTACGGTTAAAAAACAATCAAATGAAATGAACAGAAAAGCAGAGCAACAAAAACACGTGGTCACAGCTAAAAATAAAGCTCGTGATCAGCATTCAGATGGGGATTCTCCGTGCGTGAGGTCCTAACGGCAGTAAGTAGCTTACCTAATGGCCCGGAACTCATTGGAAATTTGCACTACACTAGGATGTCCATTTATATGTAATACCCTGATAATTTAGCACCGTAAGCAATTTGAGAACGCGTCTTCTTGTAGATTAATCGAGCTATCTATACAGTTTCAATATTTTTTCACTTTTTAGAGTTCCGTAGCCAACTAAGGAACTTCTATAGTTTCGCCGTGTTTGTCTGTCAGTCTGTAGGTATGTTACGATTCTTTTATTCGGAGGCTATAAGGGCTACAGCGATGAAATAAAACGCATTTGTAGGAGAAGACATATTGAAATGTTGTAAAAAAAAAGGGTTGGAATGAAATATGGAATGTGGGAATAAAAAAAAAAGAATATTTTACGTAGGTAAATTTAGGTTTTTTTTTCTTTGTCTTCCTTGGAAAAAATTAGTCTAAAGACCGACTTTCCACGTGAGTAACATAACACATGAGTGTTTTTTTTGGACAATTGAAATTTAATGGATATTCACTGAAATTACTTTTAAAATTATCTTTGTTTAGAGTTTCATAGTTTTACGAGATGTATCCGGCCATGGCTCTATAGGGTCACGTGGATGACACTGACGTACGTCATCAGTGCGCATATTAGGCAAGAGCAGGATATGTAAACAACAAAATAACAATAAACAATATAATAATAATAACAATATTTTGAAAAAATAAGGATAGTGACATAAACTGGCGCAATACCAGATCTTGTCTTTGTGGATCATGTAGCTTTTTGGACCATTTAAGCATATGCGTACACAAAGAAAATGGAAAAGACAACTTTTCATGCTACGATGATTATTTATTTCTAAATATGGCACGGAACCCTAGCATGATATTGTCACGACACGCACTTGATAGTTTATTTTTTTTATTGTGATAGGCTTTGCTGTAACCTACCTCAGAAGCTAAATACATTTGATTTCTTACCTACGACGCGACGTCATGCGTCAGAGGGCATACCATGAATTTCTGGGATAATAGGTAAGAAAAGTAGAATTTTAGTTCATAAATTACTACACTAGTATTAAATCGCCTTGTTCGTGTCTTTTCTGATGTGAAATAAAGAGTTATCTATGTACGAGTATCTGCACACATGATGGTGCTCCTACATCGGCGAAGGAGGTTCAAGTATTTGCGCTGTTCTTTGTAGGTATAAGTTTACTTATACGGTTCGCTAAAACAACCACAAGCTTCTGACTTAGCTCTTAGTGAAACATTTGTAGACTATTTAAGTATTTACTTTGGATTTGTGGCGATTCTTTTGCTTTGCGACGGCAAAGTGAAACAAAATTCTCCAATAAATGTTTATTGGTTATTACAAGAAAAAATTATAACAAAGCATAAAATTAAACTCTCTTACCTTACCTACAAACATATGGTTTTTATATGCCTACACTGAACCAAAATAACTGATCTAATAAATCATTACCTGCAGGCATCGTGCCCAAAATGCTGTCCGAATAACCGCGTTGAATTGCCACGCAAGGTGAGGTCTCAGCATTTTGGTCACAAGATGCTTCGACCAGACGCGTTGATAAATATAAAATGTAGCTGAATGTAATCTAAAGTCATTGCAACAACTGTGAAAACTTGCTTTCATTTTTTTAATGTATGCTTAAGCATACATTAAAAAAAGGCATCTGCTGAGCAGATACTCAGCTGTGATGCAAGATACGTGGACTGCAGTCGTACACGACACGGGTCATCCAAGTGAGGACTATATACTTTCGCAAAACTTACTATTTATTTCCTTGTTTGTTACAAAAACATTTTTTGCAATCGCAATTCTGTTTCATATACTTAATATTTTAATCGTCGGCGATTTTTGATTAGTGAGGCATTTCCCCCCAAAAGAGGGGAAGTTTGCTGCGGCGCCATTTATTGGCCGATTTTGATAATATTTTGCATAAACATTCAGTACTTGATTCTAAATAAGAATTTTGAATATGAGCAAAATGCTCATATCTGGTATTCTTGATAAGAATTGAGTATATACCGAAAGTAAATGGTGCCGCAGCAAACTTCCCCTCTTTTCGGAGGAAATACCGCACCAATCAAAAATTGCCAGGAAGTAAAAAAAAACGAAAAAAGGTAGAATCTGTATACCAAGTTTGGACAAAATTGGTTGAAAAATACGACTTGTACGCGAGTACCAACATATGGACATTATCAAAATCGGCCGTTGTATGGCGCCGCAGCAAATTTCCTCCCTTTTTGCGAGAAATACTTCTCTCATAAAAAATCGCCGATGACAAAAAAAATACTATAAAATTGTAGAATCTGTACACCAAGTTTTGTCAAGATTGGTTGAAAAATATGACCTTCACGCGAGTACCAACATAAAGAAGATGAAAGCAAAATTTTACCAGTCAAAACTAAGACCTTTCGTTCGCTTCGCTCACTCGGTCAATAAATAACGTTCATTTTCTGAAATCAGAAATCAGAAATATTTACTGGCCATAAATAACATTGAATATTACAGGCAAGTCATTTTTACAAATTAAACTATGTTTAGAGTTAAATTATGCAAATTAATCAATAATTTAAACAATTTGATTATATTGTAACAGGTAGGTATGTTGCTTACTCCGTTTGTTCATTACACAAAAAGAGGATTCCGTCCCTGCTCCGTTCTGATGCCATCCCAGTCCAAGTACAACGATTCAAGTTAATGTAAGTAACTTTACTCTAACATTTTGAACACAACTTGGTGCTCTAAATATTTCCATAAGCATCACGTAAACAAATCAAATGCTCGCTGTTTACCCGCCGTTTAGAAATACGAGCCGATCCGTCGGGCGCTAGGGGAGTAAAGGCCATGAAATCAATTCGCGGCCGACAGATCATTCTAATTCGATCCCATTTACTTACGCCCCCGCCGCGCCGTCAAATCTCTCTCATTAAAAAAATATATATTTAAATGGTATTCGTTAAGCTCGATACCCATTTCAGCAATGAATCATGTAATCTGATAAGTTTTTAGGCGCGGAACTTGCCGTACGTTGATGTAATGTATTTATTACGCTTTCTTTTAAGATAACATGACACTTCTCTTAGGTTGAGATGCGCCTTAGTTCTATAATCCACTATCAGAATCCCACCGCAATTTTTCAGGGTTACCGCAATATCCTCAGTTTAAACAGTACCTATCTGAGTATAGGAAGTAACCATTTTCAGTACCTATCTAGTGTTTGCCGCTGCAATATCGCATTATGACTACATTAAATTATAGCAGTTCTAAATGTTTTTGTTGTATTATCTTGCACCATGAAAGATAATTAGACATTAATAAAATAAATTACTTTAGTTGTGATAACATATAGATAATGTTTAAGCTTTTTTAAAAGAATTCTTAAAGTAACGTTAGTATTCCCGTTTTATTACAACAAAATGTGTCAAAACCACGTCAGTTTTCATAGTAGAATTCCTAAACTACGCAAAATCGTAGTACATGTACATGGGGTATTTTTGAAGCCCTTTGTATGAGGAAAGTCATGTTTTCGGATTGACTTCACCGTTTGGACTAACCTTTATGGCTGCGAGTTTGTGTGTATATTTGTCTCAACCGTTGATTTGATCTTAAGGCGAGGTCCAATCGCAATACAACAAAAAATAGCATTTTTCAGCGCTTTGTTCGAAGTGACGAGATTACACAAACAGGTGCAAAAAATACTGCAGATAGAAAATAAAACTGAAATTACGTTTAACCGAATAAAATTTCGAAAATCTGTCTTAGTTACAAAATAAAAAATCGCAAAATGACTCCCTGAAAAACCCTTCTGAAATCAAATGCTCTGTATTTTCAGCGGTAACTACAAATTTTCTTTTACAAATTAAATATCCAGGCTAGTGGTTTATACGGCGTACCAGGTAGTTTTTTTGTTTGATTTGTATGTTTCAGAAAATCGGCAAAAAAGCAATGAAAAACCACAATTTACCGTTTTCTCATCCAGTATGATATGCGATTTTCAACTTTAAACCTTAGAACTTTGAGCGGGACAATACTCATTTCAAATCACGATCAGTCCTCGCCTTAATACAATTTTATCGGCAAGTATTAAGGTCCCTTTTAAAAAAATAATTAAAATTGAGTATTAGCATATGAGGTTGCCATATTTTGTGATATTATAGAGTTTGATATAATTGAATTGAGTTAAAAAGTGAATAAAGGCTAACAAGTAATAAGGACAGGGTACAGTATGCATAATGCCAGAGCTGACATTCTCACACAATTTACTGTTTCGACCCCCTGACCCTCTGACCGACCGACGACGGCAAAACGTGACCGTGGTACGAAGTAACAGCTACCCTCACCCTATTGAAGTTGAGATTAGGTGTTACAATAAGGGATAGTGAATAATAATATACTTTACGTGGGGCTTGAAAAGATCTTTTGACCTTTTAACTCTTGCGCGTAAAATATCGACGGAAGGCCTTGAATAAGATGGCGCAATGGCTCAAGAAGGCAAATAATAGAACAGTTGATTGGGAATTCACAGCCTAGAGCAAAACAACAACAATGTAAACTAAATCACACTCGAAAATAAACACTCTGTGTATAGAGACTTAACGGAACCAAAAATAGTGTGCATGACGAGGTTGGTTATGGTTATGGGATACTTTTTACCAATGCAAACTGCTATTATATTATATAATATTATATTATATTGCATATTTATAACCCTGAGGCTGAGCTAGATTTATAATAATTTCATTGCTCTAAAGTTTTAATTCTGATCTAAAATTTTTGATGAAAATAGAAACAGACATTTATCAAAAGTACGTATTTCACTTCATTCCGTCTAAATATTCCCAAATAAGAAAAGTGAAAACCGTAATTCAATATAATCAACATAAAACGTCGCGTTAACCGCACACAATACAGATGTGCCCTCATATTGCTTATGTACCGTAAAACAATTTCCGTAATTGAACAAAAGGAAAATAAAAGCTCGGATACGAAAAGCCAAATCTGTTCAGATAACGTCACAAAGTGGAGTCTCGTTCAAAATAACTTTACGGACTCACGTCTCGTGACAAGATCAAAAATCCGTCTTAAAATGGCATGCGTCTTAAAAATGTGGAAGAGCATGATCAGCGTTTCACCTTTTCCTCGGAAGCTAGGGCGTTCTATACTCGGAGCTCACTCAAGTATTCTTTTCATAGTGTGCTTATAAAATATTCAGTTCTAAAGTAACCCTTAAATTTCGTAACACCTTTTAAGCCGAAATGAAAAGGAGATGATAAACAAACATTGGATCTTTAATCGTGTATTTTGGTTTGTTTCTCGTTATGTGAGTTAAGAGACCTCGTTATGTTGTTTATTTCTTTGTTTTGTATATTGGCCTACTTTTGGTGTGTTTTGGAATTTACTCTTCACTGAGCTTTGTGATTGAAGATTTATAAAAAAACTGTGTACTGTAACATAATGTGAAAAACATTCAATTACATTTTCAGATTGCCAAGAGTAAAAAAAAAAAAAACGGGTTTTTTTGCGTTTAATATATGAGACCTCAAACTCCTCAAAGCTTAAATTCGATTTTCCATGCCATATCAAAATGTAATTTGGCTGTAAACTCACTTACCCTTAGCTTGTATGTGGAAACAATAAAACATTTTACGACCCCATTTTTACGACGCAGAATTCTTTAAGTGGCGCATGTAAAGACATCCTTGCTGTTAGAACATTACATTCATTATTTAAGTTTAAATTTACTCTACAAAAATAAAGACTCGACACTCATTCTCTTCAGAAAGCGTTCTCAATTGGTGTAGTTATTCAACGTGTTGGCAGCATTTCTATACATTGTAATATCCTTGCCAATTATTCATCCTAGATCACCAAGCCAATTCACAAGTTAATGTACAAATATGCATTGAACTGAAATCGAATTGCGTTTGTGGCAAAGGTGACGACCGACGTCTGTGGTCTCAGTAGCAGGCACGACTGAGCTGTCACTGTTTACTCACCTTTCAGTTACACCTTTGCGGTGTACATTTGAACGTATTTAGTCAACAATTCGGGCTCAAACAATCACGAATCGAGCAGCCATGGTATAAATTAGGGACCTGGAACGCACCGTTTCTTAATTAAAAGACTTCAGTCAGGCGTAATTCGCAATATCGGGTCGTTTGTCTCTTCTCAACTCTATGGATTTCGATAAGACAGATCACCCCATTTGAAGAGGAAAGGGGCTCGAATAATTACAGGGAACAAGTTGATGTAGCTAGGAGGAAGCCAGTTTATTTAGTTGGCTTAACAGTACCCAACATTTGTACGCTACAAGGCTTTTTTGTGTATATTACGAGGTCAGAAAGCCAGACAGCTCAAATGGAATTGGCGGGTCACATTTGTCGGATGCCGATTACACCGCTGGGTAAAGGTCACCAAAGACAGGTTCCCAAAATTATAACGACCTCCTGGTAGACCCATGGTGGTATGATAAGCTAAACTCGTACGACAAACACTGGACCAACAATGCCGAAGACCAGGAAGTCTCGAAGGAGGGCAGGGAGGCCTTTGCCCAGCAGTTGGGTCACTATAGGCTGAAAATAATAATATGACTAGGCAATAGGCATGTAAGTAGAAAGCGGAAAATGATAAAAAATACGATCAATACCTATGTCCGTTTTTACCGGACTGCCCAAGGAGGGTAATATTCTCTATTTCATTTTTTGTTTAACATTATATGTCAGATTTTACATTCTAACATAATAATTACAACATGTTGGTAATATTATTGTTATTTTTTTTTTAAGTTGTCTTTTTGTTGTATAATAAAGCTATATTGTATTGTATTCTGTATTGTAGTAAGTTCAAAAATAGTTAAAGTAATATTCATTTTTAACATTGGCCACGAAACATTTTTGCCCGATAACGGCGAATCCAAAAGAATGGTATTGTATTTAGATTTAGACTTTAAAAGGAGGAGGTTCTCAAGGCGACTGTTTTTTTATGTTTGTCACCTCAGAACTACGTCATTTATGAACCGATTTGGAAAATTCTTTTTTAATTTGAAAGAAGATACTTCCAGATTGATATTATTTTTATCAAAATCTAGTTCTGATACTGGGATCTATAAGGAATTGAGAGAACTCCTCAAATAACATAGCGATTTTGGTATTATCATCAACAAGTCAAACATTTGCATTCAGAAAGTATCATTTGGTGAAGTGATTTGATTTGGTGAAGAAGATCACAGATGGCCACCAAGGTAATCTCAATTTCAGTTCAGCGACTACGACGAAGCGAGAGAATGATGGCGCTATACTTTCCCGCGCAAATGAACAGAGATGACTGTAAGGCACCACCAAAAAAACATATATTCCAAAATAAGACTTTAAATCTACTAGTTATGTAGTTACTAAATAGAAAAATCACATTTATATCAAAGTAGGCCGTTAAATAAAACGTTTCTGATGACGTCGGTATTTTTTTAAAATTATTAGTACCTATAGATAATATCTTATCTGGCGAAGTGACAACAACTCATATAACGAATAACAATGTTATTAAGCTTCGATTAACTACCTAGAAGTAAATTCAGTACTTAGTAATCTAAATAATTTATTTCGCACTACAATAGTTCCTCATCCTCATTTGGTGAGTAAACAGTATTAATTAAATCATGAGTGCGGTCCTCGTATATTGTCAACAATGATGAGTATGTATTTACTTAGATCTAATTAGGTACCGATTAGTTAGCTCAATACACGACAATATACTTTCAATATATTTTGCTAATTTGCCTACTAGCCCAGACAATTTAGCGTTCGACCTGGAAGTAACTAATAACAGGTTTTATTTTTTCTGTACATAGTTTTAGAACCAACCTCTTATATTAATATGCAATAACTAAACTACTTTCCTATCCGGAACCGACTCAAATCTTATATTTTGCCATATTGTCCATATTTCCGCTATGTTAATAGAGACTATTTCAGATGACGAACGTGAGTACGGCAGTGAGTCGTCGGCGACGATAATGTATTATGGATTAAGCATAAATGCTTTTTCTATGTTACCTCCAGATTAATTTGATTTATTTTTGATTCTACGTCAGCAAATTATATCAATCACAAGATTATATTTATGTTATGAATTTTGTTCCGGTCCTCCATACTAAGTCCCAAAACTTTAATGGGCTATACAATCCAGGCTATAGGACGGCGTAGATCTTCGATAATTTTTGCTTATAAACAGACTTAAATACTATTTTATTCAGAAACCACTCCTCCGATCGGTGTACATCCTATGTTCTATATTATCAAGGCCTAAATAAAGTGTGAACCGGAACAAGCTTATAACAATCCGCTTACCTTAAGACCGGTAAGACGTGTACAAATCTGAAACAAAAACAGAAAACATCAGTTAAAACCATCATGACCCAAAAACGAACGACAGAAAGAGATATAAGACAGCAATATACTTATCATGTCGTAAAGCTAAGTAGGTAACAGTTTATTGACCCTAAAGGCGTGTTATCGTTACATTTGCATAAGGCTGCTAACACAACCTCTCGGTGCTAACCCTTCGTTTTTACGAGGCGAATGTGCCCATATGGCCTAGGTATGTCCTACTTTTATAAGGAAGCATATTTTTCCTTCTTCGTACTAAAAGTATCATACATAATCAATTACTCCATGAAACGTAGTGATATGGGATATATTTTAAAGCAACTTTAGGTGGTAATATACAGGTAGGTCCAAACGGTGACGTCAATCCGAGAAAATAAGGTTCCTCATACCAACGACAAGTATGTTCTACGATTCTTCGTAGCATAGGAGTTTTTTTTTTTTATATGTCTTGCTCCCCTGTTTCAACTATCTTGTTTGTAAAAAATATTAAGAATTACACAGAGCAAAAATAAATAAATAGGAGGACGTTCTTACTTACTAGAACGGACAAACAGCAGCATCGGCAGAGTCGGTAGAGAACCTGAATAATATGCTCAAAAACCTCGATAGCGTTTCTCAACAGCTGGGTTTTAAAATGAACATAGACAAGATTAAAATCATGTCAAATGCCCATATTGTACCCGTACCGTTGGGGCCGTAGCCGTTGGGAAGATACTCTCGACCATTATAACTTAGACAGAAGACTACACCGAATGACTACGTGCCACTTGCATCTAGCGGTTGCATCATGTCAAATGCCCATATTGTACCCGTACCGTTGGGGCCGTAGCCGTTGGGAAGATACTCTCGACCATTATAACTTAGACAGAAGACTACACCGAATGACTACGTGCCACTTGCATCTAGCGGTTGCATCATGTCAAATGCCCATATTGTACCCGTACCGTTGGGGCCGTAGCCGTTGGGAAGATACTCTCGACCATTATAACTTAGACAGAAGACTACACCGAATGACTACGTGCCACTTGCATCTAGCGGTTGCATCATGTCAAATGCCCATATTGTACCCGTACCGTTGGGGCCGTAGCCGTTGGGAAGATACTCTCGACCATTATAACTTAGACAGAAGACTACACCGAATGACTACGTGCCACTTGCATCTAGCGGTTGCATCATGTCAAATGCCCATATTGTACCCGTACCGTTGGGGCCGTAGCCGTTGGGAAGATACTCTCGACTATTATAACTTAGACAGAAGACTACACCGAACGACAACGTGCCATTTGCATCTAGCGGTTGCCCGCGACTTAAACCATGTCGTCGGTCCACCAAATGGGGGGCCTGCCTACGCTGCGTCTTCCGATTCGAAGTTGTTGACCATTATAACTGCCTTGGACAGACTGTCCAGTTAGGGAGGTCCAGCTTTGACAGCGAGGTCGCCCGAAGAATCCAATTCGGATGGGCAGCGTTCGGGAAATTGCGTGATATCTTCTCGTCCAAAATCCCGCAGTGCCTGAAGACAAGGGTCTTCAAGTAATGTATGTTGCCAGTGATGACATATGGAACTGAAACTCGTGGTCCTTAACTGCTGGCCTTTCGGAGAAACTCAGTCACACCGCAGGCAATGGAGAGAGCTATGCTCAGGATTTCTTGGCGCGATAAAATCCGGAACGAAGATATTCGCCGAAGAACCAAAGTCACTGATAAAGTTTTCAGAGTTTGTAAGCTGAAGTGGCAATGGGCAGGCCACATTACTCGAAGAACTGATCACTGATGGGGAAGAAGGATTCTAGAGTGGCGACCACGACCGGAAGACGCAGCGTAGGCAAGCCTCCAACTAGGTGGACCGACGATATTATGAAAGTCGCGGGAAACCAGTGGATGCAAGTGGCACCCTGTCGGTCGGTGTGGTGCTCTAAGAGGCAAACATTTGTTCAGCAGTGGATGTCTTCTGGCTGATGATGATGACGATGATGATCATCTCATATAATACCGTTGCCAATGTTTTTTAGCTATGTTCGTGCTAGGGAGAAGAAAAAAAACATAGTATTGTTGCATCTCCTTCGACAAAATAAAAAATAAACCGGGCCTTAAATATTTTCCATATGAGCGGCTTAAAAAAATCTACATATATTTTGGGTGGGTTTTTCGATGGTGTTTTTCGGATTTCCTTCGTCCCTCATCGAAAAATCCACCCAAGAATTTTATTTAAGCCTACATGGATAAAACCCTGAAAATAATAAAAAAGACGTAAACTCTAGTCATCGACTCTGTATTTTGTACGAAAAATCGTATTTTGTACGAAAAATCGTAATTTGTACGATTTTATAGAATACAGAGGTATTTTCGTGAAGCCCTAAATTTTAGGACAAGAATTTCTATATTGCAAAAATATTATTATCCTTCATAGCAAATTAAAAATTTATTTTACCAATTTGCCTAAAGCACTAACCAGCAACAGATTCGATCATAAAACCTTCAATATGGCCCCATATTTAGAACAGACGAAACAAAGAGACAAAGAAGTAAAACTTTTCTAACTTAATAAAGACAATGAATTGTTTAAATTTTATATTTGAGGAATTCAATTCACGCTCCGTCCAAACAATAATCCTTGTTTGAATGCTAATTAATTTAAATTAATTTAAGTAATACTCCGGAAAAGTATAACGAAGAGAACAATAGGACGATTTTTCTAAAGAATTCTTAATAATTACAGGCGGGTTTGATACCGTTATTTGAAAAAAATTAAGATGAATTTTTGACAACTTATTTTGATTGGGTAAATAAATGTGGATAATAAAGTGTGGAAGCCCATAGTGTTAGGGACATAATTATAGTTAAACTAATGTTTATGAAATACACAAAGGTTACTGTTAATTGCATCCACGACTTTGTATGATGTAAAATAAATGAAAATGAAACAAAATACTGAATATATAGCAGAATGCAGAATTTTGAATTTGGTTACAACACAAGTTACTGTAGAAATAATTAATAAACAAATCACTAAGCAGACAGCGTTCGAATCTCGCGGGAAACTTTAAGCGCTCGCTGCTCTAGTGCTAAGTGTAACTTAAATTGTTGGTGTCAATTTACTTGTAACTGCGCATAACGGCAGCTTAACTCATTCAATTGTCTGGGTTTTGTCGTTAATTATTAATTAAGGAGTTATCCTGCTGAAGTAATTTACTTTATTTATTATTTATATAAAAACAGGCGCTAAGCTGGGTGCACACTGGGTTACAGGAGACCACACCACGCACATAGAAGTTAAACTAGGCAAAATTGGGAATATTATTACGCTAATTACTATGCAGTGAAGTATAAAGTAAAAGTATAAAACAATAGTAAAAAGTTGAGGCGAAGACTAATCAAATTACTAATGGATAGCAACACATAATAAAACACACAATAGTCACAAGGTAACTATTTCTTACTAATATTGCAGTGCGCTATATAATAGCAGGTCTACTTAGTTCACTATAAGCGTGGAACGTTTAGCCTTGAAACCCGCACACATGGCTGCTTTTACATCTAAGCTAACGAGTGCGAAAGTGACAGAGAAATCACTAAAGCTATGTCGACATACTGCGATATGCGTGCTAAAATATACGATGCATTAATGCCATAAACTAACGAGGCGGTGGACGTCTTCTGGCTGCTGCCGATGATGATGATGAAAAAAAAACACAAAATATAACCTTAACAAACTGTCATGTGTCAAGACTTACCAAACGGTTTCCAGGCTTTTATAAAAAAAAAAACTTAACCTAACCAGTTTTCACACAGCAAAGATTTCCGAGTTGTCATAGAAAATGTCGTGTCGTAGATAATGTGCCCTAACCTACTAACTCTTATTTTTACTATAGCGTTCAAACGAAGAACGAAATCGATAGAAGTCATAGACACAGAGGATGTCAGTAAATGAGGGACAGGTTGTCTTTTATCGGGCTGTACATTATCGGGGTATTCGTTATCGGCCCGTATCAATAATGTACGGCATGATATTTCATGTCGTTATTGGCTACCCAATCCATTTATAAAGGAAAAATAATAGTAGCCAAAAAAATTATAACAACGTATATTTGTCGATTTTATGATTCCGTTTGCATTTTTACCTTATTTTTCGTTCCATTACTAAATATATGTTTTATTTTTTTCCAGTATAGCACCATCAATGTATGAAATCGTTGTAGTAGGCCTACAAAAAATTGTCTTATTTTATATCAAATATTCTCACTTTCGAATCTTAGTAGGTATGATCTTGCTACTCTGGCACAATAAAATATCTAAAGAAAAAAAAAAACTGGATTTATATCTTATTTATATTGTGATACAAATTCACAGTAAAGGAAAACAGACAGAATTTCACATAAATTCGGCAGTAACAATTACAACAACGTTTGGAATGGAACCTAAATACTTCCTTCAAAATTACGAGTCGAGACGAGTTGAACTAAGTGAACGGGGTGGTTGAAGCAAACAAGGCATAACATTCATCAAGACATTGTTAATGATTTTAAGGAAGGCACGAGTTCTGACTGGCTAATGACGCTCTGCATTGGCTGCTTTGTTTCAGCATATTCATTACCTGCCCCTGCTCGTTACTTTAAAATATTTTATTGTTCCTTATTCACTCCCCAGAGACTAAACAAACAATATCTCAAACAATTTTGAGGTCAAGTGATTCCATCCGGCGAATATTCATAAAGATAATTAGAAAAAACAAGCTTAATTAGTACAAATCGCTGTTATGGCAACGCGGCTTAGGATTTTTTATGGTGGCTTAAAAGTTCGGTAATTTGATATTGTTTGCATAATGTCTGGTTAAATTTTTATTTATGGGTAAAGTTAGTTAATAGCATCTCTTCCAATTACGTTGACAATTTTTCCCCATTACCTGAGTGCCCGTTATATTTTATAGCGGAGTAAAATTTTGCTCAATTGAAATGGTGGTATACTATGGTTACCCCTTTACAACCGAAAAAACTTTTTTGCGATTCTAGTAGCAAAATGTTATTTTTTGTTTTTTAACGAGTCTAAGGAACCAAAAAAAATAAAGTTAAAAAATCCCTGGTTTATAGTTAACCCAGAAACCTACCCGCACGATCGTGAGCCGCAGGTCATACGTGACATAGTCATGATCGTGAGGGTAATTTAAGTTAGTACTGGTGTTATAGTATTTTGATGTAAAATTAAACAAATTTGTACGTAACCATCCTCTACATTTATTATGCATTCATTATTCTAACATTTATTCGGTTACACTGATAACCTTTGCAACACCATCGAAGTTAAGGACGTGCCTGTGTAATTATACGCCATCAAAACGGACTTGTTGCCCCTCCACTTGACTGTGGCAGAGGGTTTAGCCAAGTACTGCTAACATTCACCTCGAACCTTCCTAGCATACGTCTTGATCTTGAAATTGATCGCCGTATGGTCCTGTATCCTGTTCAGCATAATTATTCCAGTGCTGTGAAGATTGCGCTTGTGCATCTCTTCAATCAATACAACAGGCGTAAAATATCTGTAATGGTAGATGCAGCTTCCAGGGAGGACACTCGTGACCAGATGGAGAACCACAGAAGGTCCTAGTCCAATACTTGTATCTCCAAACAAGGTTTTGGCCCTCGGTAAATGTTAAAGTGGAGCCAAACCCTCACATCATGCTCACCTCGAGCATGAAGTTGTCCAGTCCATCGGAGCACGGTTTGTTTCGGACTACTTGATGCAGAATATGCCTACACCAGACTAACATCATGACACAGATCATGACCAGTAAATGGAACCATATCAAGGCCTCTTTCAAGTGTTAAACTCCGCTTTTACTCGATCAATCATCGGCTGTACCTTCCACAATGGGCTGTTTCTTTCATTTGGTGGGGGTTCATCGGTACTTACGACATGCAGTGCATTGCGAACCAACAAGAACCTATCCCCAACCATTTGCTGAGTTATGGACTCTAATTTTAATCCACCTCTCCAGTACATCCACGTTCTAGGATAGGGAATACGTCCAATGATGATATGAATAGAAAAACTCTTCATTAGACTTAATTTTCAATTCCTGGCCTGTTCTTCTTAGATGATACATCTTCTCTGTATCTGGCAACTTCTACATAAAATTCTCTATAAATATAGTCTGGAAAATACCTTTTTTGAGTCCTCACAGGAGACTAGCAGCAGAAAATAGTCATGACTAAAGTCTTCAAAGGTATCAGCTTCTAGAGCCTCTTGTTAGGAGGTGGGCGCGAAGATCGAAGGCACGGAGCTGATCCTTTTGACACAGGAGTGGCTGTGATCGGATTCTGTTCCAACTCCACCTTTAGTACTGCTGCAGATTCTGGTTCAGGGATCTGAATATCACCGAAGATGCTAGGTTGAATGTCATCGTCGTCATCGTCAAAATCTTCGATGTCGGAGAAGTTTCCATCACCTAATCTGATCATCATTAAGGTTTCATACTAAAAATTAAAAATAAAACATAACTACACATTTAATTTACGAAAAATGATCTTGAAAAATAATACATATTCCCAAATAATATTTCGACCCTACACCCGGGATCACACGATCGTAGCGGTCATTATTTTCAACATAATTGTACTTTAACTGTGGGGATTAACACAAAACTAAAGTAATATACGTACTAAGCAATCTTTAACGATAAACATTAGTGAAAACCCTATTCAAAAACTCTAAAATTACTATCAAAAATTATTACTTACCCGCTCCGCGGCGGGCGTCAAAGAACGCAGCCATCTTTTATCGCTGCTCACAGGTGAGTAACTGCCCGCACATTGCGCCTGCATTTTTTTCCACGCGTAAAATATCCCTCACAAACGATCAACACCGGTTGAATCCGGAAAATCGAAACGGTTTGGCGCCAATATTTTTTTTTTATTACCCTCACGCCTGTATTGACCCGAGTGTAAAGGGTTACAGTTTTAATGTTTCCTAAAGCGTTTCTTATTACATTTCCCGTGTTAGTATAACAGAACTTAGTAACTCAATGTAAGCTCGCTTGAGCAGGATCTACAATTGAGTTGTTAGTTACATGGCGTTGCTTGTAACAACAGCAGAGCAGGAACATTGATTTAGTGCAGCTTACTAACATGTCGCTTAAGGTAATAGGTACAATTGGAGTTTGTATTAATTTTGTTTAGATAAGGGTACTAAAACCATATTGAAAAAAAAACTGAATTTCTTTTTCTTTTTTGGGAAATAAAATAATTGTATTTGACAAATTAAAACAAAACAGAGCTGTCATTCTAAGGTGACGTTACCACTTTGAATTGTCTTTTTTAGAACCATATTTTGTTTTATTAAGGTGCAACGATTCGCTCAGCGCGGAAAATTCAAATTTTCTTGCGTTTTTTGCCAATTACAACTTAGTTACTCATCGTGGGTTCATGAAAATGAATTTTGCGCTAAATAAATAGGTTGTATCAAGAAATCACAAATTACAAAAATTCAAGGTGAAAGCTAGTTAGTATAAGTACACTTCTCACTAAACCAAAAAACCAAGATAAAAATCAGCTTATTGAGATTCGTAGCTAAAGCTATATTATTTAAGTGATCATTTTAGCTGTAATTTCTTGATATGAGCTATTTATTGTCGCAAAATTCGTTTTCATGAACCCACGATGAGTAATTAAGGTAATTGACAAAAAAACGCAAGAAAATTTGAATTTGTCGCGCTGTGTGTTGCACCTTAAACTACCTATACCTATTAAAAAAAAACCGAACAATCATCACTATCCACAGCCAGTAGACTTTCTCTGATGAACAAAGGCCTATATACCCAAATCCAAACAAATTTTTATTTTTTTTAAAGCTTGTGTCATAAAATTTCGAACTAACTCGAATAACTAACTCTGTTAGAGGTAATAGCGAGAATAAAAATACAGTGGTGTAGTAAGTGCGTATATATTTGAAACTTTAGATAGATATTAGATGACATGGTGATGATTGATTGGAAAGATGAAACATTGTAAGTACTTTCAGGAACGTTATACTATGATCACTTAGAAATTGATCTTGCGTTCCCGAAGTTCCATTTCCGCGTTCTCATAGTTTTCCTTAGCCAGAAAATGTTCGAGAGAACACAGCTAGCCGCTAAAAAAAGCCGCGCTTTTTCGGTACCTAAAGCAACATTAGTATCTAGAAGATTAGTGTTGTCGGGTAATAGGATCAAATATGGAGAAAAAAAAACAAAAAGGAACCCTGTGTGTACACACACAGGGTTCCTTTTTGTTTTTTTTTTCTCCTTTCATCAATCATCATCCTTTAGTGATTTTGTGGTGCGCCTGAAAATAAGTCATCGTCATCATCAGCCGTTCACTGCTGGTCATAGGCCTCCTCTTTAGAGCACCACACCGACAGACAACGTGCCACTTGTGCCGGTTGCCCGCGACTTTCACAATGTCGTCGGTCCACCTAGTGGGAAGCCAGCCTACGCTGCGTCTTCCGGCTCGTGGTCGCCACTCAAGAACCATTCTCCCCCATCGGTTATTGGTTCTTCGAGTGATGTGATTAGATCATTGCCACTTCAGCTTGCAAACTCTAAAAAAATTAGAAATAAGTATAGTTAGACATGTACTTTATTGTTTTCTTTTTTTTAGCTTCGTTGCTTATCGTGCGGGCTAAAACGTCGAGATAGATAAATCTTAATTAAAAAAAATAAACCACAAAAATTTACAAATTAACAATAAGCAGTACTTCAGACTGGAACAACCATGGACAGGCAGTAATCCAGTATTTGGGCAACCTGAATCTTAATATTATTTATTTTAATAAAACGGGAATACTCATGTGGAATTGAGTCGGTGTTTCCGATTATAGTTGCCTGGAAGAGCTCGCTTGCAGCGATCAGGTCGCCAGTTGTTACACTATTAGTTCCTAAGCCTCTTAATCAAGTGTATGTATTGTATTTGAGTGAATAATAAAGAGTTTATCTACCTATAATTTCGATCGAAATATCATCATAATCATAATACACTTTTAGACGTCTGCTATTTTTAGTTTTGAATCGGCATAAACAAAACAGCCTTATTGATTCCTGGAATTGTATAAAAACGGAGTTCATTAAATCACGAAAGGCTGTATTTTATACGAAAAAAAAGCCAGAGATGCTCATTATTTTTTTGTAGCCTAAAAGAAATAAACATTAATCAGAATAGAAACTGAAATTTTTACATTTATTATGACAGCTAGAGATAAATTAGAGGTAAGAAACTAAACATTTTTGAAAGAGGACCACAGAATGATTACCTATTTTCTACTATCTGGTGGTACTATCCATTTGTTTTATACTCGCCGATTTCACCTTGCTATTTTCAGCACAAAAAGACCATTAAAGAACATTAAGCTACGAAATTTCTAAATGTTAAGCCGATAGTATATAGTAGCTAGATAATGTGAATACTATTCAAAATGTTAATTATTGTACGCCCGCAATGGGTAAGCTGTTGAAACTTATTATTTTATGATTATCAAGAAAACCTTTTGTACACAGTTTTTGCAATAAAATATTCTGATTCTGATACAGATTGGGTGAACGCACCCCCTTACAAACAAAACTTGTGATTTGTACTACTAGTAGTTCTGCGAACAGTAGATCTCGCGAGCACAAACTTTTTTGCACAACCTCAATTCTACAATATTTCATAGAGTTATTTTGTCTTCGGCGATTTTTGATTGGTGGGTGCAGGAATTTTTCCTCTTGACCGATTTTGTTCATTTTGTAAAGCAGACCTTCATTCGCTCTGCTCATTCGGCCAATAAAAAAAATCTCAAGCTTATGCATCAATACGTTTAACTCGAAACCTGGCTAATCAGAATATTTTGTTCGTAATCCACTGAAATCAAGACCCTTTAACATGCCCAAAGCTACGTCAGAAATTCGAGATTTCCATTTTCATTTCCATATGACACATTTCACGTAGATTTCCGGTCATGTTGCTCCAATCGCTGCACAACAATAATTTAGGAGGATTGCGTCCCTCACCGCAGCCGCAACCTGGCTTGTCGGCCAGATTAGGTGCGCTACTGAAAAAGTTAAAACCTAGTTAAGTAGTGGTGGAACATTAAGACTATAGACAACATTTGAAACTTATCTATGTAGAGTGTTCAGTAAATCATTTTTTTTTTATATTTGTGAACACACTTGCCTAAAGCTAATTAACAACGTAGTCGAGGTAAGTAATCATTTCTGGCCTGAAATGAGAACTGGCTTTCAAGTAAAGTTGGAACACACTTTTAGATGCTTTGCATAAGATTTTCAACTTGATGGCGGTAGCTAGCTTAATACCAGAAAGTGCCTATACCACCATGATATGGTTTTCTTACGGAGTTTTCCTTCATCGGTAGCTTAAGCTCATTGTTGGGATTTACACCTACGCCCTGCGCTTACAACCTACAACCTACACCTACAAAATCAAGCAAGGAATGTGAAAAAAAACATTGTGATGAACATTGTAGTGGTGATCTGTTCAAACTACATATTTTTATGTTATCCTACAAATTATTCATGATCGCTTATAACTCAAGTCATCACTAGAGATACATAGATGGCTGCAATATCACAGACATATTTTTATTACTTTTATAAATCTCTAGCAGTTTCCACTAAATTATATTCAGTTTTCTCGTTCTATTCGTACTATAGATTCTAGATAGACCATAACGAATCTAGGTAAGGGATCTATTTAGAAAAATAAAGTTACTAGTACATAAGCCCTTTTATTGAAAAAATTGGAAACCCATTATTGATAGAATCATCATGGAATGGATTTAACGAGAATTGAAACGTTTAGGAACACTTGCAACGAATTAAATTAGTTGACTTGCTCAGCCGCGAGAATGATTGGCTGCGTCTTCCAGTTTTGACAACTAACTAACGTCAGATTTGTTTAGTTTTTATGGCCTGACATATCAAACATCTGAAGAGTGCTGCTATCTAACGTCATTTTCAAAATACTTTAAGAAGATTAAAAGTGAAGTTTTGGCGGGAACGTGAAGAATTCATGTCGCGTCAATTTATTATTTTCCAAAACTTGTGTTATTTCGAGTATTCATGTGTAAAAATGGTGAATTTTTACCCGTTAAGTGTTCGTGAACATGCACGAGTGTTGGTGAATGGTATAATGTCGTGAAACGTGAATTTCCGTGTTGTTTCCAAAACTCCATAGAACGCTCTAGTAAAGTTTTCACCACTTTACTGGGGCATGACTATGACTTGGACTTGACCGTGACTTGCTTTGCTCGCCTTTGACTGTGACTATGACTTGTTTAACAATATTTAACAAAACTTGATAATATATTATGTACACTTGACACTGACAAATGCATAAGACATGCGACGCCAAAATCCTCTTAGGAGGAAAGAGAAAAAAAAAAGATTTAAAGTAACAAACAGAGCAGGGTAGCTAATTTTTACATAGATAGATAACTCATACAAAATGACGTAAAACAATTAGCAGTAAGCAGTACTACGGACTAGCCAAGCAAACACTAAAGCATTTAAACAGAGAGTACACAACCAATGTTATACGTTAAAAATAACTGCTGCGCTGCCATCATAGCTATCCCATCAATATTAACACACGGCGTACGACAAACGTTGCGCTTAAATACGACAGAGAATTTGATGACAAACTGCTACATTAAATGAACGACGTAGGGGAGTGTGGGTCGGTTTTAGTGTAGCCTATATTGGAGTGTTGACCTGCGCAGGTACATTCCGGTCAAGAGGCAACACATGTCCCGGATCCCGGTGGCGCGATGGAACCATATCATCAATATTATATGAGCCGCGCAGCGACGAGCGTTGCCTTCGAATGGACTACACACTTTTTCCATTTTTAAAAGCGCTCTCGTTACGTTGCTTCTGTATATAATCACCACAATAAACACAGTTTTCCAAATGATAATGGAGCCATTTCTTCCATTATGGGAATCTTTCCGAAACCGTGTGTGTGGCTGTATTGTTGCGATTTCATTATAATCAAACGATTTTACAAACTGCGTTAATTTTTACCCGCCTGCCCAAGATGGAATGGTAATGTTTTTGTGGTGTATGTAGTAAGTAAATGAAATATGTATGTTTGTGTGTTCCTACATGACCTCCTGCAGCCTAAGCTGCTTAACAGAATTTGATCAATGAGGGTTATGTGACAAAGACTACATTTTTCAGTCGGATATTTTGTTTTTCTTTTAATAATATTACTGGCTGCTCTGGGTTTACTTACCTGTAATTTACATAATATTACCCATAATATATTATGTACAAAATGACTTTAATTTCATGAGTAGGTATCCTATCTAAAAATTTAACTTCTTGCATTCTTCTTTGTTTCTTATGTAAAGATTGACATATCATAGCTATTCATATTTATAAAGATAGACATTGAAATCGAGATTGACAACATTTTACGGGTTTAAAATTATACTCTTCTTATTACACAATATTGAAACCAAATACAACGCTGATAATTTTAGTCCTGTCAGAGTGGTTTAGTTTAGTGAGTAGTACAGTATCATCGACGCAAAGTTTGCAAAAAGAGTACCTACCTATGTGCCAAACCTAAACCAACTTTGTATCATACGACATGCCGCAGCGCAGCGAGGAAACACTCCAAACCGATGACATTGTTCAATTCCCCACTGTAATAACTCGTAAATTCGTATTACGGTCGTACAAGTTCGAACGTATGCTAACTATACGTATTGGACCATATTTGTAAATACAATTTATAAGGCAACAGGGCATTATGCCACTTTATTTTGTAGTTTTTAAAGAACGTGATTTGAAATATTAAAAATGTCGTGGTAGCTAAAAAAAGTCGTGGTAGCTCAGTGGGAGAACGCTCGCCTCACATTCGTGAGCTATCGGGTACGAACCCGGGTGGGCCCGCACCGCCCGGGCGGGCCGTTATTTGGGACGTACGTACCTCAGATATACCTCTGGCTTTACGGTGAAGGAAAACATCGTGACGAAACCTGCATATTTCCGGAGAAGAAATTCGATGGCGTAAGTGAATCCGCCAACCCGCACTGGGCCAGCGTGGTGGATATGGCCTAATCACCCTTTGAGGGTAGGCTGATATCCCGGCAGTGGGATGTTTAAAGGCTGTTATAAATAGATAGATTTGAAATATTGGGCCGCTTTAAAAACAGGGTAATTTTTTAAGTAGTGCGCAAAAATTATTAGATTATTGAAAAATAATACGTAAATTGTATAATGTAGTTGGTACGTATACTTAGTTCCATTCGTGCATCCATTTTTCCGTAATTAAATGACGAATGAAAAACTAAATAAAATCGGTCTGATGAAATATTAAAGAATCGAATGGCTAATAGGTTAAACGACAGATATCCCTTAAATATTATCCGATGGCCTATAAAACCCAGACCCAAATAAATCACCTAGTATTATGGCATGCTTCATATCAGAACGTGTCCGAAATACAGAATGATGTTTAATTCATTTCAAATAGGTACCTAGTAACTTCAGCTCTGCTCCCGTCATGTTACTAAAAGTTTGTGTTACATGTTTTTATCGCTGAACAAGTATAACTTTGGGTAGTCGTTTCATAACTTTATAATTGAGTGCAAATAGCTCGCTTCCAACACCCTGTTTTTGCTCAATTTTGATCGCGAAGTAAGTAACTTACCTCCTCATTTGTAATATTTTTCCTAGTTATTCAAAATTTTGAATAACCCGGAAATTACTTGGAACTGTATGAATAATGATAATGAATTGAAATAATGTTACAAATTTGATCTTTTCACATGGCCACACTGCCGATTCAAAATAGAGTGTACAGCCGTACGTCCATACAAAAAGCGTAGTCTGATACCCACCCCTAAATGTTATCCGATTTCGATGATCCGATTTTTTTGTTATCTACACCGTGAAGAACTATGCTTATATGTTTGTTTTTATTTTGAAATTTCGCAATGTCTTCGTTTGTTATAGGCACTTAAAGTGACTTTTTTTTAGATATTATTCTAACAATCAATCAATCAAGTCAATCAATCAATTTATTTCGGAACAGGTCCATTTAAGTGTACATACATGACATGACACATTTAAACTCACAATTCACAATGTCACATTTTTTTTTCACGATTTCTGGTTTGGTCCCAAGGTTAAATGTTGTTCCTAACTACTAATACAATGATATTCTAGAATAATAATATGACCGTCGTCTAAACAAATAACCATTATATTGAATTAACACTTTCGTAACTTATCTCGGAAAAATAAATACGTCTCCTATATATATCCTGTATAGGAAGCCTGATAAAATACTGTTACAGCGTACAAGCACCAACCAACACAGATAATAATATTGTACCTAAATAAATTTAATGTTTACCATTACACGCACCTACATCTGGCTGGCATATGACGTAGGTCGCTCGTCCTTCCAAGTTAGCTACAAAACGGATTAAGCTTCCTCGTAAGAGAGATTTAATTAATAGGAAATTACGTGACGTGTCAGAGAATTCTGCATAATTTATAATTTTGGCTCTCGACGACCTTTTTAAGAGAAACGTAAAAGAGTTTTACTCAATCTACATCTTTATGAACGGAGGACAGAGAAAAACACACGTACAAGTGCGAGTTTGCTGTAAAATATTCAGCAGGTAGATATTTTAACCAACTGTTGGTACTTAGTGCAAAACTAATAAAGTAAGTACTATTATGTAAGAGTGTGTTTTAATGGTCCGAATTCCCTGAGTTTTCCTTTTATTGCTACTTTGGTACGTCTGTTATAGTATAATTTAATTTGGAGTTCGTCCACCGGAGACAATAGAAATTGAGTGAATGCACGCTGGCTTGCATGTACGTCCAATGGGATGTGAAAGTACCGGGGACGCTGGTGTTGGCATGAAACCCTCGTGTCCTGCAAACCAACCTACCTCCCTAACTGGATTATCAAGCAGGGACCACTGCTCTGCTATTTGCTGGAAATGTCAACACTAATAGAAATGTACATATTCGTTGAGAAGAGATCTTTTATATTGCCTAATGAAATTTATTTTTTGCTATGAAAACTGACATGGTTTTGACATATTTTGTTTTAATAAAACGGGAATGCTCTCGTTACATTGAGTCGGTTATTCTGACTAAAGTTTCGATCACATTAGGTGACATATATCAAGGAATCCTATAAGCGTGTCAAGCTATTTTAAAAAGGTATAAGCTTATTTTTTTTCCTTATTTTTTTTTATGTATTTTTGTTTACTGTTGACCACAGAATTTTCATTAAACTAAACTATTTGGGACTGCTAAGATGACATTTTGGAGTCTACATATACAGATTTCCACATGAAATATGAAACCAATAATAAAACATTAAAAAAAAGTAGGTAAATATGTTTTTTTGATTTACCTATTTGATTTTGTATATATGAATTAATAATATAATTTTCTTTGACATTTCTTCAATTTCTAGACGATCAAAATGATCGACACGTAAAATTTTACTTTTTGTACTGATATTCTCTGTCCGAGATTGGTGTTGGAGTTTCATGCGTCATATTAGAGTTCACGTCAAAAACCAGAAGAAGAAGCCCGACTTCTACCCACCCCCGTTTTTTTCCACTCGTCTCTTTGTTACCTAATATTACCTCATTCATTATAATATTATACCTATATAGTTCTCGAACTTGCGTCGAAAAGCTAAGACATTTCCAGGCCACGTACTAAGTCCGTACAAGGAACGAACCTCGTATGTCGCAGCGCACTTATTCAATAAACTGATTCGATTCTGAGCGAAGGTAGATACAGTTTCATGCTTTGACGTCTTATTTAATACCAGCTTGCCCGCACGGCTTCGCTCGCCTATATAGGCTACAGTAAATGAAACACCCCATTTCACCTCTTTAGGGGGAGACATACCTTTCTTTGTTTTTTATACTTATTACAGAAACCGAGTTTCATTACCATATTGTTTGTATGGATATAAAATAGTTTTTAAGTTTTTAATTGTGTGGAATGAATGATCGGTTTACCCCTTTAGAAGTGGAATTTCGCAAAATCTGTTTTAATTGTTTAGCTAGACCATTTGAGGAGTATTGTGTTCAAATTTCACGTCTTTATCAAAAGCGGTTTCGTCTGTGCGTTGATTCCTAAAAAAGGGATTGTTCTTTTATACATATTGGTTCCATTTCTGTAGTCGGCTATGTTGTAGCGCGTATTTTGGTATTTGAGTGCTACATCCTTACTCGAATGTAACATTAAGAGTCACTGGTATTCATGGAACGTCACCCGCGATGAACTGCTGCATGAATACGTTAACCCTGTGCAGTGTGATTAAAGTGTCTGTTAATGTCCATTACGATTTGTGCCAATCTATTAAGTGGTTTATAGTCGTGTCGTGGCACAACTATTTTACTATCACTTTTGCTATTTTTTTTAACTTTGTCATAAACAAGCACATCATAAGTATATAAGTACTTATTGGACATTCACAGTTGGGCCTGTTCATCATCTCCAAGTAAAGTGCAAAATAAGTTACTCGTAGTGCCAAGTAATTGTAGTAGTACTTACTACTACGATTACTTGGCACTACTAGGATTAGCGCTGACTGTCACCCAAAGTGAACAAAAACCATAAGACTTTTACTCGTCAATTAGCACTAATCGCAAATTAGCGATTTAAATCGTCAATAATGTAAAAATGCGCGAGCGTGGTCCGTAACAACAAACAAAAACCTTGCCTTGCCTTACAAGTTAAAAACTATACTTACATAATTATTTATTACGATACTAGCTTGCCCGCACGGCTTCGCTCGCATAGGCTGCAGAAATTTCACAATCCCTTTTCACTCTTCAGGGGTCGATTTTCATTGGAAAAGGCATGGAAAAAGTTTCAGTTTCTATACAAACTTTGGGGGTTTATTTCACCCCGTTAGAGGCAGAATTTCGCAAAATCTATTCTTATTATTCGCCTTAAGTATTTGAGGGATGGTGGGTCCAAATTTCACGTATCTATAATAAGCGGGTATGGTCTACGCGTTGATTCGTAGAAAAAGGTTTGTTCTTTTATATGTTCTTTTATTATACATATCACTTACTATTGAAAAAGTTAACTCATAGTTCTTGTAATACGTATTTGTTAATTTTTGTAGAACGCCTACTTTATGTATTTTTGTATTATTTATATATGTGTATATTATTAATTTTTTTAATTAGTTATTTTTTACAGAAAAGAAAGTTTTTATTTTTCTCTTCTGTCATATTTTGTGAACACAGTTTACATAGAGACTTATCCACATCGTAGGTAAATTGTATTACGTTATAGTATTAATATACTTTGTCCTTCACCGTTACTATAGATATCAAATACTCATTAATAACTACGTCAAGTATTTCGATTCATATAGGTATTAATTAACACACATTCCACTCTATAATTACAAACTTGATCGGGATTCAAAGAGCATGTTCAAAGGATTTTAAAATGTAACTATACATTTGTACGTATATGCGACCGTCTATCCGGTTCGTGGTCACCACTCAAGAACCTTACCTCCCCCATCGGTTATCGGTTCTTCGAGTGATGTGGCGCTTGCAAACTCCGATAGCTATATCGATGACTTTGGTTCTTTGGCGAATATCCTCGTTCCGGATTCTATCGCGCAAAGAAACCCAAGAGCGTAGCTCTCTCCATTGCGACTCTGAGTTTCTCCAAAAGGCCAGTAGCCAAGGCACACGTTTCAGTTCCACCTCGTTCATCACTGGCAAGACACATTGGTTGAAGACCCTTGTTTTCTGGCACTGCGGGATTTTGGACGAGAAGATATCACGCAATTTTCCGAACGCTGCCCATCCGAGTTGGATTCTTCGGGTGACCTCTTTGTCGAAGTTGGGCTTACCTAACTGGACAGTCTGTCCAAGGTAATTATAATGGTCAACAACTTCGAACCGGAAGACGCAGCGAAGGCCGGCCTCCCACTAGGTGGACCGACGACTTTGTGAAAGTCGCGGGCAACCGCTGGATGCAAGTAGCCCGTTGTTGTTCAGTGTGGCGCTCTAAGGGGGAGGCCTATGATGGTCAGCAGTGGACGTCTTATTGCTGATGATGATGACGATGCGACCTTCTATTCTATACAAACGTATTCTCCTGTTTCCTCCCTGAATAATGACACTACAGAAAATATTTTTTGCCATATAATTTATATCTGCCCCTGCCATGCTCCTGTTTTTTTTTTAACGATAAAAAAAAAGGTAAAATGTTTCTAAATTCTGTAGGCCAAAGATTCGTACCAAAGAAAATCTACACGAGAAGAATAACAATCTCATACAAAATAGTGTAAATCTGCTTAAAACTAGATGCTAAAGCTACCTTTGTCCAAATCGCTATTAACGCCGATGAAAATATAGTATTAGTATGTATAATTATGTCCGCTATTTAAGTTTTAGTTCAAATTCGATTGAATTGTACGACGGTAAAAAATATGTTTCCAAAAATAATGCTTTCAACGCCATCTCTTGAGAACCTAGCGAGTTTTGCAAATAAAATTATAGAATTTATCATTTTACTGTTATTATTAATGCAAAAATATTCATAACAAGTTGCGCTTTTTCTCAGTACCATTACGAATGAGTTAGCTTGGGTTCCTATTTCAATAAGGGTATTTTAAATTGTATTCATAATTCGCAGCGGCCAACAAATCGACGTAATCGAGAACCTTCGAATTACTTACTACCTAGCTCTACTACCTAATTGTGCCTATTTCAGGTATTTCGTAAATGGGTTCTGGATTTGTGTCCAAGTGTAGCCAAACAATTTTCTGCGTTTTAGCCGCAGCTTGTTTAGCTTGGGTTTACGCTTGTTTGAGCTTTTGTTTGTGGAGTTCGAACTGAGCTAATGAATAGTTTATTGGATATAGGTACGTAGTGTTTATATGTGGTGGATTGCTAAATGCTAAGCTCAAAACAATTGATGTCATAATTTTTCTCAAAGCTGTTATTATGCGACCATACAAGAAATCGCAAAAAGCTATACCACAGAAAAAAAAACAACTACATACAACTTTTATTCTAGTATGTGTATGTAGTTGTTGTTTTATTTCTTCGTTGTTGTGTTATTGAGCAGATTAACATTATTGTTATTAACACACTTAACAACTTGGTTGGAGCCGAGTGTCATCTAACAGTACAATATACTTAAACTTAAAGGTAAATAATGGTTTTAAAAACACCTGTAGTATAATGGGCGGCCTTATCGTCTAGAGTGATTTCTTCCAGACAACTTTTGGATGGACAGAATTATGACTGAAAAATACGGTCGTAGGTGTAGATATTTAAAAAATTAAAATACATACATAAACCTACTACATACATAAAAATACATAGAATATATATATACTATAATATAAAACTAATTATACATATACATTATACGTACCACTTAACATAAAGAAAGATGCGTATAAACGCGGTTCTTACAAACAGGAACAAATTTAGATACCCGATATATATAGGCAGCTCGTTCTAGAGCAGGATAGCTTGCGCAATAAAATAGAATAATTAAAAAATGAGAAAGAAAGAGAGGGAAATATATTTTCTTATTATTTCCTCTGTCAGATGTATTAGCCACTTTATTTTAATGTTTTTTTTTTGGTTGTTGGTTGTCTGATAGAAAATAATGAACGTACCTAACAATGCCAGAATTGACTTTATTCGAATTCCTAATAACGACTTATAACTACAAAACATAATAGTATTTCTACAATCATCCGACCCACTACTGTCGGACAATAGTACCCACTTTAAAAATCTCTTGCAATTTTCGTGTGCGGAAAACATTATCTGTAACCAGGGCTGTGTCACGTACCACCGGCCATTAGTGGCAAACTGGAGCTTTTCGCGAAAAACACGAAGAAAACAACATGTGAAAATATCTCTGTTTTTTCCGTTAAATGTTGAAATTTTCATTGCAAAGTACGTTTCATATATTTTGTAGGGCGTAGCGTAGTTCGACTAGGATTTCTTAACAGATCACCGATATTAAGTTAAGGAAGACACGGTCAGTCTTCGGATGGGTGACCGCGAGTGGCATACATTATACAAAATGTTACTGAAAGGTGTGGCAATATTGAAAGGTATGTATGTATTCATTATTATGAACAACTTTTACTATGTGAACAAAATAAAGTTGTTTATAATGATGAATACATAAATATACTTTTCGATATTGACACACCTTTCACTACCAACCTGTATATATATTTTTTAACGGTGAACCACAACTCACCTGATGTAAAATGACGGTGTGGTCGAAGATGGTAAACACACCAAGTCTGGAATGTAAAATGGCTCTCAAGTGAGTCTGCTAGTACACAGCGAATGTGACATGACATGACATGACAGATTTTCAAATTGAGGGTATGTAGAGAGCTGAGTACTAGAAATAAATCCCTACCACCACACCACGGTCTCTTCATTTTTTTTTTCAGCAACTTCACTTCACATCTGAGCGCTACCGTTACTACGTTGATTGTTTGTCCTATAACGACAACTGATACGCACATGGATACTGCATGGCAGAGGTCTTCAGACAACCTAAAAACTCTGACACCAGGGCTAGCCATTCGGCCTTAACCCGGTGTTCGCATTGATTAGAACAATTCTTTTCTTTTAGAGCAAGTGCCTATTTAGTATTCATTACATATTTTGTTAAAAAAATATACATTATTATTAACATTTTAGCCTACTACCTACTTGTACTAGTAGTAACTATCCAAAAACAGGTTATTTCACAGATCATTGTAGGTCTAAAGAAAGCTTAAACTATTAAATAACGAATCCCATCAAATTGTTTTCATAGTTTGAGAAATTTATGACTTTAACTCTGTATCCTGATTAACGCTAAATATTTGATCAGGCATTCGAGTGAGAGGCAGAGATACGCGTAAGCACATAATCAAACCTTCCGTAAGCAGCTCGGTAATCTCAGCTTTAAATAAAGCTCCATTGACAAATACCGACTATACGACGCCTTAAACTCAATGACGTGGATTCTGTATTATGTTAACTAATATTTATATATATTAATTTAATTTTAGTATTTTAAAAATGATTGCATAATTCGTAGAGCTGTCAAATAGTTAAGAAAATGCTACAACAGAATTGACGTTAATTAGACGCTAGCCGAAGCTGTTTTATTAATAACTAGTTGTTACCCACGACTTCGTTCGCGTGGACATAAAAAAAGTAATTATGTCTTTGTGACATAATCCTTATCAAAAGTCGTGTTACTTTTTAGAAAATTCCCGCGATTTATCTCACATGTGTGAGCCTCGGGATAACACAACTTTTGTAGCAAAAACAAAAATTTACGCTCTACTTAAAAAGCCTGTATTTATTTGAAATCTGAAAACACTGATTAAAACTCATTAAAAACCAAAACGGAAAACTAAATTGAAATTATTATAGTAACTAGTATATAAGCTATTTACAGATAAAAACAAAGATCACGCAACACTATCCGCAGGCAGGGCACCTAAAAGGCTGGCGAAGTTATTTCGTTGATTAGCAACGTGCATATGCTTGCTAATAATCATACGTTACAGATTATAAAAGGGATTTCCACAAATACCACCAGAATCAGTTATAGCTAATGTACCATATAATACAAATATACAAAGATAAAACAAAAGAAACAAAAAACAAAATTTAAAAAGAGGGAAAAAAATGTATATATATATATATGAAGATACTTTAAGCCCTATCCTTAATCACTATGTCCCTTTATCCCCAGGTCAAAGGTCATCAATATCTTTGATCAGCAAACAAAAATTAAATTGGTAGAAACCTAGGTGTACGCTGTTCAAAGTCTCTGTTCATTTCGGAGGACAAAACATACAATGAAAAAACAAATGTACCATACATATACCAGCACAAAATGGCAGCCAACCTAATGTGCTTATTCCTTAAATCAGTACCGTAAATACCGCTAGAATTCGTATTATCTAACATACCATATATATACCACAAAATGCCAGTTAACCTAATGTACGTATTCCTTAAATCACTTCTGAGGTAAGTTAATGAATTTTATTTGGCACAAAATTAGGCTATTTTGAGTTAAGGGTTAGCGCATTAACATTGTACGGTATGGCGTGTAGAAGGGGTGTAATGGCCAATAAACGATCATTCGGGTGCCTCAACCTTCTTGGAAAATTTACACGGCCCGCAAATTACACACAATTTTCATTTTATTAGACAATTTTCATTTTAACACAATTTATGGGATTTGTAGCTTAATAAAGAACTTTTTTCATTTTGTTGTAACATCCTAATCCTAACTAATATTATAGATGCGAATGCAACTCTATCTCTCAAATGTTTAACAAGACAAGACGAGGTCGCACGCGCGTCACTACTTTTGCAGCAGCAGTCCTTGAAAAGATCGCGAATCCGATCGAAAACTATATTCAGACTACCCGACTTAATTAAGGTGCAACGTTTCGCTCAGCGCGCGAAATTCAAATTTTCTTGCGTTTTATGTCAATTACAGCTTAATTACTCATCGTAGGTTCATGAAAACTAATTTTGCGATAATAAATAGATTGTTCCAAGAAATTACACCAACCAAAAATTCAAGTTGAAAGCTAGTATAAGTACATTTCCCACTAAACCAAAAACCAAGATGAAAATCAGCTTATTGAAATTTGTAGCTAAACCAATGTTATTTAGGTCATCATTTTACCCGTAATTTCTTAAAACAACTTATTTATTGGCGCAAAACTGTTTCTGTTTCAATAAATCCACGACGAGTAATTAAGCTGTAATTGACTAAAAACGCAAAAAAAAATTAAATTCGCGCGATGAGTGAAACGATGCACCTTAAATGTGAATATTTCCGTTATGAATGTATAATTATATATTACTAGCTGATGCCCGCGAAGCTCGGCCTTCGGCCTCGCTAAACTCTTCATAACAACCTTGTTCTCACAATTACAAACACAACAAAAAATAAATCATCTAAAATAAACCAGTAAAAATAGGGGTTCATTTTTATATATACAATTGTAACCATAATAAAAGTCACAATATAAAATATTAAGAATAATATATTATGAACTCGTCAAAGTACTTACAACGGTTTTAGTGACAACAAGCATACTATGTACCTGTAGTATGATTTTTTCTTATATGTATTACTAGCTGCGGCCTGCGGTTTTACCCGCTATTCTACAGAAACGGTTAAATTTTTCAAGATAAAACGATAGCCTATGTGTGTTCCAGGGACAAAATTTCATCCAAATCCGTTTAGCCGTTACAGGGTTGAACGGGAACAAACACAATTACATACTTACACATTTACACATAACTTTCGCTTTTATAATATTAGTTTTTTTATTATTTATTCGCCCATTTCTGGGCAGGCTAAAGCCATTAAAACCATACCGCCTTGTCTTCCGTATTTTTTTCCCTTTTTTTTTTGCCTCAGTAAAGTGGTAGAGACTTTACTAGAAGCTTCTATGGAGTTTTGGAAACAACACGAAAAGTCACGTTTCACGATATTATACTATTCACCAACACTCTTACACTTTCACGAACACTTAATGGATAAAAATCCACCATTTTTATGCATTAACACTCGATATAACACAAGTATTGGAAAATAATACAATAGCGCGACATGACTTCTTCATGATCCCGCCAAAACTCCCCTAATAATATTAGTGGTTTGGTCACCTTTAGAGTTTTCACTCTCACGGATTCCACGTGAAAACAGGAATAAAAGCTAATATTGAGCTTTTCTCTCTCGATAACTTCAATTTTAAGCAGATTTAATTTTCTTGCTAGCATGAAGCCATAAAATGGCACTCGAGGCATGAAAAGAATGTTCACGGTGCAGGCTTTTCACGCTATCACTAAAATCTTTCACTCGAGGCTGAAATTATTTTTCATATTATTACACTGCACGTTTTTTTTTTTTTTTTTTTTCTCTTTCCTCCTAAGAGGATTTTGGCGTCGCACGTCTTATGCATTTGCCAGTGTCAAGTATAGTTATATATATTCAAGTTTTGTTAAATATTATCATACAAGTCATAGTCACAGTCAAAAGCGAGCAAATCAAGTCACGGTCAAGTCCAATTCATGCCCCAGTAAAGTGGTGAAAACTTTACTAGAGCCTTCTATGGAGTTTTGGAAACAACACGAAAATTCACGTTTCACGACATTATACCATTCACCAACACGCGTGCATGTTCACGAACACTTAACGGGTAAAAATTCACCATTTTTACACATTAACACTCGAAATAACACAAGTTTTGGAAAAGAATAAAATTCCGCGACATGATTTCTTCACGTTCCCGCCAAAAACTCACACTGCACGTTTCTTTTTGAGAGTTATTTGACAGTTGACTTTTTTTTTCTCTTTCCTCCTAAGAGGATTTTGGCGTCGCACGTCTTATGAATTTGCCAGTGTCAAGTATACATTTATATTTTCAAGTTTTGTTACATATTATCAAACAATTCATAGTCACAGTCAAAAGCGAGCAAAGCAAGTCACGGTCAAGTCCAAATCATGCCCCAGTAAAGTGGTGAAAACTTTACTAAAGCCTTCTATGGAGTTTTGGAAACAACACGACAATTCACGTTTCACGACATTATACTATTAACCAACACTCGTGCACGTTCAATATTTTAACACCATTTTTATACACTTGAAATAAGACAAGTTTTGGAAATGACATGACTTCTTCACTTCACATAACTCCGATTGAGTTTTAATGGCGGACTGTTTGAAGTTTGATCACTGTCCACGTGGCCACCCTATAATTTTGATTCTTCTGATCCGCCAAATCTAAATCATTTCTGTTCGTTTGAAGTTTAAAATAGGTGAGTTTTACTTCTGGAGCATGTTCAATCCAAAAGACAGAAGATTGAATCTACGGTAGAGAGGTAATGCCGCCAGCGTACTGCTTACGCTGTCAACTAGAAGAGGGCTTAAGAGGATAGTCCTTCCGCGAGATTTTGGCATATTCGATATTTGAAATTGTATAGATGTCGCTCTGTTCTCGCTCTCGTGAGTGCGATAGAGAGAGTTAGTAAATTTTCCTAACTTTTTGAATTGAAATTTGCGTTTCGGGGTAGTTTGTTATAACCCCCTAAATCTTAACATGATCTTTTGTTTTTGGTATTAATGGCTCGCATGATACCGCTACGTTTTGTTTTTTGAAAAAATATTTATGGTTTTTTAGTGACGACTACTTTTCTTCGTCGTATTTTCGACGCAAAAAATGTGTCACTCTAAGTTCATATAACAACGAAAATATCGTGAAATTAAAAAAAATATAACACAATCATAGTTTTCTACGGTGTAGATAACATATAAAAAAATCAACATTTAGGGGTGGTTCATTTTGGTCAGACTATTTTTTTAATGGAGAAGACGGCGGTATATTCTATTCTTAAGCGTTTGGATTATTTTTAGACCTACAATATGGTCTCTTGGACTCTCAATATGATCTCAATATCCATCTGTATTTAGTGTAGTAAGCTATGAAGTTTGCTTCATCTTAATATATATAAATCTTCTGTATGTCTGTTGTGTATGTCACTGAACTCCTCCTAAACAGCTGGACCGTTATTTTTTTTGGATGGGTTTGATTCACAATAAGACCCGGTAGGTAGAGCTGCAATTTTTTTCGTAGGACAAGAGAAAGTCTGTCGGGTTCGCTAGTTCTTTAGTTCTTTATATAGGTATATTTAAAAAAAAAGAGATAAAGAGAGAAAAGAGGGTTTCCAATAAAGAGCTATATATCTATCTATATATATATTGTTAGGTCCATAAAGGCACGCGCCCAGTAAAAAAATCATATAGCCAAACACTATCACAATATAGAGGTGGTCCTACGTCACATTGCTACGTCGGCATTCAAAGGAGCCTTTTGAAAGGCTTTCCCTGCAGTCGGCTTTTCAATAAATTCTCAATGAATGCCTTTCGCGAAACTGATTTACCCTCCCAACCTGAAATTAATAACCTCGCGATTTTCACGTCACCGGGTCGACTTGAAAGATATCTGATAGACTGAGAGAATGAACAACGGAAACTTTGAAAAACGATTTCAGATAAACTGTCCCAACTCCACGCTTTAAAGAAATCAATGAAGCAAGCTACGTTTGGACTTTGATTCAATTTTAGGTATACTTTAACATCATGTTGTCTTATAAAATAAAGTAATAATAACTTTTAAGTTATTATTTCAACCTTATTCCATGCCCTCCTAATCATAGCATAGGTTAATACATTTTATATGAAATCGTACAATAACGTATATACCAAAATAAAAAAAAGAAAGGAGTAAATTGATGTTCTAGGATAAAGTCTTAATAATAATCAAAAAATAAAATCAAAACGTTGGTGATAAAATTCCTTTATTATACTCATACATACATACGTACAGGCAAACGTATATACCAAAATCCTTAGTGTTAACTTGTACCTACGTAGTGACTGAGCTAAAATCTACGAACCAGTCCTAGAATTATAATCGGGTAATTAACCAATGAAACAAAGCATTCAACTCTAGCACACGACCCAGAAAATCGAACTTATAATTTAAACAGTTCAAAATTATGTCCATTTCAATGGTATTTCAAATTAAATTCGCAGAAGCACGTAACAGACAAAGCTCCGCTACTAAATAAATCAAATATTAATCATATTGAATCAAACGAAAAGCTTGTAGGTATAATACGAAATGGAAAAACGATCAACCTGTTTGTAGACCGGCATTTACAATATCAAATTCCAGCGAGGGCTTTGTTTGTGTATTTCCCTAGATTTATTTTGCAAAATGTGTAGAATTGAATGGCCAAGGCTTATGAAAACATCGTTTGTGCATCGAAACTGTTATTCAATTTATATAGTCAAATTTTAAATTGGCTAAAAATAATTTGTCAAAAATATTGATGTTGATGTTCTGTCATGTTTCCACCACCACTTCACCAGTACCAGTATCAGTTTCAGTACTAGTTTGACTATATAGGCTAGGTTTTTATATTTTTATACTTTAACACATGGATAAAAAATATATTTAACTGCACAGATATCAATGGAATTATTTTTCAGCAAACCACGTAAGCCTTCTAAAATTTAATCAGGTCGCAAGCAAATGATGAAGGTGGGCCCAACATTATCATGGGAGCAGCGGACTACGGTTAATATGAAAATGTGGGCAACCAGCGTGAAAATATGATGGCATTAATATAAATTGCACTTAGCCCGTCGTTGGGGAAAAACAACTATTAGGGACGGTGCGAACCCTGAACATAACGTGGAGTATAATATTAGCTCGACGCCATTGCGTACCTGTTTACGAGTAAGTATAACTGCAAACTTGTTTAAACTTCTTGTCTCTAAGATTTAAATAGTTTCCAGCAGTTTCACCACTGTCCTACAGTAACTGTACATTTTATTCAGGATAAAAAGTAGCCTGTGTGTTAATCTAGGTTATATAACCTACCCATATCAAATTTCATCCATATCCGCTCAAACGTTTCGGCGTGAAGAAGTAACAAACATACTTTGTCACGCCACACACAATTTTTCGCATTTATAATAATTCTAGCGACCCTTTGCACGGGTGTGATTAAGAAAAAATATTTTTATAAACCTTTAGTGAAAAATTATCTAAGTGAGGGTGAAATCCGCATTAAAATCCGTTTCGTGGTTTAGGAGGAGTTAGTGAAAATACAGACAGACGCGGAAAGCTACCTTATGTTATACTATGTAAAGATAAAGAAGATAGATTAATATATGAATACCTACTATAAATGCGAAAGTGTGATACCAAAGTCTACAATTTTCAAACTTTCTACCTTACGTCTCCCATAATATATTTTTATCAGTATATTTTTTGTTTATTTCCAGAACCGAAATCACTAATGTTGTCCAAACAAAAACAGTATAATCGTAACCTTTGTCCCTCTTACGCGTGGATCAAACATACCTGCCCAAATCCACCAAGTAAACGGAACCGGTAAAGCGGGTTTTCTTTGAAAACTGATCCTTCAAAATGCCTCACGGGTAGAGGTTCTACGCCATTCCTTATAAAAATAGACCCTGGACCAACCTCAGACGTACCTATTTACATAAAGGTTTGAACTGACAGATAATAATGCAGAATAAATATTATATGATATCATTCGTTCGGAATCTTTCGAGTGACCATAATCCAATATTGTTTGGTTGAAAATATTTACATTTCATGCAATATTGTAGATGGAATCAAAATTACTCAAGCGTACATAATCTTACCTTTTTAAAATAAGGGAATGTTATGATAAATTTGATACTCAATGTATATAGTAGCCGGCTCGGATGAAGTATCGAGTAGCAGCTATAGTTCTTACATATTTAGTTGATGTTCATTGGAACGCTTCGAGCTGTAAAAGTTGCTAGAGTCCCGGACCGCCCCATTAACTGAAGAGTTTTCGAGTTCTAAACATAAAATTTAATTCGGAATTCGCGATCTGTTTCCGAGAATTCTATAATGGGGGCACGTTTAATGACAAAATTCTAATTTGTTTTCGCATCCAGATCAGTAAGTATGGTCTTTTCGTGACATTCAGTTATAAAACTGGGATTAGGTAGAATTCTAGATTCTGTTTCTAATAAAGAAGAGGGTTCAAATTGCTTCGTAAGTATCGCAGAGGCTTCACACGATACGTGTGTCTGGTTACCTCCTAAGGTCGATTTACAAAGGAGTCGCGAGCAAGAGGCATCGTATTGCTCCGATACTCTGTGGCGGCGACCGCAAACCACAGCCGACAACTATGGCTATTGGATATTGGATCCAAGTAGATAAAGTACCTTAAGGAATATAAAGTCGTGCCATAGCTATCTCGTGCGCACATTTTAAAGTTTTTGGTGACAGAGTGTCAATTTCCAAGAACTGTATGTTCTCTCTGCCATCATATCAGAAATACTTTTGAAAAATCGTTTTGATAATCTTTTCACTTGACGTAAGAGATTAAAAAAAATGGGAAAGAGTGAGCTAGACTCGCGCACCGTGGCTTCCGTACAAACTTAAAATTGTAGTTGAAAAAAACATCTTCCATACATCGATATATGTCACGGTTATTTATCCAAACTACAAATTTAAGTTTGTAAAAAGTGGTATTACTACAATTTAATGATTTTCAGACTGTTCTTTACTTGTGCTATAAGACGTTGCTTCTTGCCAAATTTCATAATTGTAGGTCAACCGAAAGTACTCTATAGGTTTCAATTTACTTGTTAGTGTCAAATTATGCGGCATAAATGGCCGTATTTTTTAATGCGTTGATATAGAAGCTTGATTTTTCTAATGTTCATATTTTAGTGGCTATTCTTTATGTACTTTCCTGCAGATCAATATCCTTCTTAAAGTAGGGGGCTCCAAACTTGAAATCCATATTCCAGCAGAGTCCTTATAAATTGAAAATGTCTATTGTCGTAGACAATATTACGTTCTTTTTATATTACTTGAAAGAACTTATACTTTTATTAACAAAAAATATATACATATTTACAATAAAAAATAACCTACCTACTTAGATAACATTACGTTCTTATCAGTACAACAATCGACTTACGCATCTTTCTATGGGCACTAGCACTCTTAGCATAATATCTCCATGCTGGGAGCAGTGTACTTACCGAATTATTTCATTACGGATGTACAGACTCTACATGTCAAATACCGATAATTTAATGGAGCTATCACGTCGCTCCCTGTCGATACGTTAGTTTACTTATTAGATTACAACGAGAAAATCCACTCTTTGATTAAATGATCTTATGTTCCGTACTAAGATAGATTTGAACTGCTATTATTGCTTACTATTTCTGCTAGTAGTGGTTTGCGTTGAACTGATACCTCAAGCACTTCACAATCCCTATTTTCTTATATTCTAACTTATTTATATAGAAATTATCTACTTTCATTTCATATAGATCAGATCAACGGTTCCCAAGTTATCGTCAGACAATATACAAAAATGCTCATCCATCAGCATAATCAGCCAGAAGACGTCCATTATGAACAAAGGCCTTCACTTAGAGCGCCACATCGAACGACAATCTGCCATAAATTTGCATTCACCGGTTGCTCGCGACTTTTACAATGTCGTCAATCCATCTAGTAGAAGCATAGGTAGGTTCTATGCTGCGTCTTCAGTTCGTGGTCGCCACTCAAGAACCTTTCACACATACATACAAGTATACTAACATATACACAAAGTCTGACTTGTTCCCGTAGACTCGGAGGCTTTCGTTTCGCTCACTACTATTAGTTCGCGCCGAACTGAGACCGCGTCCACTATAACTACACAAACCCTGGATAGATTTTGCTTTGATAAAAAGCAATTGCGATTGTAAAATTTCTTCAAATTCGGATTTACGGTTCTCAAGTAATCATCATCGGCCAGATGATGTCCACTGCTGAACAAAGGCCTTCTCCATAGAGCGCCATATACCAAATATACAAACATACATAAGTACAAACGCCGCCATATTCCCATAGACTCAGACTGGATTACTTATCTACTAAGAAACAAAAACCAACCAATTAGCACGCTATTTAAATTTTGGCTTAATTATCTTGTTTGTCTTATTTGGAACCCAGTATCATCAAAGAGTAAAATCGCATGCCTAGCCCTACAATACAAAACCAAGTAACAAGGAATACAATAAGCTGTAATCTTTCGCTAAGTCTTTTACGAAGCTCTCGCGAGATCTTCGTTGAAACGAATTATCAAAGTCGAATTACATCCCAAAAACGCGATTTTGACGGCGTATTTCGACCACTTAATAGATAGACATCAAAACTAATACGTAAAACAAGATAGATCTGTATTATAGACAACTCAATAATTACGAGAATATCTAAGCTCAGGACCTATTGTAATAAATACGAGCTTATTTTACTTTCACTGAAACGTTAATTTTTATCAGCTGTTAATTCGTTGAGTGCCACGAATTCGTTGGACTCGTGCTCATAATAATTGACTTTCACAAACGTTCAGCTGTATTCGGTAAACGTACCTATCAGATTCCACGGCAGAAAAATTCCAATAAATATTACGCAGACTCCTACGGGACTGGCAATTATTAATTCATGCTTCCGCTCTCTTTTACAATACAAAACAAAAACAATATCGCATCGAACAAATTAATTATTTGCTTCCCATGTCATCGCAAAGTTACTTTTATGCGCTGTCGGGGATATACCTACGAGTAAATCATATAGCTTCTATAATTCTCAGTCAGTATATGTAGCCCCTTTTCGTTAAAAAATGAATATAAAGGAACCCTTTTTCCGCCCTTGCTATATCCTTGCTGGTTTTTATACTAGGGATAAAGCGATGGAAGGGTTGTAAAGGAAAATGTGATCGTAATCCGCTATTTCCATATTTGTTTGGGACAAACCACGGTGGTAAGTTATCTTATCATATTATCTTTATCTTAAAACCACATAATAGTGATTTTCTTATAATTCGACCTTGATAGCGAGCTATGAGTTTGAGTACTTGTTATTCTTTTTTTTTCGACATGCAAAGAATAAAAAGTTCGCTACATAATTGTTGATGGTTCCGGGTATATACCAAGTGACATTTTATGAAACGGCAAAATTTTGTGTGCGGTAGGTGTCCTATATTATATGGCAGTAGCTACAAAGCATTTTTTTTTTAATTACTGCTTTTTTAATTTAGTTACAGATATATTATTAATATTTGTAGTTGAAAAATTCGTATATAAAATATTAACACTAATGAATAAGCATGAAAACAACAATTAAGTTGTTGCCACTTTGCCTTTGCCACGTTGCCATTCGTTAGGTTTACGACTATATTTATTATTTTTTTCAACCCAAAACACTAAAGTTAGTACAAAAGTAAATAATATACATGTTCTTCAGTAAAGTATCTTCATGCTAATTTAATAGTATTAGACTAATACATCGTCCAGTTTTCGCGCAGTTCCAGTGACAAATCTAGTCGGAAATATTAGTCACAGCAGTGTATTAATAGCCTTACGATATTTTAGTACACACTTACAAATTACGCGTTCGAAATATTTTAACGTTTGCGCCGCCAAGTAATAGTTTTGGATATTAATTGTAGACGCGGTAAATTTTCGTCTATGTTCAAATAACTTTGTCCGTAACATATAACGGTTTGATATATGAGGAAGTATGCTTCTATAATAGCAAGTAGGTTTAATTTTATTGTTTTGTTGGACCCTTTTGACAACCCTTGGTAAGTTTATTTATACTAGTATAAATAAACACATTTTGTCACAAACTTATGTTATTAGAATTCTGATATTGTAAGCCGGAAACAAATTTGCTTCAGTAGGTACATCGCAAAACCAATTGAAAAATAATTAGGGCTGAATGAAACTTTCTTGTTTTCCAAATAGCCGTTGAAATAGCTCGTAATTCCGAAGTGTAATCCAAGCATTAGAGCGCTTAAAAGATTACTTAATGAAAATGCGGAATCCGGAGAATTTCCTATTACTCAAGTGTGCTTCAAACCTGTTGACTTAATTCGCGGACTTAAGGAAACATTAGTAATACAACAGAAAAAGACCCCTAATAAATACGGACAAACTGCAATATCTTGGAATGGAAACTAATCAAAAGTTTTTACACAAAGAAGCCGAATGCAGTCAGAGCAAGACATTGCTGTTTTATTGAACAAGTAGGAAAGTTATTGAATTGGTTTGTAACAGAAACTTTGGACAGTGTCGAGTTAAATATTGACCGAGCACCGCAGTCGAGTCATCCAATACCTGTGATATTGGAGGTATCGAGCAACCATCCCTTTTCTATGAATTCATACATACTATATCGAGGGCAATAAACTTTGCTGGAAACGAAAATAGAGAAACAAGAAGTAAAGCTGAAAATGTTTGAACAAACTGGCAACGCTCAGTCAAGCTTGACTGCCAATTAGCATACGAAAGTAATTTAAGTTTAAAATTTTAACTCATAATTAATACCATATTTAGGCACAAAAACTTGGCTCTGGATTTATATCGGTTTAATTTCGTAAACGGATCGGTAGCGAAACATGTCTTGTGTGCCACTCGTGTATTTCAACTTAGAAATTTTAGTGAATAGCTCAACAATCCCAGATTGTTCTTGGAAACTAATCCTCAAGTTATCGGGGCTCGACATCCCTTCAAGTTGGTTCAAGATCCAGTTCAAGTGGTGTTTGTCATGCGCCAAACGGACTTTAATTTCGCACCTAGTACGAACTTCGGTCTGGCATCACTAACTACAAGTAAGTGACTTATTTGCATGTCTCGGGAAAATTGGAATACCCTGTCAGTGCTTTATAGAGTTTAGAATGAAACTGAATGTCTTACCTTGTTTCGCCTTGAAATATAGTTTGGGACATGTCAATTAAGCAATTTACATGCTACATGCTGGCTAAACAAGAAGTTATTAATTTATAATTTATTTATTTATATATATTAATTAAAACGGTACAAAACACCAATTATATTAATAAATTAAAGGAACAACAACAAATTAAGATTTATGGTTGATTACATTCAAGTCAAAGTTCATATCAAGTCAAGTTATACATAAACATAAAACACTACATTTAAAAGCACTATTTAACCGTTCATAAATTTGCAGTGCATTTTTAATGCATTTTTCTTGCAAAGAAGTAAGTACCCGAAGACCTTTGTAGAACAGTGTTAAAAAAGTTAACAATATGATTACTTTTCTTGAACTATCTAACCACAATATCATGAATGATGAGAATAATTATGAGCAATAAAAATAAAAATAATGTATATTTAATTTATTTTATATTTTGTTATCTTTAGTTCTGCAAAATTATCTCAACTAGACACAATTGTGTCTAGACACAATTGTGTCTAGTTACCTATATTTTTAAAGATGGAAATATTTACTAAAACATTAAAATTGTATATTTACATTCACAAAATCAAAATGTTGTCTGAAATTATTATTTATATTTAGTAAAATTCAAACACATAGCCAAAGCCACATTACGAGAGTTGTTTAAGTAAAGTGAGAGAGCAGCATTGATTTTTGAAAATTCTTCTACAGAGAGGATTAAATAAAGACTTAAATTTGTTTCAAAGTACGTCATTTTTATAGATCGTATATTTGCGCAAGAAGTCACGGGCATTAGCTACTTAACAACACCACACACAAAAATTAACTAAAAAGTTAAAATTAAAATGTGGTTAATTACATTTGACTAATTACTAAACGGAATATGAATACAACTTGGTTGTTCACATAAAATTTCTGATTTCGAAATAACAATGGCAAGAGCAAAAGCTCGAGCACAAAACAGTTCCACTAAAATTAAATAACGTTTGCAAAATTAAACAAGCTGTTAGTGCGACGCCGCAGCAGTTACGCAGGACTAGTCCACATTTAGCACCTCGCTGGCAACAATTACATGGACCCCGAATTACCTCTGGGATATGGGACGTTCCGACCGCCGCGTAAAGGTAATCATAGACTCACTTAGTTTGTTAGGGGTTTATTTTCTGTGATATCTTTTTAAAATTATTTGATTGGATAAACATGTTTTATTTTGGGAAATTATCTTACACCTGATTCCTTGCCGCGCATACTAAACTGTGGAATAGACTCACTTTTTAAGGTTTTTGATTTGTTAAACGTAGCCATGACTTTTTTATGACAACTAATTTTTACACCTAGTGCATTGCCGCGCATGGTTTACACATAGTGTGCTGCTGCGCATAGTATTCATAATTATACACCTAGTGCGTCGCCGTGCATGATTTAAACCTAGTGCGTTGCCGCGCATGGTTTACACCTAGAGCGTTGCCGCGCATGGTTTACACCTAGTGCGTTGCCACGCATGGTTTACACCTAGTGCGTTGCCACGCATGGTTTACACCTAGTGCGTTGCCGGGCATGGTTTAAAACTATTGTCGTTTAAATTGCTTAATAGCACTTAACTTTTATGGCCAAGAGTAATGCTTACCGTTAGGCAAACGGCTTGCTCGTTTCGTCACTCAGTTGCAAACTGAACCACTCGTATTCAAATTGTTAATTGCGGAGTTGTTTGTAAAATAACATACTATTCGTACATAGTGAATATACAAAAATAATGAGAATCACATAATATTAAGTATCTAATAAAATATTTACTACAGAATTTAAGAGACATTTGAATGGATGCCTGGGTGTAACAATATATAGCCATAGAAGAAATCAAAGCTAAGAAATATTGCACTAAGAGACAAAGGAAGGACACTCTAGGAAAATAATAGGAAACAGCCGTAGCCGGTGCCAACACAAAGATACTGACTACATTGCGTAGTCATAAGTCAAAGTGAACCTACCTTCAAGTGGTTTGCGCTGACGTTTTTCAAACGAGCTGCAAATAAACTTGCGGACAAATATAATTTGCAAAAGATTGTGCAAAAATTGTGCCAAAGGGTTTGAATAATGAAGAATATTTAACAAAGTGATAGAGAACAACGTTTTTGGTCTTCAAAGTTCGATTCCAAGTAAGTTCTTTGTTCACTACCTATCTTCTTGTATCATAAAAAGCACACCTATAAGATATATAAGGAGTACGAACAACCCGCTGTTAAATTTTCATTATTTCTCAAATGCTGCAATTTCTGACAGACTCATAAGTACTAAAATATACGTATCCATCAAAACTACCTGAATCAATCTTATAAAATTCCTTTCCGTCCCGAATAATTCAAACACAAAATTGTGACAATGTTGCCGGGAATGCCATAAAATAGGAAGAATTTTATGTTTGACGCTTTCATACCCATTGCGAGTGACGAGTAGTGCATTCTATTGTATTCTGATGGTGGCTGTCAGGAGATAGATGCTTGTTCCTTTGTCTAAAAATGCCTATACGAGAGATACCTACAATATGTAAACTGTTTCACAAATTTTAGAATAACTTCGTAAGTTTATGAGTACTGAGTAGTTTGTCCTTTAACCCTGTTTTGTGTCTAAAGTGTAGTTTATGAGTGAACTAAATGACTCTAAAGGCTTTGCTGTTTTCAAAAATCAACAGGAAACTACAGTTCAACATAATTCGAAATTTGGTAGCGGTGCTGTAATGCGACTCGCAATCGCCCATAAAAATACTGATCGTCGTGTCTAACTTTGGTGATTTGTTATGTTGACTTAGTAGACCACCCTGATCATTATATCATATTTCAGTTACAATCTGAAATATTTTAATAAGAATGTTAGAAATTATGTTGGAATCAGGCGTAATAAGCTAGTGGAAAAAATCGTTATTAATTTTGTACCGTTATGAAGCGCTTCAAATTGTACAATGTATAGTATTCGGATCAAAATCGCTACAAAGTGCTCTTCCATAATCTGTTTTTCGATACCCTGATTGAAATCAATTTGAATATTTGGCTACCTGCCTCTCTACTCATTGTAAATGCTTTAAAGTCGGTAATCGTCAATATCAGAGAGTTTATATTTTTTCGTTATTTGATAGGGCTGGACCATAATTCACCCACATCACCTATAATAATGTTTCATCTTATTTTCAAAAACTTAACAAAGCGCCTGGTTGACGCGACGCGTGACCAAAATGCTGGCGTTTATTTGGCTCAACGCATAAGCATTGCCATTCAGCGTGGTAATGCCGCCAGCATGCTGGGTTTTCTGCCAACTGGTAGTGGGCTTGAACATTTCGATTATCTGGTCTCTGCATAATCCAACTGTTATTATGATGTAGTAGGCTAAGCAGTTTTGGTAGTTGTAGTTTGTATGTATTTTGCTTAGTTAATAAAGGCACATGCACGATAAAAAAAAATGTGCTGCTATTATCATCTATCATTATCATCATCAACTCAAATGCATCTACGCTAATACGACACAATTAGGCCGACCACGTGATAAAAACCCGGACAAGTGCAATTCCGACTCGCGCACCGAAGGCTCCGACCAACTTTTTTTTACGTAAAACTATATAATTGTGAAAATACCTAACATTGCTCTAACGAAAAGATAAGTCAGATTGAACGACAAAATTAACTTCATAGTTAAAAAAACTCCAAAAATCCGAGTTTGTAATTACACAAAAATATTTCTTTAAGTGAATAATTTTTAAATGTTTCCTCTATTTGTGCTGTAAGACCTTGCGTTTTGCCAATTTTCATAATTTTTTTGGGTGTAATTTGTTGACGAGACTTGCAATTCGCTCACCTGATGTTAAGCTTCACGCTTTCCTATAACAGTTCAGTGCCACACAGAATTTTGAACCTTATCAGTTCAAAACCATTCGCGGCAATGCACTGCGCTCGTCACCCTGATATATTAGATGTTAAATCTCTATGTACACAGCAATTACGCTGGAAACATTGCCCTTCAATCCGGAATATAGTAATGTTTGCACACTACTTCTTGATGGTTGAATAACTGGCAAAGGTGTGGTACTTTCCCAGGCAGACTCTGCAGAAGAGCCATATCTCTACCAATCCCATGACCAAGATTTTAGATCAACGAGAAATATCTACGTTATAGGTTTTTATTTATTTGCCACTGTCAAAATATGTCGCATAAATGGTCGTATGTTTTGATTGCGTTCACTTCGAAGCTTGATTTTTTTACAGCTCCAAGGGACAAAAAACTCGTTCCTGAGAAAAATAGTCTTGACAGACGGACAACGAAGTGATCTTATAAGGGTTGTTCTTTTCCTTGTGCGGTACGGAATATTCAAAATGTTATGTAGCGCCCGATTACATCTTTGTAGTCAAAATACAAATAAAATGAATCAATCCAAATGTATATTTTTATTTTTTTCTTGTAAATAAATGCACCTAATTTACTAAACTGAAAAAAAATATGTTTAGGACATCCTGGTTATTTTAAGAAACAAAAGTTTGCAAAATAATGAGATTGCTAGGTACCAAAACAATGAGTGGTAATTAGTTAAGAGATGTAAATAAAATGAATTTCTTTAATTTTGAATTCAAGCTTTGCCGCGCTAAACGCCATGGGCAAAACAGACTAAAGCAGTGTAGGTTGAAAGCCTACATCTCTTCTCCTTTGAGGATTATTAGAAAATCCATTATGGAGATTTGTTTAATAAAATGGTGACGGTGAATTTGTGTGTGATATTAAAAATACAATGAAAGTTAAAATAACCGAAATTAGTGCTACCTAAGAAACCGACTTATTGATGAATAAACTTTAAATGTCGTTTCATTGTTTACAGGTAGGATAATTAGTGTATGATGCATGTATGCAACCAACAAAATTAATAAAACGAAATCTTTGTTTACAGAGCACCACATTATTTGATTATAAGCATATTATATAGTTAGATACATAATTTCTGAATTTTCCTTCGATGTTTTGATTCAATAAAAATGTGTTTTCCGTCTTCGCAAGGATCTGCTCTCTGGGATTTGTACGGATTTGGAGGTTGCCAATCTCTACCGCCGTAACCGCCCCGGGCTGAATACTTCGACAGGATAAAAAGGTCCTTCTTATACCTGGTTAATAGATTTCTAAATGCACAAAAACATTTTGTTCCATTTGTCGGTTAACTGGAACAACAGAAAAGAAAAGCAAAGGAAAGACGTGACAGGTGAACTTTCACATACAACGCAGTGGTGGCAGTAAATGCTACATTTTTTTCTCGTGCTAAATTGCAATTGTCGTACTAAAAAATTAAAAAACAATGTAACTGATGAACGCGTCACATTTTCATTCAATTAAGAGAAGTTATCCGATAACCGATGAGGAAAAAAGGTTCCTGAGTGGCGACCACGAACTGGAAGACGCAGCCTCTCACTAGGTGGCCCGACATCATTGTGAAAGTCGCGGGCAACCGGTGGATGCAAGTGGCATGTTGTCGGTCGGTGTGGCGCCTTAAGGTCGCCTATGTTCAGCAGTGGATGACTTATGGCGAATGATGATGATGATGAAGAATAATTAATGGAGTGATCTATGAAGGCGTGATACCTCAGCTACCACGACTAAATAGACCAATCCATGAATGCCTCACATTCGCACGCTCGCCTCATATTGGTGGGATCGCGGGTTCGAACCCGGATATAATATACCACCAGCTCTTCGATGAAGGAAAACATGGTGAGGAAGCCCGCGTATTTCCGGAAAATAAATTCGATGGCGTATCTGAATAGGCGGCGGCCAACTCGAGCGTGGTGGATATGGCGTCATCACCCTTCGAGGGTGGGCTGATGTTCCAACAAAAAACAATAATTAACGTAAGTAATTACCGTTTTGCTCTAATAAAGCTAAGTGCCTTTTAAAACCCAAATAATTGTAGTAGTGTGAAATATTAGTGTAGTCATTTTAGCAACCCGTCGTACTTTTGCAGTAAGTATTTAAAAGGATTGGAAATCAAACCACGCACTTTGACTTTCGCAGGGGTGCGCACTATGAAGTTTATAATGTTTAAGCGAGTGCTAATTGACAGAGTGAGCGAAGAGAACGAAAGGTCTGTTTTAACTGGCAAAATTTGCTTTCGTCTGTCCGCATGTTGATACTCGAATACAGGTCGTATTTTTCAACCTATCTTGACGAAACTTGGTATACAGGTCCTACGATTTTTTAGTTTTTTTTGTCGTCTGCGATTTTTGGTTGTTGGGGTATTTTCCGGAAAAAGGGGGAAAGTTTGCGCTGCCATATACCGGCCGATTTTAATAATATTTGTCATAAACATTCGGTAATCAAAAAAAATCGGTCAATAGGTTGTCAAGGTCGTGAGTTCTGAAGTCGATGTCCCGAACTGAGACCTTACGACCTTATAATTATCTTGACAACGTCAAGATATAAGAGAGAATTTGATGAGAAGATTTTAGAGAATTTTAGAGAGATTTTTCAAGAGTGGTTGAAAACTACGACCTGTACCAATAAACGGACAGGCTCTCACCAATCGAAACTCGCCGACGACAAAAAATCGATGAAATTGTTGAATTTTGGTTGTGTAAAAAAATTTGTGCTCGCGAGGTCTACTGTTTGCAGAGCTATACTAGTTTATCCAGCACTTCGAACACCGCGGTACAACATAGAAGTGCTAGGTCTCGGCTAGGAAGTTGCATACTACTCAGTAGTCCAGCGGCCGACGGATGTTTCCTAATGCAGTTATAGAAAATAAAGCTAAACTACCATTGTTTGTTGAGAGTTAACCAACAAGGGCACAGGTGGCGGCACTCAGCAAATTATGCAGATCCATATGGGCGCTAATCCATCAAACGATCGGGAGCGTGTGCCGGCTTTCATTAATCATCCTCTATTGATTAATGTGTCTCCGGACAAAGTAAGTAATTTACTCCACATCAACACTCAAATTGATAGGCTCGGCGCTTTTGATTTTTGGCATAAATAAAACTCCGGTTTCTGTGATTTTTAACTGACTTTCAAAAAAAGAGATTGTCATTTCGTCTGATTTTTTAATTATTTTTTTGAGACTACTTTGTTGAAGTCGTTTTTGTTTTTGTTTAAATTGTTATTAGATTTAACTTACGAGTAATATACCGCTATAATGTGTGATTGTTTGTCGGTATTCCAGAGCATAAAAGTAACGACTGAACAGAAATAAAGGGAATACAACGAAAATATGAAATGATTTTTGTGACGCGTAAAGGCCTCGTGAAATAGTTAGGTAACGTTAGGTTGTTTAATCCCGATGCCATCCCGCACGATGGTTATTACCCGGAATATCAGGCCGCCGGCTCGCATAATTAATATTGCAAATGTTGTTAGCAGTTAGTTCAGAGCGAAGTGTGTTTAGAATAGAAACATAACCGCATTGCTGGATGACGTCATTAGATCACCTTTTTTCTTCAAAATAAGTTTGAAAGCGTTTGATCTCATAGCAATGACGTATTCTAAAATCACAGTTACCTAGAAGTTACTGTTTACGCACAACGTTAATATCTTATTGCTATCTATAACTTCGACAATAAAAACTAAATGCAATTGTATTGGAGCTATTGAAAAAAATAAAAATTTTGGGATTTGTCAGAAAATTAGTGACCACAAGAATCTAAGTGTACTGAGTCTTAGTTCGGACCCGGGTTTGTCCTAAAACTGTGACCAGTACCACCGGGCAACGCAGCGTCCTTGTCATAAAACACACTGGCTCCACACCCACCACGAACCGTATCGCCGCGCAATAAGGTGTATGGTCGCACAAAGTCCTCGGCTGAGCCTAAGCATCATCGCAATAAGCACCTCACGGTACGGACCCTGTTGTCTCGTTCGCACAATTTTCAACACTTTTTTAATCCTTAACTTCCTAACTAATATTATAAATGCCAAAGTGACTCTGTCTCTCTGACACCGAGAGACAGGGTGTCTCTCGGTGTTTTTGCGTTATCACGGCTGAGCGGATTGACCTGAATTTTTATATATATATATTTATAGCTTAAGGATCGGAGACGGACATAGGCCAGGCCATAGGACATAGTTAGTTGTCGCGGGTAACAGCTAGTATAATTATAAATAAGCTATAAGCTGAATCAGGGAAGCCGGCTCTTAAGGGGGAGGCCTTTGTTCAGCAGTGGACTTCTGTGACCATGATTGGCTATTGTGTTATAAAAAATCTTATAGCCAGGTTGACGATTACATCAAATAAATTATGTAGGTACAACATACCTTATTAGTTGCAATATTTGTATTCATAGTACAACACAGATATTATTATTAAAATAAACACAAAAAACCCGACTGCAAATGTATCCTACGGGACATTACATACACCCCAAACATATTACTATTCCTTGCTTGGGCAACCGGGTAATCTTAGCTTCCTAACTAATCCTATTCCTAAAAAAATATATAATTGAGAGGAATAAAGCCGCAGACGTACGAGTATAAAGCTTCGGGGTATAAAAATGAATACGTTCGTATCGAGGAAAAAGCTTCGAAGGAAAGATTGCGAACACCCTAAATTATCACTGACAGTCCATACACAACGTCGAAAATGCACAAAAATGGATCAACGCCATCTAACAAACTATAGGAAGTAACTTTGTCTCTCTGTCTGGATGTTTCTCGCTTTATCACGGCTAAACGGCTGAACGGCTCTTGATAAAATTTGAAAATTTAAAGAGTTACTCTATATCATAGAAACAGACATAGGACACTTTTTTATGTCCACGCGAACGAAGTCGCGATTAACAACTAGTCATCCATATATATTCTAAGAATAAACTGACCAAACCTTATGAGAGAGACGTGAAATTTTAACCCAATTCTCTTCAAATGGTCTAGATCAACAATAAGAACTGATTTTGCGAAATTTCACTCCTAAAGGCGTAAAATTGACCCCCAAAGTTTGTATTGATTTTTATTTTATTTTATTTTTTTCATGCTTAGCCAATGAAACTCGGTTTGTGTACAAAGCATAAAAAAAGATCAACACCGAAATAATATGTGAAATGGGGGGTTCATTTACGGTGCGGGCGAAGCCGTGCGGGCAATCTACTACATAATTAACGCAATAGCATGTAATAACGTACTTGCTCACAAAACTAATCTATAAAATACCCTGGCTACAAACACATATCTTTCTAAGGAAACCTTAGAAAACACTTCAATTTATAAATGTACCAGGTTTTGCTTGGAAAGTCCACATTACCCACCCAGTGGCGTTCCTACCCAGTGGCGTTCACGCTTTCTATCGCTCTTTCTATCAGTACCTACCTTGTGGCAACAGATCAGTCATTCGCTGGATAGGCTTGATACGACAGGTGAGATTTTACGGGGTTCAATAAATATGATAATTTTGTGAAAATTTTGAAGATTTTGAGGGTAGATGTTTAAATTCTATTTTTGTTTGAAAATATGTTGCAAAAAAATATGTTCTATTTACCCGTAGCTACATGCTACGGGTAAATAGAATCGAACGAAATACCTTACCGTATTATCCTCCTAAGATGAATGATTTATTTTGGATTACTCATACAAATATTGGTATATGCATACATCAAAGATGCATCAAATAGTGTTTTTTTTTTTCATTTTGGGCGTGCCTAAAAGGATAATTTTTAATTATATAGTTTCATGTAAAATGTATAAAACAAAATATACGTGACACGAGAACACGGATGTGACGGGATGTGACCCGCAAAATATCTGCGAGGACGTTGGGGGTGATACCACTTAGGCATTTTTGCTTTGTAGGTATAGGCTTCTTGTTTCAGCAACTTGCTTTTTAAGCAACTCGATCAACATTGGATGTTTTGTGTGTTGGTGTGTTTTTCCATGGAACGACACGTCCCTGTCATAGCCATTGTATTTTCCTGTCCTTGCACATGCTAAAAGCTTTATGTCGTAAGATACAGCTCAAAGCCGGGACGAGTGGCATACAAGAAGAATAGAGGACGGAAAAACGTGGTCATGGACTGAAAATTATTATTATGAAGCTATAGATACACACAACAAAAAATACGAGAAAAGAAGCAGTAAGCTAAACACCAAGTCTATGATAAACACAAAGCATCCTTAAATATTATATTATGGCTTTTTGTCATAAAAATTTAGTTTTATATATTACTAGCTGTTGCCCGCGCATTCGTACACGGACTTAGGGCTCGGAACTGATACTCGGCATTTGCCCGTGCTAATTACATTACATTACATTATCAGCCAGAAGACGTCCACTGCTGAACATAGGCCTCCCCCTTAGACCGCCACACCGACCGACAATGTGCCACTTGCTTCCACCGGTTGCCCGCGACTTTCACAATATAATGGACCAATGTCAATTTCACAATGTCGTCGGTCCACCTAGTGGGAGGCCTGCCTACGCTTCGTCTTCCGGTTCGTGGTCGCCACTCAAGAACCTTTCTTCCCCATCGGTTATCGGTTCTTCGAGTGATGTGGCCTGCCCATTGCTACTTCAGCTTGCAAACTCTGAGAGCTATATCGGTGACTTTGATTCTTCGACGAATATCCTCGTTTCGGATCTTATCGCGCAAAGAAACTCCGAGCATAGCTCTCTCCATTGCCCGCTGTGCGACTCTGAGTTTCTCCAAAAGGCCAATAGCCAAGGACCACGTTTCAGTTCCATATGTCATCACTGGCAACACACATTGTTTGAAGACCCTTGTCTTCAGGCACTGCGGGATTTTGGACGAGAAGATATTACGCAATTTCCCGAACGCTGCCCATCCGAGTTGGTGCTAATACAAAGTGGTTCATCGTGCTAATACAAAAGTAAAAATGACAAACTCCCAAACAAAGTTTAATCCCCTACGTGTAACCTGAAATGCTTTTTAAACGTTTTTTAATGCTCTTTCTCACAGTCTTACGCAGTTTTTTAGGGAACTCCTGTTCAGTGCATTTCGCGCTTCTTGACGGGTTAGGGGTTTGGGTTGGTTGCGATATTTCAAATCGGTCATTCGATTTTAAGTTCTTACCTCTTAAAGATAGAACCTATTGATAAAAACATATAAATCTCCGAAACGGTATCTAAGACACGGATAGACTCGCCACCGTGATTCTGACGAAGACTCGTCTCGCCATCTATAGATTATTTTTGTGTTTTGACGATGATTATCGCCCAAACAAAAACTATTTATAACTATTTTTTACACCCTCTTCCAGTAAGTCAATATCTTCAGGCTCTATGTTGACAGGTTGACGACCTATAAAAAGCCTTGTGTCGTGCCTAGGAATTGCACCGTGTCGGCTTTCATAAACAACCACCTATTAAGAAGATAGTCCTGCCGCGAGGTCGTATAGCTGTCGCTCTGTTTCTCGTGCGCGCGATAGAGGGAGTTAGTGAATTTTTCTAACTTTTTAATGAAATTAGCTTTTCAGGGGCAGTCGGATTACACCCCCTAAATCTTAACAAAATCTTTTGTTTTTGGTTCCAATGGCTTGGGTTAGGCTTACCCAAGCCATCTATGCCTAATCTAAAAAGAAAAAAAAAGTTTTGTACAATAATGCCCAGAATTGCCCAGTATACTCGGCTTTTTTTTGTGTTTAGTTTTTATTTATGACATGTTTTGAAGCACCTTAGTACCATTATAAAACAGCTCCTGCATAAGATCTATACGCCTCAGAACGCCTAGAGAGCATCGTTAACCAGCGCAGTAACTGGATAGTCGTGTACCGATACTCGTTTTAATACACCAACTTGGATGGATCTACTATACGAGTACTATAACGTTATACTTAGGCAAGAGACTATTAAACCGGTTGAGAGATCTATTCCCTAATCAAGGAAATACTATGCGTAAAATGATATTTTCTCATCAATTACATCGCCTATGATTGGCCACTCATAGATGCAGATTGCATAAATGAATTTTGATCCGCTCAATCTTAAGTGCAATAACTTGTTCTGCGCCCAGGACCCCTATTCGGAGAAATGTCATTTTATCTCGGTCACTCTCACTCCCATTAAATTCTAAATTAGAGAGACAGTGACCGAGATAAAATGTCATTTCTCCGAATAGGGCCCCTGTGCCGTTGTATTTCGAAGAGATTTTTTTACTGGTATTATTATATATTCTTTGCTACTGGAGCGATCAATTGGTATATTGTGTTGTTGTTTTATTATTTTTGACTTTGTTTTAGTAAAATTAAATAATGAATGATACGTTTTCTGCAAAACAAAAATAAGAACATACAGTCATCAGATGCGGCATGCGACACCCTTACGCGAACTCGTTCAGGTCATGATGCAATAAATTGTTTTTTTAATATAGAGTCTTTCGATATTCGATCTATGCCTTCAACAAATTGCATTCGTCGTAGCTTGAGATGGGCTTTTTAATGATCCTATTAGTAAACAGTGAACATTCTGCAATCTCCAAGCCGCATGACAAGCGTGGGGATTATGGCAAAAGCCCCTCAAATACGGGGGAGGGTTCGTCCAGTAGTAGACGTCTAAGAGATGAAAAGAAGAAGACTTTTATTAGATATATCCATAACCTCGGTAGTCATGAGGACAAGACCAAGATAGAGAGCAGCAGACGGTAAGTCTTAATATTTGACGTCACTCATTTACCGGACCGCCACAAATGTTGATCTTATGGGAATACTGAATTAAGGAAACTGATATTCTTCAATGTGGTCAGGTCAAGAAACTAAATTGGTGCTCATGAGGTTACACGAGTCTTATAAGTAAACAAGAAGAAATCGTTACATATATGCACAAGGTCTATGTGAACCTTGGGTCAATCACGTGATAGCCAGGATTCAACACCAATATTTATGCAATACCACCCCAACTTTGATTTGAGAATCGCTTATGAAGACAAGTCTACAAGATCTAGAAACGTGTCATGAAGGACAAAAGAAGTTTCTGCTGTTAGTGGCCAGTGAGAATTGAGCATTGGGCATTTCAAAAATGATCGATAAATGCTCGCATCGATATATTTGGTTCTAAGATTCGTAGTTAGATCGCAAATGTACTTATTCACTGGTAGTTCTAGGATGAGTTAACGTTATGTATATGCATCGTCCACTTTTCATGGCCCGCTCTACTTTCCCGAGTGGCTCTAGTTCCACGCTAGCTTCGTATTATTCCCGAAAGCGTAGCCTAAAGCTAATTGGTAGAAGCTCTGTAGAATTTTTCCCTACGTTTTTTTTTGTGAGATTTATCTTCTTAGTGGTGATTACGAGCTTTTCCTCCTCGTACTGTTGAATAGCTATTTTTTGACACTATCAAGTAAACATTTTATTTTAAGTCTTGAAAAATAAAAAAAATATTGGTAAACGTCAATTTTCATAGTAAAATATCAAGTAAACAAAAAAACTACCTCCATATACTATATACTTGTTCATCCAAAATGACCTATTTTTTACTAGTAGAACCACGCGTAGTAGTTTGCCAATACGCACTACTTCGCGCGGTACTTCGAGTATAGTGGTAAAAAATAATTTTATTATTCGGATGGACTTCGCATAACTATGATACAAATTCACTAAGATACACTCATTTAATCATTAATAATATCACTGCAGAAATGATTACCGTACAATATACTATTAGTGAAGTTTATTTTCAGAATCACCTGGTGAACATAAAATATGATGCCACATTTAGTTCCAGTAGAGGTGCCATTAGAAAACAATTAAATCCACTCGAGCTGTCGCGGTGTTAAGAGACGGATGTTGACACGTCTGCGCTGCGAAACTACTTTCAAACTGTTTCTTCTCACGCCAGCAACTATTTACTAAGAAAATCTTCAAATCTAGATACTTTTTTTAACCCCATTTGTAATGCTGGATCTCACGAAACCTACGCGATATTTGTGAGCGTTTGCGGAATTGGAAATCTTTAAATATGACCAAAATAAAAATGTAAGGCTACATTTCAATCAAAATGTGACTTCAGTAATTATATTATTATTTATAAAATCATTGCACACACAAAACTCAAGTTTAGTAATAATTATCTGTCTTTCGCTCACTTATACAACAGATGGCATTAGTTATCAGTGTAGTGGATGGTGTATTGGTAGTTGTTTCGCTACAATGCCGGAAATTCTTTCCTTTTCACTTATAATGGTGAATCTCAAATAATTGCATTCCGAGAAAATATTCCCATTAGACGCTCAATTGAAATGTCAGGGGGTAAAGCAAAGCATTCATCCTTTTTTTTTTTTTTTTAATTCACCTGACCTAGCTATAAAATGAAAAACACAACAAACGATACTTTGTACTTACTGATAAGTACTTAAAGTTAATAAAAATCTTCTTTTCTTCCTTTTTTGGCAATCAAGTAATTACGTCAATCATCTCCATAATACTAAATTTCACAAAATTCACAGCTTCGAATTCTAATTGTTGAAGAAGCAATATTCTAGGAAATCACGAGTCGATCAACATCTCAGACTTTCTCTTAGAATATAACCTCCAGCAGGGCTAGCATGCGCTGTATTGAAAGTAGCACCGCTGCATATTGACACGGAGCCTGAATGTAATAATGTGATCTGAAAGTTCGTCTCAATAGAATTCTGAAAGTGAATAAGGTGCAACTCAGTAAAAGGCTACCTAATTCTTCACATAGCTACTTGTATGTTATATGCAGGGCTTATCAGAAAATGATAGCCCAAAAGAATGTCCGTTGTATTTCATCATTATAAACCACTTATATGCAACCAAACGCAAAATTGACTGTAACAAGGATAAAATCCTGACAACTGACTGCCCCGGTGGCTCAGTTGGTCACCTACCTTCTGTGTTTGGGGGCGTGGGTTCGATTTCCATCTAGGACAAACATTCATGTGATGAATATTTGTGTTTGTTCTATGTCTGGGTGTTAATATCTATATAAGTAAGTATTTAAAAATATCTATGTACGTATATCAGTCTCTGGCAGCCATATTACAAGCTTTGCTTAGTTTGGGGTCAGATGACAGTGTGTGAAAAAAAACACTGGATTTATTATTTTTACCAAGCGGTAAAGTATTCATTCCTAAATTTAAATACCTTCCAAAACATTTTCTGACTTTGTTTATCCTCTCTGACTAGACCTGTGCAATTAATGTGTTACCTTCTAGGTCTATATGCTCCATCACGTAGACCTAGAAATTAAAACACATGATCCCTGCAGCTCATCCTCCTCAACCAGGAACATCCGCCTGTAATGTAACATTCTATAAGATTCAATTTGGAGCATTACGTTATAATACTGCCTCATTGACTGACGAGTATTCGCATATGCTACTAAAACACATCTTATTTTCAAAACTTATCAGAGCGCCTGGTTGACGCGACGCGTGACCAAAATGCTGCCGTTTATTTGGCGCAACACGTAAGCATTGCCATTCAGCGTGGTAATACCGCCAGCTAGCTGGGTACGCTGCCAACTGGTAGTGGGCTTGCACATTTGGATTATCTATAGACCTTTAATTGTCTCTGGATAATCCAATAGTTTATGTAGTAGGCTAAGTAGTTGTAGTTTGTATGTGTGTTGCTTAGCTAAAAACTAACACACAGATAGTTTGTTCGTATGTCGGTTCAAGTCTCCCAATAGTCGTCCTTATTTTTGTACAGACTGTCACAAACTATTTAAAAATCCGAGGTGGAACACTTTAATTCAATTCATTTAACTAAATATTTTTTAATACTTACTTTATTAGTATATATACTTACCTACACATTATTTTCCTATGCCTAAAGCACTAAACCAAAAAATAAAAAGCTTATGTAATGAACCGTCACCAACAGGCATCGTGCCCAAAATTAACAATATTTAATTAAGCTTACACTCGGATACTTAGTTTACCAGAACAAAAATATTATGTAATAAATAATGTATAAAATGTAATATATTAATATTATATTATGTACGTTATGTGTAGGTAAGTATTTAGGTACTAACCTATCTTCATAAAGCTATATGTATGATTGATATTGTATGACGCTGTCATGCTGAGACATAGTCCAAATTCCTGTGTTTGGATAATAATTACCTATAATGTTCATATACCAAACCAACTATGTCACGCCAGCATGATAAAATTCAAGTAATAAGATAGGTATTTTGTTATGTAACAAGGAAATTCTAACCCATTTATGCATAAACGCTCGATAACCTATTCTATGTTTTTTTAATAGATGCTCAATTTATACGTTACAGCACGTTGGTTTACGAGTTACAGCATTACAACTGGCCCAGTTTATAAACTTATTAGAAATAAATTATTCGCACGCAGCGAAAAGGGGACAGATCACTGTTTGATACTAGAAAGACGATAAACACGGATTTATGGTAATACTAGTTGTTACCCGCGACATCGTTCGCTTGGACATAAAAATGTACTCTATCCGTCTTTGTGATATACAGTAACTCCTTATCAAATTTTATCACGATCTATTCAGCCGTTTAGCCATTATATCGCGACAAGCATCCAGAGAGAGAGACAAAGTTACTTACTATTGTTCGCTAGATAGCGTTGATTCATTTTCCCAAAGAATATGAAAATTTAACAGGACCCGGCTAGTAAAAATTCATTTAGACAAGTGTGGTTAATTATCCGAACTCGCATCATTGTGAATCACTTAATTAAATATCTAGACGGGGCTTATACGCAGGTAGAAGGCGTATCACATTGCCGTACAAGACAAACTAATGGATTATGCATAAGCCTATATAGGCAATCTATCATAGCTTCAGTCAGAGCTATCATTTAATATGCAAGATGACACGACACGCAGCAAACAAAGCCGTCTAATGAAGAAACTAATAACGGAGCGTGCTCAGCTAAATAAACTAGGAATTTGGCATAACAATTTTAATCGAATACCTCAAACCGAAATTTAGACCCAATACGGCTAAAACTTTGGCAGTTTTAGCTCAAGAAAACGAAACAAAGATATACTATGTATATTATGTGAGCCAGAAGACATCCACTGGTGAGCTAAGCCACCTGATTGTTGCTTTAATCCCCACGCTTAATTGGGTGGCTTTGGATCACAGAACGGTCACCGTTTACTAAGAAGACGCTGCTGACCGTGCTCCGGTGGTTCTGATCGCAGTTTTAGGACACATCCGGGCCCTCTAAAACACTTTGCATATTATTATTGGTATAGAGTTAGATTTTATTAAATCAAATTAAAAATTTCCCATGCCTGACTAGGTATTGGATATTGGTATAGGTTTATTGAAACTTAATTATTTACTTTTTTTTCTCGCTGCCGGCGCTTCAAATGAACTAATTTTATTTAAAAATAAAAATACTAGACTAATTGTGTATAAAAAAACAATCGGTCAAGTGGGTGTCATGTACGATCTTGGAAGGGGTCCGTACCTAAGTTATAAATAAAAAAATCATAATTTTCATAGGCCGACTTGTTAGTGTGCAAAGATGCTTTGACTCTTCAAAGGCATGACTAGGTTGACTTTACCGTGCCCATTATAAAAACTTATTAGACTAGAGTACCTAAGATGTGATAATTTCAAAAAATGTTTGTCTGTAACTTCAATCTGTTAATATTATTATTGTTTTTTTTTTATAAAATCCCTTGCGTTTCATCAAACGACAATCATGGCAATTTTGGACTCAAAAGTTTTGAAAAACAGTTATATAACCCTCATAATTATTTTGAATTTTTAAAATTATTACTCACTCATAAACTAAAAATCGTTTTTACATTTTAATTATTTCTTTAGAAGCTGGTATGAATTACCTATACCTATGCGCAAGTACGAAATTTTAGCGCTTAGTCCTTTTAATCTCATAATAAAAGGACCGTGACATACAGACGGTCATACAAACTTGACGCATATGATAGATAACTCTATAATTATTTGTACACCAGAAATAATAAATACGAGACAAAAAACCTACTTAAATTAAAACTTATTATTACTGCTTCTATCTATATCAGCCTTTTTTAAACATCCCACTGCTGGGATATCAGCCTACCCTCGAAGGGTGATTAGGCCATATCCACCACGCTGGCCCAGTGCGTGTTGGCGGATTCACATACGACATTGAATTACTTCTCCGGAAATATGCAGGTTTCCTCACGATGTTTTCCTTCCTTTATTACTGCTTACTTACTTATTATTAAGGTTGCCTGGAAGAGATCGCTTTAAGCGATAAGGCCGCCAATTGTTACACTAGTTTTAAGTAGATTTTTGTATTATGCATGTAATTTCTGGTGTGAACAATAAAGAGTTATCTATCTATCTATCTATTACTTGAATTAAAACCAATGTAACAATAGGCGGCGTTATCGCTTAAAGCTATCTTTTCAAGGCGAGAAGGACGTGGCGAAAGTATCAGGATCTAGTTTGCTACGGACCCCTTAAAACAGAGGTAATCCAATTGCAAGTGCCTGCTGCATGTTTTAATTGGAAATTCCAGCTTCATAAATGAAGTTTGTTCATTAGAACAGGTAGCTATTGGCCGGAGAGCGGCAAAGCTGCGAGCGCGCAATGTGGTAATGATAAAGTATTCACAATAAGAACACATCAGGAAACTTTTCCGTTCTGCTAAATTCTGAATAATTATCTTTTACTTTTTATAATCTGACAATTAAAATCTAGAAACAGAAATAAACTTAGAATTACATTACATTATCAGTCAGAAGACGTCCACTTTTGAACATAGGCCTCCTCCTTAGACCGCCACACCGAACGACAATGTGCCACTTGAATCCACCGGTTGCCTACGACTTTCACAATGTCGTCAGACCACCTAGTGGGAGTCCTGCCAACGCTTCGCCTTCTGATTCGTCGCCACTCAAGAACTTAACTTAGAATGAGAAGATATAACAGAGGAAAACGAAAAATTGAGAGTCGCGGGCAGCTTTTGGATGCAAAATTGCATATTGACGTTTTTTGGACGGCAGTGGACGTCTTTTGGCAGATGATGATGAAAATTAAGATTGGAACTTTTACTTTCATATCTTTACTTTAAATTTTAAGTAGGTACTCTTGGAACCTATCCATATTTTTACATTTGGGATCGTGAATTTAGCAACATTTTTACATCCAGATTTATTTATTTTTTGCTCTTATAGCGGCACATTTCCATAACAAACATGCCAAATTGCCGCCGGAAAAGTTTAAACGTTTACGAATCATGTTTTTATCAATGGTAAAACGTGTGAATTCATTATGTACGAGTACAAGCGCAACGTACATTTACGGGGCTTTAATCTTTTCCCCAAATCGTATAGCAATCTCCATGGAATAATATATGCTAAAGGTACGTTACATTTTGCCGCCTCATTTGTATTCAAATTTATACCTTTACGCGAGTTTAAGATCATACGAATCCTACGCTGCCAAACACCAGTGAATGATATGCGTAAAAAGGTTTCCCTGATGTTTTGAATACTCTATCGTACATGTTAGGTACCAATCTTTATTTTTAAGGTCTCTTTGACACCCTATATACGCGCTTGTTCTCTCGCACAATCAACATTTGGTGCGTCGCACGCATCTCGGTTTAATTATATAAAGTATATGAGTATATAAGTCGTGGTAGCTCAATGGGAGAACGCTTGCCTTACATTCGTGAGGTAGCGGGTTCGAACCCGGGCGGGCCCGTACCAATGAGTTCTTTGGAACTTACGTACGGATATATCACTGGCTTTACGGTGAAGGAAAACATCGTGAGGAAACCTGCATATTTCCGGAGAAGTAATTCAATGGCGTATGTGAATCCGCCAACTCGCACTGGGCCAGCGTGGTGGATATGGCCTAATCACCCTTCGAGGGTAGGCTGATATCCCAGCAGTAGGATGTTTAAAAGGCTGATATAGATAGATATGAGGATAGTATTAATTTTATTTATAAAGACATACAAACACAGAATGCAATAATTTTAAGATTAATATTTAAGTTACATTTTATATATCGGTATCATATTCTAAAATTATGTATGCCTAGTTGCATTATTATAAGTGATTCTCAATATTCGAACGCTAGAGATTTATATTCATAAATAATAATTTTCTACCAAAATGTTATTAGTTGTCACATTATATAGTTAGATAGGTAATTTTTCAATTAATTAAAGCATTTTACATTTTATAAGAACGAAGCAATAAGGAAACTCATCGTTCATTTAAATAGATGAAAACGTATAAGGATCAAAAAGAAAATTATTTAAAAGCATGCTAAATAAAGAACGGGCTGTGGTCCGAGTTTCTTGGCGCGATAAAATCCGAAACGAGGATATTCGCCGAAGAACCAAAGTCAACAATATAGCTTTCAGAGTTTGCAATGGGCAGGCCACATCACTTGAAGAACCGATAACCGATGGGGAAAAAAGGTTCTTGAGTGGCGACCGCGAACTGGAAGACGAAGCGTAGAAAGGCCTCCCACTAGTTGTGAAAGTCGCGGGCAACCGGTGGATGCAAGTGGCAGGTTAGCGATCGACTAAGGGTGACCGATGTGACGGTCTAAGGGGGAGGCCCCTTAGACCGTCACATCGGTCACCTGGACATCGTATGTTCAGCAGTGGACGTCGTCTGGCTGATAATGTAATGTAAATAAAGAAAACGTTGCAAATTTTTAAGACCTTTACTAAAACCTTGGATAGATATATTTCGAGAATTCCAGTTTGGGCTTTCAATCCTCACACACGTTAACTTTTTGCTCAATATCACCCTCAGTAATTCATTAAAAATCATTGCAAGTGCACTTTCAATATTAAATTTAAAAAATCAGTTGATATTTTCTTGAAATTTTGTACTTATTTTTGCAGCACTCATGAGAAACAATTGTAAATAAAAATAAAGAAAAAGTAAGATGACAAAATCACCAATGTACCCTTTGTCTGCTTTTAATATAGCAAAAACTATTCAACAAAGCCGTATAAAAACATTAATCACGGTAAAAGCCGGTCCGGACATCAAAAATATCCAATCGGTTCAGGATTCGTTTTGTCCGTCAGAGCATTTATTGTGAGTGCAGTAATCTCTCTCTCCGAAAGCTATAGTTTGTTAAACGCTAATAAAACTCATACGATGATCGTGTGTTGATTTACGGTGCCCGAACAAATTTCACAAAATAACTGTACCGTAGTGTTTCTAACTGTGCCCCAGTCACATCTACAGTTCTTGCGAATTTATACATTACTAGCTGCGCCCCGCGGTTTCACCCGCTACTCTACAGAAACTGTTAACTTTTTTAAGAATAAAAGTAGCCTATGTGTTATTCCAGGGAGCATCCAAATTTGTTCAGCCGTTACAGAGTTAAACGGGAACAAACACACTTACTTACATACTTACACACACACTTTCGCATTTACAATATTAGTGTGATTTTATTGAAGATATACACATCACACTAATATTATAAATGCGAAAGTGTGTGTGTAAGTAGGTAAGTATGTAAGTGTGTTTGTTCCCGTTTAACTCTGTAACGGCTGAAGAAATTTGGATGAAATGTAGTATGGAGGTAGCTTATTTCCTGGAATAACACATAGGCTACTTTTTATCCTGAAAAAGTTAACAGTTTCTGTAGAATCACTAAATGGGTATTTCCAAAAAGACAGGTATGTTGTGATGTATATAAAGTATATATAATTGTGGTGTATTTATAAGCTTAATAACAATATAATATAATATAATTTAATTTTGTGTTCTAATTGTAATTGAATTTCTTTTTTTGTTTGTAGTCTGAATAAAAAATAATAAAAAAAATAATAATAACATAAGCAGACTATCAATAAAAACTGACAAATTGTGTAGCTCAGAAAAATAAATATAAGAAGATATTAGTCGCAATTTGTTTGACTGTTATAATATCGGGAAAATTATAATTAAATCACTGTAGTCATATTGACGAATATTTAACTACAATACATGTACATAAAAATAGTTAAATTGACGGGAAGGCCTAATCCCCAAGATACGGGTACTTAATTGCACCCAGTTTGGTGAATAGCGCTACACCACTAAAGATAAGTACTTTTGTGGAGAATAAGCAATTTGAATTTGAACTTAGGCATATGAACACTGTCTCACCTGATGAAAAGTAAGGCACCTGATTAAAAGTAAGGGTGTAGTCGTAAGTGGTATCAAACACACGTATAGAATGGGAACGGGCTCTCAAATCAGGCTGCCGGAGCTGCCGGAACACACTGTTAGGTGCTACTACTAGTTCGTGCAAGGCCGATACTTTAACTAAACTTTATTCTGTAACATGATTCCAAATATTATCTATTCTGTTTCCGATTCTCGCATCGCTTCCGTTTTTCCGAGTAAATTCGATCGGCAAACCCCGCTGCGTCCAGTCACGCGCGACAGATTGACAACTGACGAAAATACCAAACAGAGCGAGGAACGGGAAATCATGGCAAAATCGAGATTGTATAAAGAATGTAGCGTCTTCAACGGTTCAAACGAGCACGATAATTTTTCTTCGGCATTTAAAACGTTTTAAATAGGTACTTCCGATGTTTTCTTTTAAATGTCCCTAAGCCCATAGAAAATCTTGTGTCTATTCACAACATTAGCAGAGTAGGAAATAAATTTTAATTATGGACGACCAATATTTCCAAAATATACAGATTCAGATTCAGATGGTTTATTGCTTCCATTAAGTACAAGGTGGTCGAAAAATTTACATTTTAGTACAAAGTTACATAATGGACCCCGTCGGGCACAGCAAAACTAGAAGAGAGGAGGACAGCTGAATAAAATGTTTGTAATTATTATTATATAAATTAAATTATAAAATTAAGTTGCCAAATGTCTTGCATTTTAATTTGTCAGTTGGGTTAGTATATTATTAAATTTTTTCTTTTAAAAATTCTTCAATTGATTAATACGCTTTTCTGATAAGGATTTGTTTGTTTACAAGGTGTTTACTAAAGGTGTAGTAATACTGAAAATTATGTATTCATCGTTATGAACAACTTTTACCCACCAACCAACCCTGAAATCACGAAAAATTAAAGCAGCTGTTCCATAGAAAAAAAATGTCAATGACGCTCGACAAAATGTATGGAACAGCAGTTTTTTTTTTCGCGATTCACGGTTGGTCTCGTCGTAAAAGTTGTTCATAATGATGAGTACATACACACTTTTCAATATTACTACATCTTTAGTAAGCACTGTATTAGCAACTATATTTTTTTTTAAATCTTCATATATTATTTATTATTTTTCCGCCAGTAGATATGCTGTGTACGCTTGAGCTATTACTACGGACTTATGTAAAAAAAAAAACCACTTTGAAGGTGCCTAAGGCACCCAGTGAAAAAAGGTTTTTACATAAATCCGTAGTAATAGTTACAATTTTACTCGATGAAGGTTCTTCAAATAACAGACGCATTAAATACATTGTTTGAGAAAAAGAAAATAAGTAATCTATAATAATAACAAAAACATATTTGATATTTGCCGACCTGTTTATTGTACTAAAGTATGTAAAATAAATGTTCTGCCTACCTAAAACAGTAAATAAACAAGCTTGTTGTGTTGTACCCGAGATTATTAGCTCAAAGGCTTAGGTTAGCACGATTCGAAACAGTTTCTGTTGCTTAGCTTACATTAGTGTATTAAACCTAGGAAAATTTCGTTGTTTAAGCATTACTAATTTATCAATATTTAATAGCTGTTCAGCAAGAAAGTTTGGTAAGCATTCAAATACAGACCTACTTTATTTTAACAAGTAACCTAACTAGTTGCGACGTTGTGCTATATAATAATAGCTATGTTCGACATTTAGTGACTTAGAATGATAAATTTTAATATCTGCTCTGGGGCTGGGTGTCCATCTCTTTGTGTGAAACGTCTTTTTGTGTCTCATTCTTAGAACGTGAAACGTTCTTATTTTTTGTAAAATATATTCTATATTCTGCTGTTAGGAAGAGATCAATTTATCGAAATAATATTACGTTTGTGTCATAGTAAATGATAAACATACCGACTTATTTCATTATTCGCCTCTGATGTATACTGAAAATAAATTAAATCACGTCAAAGAGGTTAAACCGAGCCAAAGTACCCTCTACCACCCCCCTCCACCACAGTGAGTCGCTTCTGAGAAATATAAATTATTTCCAAATTTATTTTCTGTTTAAATTAGGTACTTATTTGATGTGGTTTGTTGAGCTCATGTTTTTGCCGATAAATACAATTATTATATTAATCAAGCTAAATTATGTACAATGTATTCTACCTATAGAATGTTCTGGTAATTAAAAAGTGCTCAGCTCATTATGGATATTACAGGTTGTATTATTTTATCGTAACATGACAAGTTTTTTTTTTTTATGATTTTGGTAATTATAATATTCATAATTACAGGTCCGCGTTACGAAAAATGATTTTGATTCTATAGCTTTACGTAGGTACGTATTTACACACAGGCACAGATCAAATTATATCGACTATACAAAAATCACAAAATATATCTTGTACGAAAATACCTATACGTCTATCACGGTAGAAAATAATAAGGATTTTCACAAAAAAAAACGCGCCACTATTATTTGTTTTAAGGTGGTTATCAATGGAACTTATATGTGACCTGGGTACGTAAATAATAAAACTGTGACCAGAACCACCAGAGGACGGGAAGCAGCATTCCTTTAGCCAACGTTATACGATCCATAACCAGCCTGCCAAGCCTGAGGATTATAGAAACCAATAAGCATTAAGAAGTGGACGTCTTCTGGCTGATGATGATGACTGAAAGTAGACTTAAACAAATAGATACAGTAAAACTGAGTAAGGCTTTGCATAGTAAAACTATATCAACTGTACTGTTCAATTTTGATTTAATTTTAAAATTATGTCAAGTAGTAGAATTAGGTATTAAAATTTTCTCTTAATTGAAAATGGAGCAACACAGCAAAACAAGATCTATAATAACTAACTATAAATGCCATTTAGTTCAGACCGTTGGTCGATAAATTAGTCAGAAGGCGGGAGATGCCCGAAACTTTGGCTCGCCAGAAATACCTCGAATCAATACGACCGGCGCGGGCGACAGGCTAAGTTATTTAAAATGCAGTTGACACTTCATCCAGTGGAAATGCAATATTCGCCTTGCTCATGCGGAAACGCGGTTATTTTCAATCGCGTTTTTATCGGAATTTTCACGGCAATGACTTCGATGGTCGTGCCTTCAATAATTTGGTTTGGTTTATTCAATGTACATAATTATTTAATAGTTTTCATTTGTTTGTGTTTCCAATATTTTTGGAGCGTTAACTTACTAACCCAGGCTGTTATTTTCAACAGTACGCAAGATAATAAATTCGCCAAATCGCGAGTAAGACTCTCTTAGGGGCTAATGGCTTTTTTTTTTAAATATTATATAAAATTCTATGTATATGTTTATCATTATAAAATTTTTCCTGTAAAATATTAATAAAGTTTACGATTTAAAGTTTCGAAATATGATAAATATATAAATTATTTATTAAAATATATGCACAATATATCGCACTTCGTTATTATTTCACTTGACCACGCATTGCGCACGTTTGGCCACAGTTACGCTATATTCTAAGAAAAACCCTGAATTAAAAAAATTGGCAAGTGGTAGATTTTAACGGTAACAGATACACATATTAGTAGGTATTGAAATGCGTTGTACCAAGGGATTTTGTCCAGTACAGATTACTCATAACCGTGGGACGAAAACAGAATTTAAAATTCCACAGACTAGTGAAAATGTAGATGGAAAAAATAAACCTTATCATGCATACAGATTTAATAACAAACAAATATCAAATTTTGCTCTCTCGCAACAATCCGAGCCGAGCAATCTTGTATTTACAAATGTTTTCCGGCACGAGTCGTCAGCGGGCGGATGTACGCCACCTCGTCATCCTACAAGCTTTTACATGACTGCGTTGTTGCGATTCCTTTGCACACCTCATGTACTCAAATCTGTGGCATATGGAAACATTAGGCATACAAATTACCCAGTCGTCTTAAATGCCACATCTATTTCAAATGGTTAATGTTTTAACCTTCTCATAATCGCACAAATAACGTAATAAGTCGTATCAAACTATTAATACTCTATTTTAAATGAATACGAAGGTATTAATTAACAATTGTAAATTTAAAAAGAAACTGTCTTCATCAGAACCATTTATTTAAATTTGCTTCGTCACTAGTTGAGATTATCTTGGAGCTACCCTTGAAATACGTATCATTGAGGAGTTCCGGTGGCCATCTGTCTCTTCGTCAGTTCTACTTCACCAAATGATACTTTCTGAATAAGTTCCCTCCATTCCTCATGGATCCCATTATCAGAACTGGATTTTGATAAAAATAGGACCAATCTGAAAGTAACTTCATTCAAATAAAAAAATAATTTTCTAAATCGGTTCATAAATTACGGAATTCTGAGGTAATACCCATAACAAACAAAAAAAAAACAGTCGACTTGAGAAAACCTCTTTTTTTTTGAAGTCTGTTAAAAAAAGAGTACGAACTCACAAAATATTTGGTTGTTATCTGCATTTTACGAGTACATATATATATATATATATAGGCCTTTATATTTTTGCTGCCGTTACCTCTAATTGTCAGTGCCTAATTTAAATTTTGTAATTTAGCAGTTTAATTTTTAAAAAAATAACAGTTATGTGCTGCCCTAGTTGCTATTGCTATAAGCATTTTTTTAAATCGATCCCTAAATTTGCTGGCCGTTATATGTGCCGCCGTAGGCTCAAGCACTCAGCCTGCTGGTAAATCCGCACTGAGTTCACTCACGGTCACGGAACGTCGGCGAGTGAACCTAACCAATCTTCGCAATATGATTGGTTAGGTTCAGCCGCCAACGTCGTTATATCAAACGCAATAAGAACGTCGCGGTTCGGGCCTAGAATGTGAAACAGCCCAGGCCAATTACCAAAATATAATAACATACAAAGGCACCTTGCACACTTAATACAATTTTACTAGTTGTTTATTTAACAGTAACTTAAATAACATTAAATAGTAAATGAATTAAAATAAACTCTAAGTAAAAATAAATCATAAATATATATACAACTTAAAACGAAACCTAATCTAAAAAACCGCTAAATAATAAATAAATATAATAATACAATAAATAACATTTAAATGCCTACAAAATGAATTAAGTATACTGAATTCTTGAGGCTTTCGATCGCTATTTAGCTTTAGATCTCTTCGGAATCTAACTGCTCCGAAAACTATAATAGTTAGATATCTTTCCATAATATTCAAGTGGCGTTAACATTAATTCTTGAAAATGCACCAGCCTTCACATTTCCCTTTATCTACTAGACGTATCGTTTCACAAAGCCACCAGCGGAAAAATAAACGCCTGTTTTATGCGAGAATACTCATTGAGGCTACTGTCCTTTCCGGTTCAAGTATTTTATTCCATCCTTTATCGCGCACTATTCTACTATCCACGTTGTACTCAACGATTTGTTCTCAATAAAAGACATCCGGGGTTTAACTGCAGCCTTTCAAACGCAAATGACAGGCTAACAGCCGTGTATAGCGACAAACAGTAGCTGGTAGAGACCTATGTCCGGCAGTGAAATAATCTGGGCTGAGGATTACAAGGATAGTGTGATCTTTTAGAAATAGAGAACACTTATTGCAATGAGTAAGTATTATTATGTTCCGACTTAGTAATTGTGATTGTGCCAGTACTAAAATTTTAGACCCCCTAAACGACAACTATACCTAGCCTTTAATTTTACTACTGCAGGAAAATTTTGAGAAAACTTAAACAAATGAGCAATTTGAACGGGAAACAAAATATCAACGGTATCATAAAAAAAAAAACAGAATAATGGTCGTGGTTTTATACATTGTTCTACTAATGCAGACTACTAGTTACTAAATACTTTTTTGAAATTTGACAACAGACAAACGTAGATATGTAGTAAATTGGTTTCCAAAAACTCTAATCGCCGACCAAGCTGTGCTTTGTTTTCTTCTAAGTATAGTTCTACCGACACAATATTAAGAACTTGTTAAATAATTATTTTTTAAACTATTTATTTTGTTTTACTATGAAAACAAAGACAAGACAAGACAAGGTCACGCGCGTGTCTCGCTGAGCATTCCTTGATAAAGATCACCGAATGTGATCGAAACTATAGTCGGAATAACGGACTCAATTTAACGTGAGTATTCCCGTTTTATTAAAACAAAATATTATTTTGTTGACTTTAATTGACTGCTAACTAAATAAACTAAAACCTATCGCTGTCTTTTCACTACCTTCTTACACAAAATAACACAAAGTTTTATTACCTTCATAGCATAGTAGATTATGTACCAAGGGGATAAAGCAGTGTCTTATGTCACGGGTGACGTACTGAATCCCGAGCGAAACGAGGGATTCTAGAGTTAAGTCCCGAGCGTAGCGAGGGAGTGTTAGAGCTTGAATATGAAAATATGAAATTTGAGTAAGTAAATTTTAATTTATCTATTCCTATTAGAAGTGGGAGGTAACCATAACTACGATTCACATGTGTGCGTTCGTATACAGACTACAGCTTGCGTATATACTTAGGTGGTTCTAGCATTTATATTAATATTTCTAAGAATGACCAAATACAAACATTTAAAAAAAAAGCAGCGGGCAATAATGAAATTCTGTACAATATTTTATTTACTTGTGTAGAGAGTAATAATGAAATCCAGTACAATAATATTGCCCGTCTCAACAGCAGGGCGTAAATGACATACTTTAGATGAGGTTTGCATGATACATAATTGGCGATTTTCGAACAAGTGGTGTATAAAAAAGATACAACATAATACCTGTATGAAGTTTATCGTCCTAAGTGAAAGAATATCATAATATTTCATTCAATGTCAATGACTATGAACTTTGCAGACAGCTTTGTCTACTGAAACTTGCAAGCGACTAACTAGTCGAAAGTTTAACTATCTGCCCCAGTTAGCAGTACTTTAATTTTATTTAAACGCCTAGAACACATTTACTAAGTATTATAAAGAGTGCATAAAAACGTTTCAAAGAGTTCTCTAGTGAAAAGTTAACCAAAGTTATCTACCTAAGTTCTTTATTTTACAATAATTTAAGCAACTGTGAAGTCCAGTCTGGCTTTCGTGAAGCCAAATCTTTTTCTTAAAAGCTAAGACCATTACCAGTTACAAAGTTAGGGTGCTGGTGGTTTGTTTGGACTTCCGTATAACAAGCGAGAAATAAATATTATTTTCCTCGTATTATCTTTTGTTTGTTCACTGTCACTTGTTTTCAGGTTTGTTAACGCTTTATGAAATAAACCATGAAGAGAAATGAGTTGATCGTTTCCTTAAGCACACGGTATAGTCCAGTGCATAATAATACCAGAACATTTTGATCGACATTTTATTATATTATCCATGGGCTGCGAAGCATGGCTCTCATTTTGGTTTATTAGAGTATAGGTATCACGTAATCTTCATCATTGCAAACCCCGTCTTCTATGAATCTTCTCCATCCTAAAGTTGTCTGGAAGGGAATTATTTCAGCGATAAGCCCGCCAGTTGTTAGTCTAGGTAGTTTCTGAGCCTTTTCTTCCTTAGAACTTACGTAAAATTTGATGTGAACCCCAAATAATATTTTTTCTAAGAATCTATTGAATTAAATTCTCTCCTGAAAGCGGCATCCCTTCAACATTTCGTAGAAGCAAAGCTGTCTTCTCAATTCCTTATTCGCGTTTGACATGCTGCAAGCAACATAAATGTAAGGAGCTTAGCACATTATAGTGTCAACAACCTGACAGGTCTTAGGCTGCTCTCAGACGGGCCCGGATGCCGCTGATATGTAGCGGTAATCTCGCTAACAAAACTCGTGGTTGTCGAGTCACCGGAGTGAACTAATTAAACCATAGTAATGAATAGAGTGATGTGTAATCGTCTACATTTTCTCTGTTTCCACATTCAATATTTTTAGTGACATAAAATTACTGAGGGTAATATTTAAAAAACGTTTTTGCAACAATATGACTTTTAAGACGTCCTAGACTAGTTCTAATTTTGATTTAAACAATTTTTCATGGAAAAATAAAATATAACTTAGTAAAACAATGAAATGAATGTTGTTGTTACATAAAATTCATTTTTAGAAAAGAAAACAAAAACCGACTTCATGCTTAAACTAAAAAAAAAGAAGAAAATAAAAATTACTTCAAAGCAAAGAGCATTAAAGGACAATCAACGAACTTATTGATATTTATATACCTATTAAAATTTATAATCAGTTATTTTTGAAGTCGGTGCCAAAATTCACAAAAAAAAACTGTCGCCTTGAGAGCCTCCTCCTTTTTTTGGGAAGGTTAAAAAATAGCAACATTGTTTTTTCATTCAATGAATTTCCGCACTTTAGATAATAAATGCCACATATATCGTTAGATATAAAGATAATTTTTATGCCATTTATTTTATTAGAAACCCTGAAAATACTAGTAACGGAAACGCCAATTTGTTCCTCGCGATTCTGATTGCTTCTTTTCGCTCTGTCAATTAATGCCATACTCGGCCCACCATATTGTCTAACGGTATATCGATATATAGCCATGAAGAGGCTTTGTAAAAACTATTCCCATCGCATCGCTGCTTTCGATTCAAGGTACCGGGTTTCACTCCCGGTATTCGCGTAGGTAACCTGTCACACCAGTTATATCTACGTGCCATGGCATTGCGCAGACCTAAACAAGATCTTGGTTTCCTATAATAAGACCCAGTTGCAGTACTTTTGAACGATTTACTAATAAATAAAGAAAGGAACACTTTTTATTTAACTAAATCAATTAAAAGCCATGTTAGCTCAGTGGGACTACGCTCACTTTACATTCGTGGGCCAGTGGGTTCGACCCCGGGCGAGATGGTACCGAAGAAATCTTTGGAACTTACGTATACCACTGGCATTTCGGTGAAGGAAAACATCTTGAGAAAACCTGTATACTTCCGGAGAAGAAATTCGATGGCGTAGCGTGGTGGATATGGCCTAATTACGTTTCGAGGATAGGCCGATATCGCAGCGCTGGGATGTTTAAAGGCTGATGCAGAAATCAATAAAATGTGTTTGTACCCCCTTTGTTTAGCAGTAGACATCTTCTGGCTATGATTGTGATGATGATGATTAACAAATCATGCGAAACGTGAAACAGGGGACTTAAAAAAAAATATAGTGCGTTTCGATCACGAGGTGTGAATTCAAATCAATGTAGTTAGTTGTTATAAATGCAATCAATAGTTATAGTTCAATCCACGAAGAAATTCAAAATTCTCTCCAATTGTGTTATCTTAATTGCTCTACTATACTCGGGCCGCGCTAAAAGGGTTCTGGAGCTGGAATAAATTGTAAAAATGTAAATGAAAAGCGTAGGCTTTTTGCTAGTTTTTAGGGATCTTTACTAAAACGAGAACCTGTAGTTTCGCTGAGAGTCAATTCGTCTGCATTTCGCGTTCTTTTTATCCAGTGACTGTGAGGGCTATAGAACTGTAAGTTAAGTAAAGAAAGAAAAATTAAGTATAGACAAATAGAAGGTGCGTTTTTGTGGATTGAAATAATTTCAAATTGTTTGTCCTCTAAAAAATCCTGAAATGATGAATGATTGATGTTGGATCCTAATAAATATTGTTTAAGTACTTTTGTACTAAGTAAGTTTGTATAGGCCCAGTGCCTAGCTCTGGTGTCAGAATTCTGCAGAATACTGCTTCATGCGAAGACAGATCATTTTGTATATTGATCGGCTAGAACCACATAATCGACCATATTATTTTAACCATACTTTTGCTATTATCAAGAGGAAACTATACATTTCTCTCTCGTTTGTTAAAAGACTTTCGATGCCAACCAATTAGTAACGTTTCTTAACGCGCGTATGAAAACATTAGCCCAAATTATTTAATGACAAGTTATTAATTTATTAGAACTATAAAATTAAAATATAGAGAAGGAAAATATTATAGTTGCTGTCATGCAAGTAATTAATTACGTCACTAATTGGGGTCGTAACGCAATTATTTTCAGGGCCAATTAAAATTGTATTTTCCCGTTCAACTTATGATCGTATCCGAAAACTGTTCTTTCATCGCTATAAATGAGAAGAAAAAATAATAAAGCTATCTACATTTACCCACAGTTAGCATAACATCTCTCTCCCAAAACAACACACTTGAATTTTCTATGAGCTTTTTTAATAGGTCCAAATCCATCGTTGTTCTAATTAAGTACATGTAAAATTGTTAGTACGTCGTTTAAAAAAAGTTAAAGATATCCTAGGTAGAAATTATCCACAGCGGATTCAATCTGCTCGAAAATATACGAACGTAGGAACGAAAATATATCGTACGAATACAACATTACCTTCCAATTCGATTTCGAAAAACCCAATGTCATGAGCTTGTAATTTTTCTCCCGAACCCTTATATATTGTATCGAGGAATGTTCCATAAAAATGGTGGTCACAATTCCCTTTTGAATAAACACACCACACAACTGAATAAACTAGTTTAAGAGCTAGATGGCAATTTTGTTGCTACTGAGTTAATTTTGATATTAATCATTTATAATTATTTCAGGAGGTGTTTTAAAATATATTTTTTTTCATCTGTTCATGCCTTCAGGTTTTAATCTTAATCGACACGTAGAAAACGGCCACTTTGGACTCAAATGTTTAAAAAATAAGACGTGTTCTGATAGATAGTTTATAAAAACTCATAATTTATTATCGTGATTACCCTTTTCAACGATACCCCATTCGATGGGGTAGGTCGGATTTCATTTTTTCATTCCCCATTTTTCATTTATATCCCCAACTTATACACCAAATGTAAATAATTTTCCTGATAGGGGGTATAACTATCTATACCTACGTCTTCCTAACTTCAGCATGATAAGCCTTTTAATCTTCTCTTAGACAACAGACGGACATCAAAACAGGCCTTTTTTTTGCATTATTTCCGATTAATTTGGGGTGCAGCCGGGTTATGTGGAATTATAACCAATATAGCCCCCCGGTGGCCGCCTTGGTGCTTGACGGAGGGCTCCGGGACATCCAAGGGAACGCACCGGTGCAACTATAAGGGTGCCTTAGTTTGGTACGGAGCCCTAAAAATACTACTTCTTATTGCAAACTACTAGTAAAATGTAAAACGAGAAGGCATAAAGCAGCAAAAACTTTTTAATACCTTCATATATGAGTAAAAAGTAGCTTCATAATTTTACAAAATTAATTAGAGCTGTCTGCGAGCTCTTAACCCAGTGTACCTACATAGGTATGTTCATAAAACCTGGTGGCTCTCAGCGTATAAGTTACAGAATATAAAATATGAATAGGACCTTTCGCAATGGTCATGTAAAAGCACAATAACTCCAAGGTCCCAATAGTGGCGTATGTCTCCATTTTGCGCCCCTCAGCGCATATAATTTACGCATAAAGAACCTGAAAGGGGAAAGTTTGCGACGTATTTATACTTTGTCGCGTATTTTATTTTATACACTGAACTGTATTGCTTGTGACGCTTGCAAAATATATTATGTTTAACTTTAGCTTAACGTTGTTTCTAAACTTTGACTTTCAGGTTTTGTTTTTGTATTTATGTTTAAAATATGCTGCGTATTTTCGTTTGACTAGAGTATATTTGGCGAGAACTAGGTATTTCAAGTGGATTGAGTGTGCTCTTTCTGAAAATGTATTGCGCCTAAATATAAGCTAGTGGTGTCGATTCTGCTGTACCACTCGCTAAGCTTAACCAATCTTATAGCACTCAAATTATCTGCATGTCTTTTATTTTCGACATTATGTGAAATAAGAATGGCGATAATTTTAGAGAAAAATATAAATTTATATTAATTTTAATTTTTTTTAGTTAAGAAAATAGTGCAACAGATTCGTCCTCAATTATTGTATAGATATTTACTAACGTGAAGAAATCAACATACGAACATACATTGTCATATTTTATTCTCCGAAAAAAAAAATTGTAAGTAAAAAACGCGAGTGGGTTAAAAGTAGATGACCTCAAACTTTTCGTTTACAATAATCATATAGGTAAGGGGCATCCAAATTTATTTTTAAACCTTAACCTTTCGTCAACTCTAGCTGATGTACCTATAATACTAGTATTCGTATTTGGAAAAATAACTGATTTACTTCTAAGGTTTAAGTGCCCTATTTGTTTGTCCAATAATTTGTATGATTTGTATCCGACTGCCCAAGAAAGAGGGTAATGTTTTTGGGTCATATGTAAGTATGCCAATATGAAATTATGTATGTTTGTTTGTTCTTATAGGTTACCTACCCGGCTCCTGTAGCCTCAACGGCTTGACTGATATTGACGAGTGAGGTGTCGTTGGAACGAACCCTTATAAGTTCGTATGTCAGTCTGTCTAAATCATTTACAGCCTTATAACTTCCAAAGTTATAAACGTACGTATACATGTATGAAACTTTGCACAACAATAGTTGTGCCTCAAGTTTGAAAAAAATAAAAATATTTAAGGCTTAGTATTACACAATACACATGTATCTATGGTTATGAAAAAAAATACTGCTGTACCCTGTGCGTAATATGGGCCGACAAAAGTTGCTTGTAATGCGTCCAATGCCATTTCTAAACTATGTGTTTCAGAAACTTGTTATCTTTCTTGTTGACTTCTTAGTAAAAACTTTCTTTTAAAATTATTTAGAGCAGTATTTGATAATGACTTTTTGAGATAACCGGAAAAAACTGATATCCTTATGTCCTACGCGCCTACGGAACCCTACTAAGTTTAGCCCGACATGCTCGTGTTATCTATCTATTATCTACTTAAGAATAATATCAACCCGACTATCATAATATATGTACTTACGATACTTTCTCGATCTGTAATTACTAGAAAGCAGAACCATCGAGGCACATCTAGTCATGACAAGAAACCAATGATATTTTACTAAAGATAGGTTTTAACCTTCAAAATGGCGCTCTAAATTTGACTCCACTGCAGTCTGTTTACAGCCGTCAAAGATTAAGAAAGAAGCTAGAGAGTAAAAAAGATAGCTACAATGAAATCTGTCCGAAAGGACAGATTCGCGTGGTTATTTTGAGTGCGCTAAAATAGTATCTCTAGTAAAATTTCATTGCTAGAAACTATCTCATAACACGAGAAGCTTACATTGCGTTATCCCGGACCTTATGTTAAGGAACTTTTTTACTGCTTTTTACTGCCAGTTACCGGATTCAGCTTCCTTATAACATCACGTAATTAGCGGCCCAAACAGGAAGTGAAGGAGTTGTACTCCCCCAATCTCATCCCTTTCCTCTAAAAGGCAATTAACGTGCAACTTACGGCTTTCGGTCGGTTGTTTCACCCATTAATTATTCTTTATCTCATTCAATCTCCGCTTGTAGATACAGTGGGTACCTAAATATTCCCGAGAAAAGAAAAAAACTTTCTGTAGGTACACAATAGATTTGCAGAGGCCTAGCGCGGCCGGCTTTATCAAAAATGTAAGATATCAGCGGAACTTTCTGTAATTCAATTTTCCTGCGGCCAAGTTGCGTATATCCAATCTTGGAAGTTAAATGGATGGGAAATCTTTTTGGTGGACCGGCTGGAAAAGCTATGAGATAATTATAATCAAAAAATATTAATAACATGACACATATTTATTTGGTTGCGGAACTAAAATTTGCAGTTTAAATTAAATATTTACAGTATTGCCTACGCTGTAAATATTAACGAGAAAAATAAAAGCTCTACCTTACCTGCAAAACAGCAACGAATAAAAAAAATAGGTGTTTTTGTGTATGAAGTAATCATGCTCTGCAAAGATTAAAGCTATATAAAGAAAAAATCTCTCTAAGACCACTTAAAAATACAAGCGAATATTTTAAAAAGCAGACGCAGCGAGTACTCACCTAGTGCTTGACAGATGCAAATGAGACCGGCCGGCGACGCGAGGGCGCTCGCTCGCACTAGCTCTTACAATCCAAACAATCCTTCACACACAGACCTTAAAAGTTCTAACGGGTCTCAACACAAGAAAAATCCTAACTCTACTCTAGCGGCACAAATATTTTCAAAATGTGTTGAAAGCTTAATATCGTATCGGGTAACAGAATCGTGATTCGAGGGGAAGTTGTTGACGAGGTTCGTGTGAGACGCGGCACGCTGCAATCAGTACCGGTGGGGTTCGGAGAGATCGCACGTCGCGGACAGGAGAGGTTCGGAGTTCGGACACACGACCGAGGAGACCGAGGCGACGTGAGTGACGCCGCCGCCGCCACCGAAGCGGGAGCCTCCCGCCCGCCTAGCGCCCGCGCCCGCCGCGTGCGGAGCAAAAGGGATGCAGCGAGCTCATCCCGTACCCGCGAATATCGCCGTTCGGATCTGCTGCCCAGAGTCTCAAGTGCCCTTCGCTGCTGCCGACTCTCGAGTCTAGAGGGAGGGCTCCCGCGCCCTCAATAGCGAAACGACGCAAATAACCGCCTCCGACGCTATCCCGTATAGAACTTAGCGCTATTATCTTAAAATAGCTTTTGATATTCAGGTCGTGACATGTACACCTGACGTTCGGCGTCATATCGAAACCCTGTTGGCTAGGTGTAGCAAATACCATAACGAATACTTTGGCTGAACACGCGTCATATTATGCAACGTTACAGCTTGTATTGTGCACTACGAAATAGTCTAGTCCTTGGCGCTAGCTTTCAGATAAAGTTTTCTATCCTAGATAACTTTGTTGGGCCGTAATGCCTTCTTGTACTATATATCGTTTCACTTTAACTTATTGTGACTTACTAGACTTTCTAACAGCCCCAACCACTGGATTTTTTTTGTGACTTTCTAAAACTAATTGCAGTGTGCGTGCAACTAAGCCTACCTCATTTTTGCACAACCGCTGAAAAAAACCCCGTAGAAAAAAAAAACTTGATCTCTGTACAGAATGATACCAAACAAAACGAAGGAATCTTTACATTTCGATAATTACTCTATACAGGCTGATTTCTTTAACTGGGACAGCATGGGCATATCCGAATCCTTATGAGATACGGGAAAACTGTCATAGGAACCATTTACTCAATTTAATAAAATATTTAAAAAAAAAATTAAAGCGCTCAGACTCAGTTTCATGTAAGGATCATTTCATTATCAGGATTATTGAAGAGGCAAAAGACAAGGTGTGCAATAATGGATATTACGTGATAATTATCTTAAAGCTTAGAATCTTCGCTAAATATTTCATACATATTTATATAATTCATTATATAAATTACTTATGATAACGAACTAACTATACTATACTATAGCTACTTCTACTGATACTTTTTTTCTCTTCTGATACAATGATATGATCGTTACGTGAAACTGAGTCAAACAGCATTTTAAAAAAAAGATCAAAAATAACTCAATTATATGGGGAAATCACGCTTAACCAAAAAAAATATTATGCCAAAATGTATTTTTTTTTCACAAAAAAAAGACCTAATGGTTCCTTAGACAGTTTCCTTGTATCTCCTATGTTTACGGATTTCTTTATACTGTCAAAGTTAAAAAAAAATACCATATCATATCATCCATTTGCGCATATCCTAAATGCTTATTAGAATAGATGCATACAAAATTTCTTGAAGATGGGTTCAACGGTACCATTACACATGTTTTTTTAAAGTAATACAAATGTAAAAAGAAACGTAACAAGGATCAAGATTAAAAAAATATATATTAGACTGTAAAATGTACAGACGTGAAGGGGAATCCAATGACACCTCACTCGTCAAAATCGGTCAAGCCGTTTTGGAGGTAATGTTATAGGAACACACAGACATACATACAGCCCCAAAAACATTACCCTCCTTCATGGGCAGTCGAGTAAAACATTTATTCGCTCTATCAATAACATAATTATATGTACTTACGGAACCTACGTTAATTTATATCCCGTTAATGTTCTTACTAATGTATATCTTGTAGATTCGTTATTCCTCTTCACCCGGTAAAGTTTCTGCTGAAACACATTAGGAAAATAATAAATTCTCTCCTCAGGAAGGTGCTCATGTTCAATAAATAAAGGAGGCTAACCACTCCTAATTGATTGATAGATTGATGCTGCGGCTTCCCTGCGCGATACCAACTCGGATATCTCCCTGGTTTGCGCCGAAAGTTTTATGATAACTTTTATATTGGACATGGACATGAAAAATTAAATTTTGGCGAGTAAAAAGTTCATAACTAAGGGGCAACGTTTCGCTCAGCGCGCCGAATTCAAATTTTCTTTCGTTTTTTGTCAATTTCTCGTCGTGGGTTCATGAAAACTAATCTTGCGCCAACAAAGAGGTTGTATGTATTTATCAAGAAATTATTCGAATCCCTAGATCAAAAACCTATAGATAGGTTACGAACGATAGAGCATGAACCAAACTTCTTTAATCTAACTCCAATCTTTAATTATAAGATTAAAGATTTCATTATAAGATTTTATTTTTATTAATTTTTTTTTTGATTGCATGTTTGTAGATTTTTTGTAATATGTATAAGTAATAAAGTTTTTTTTTTTTTTTAAACAATCGAAGTGAAACCTCGTGCAAGTTGTTACCAAACCAAAAACCAAGATGTAAATTATTAAATTACAAGAGGAATAGCGAATCTACAAGATATACATTATTCAATAACGGGATATTATGGACCTTCAATGATAGGTGTATTATGAACCTTGAAAGAGCGAATTGGGAAACTGTAATGCCCATTCAAGGTAGGTATTACATAAATAACTTAACGTAGGTTCCGTAATTACATATAATTATGTTGATGACCGAGCTATTTGAATGTCACAAAAATGAGCCAATCGGTGTTTTACGGTTTATAATATATATAATATATAATAATATTTAGATTTTATTTGATTTATCCATGATGTAAACGCTTAAAAAGGCAATATTTGCCAGTGGTGCGCATCTGCAAAGGCCGGCCACAGAGCGAGTGTAAACACCCGGGGCCGGTCGCCGAAACATTCCAACTTTTTCATTTTTGTTATTCTTCTTTTTAAATTCTATTCGGCGGGTTGATGTTTGTTTTGCCCAATATGGACCCAATCGAGGGTTTGGTAATAATGATTTTTGTGCGTCCGCTTTTAACTTTCGAAACTTTTAAACAATGTTCTTCCGGTTGTTTATTTTGTTAGAAGGGTCGGATTTTGCGATGAAATTACCGAATAGAAGTTTAATTCGCGCTGTTCACACGTAATATTTTTTATGAAATCGTTCGCTATTCCATTATGTTATAATTATGTTTTGAAAGTGCAATGTTACGCTCAGCGCGCGAAATTCTAATTTTCTTGCGTTTTTTGTCAATTAAAGCTTACCGCACTGCGCTCTTCACCCTGAGGTATAAGATATGAAATCTCATTGTGACCAGTTATTGCGCTGGAAACATTTCTCTTCAATCCGGAACACAGTAATGCTTGCACACAGCTGGTTGGCAGTAGAATAACTGGCAAAAGTATTTACCCAGGTACTTACTTACTTACCTACTACTTACCCAAGTACTTACTTACTTACCTACTACTACTACTACTACTACTAAATTAAGCGTGGAGCGAGGAGTGAGCTGATCTTAATGAAAATTGAGTAGGAAATTGTTAGCGTCATGGAATCAGACATACCTGCCTTTTTTATCCCAAAAATTGAGGGAAATCGCGAAAGTCACAAATTAAAAAAAAAAAAAAAGAATATTTAAACTGTTTATTGAGTATTACAAAAAATCTTATAATTTCATTTAAAATCTTAGTTTTTATCTTATAGTTTAAGTGTGCGGGAGTTTTGGCGGAAAAGTGAAGAAGTCATGTCGCGTCATTGTATTATTTTCCATAGCTTGTGTTGTATCGAGTGTTAATGTGTAAAAATTGTGTTTTTTTTTTAAATCCATTAAGTCTTCGTGAACGTGCACGAGTGTTGGTGAATAGTATAATTTTGTGAAACGTGACTCTTCGTGTTGTTTCCAAAACTCCATAGAAACCTCCAGTAAAGCCTCCAGTACTTTACTGGGGCATGAAATGGACTTGACCGTGGCTTACTTTAATTGTGAAATATTTGACTTCACTTGAAATATTACAATACTTGACACAGGATAAATACACAACGTGAGGAGCCAAAACATATTAGAAAAAAAAACGCTGAAACAGAACTTGAGTAATAAATTTATGTATTCCAGATCCATGTGTCGTGTATGACGGTATGCGTGACTCCGCATGACATACTCCAATATGTCTCGCCGCAATCGATCCGCCGGCTGACACCCTGATGGATGGATCGCCGATTCATTTACCCAATTGCCTTAACGTACTTACAGGGTTAGTCAGAACTCAGCTATGCCAAAAAAAGATCATCACACTAATATTGTAAATGCGAAAGTTTGTGTGTAAGTATGTAAGTGTGTTTGTTCCTGTTCAGCTCTGTAACGGCTGAACGGATTTGAATTAAATTTGGTATGATGGTAGCTTACACCCTGAATTAACTACACATAGGCTACTTTTTATTGCGGAAAAATATTCGGTTTCTGTAGAATAAAGGGTGAAGCCGCGAGGCGCAGCTACTTGTACATAAATTAGATTTAGGGTCTGGGTATCTCCTAAAACCACGATCAGAACCACCGAACGACGACTAGTAGCGTCCTCTCAGTAAACGGTAGGCGTTCTGCGATCCCCAATTACCAGCGCGGGTAATTCACTGAAAATTACTGACAATTCGTTTACTGACCAACTCTGAAATTGCACGACAGTAATCAGCTGTTCATAGAAAAAGGTCACTGACCATACTGACCTGACAAAATGTATGAAATATGTATTTTTTTTCGACTTCTGTTTGTCTCACAAAAGTTGTTCAAAGAATAACTACTACGACGGTCGATATGGCCTAGTAATTAAGGCTTCTGCAATGGAGGTTCTAGGCTCGTATCGTCGGTGGATATAAAAATGACCAATTATCAATTTTGGACCTTGGTAGATTTTGTCTGTAATTGACGTGCTTATTCCATAGCATCATTGACATAGGGATAATGGGAAGCTATATTTATGTGATAACTTTATTTATTTATTTTATGCGGCTCTCGGCTTAGAATACCCTTTCCAAATTACCTTGTATACCTACACCCCTTTAACATAACATAAGCACTCGATTAGGTTTCGGTTAGGCGAAACGTCAACACCAATTTCGTTTTCACAAAACGTTCGTAGCTTTGAAAGACAATTTAGATGGGAGAGGCTAAAATGTTGCACGGAACGTACTCAGTATCTATCATATCCTAAGCCTAGCAATTATAGTAATATAATAATAATAACAACTATAACTAGCCTTGTGGCTAGCCTTGTGGCTCAGTGGGTGGATTTCCGCCTTCTGAGCTGTGGTTTGTGGGTTCGATTCCCACCCAGGACAAACATTTTTGTGTGATGAACATGGATGTTTGTTCTTTGTCGGGGTGTTTCTATGTATTCTATGTATGTATTTACAAAAAAAAAAGTATTTATGTATTCTATCAGTTATCTGGTTCCCATAGTACAAGCTTGCTTAGTTTAGGGCTAGATGGCGCTGTGTGTAAATAACGTCCACCAATATTTATTTATTATTTATTATTATAATAGCAATTAGCTCTGTAATAGTATAAGGATTCGTTGGTATATTCCTTTTGTAAAGTCTTTAGTTTTTATATTCAGTTTTAGTTGATAAAAATAATTGTAATATTTGATAGTCGGCAGGAAGCGCAGGAAATAAAGTTTGATGTCGAACAATTTTACAGCAGTGCGCCAGCTCATCGTATTGACCGAGGAGCATTCGCTTGAACTTTCTTTATTATTTTGTTTTGTGATTTAAGATAATATTTTTTATTTTTCAAAGAATATGAATTCACTTAACGAGAAAATACAGGGTATGTTTTTATAAATTGGGGAAATTCTTTAAACATAATTAAAATTCAAATTAAAAATAATTAAATTGAATCAACTTCTTGACATCATAATTATTATACACTTTCTAATTATTATTATATATTTGTGACATTGTATAAAATCATAGTTTATAAAATAACTAGGTATAATTATTAATTATGAGTTTTTGTTTTTGTCACCTACATATATTGTATGACGTACTTGCAACGTCCAAACGTGAGGCGCTATTCTCTGCAACATCTTAAGGACCATGTTTGCTGCAATAAATAAATATTTAGTTTTCATTTCATTTTCATGATTTTGGATAGCACTGAGCTGTTATGGGCAAGCGTGACGCCGTCAATCAGTAACATAAAAAAAATACATTCAGCTCAATGTATTTAACGCTCAATCTCGAAAGCTCGAAAGGTGTCGCATACGGACGTGCCCATGGTTCGTATATACCCTGAAGTAACGATGGTAACGAATATAATAACGGCGCGGCGGGACGACCAAGATACAGGATGTTTCGTGGATGCCGCACGCCCGAAGTTAAACTAACTTCCGTTCCACTACAATATAATTTCCTATGAATTTCTGGCTGTATCGGAGAGTTCTACTATTCATTGTTCACCGATGAATATATTTTTTTTATTTGCAAAATGTCTTTATTTTCAACATTGAACTTACAAATATCGGTGGGCTTCGGATCTCTGAACTAAGCTAAAGCTTGTATTTCAGAGATTCGTGCTGACAGGGATGACCAGAAATAAAATGAAGCTTCTTGTGTGAGTGTGTAGTGATTTATGAATGGGAGGGTGTATGAGTTTGTGTATCATCTCTGCGATACACAAGTCCGCGTAAGAGTCAAGGTTCGCATAGATTTGATCTAAGCTGTACAAAAAAAAAAGTTCACACTAATAGTTCTCGACTAGGTTACCGAGTCGGGGATGCCATGTGAAACATACAAAGAGATGTACAACTAACACCCACACGCAGAGCAGATATAATTCACGTTCGAACGTATGTCTGTCAGTTTACAACTGTCCTTCCTGCTTATAAAGCAGACGCGCTACAAACAGCCTGGTTCGTCGATTAGATGCTGAAGTCACTTCTCAAGCATACAAAAACAACATCTGGTTAGGTTTTTTTTTCTCTTATTTTTGGCTCTACACGTCGTGTATTTAGCCAATGTCAAGTATTGTAATATTTCAAGTGAAGTCAAATATTTCACAATTAAAAATAAGTCTCAGTCATATTCTAAGTCAAGCAAAGTAAGCGACGGACAAGTCCACGTCATGCCCCAGTAAAGCTGTGGAGAGTCTACTAGAGGTTTCAATGGAGTTTTGGAAACAACACGAAGAGTCACGTTTCACAACAAAATACTATTCACCAACACTCGTGCACGTTCACGAAGTTTTAATGGATAAAAATCCACTATTTTTCACACTCGAAATAACACTTGGAAAATAATACAGTGACGCGACATGACTTCTTCACGTTCCTGCCAAAACTCCGGCTAGAATATTGGTTCAAGAAGAATTAAAAGTGACTGTAAAATATGGCATATGACAACCCAGTTACAAAGAATAATCTCTCAGTCACTCTCAGTCTGAGTCTGGTTCGAGACCAACTGATAAACACATCCCTTTTCCTCTCGTAGATATTATATTCACTATCTCTTTTTAATGACAAATTTAGTGTACTATACATACTTTGTATCACGTGTTAAAACCTAAGCTAGATTGTTTTGACTTGTTATGTTTATGGAAGATGTGTGGTAAGGGCCCGTCCATTCATTTTACTTTGGTCGAACCTCGTTAATCTCCTAAATCTCCTCAACCTCCTAAACCTGTCAAACTGTCAACCTGTTAACCGCCTAAGTCTGTCAAGTCTTTACAGTTCACATAGGAATATCCAAACATAAATACTTACGTATACATACACCCAACAACATTACCCTCCTTCTGGGCAGTCGGGTGCAAAAGTAGCATTTCAGCAAATACTATGGGTACAAAGGTTCTAGCCTTGGTACAACATTTTTAAACGTAGATTCGAGAGAAATTTCACGGGTTCTATCACATTAAGCCTGAATTTTCCAGGGCCCTACCAAGTTAAAAGTAGGAACAAAACTTATTTACAGCTAGTAAGTATTAAAACATAGTTTTCTGCAAAAGGAAAATAAAAATTGTTTTTGATTAGTTTCCAAAAATCGTGATATGTACATATATGATAAAGTCGTAAACAAGAGTAGGTATCGATAGTTTTAATTTAAATGTAATTTGATATCTATAAATAGTACCTCTAATTACAAACATCTTTTTTTTTTTATATTTCGGCTCCACACGTTTTGCCTTTAGCGATTCTCAAGTTTTGTTATTTTCAAGTAAAGCGTAGTATTTCACAATGAAAACAAGTCTCAGTCATAATATAATTATGTAGTATAAGTCAATATTTTACTTAAGTGACTTTCTAGTCCAAGTCATGCTTAAGTAAAGTGGTGGAAGCTTTACTGGAAGTTTTCTTCGGAGTTTTGGAAACAACATGAAAGATCACGGTTCACGACATTATACTATTCACCAACACTCATGTTGTTATAACACACTCGATATCGACCATAGAAAAATTAGACTTAATATAATATCGCTATGATATAACACAAGTTTTGGAAATTAATACGTGATAAGAAGAAGAATTTGAAAAAAGATTTGTTGCATCTCTTTCGTCAAAATAGAAAATATTAACATATAACTTGCAAAACCTAATGTTTTAAAACTTTGGCAATCACAAAAAATAAATTATAAATGGAAATGTTTGTGCGTAAGTATGTAAGTGTGTTCATTACCAATCAACTCAGTAGCGGCTAAATGAATTTGCTTAAAATTTGGTATAGACGCAGATTTTACCCTGGATGAATACATAGCCTACTTTTTTTAAATCCCGGAAATATATACTATAGGGATACCTATGGTATATGGAAAGAAACTGCAGAGCGCTATAATTTAACCTAATATTTTAGATGCGAAAGTAACTCTGTCTCTGTATAACTGTCGCTCTGTCTGGGTGTCACGTTATCACGGCTAAACGGGTCTATCAGAATGTTTGCATATAATTATATAGCTTAAGGATTGGAGACAGACATAGGCATCATATATTTTTTTATTGTATGTCCACGCGACCGAAGCTGCGGGTAACCGCTAGTAAACTATAAAAGAGACAGATCAGTCCGAGAGCGTGACCTTAACTAATTGAACTGCTTACCAATTAAACATCAGTTAATAATTTAAAGTTTTCTTTGGTAACTAAAATAATAGAATATCATAACAAAATCAAAAAGACTAGTCAGCTAATGAAGCGGAGAAACATTGCAAGTTCTGAGAAGCCACACTTCGTCTCTCGTCATCCTTTCAATAGCAAACCCTACAGACTAAAAGATGATTGTTTATCTGTTGCCATGTCTGATTTTGTTCTTGTAAAAATCACTGAAGACCGTTCATAAAAGCAGGAAAACACTTTTCGTTCCCTCTTTTCTTCTAGTTTTTTATTGCTATAAAATCATTGAGGAATACTGAAGATGACATCGTAAAACGTTGCTGTACGTTTTCTGTCATCATCATCATCAGCCGGAAGACGTCCACTGCTGAACATAGGGGATAGGTAAAGTCGCAACGTGCCACTTGTATCCACCGTTGCCCACGACTTTCACAACGTCGCTGTCGTCGGTCCCATGAAAAAAAACATTTAGAAAAAATTGTTATTTTCCTTCTCCGTCGCCAATATAAAAAATAATAACATGAAAATTGCTATAAAAACATTGGCAATGGTATTCTAAGGATATTAAATGGTAAAAAAAAAATTATATTACTCTCTGTAATTTTTATATTAGTAAAAAGGGGAGTGAGCAGGCTCTTAAATTTTAAGACGATTATCTAGTTACAAACCGATGAAACCTTTGCACTTTGCCGTATTACGTGAATTATTAGTGCAAAATCGTAACACAACCGAGAGCGTATTTAATGCGTTTGAAGGTTTTTCGTTTAAAATCAAACAAGATTTAGGCGCTCAAGAGCTAGCAAGCAACTGAGTGAAGTGCAGCCGGCTGGCTGCATTTGAACGGAACACAGTAGTGATGTGCGGCGTCGTCTCTATACGTAGTAAAAATAGATCAGTGCCTCAGAGAAAAATTTATTGCTTTCTATCTCACGCATATTATACGGCAGTCGGCGCCTACCAAGTTGTTGTACAAGTTGTTGTTGTAACCCCTGAATACTGAAACGCTTATTAACTTTGACAACAGATTATTCTAATGCTGCCTTTGTCTGGCAATAAGCAAATGACACAGGCAGCTGATCTGTCGTCAAAGTTAACAAACGCTTCAGTATTCGGGGGTTAGTGTGTTAAAGCTGTAGGAGTAAAAATCGAACGAGTCATATCTATACATCAAGAAAATCTTGCCAATAATGTTGTTCACAATAATCTGCTTGTATACCCGTTGAAACCTTAGTAGGGTTGCTGTTTACATTCCACCGCGCTCCAATCACGCGTGACTTGACGAGCTCCGTCACGTCACAAATGATAGCAAAGCCATTGTCAACGTATTTTGTTTGTGTGTTGTCCCTATTATTCCAAGCTGTTATCTCTTACTATTCATAAGGTCACAATAGCTGAGAATATTCTGAAAATAAAAGCAAAATACTTATTGAGGTGAATGTAAATGTTGTTATCGAGACATCAAAACATTTATCAGTTCTCTATTATTTTACAATGTAAATAATTAATTACGATCCACGTGTCCTGTTCTTTATAAAAAGTATAACATTTGCGCTGTTTTTATATTTCTGATTTGAACAAAAATCAACAACATTTTTATTTATCAAACTTCTCTATATTCGTGGAAAAATCTATATTCTCCGTATTAAAAAATATTTTAAGTGCTTTACATATTGCTTCGCTGAATCTGTAAGTAACTATTACTAGAGATAAGTACTATCCCTTTCTTAAGTACCTACTTACAAAGAACTAGCAGTATATAAATCTATTGTAAATATCTAAATCTTTTTTCGTCCGTTTTTTTCTGGCGGGTAATTGTTTTTATAAATATTATGTTGTTTTTTTTTTCTTTTTAAACATCCTTAATGTTTCCCAAGGTAAAATGAGGATTATATCTATGCCACACACATTTAAATCGCTCGAGGCGTTTAGAAGTTACTGTGGAATAAATAAACTCACCCACATAAAAGATACATATTTTTTAATATACATGAGCCCTGAACACACGATACTCTTGTTTTGCGCAGTCACGTAGTAAAAAAAAACCAATACGTTATACGTGTACGTTATAGTTTTATACGTTATGTAACGTATGAAACTGGTATAATTTCTTATAATAAAATTCAGTCGACTTGAGAACCTTCTCCTTTTTTTTGGAAGTCGGCTAACAAAGCTGGTTACATTCTGCCCGAAGTCAGAGTGAGTAATTTGTTTTCACTATTTTTGGTATTTTAGACGATTTAAGATAGAAAAATTAATGGCTTACCTGTGGAATGTCACACCAGAAATCTATGCTGCTTTTCTAAGTTGTTTTGGCACGATTTCACCGCGCAAATAGTTTATTTTTTTGGGATGTTTTATCACTATTACCTGACCCAGAGCACTAACCGCGCGAGCTTCGCACGGTGCCATTTATGGCACCAACTGAACGGCTTACATTTGGCGAATGTACTTGGTTTCTATACGTAGTTATTATTAAGGTTCATTCATTTTTTCCGACCGGTATAAAGTTAGGTTCCTGAATACTTGTGAATAGGTACTGTTAGGTTAGGTTACAAATATAGTTGGAAAATATAGGTACCTAACAGTACCTATATTTTCAAAACTTGTGTTGTTTCGAGTGTTTATGTGTAAAAATGGTGGATTTTTATCTATTAAGTGTTCGTGAACGTGCACGAGTGATGGTCAATAGTTTATACTATTGACCATCACTCGTGCACGACATTAATGTCGTGAAACGTGACTCTTCGTGTTGTTTCCAAAACCCCATAGAAACCGTCCTCTAGTAAAGTCTCCACCTCTTTACTGGGGCATGACGTGGACTTGACCGTGAGTTACTTTGTTTGACTTACTGAGACTAATTTTGATTGTGAAATATTTGACTTCACTTGAAATATTACAATACTTGACACTTACTAAATACACAACGTGTGGAGCCAAAACATAAGAGGAAAAAAAAACAGTACCTATTCACAGAGGTACCTATTATATATATTTAGGTCAGTTTTCATCTGTTCACAGAAGAAGTCACGTAGCCTTAGACGAAGCATCATACGTAGCGATCCAGTTGAAATATTTCGTTCACAAATAGTAAACAGACGTAGTGTAAATGCTCAAATAAGTAAGACCGGCCACGGTCAGACGGAGTCCGGTCCGCCGATTCATGAATGTAGATTGCAAGTTTATTCCAAGTTCAAAATTCATTCGATATTTGCACATAGCTGTCATAATGTGCTACCGCATATAGTACAAAATAGTATGATTCTAGTTACGACGTTATTCTACTGATTGACGGAGTGAAGCAAGGCCCTTTGCACATTACGATATTCGCAAGAGACGATACTTCAGTCGCATATCAACGATAACTTGCGAACTGTTGATCGGACGCATTTTGAAATATTTAAGGCAAGTATATAGTTAAATCATTTCAGTGCATAAAGTTCGAATTTGAGCAAAATTTATCCATATGTACTCACATCGGTCGCAATGAGTTCGACGCAAACTATATACGAGTATGATTTCACTTGCTTTGGGAAAAATTGGCGTTTGTATGTATGTTTGTAACACAGAATTCTCTTTGGTTTGTAAGTATTTTTGTCTGACGACAACTAGTAAACCATTGATCCAATCTTCATGAAATTTCGTTTATAGGCAAATAATTTACGCAAATTAAGTTCAAATGTGATAAAAATAGATCGAGATTTTATGGAGATAAAGGGGTGGCGAGATCACAGTTCGAGGAGTTCAGAAGTGGTAGCTCAGTGGGAGCAAGCTCGCCTCACATTCGTAGGGTCGCGGGTTTCGTCATAGGCAGGCCAATGATTTCTGTTGAACTTATGTACGGATATACTTACCGCTGGCTTTTCTGTGAAGGAAAACATCGTGAGGAAGCCTGCATATTTCCGGAGAAGAAATTCGATGGCGTATGTTAATCCGACAACCAGCAAAGAGCAAGCGTGGTGGATTATAGCCCAATCACCCTTCGAAGGTGGCCGATATCTCAGCAGTGGGATGTTAAAAGGCTGACGTTAACTAGAACTCACAGTTCGAGGCGAACTGCTAATGATTTTAATTATTTAGCGGTATGATAAAGATTCTTTTACCCATAGAAACTACGAAAAACAGCCAAACAATAAACCAATTCCCTAAAGCTAAACAATGAAATACTAAGCCTTCATAGTTACTAGGTACGGCTTTGGAGCAGCTAAAACAACGTTCACCTTGGCCTTTATTAAAATTTGAATCAGTAGACAAAATACATTTTTCATTTTAAACACTTTCGACGAAATTAATACAGCAATATCCCGGCACTTTTGAGCTAAAGGTCGGAGTAAAAGCAAGGTGTGAATATTAATTCTGAACAAGGAGATGACAGGTTGAATTTCAGAAGCTAGTTTTGTGACAGAAGGCTTCCAGTGGCATATTACAACAGGGGCTCAGTAATGAAAATGAAACTGATAATTTTCCTTATCATAAAGAAGTAGAGTTCAATTTGAATCGGGTTTTGTTGAAGTGTATAGGCGAGTTGGTATCCCTTTGTGCGTTATCTATGGAGAACACGCGTTGGAGCCTGAACGAAGAGTGACACACAAAGACGCATCTGACGGTCTGAATGTTTCATTGTAGCTGCATAACTTACTAAAGCAAGAGCTAAGGCCAAGTAGGATTTAAGCATGGCTTGCACTGGACAGTGACTGAAATTGTCCTAGGAAATTGTTGACTAAGTTTGTTTTGTGCTTTACTTACTTAAAAATAACAACTCTGACACAGGCTAAATACACCAGGTGTGGAGCCAAAACACAAGATAAAAAAAGTCCGTGTCAAATAGGATTTCAAAAGACGTAGTCAAAAGACCTTAGACGAAGTAGTGTGATACAAGATCCTTGACCTCTACAGATATTGAGGAGTTTTGGCGGGAACGTGAAGAAGTCGTGTCGCGTCATTCTATTATTTAATATAACTTGTGTTATTTCGAGTGTTAATGTGTAAAAACGGTAAATTTTTACCCGTTAAGTGTTCATGAGTGTTGGTAAATGGTATTATGTCGTGAAACGTGAATTTTCGTGTTGTTTCCAAAACTCCATAGAAGGCTCTAGTCAAATTTTCACCACTTTACTGGGGCATGACTTGGACTTGATTGTGACTTGCTTTGCTCACCTTTGACTGTGACTATGACTTGTTTGATAATAATTAATTAAACTTGAAAATATATATTGTATACTTGACTCTGGCAACTGCATAAGACGTGCGACGCCAAAACCCTCTTAGGAGGAAAGAGAATACAGATATTGAGGAGTTTTTGCGGGAACGTTTGGGAAGTCATGTCGCGTCATTATATTAATTTCCAATACTTGTGTTATTTCGAGTGTTCATGTGTAAAAATGGTGGGTTTTTATTCATTAAGTGTTCATGACCGTGCATGAGTGTTGGTGAATGGTATAATGTCGTGAAACGTGACTTTTAGTGGTGTTTCCAAAACTCCGTAGAAACCTTTAGTAAAGTCTCCACCACTTTACTGGGGTATGACTTGGATTTGACCATGACTTACTTTACTACACTTGCTTTAACTCATTTTTCTTCACTTCAAATATTACAAAACTTGACAATACACAACGTGTGAAGCCAAAATTTAAGATAATAATAATAACAGATATTCAGGGGAGTTTTGGCGGGAAAGTGAAGAAGTCATGGCGCGAAATTAAATTATTTTTCAAAACTTGGGTTATTTGGAGAAATGGTGGAATTTTATTCTTAATAGTAGCTACGTTTTCGTCGTTCCTTTGTAGTGATAGGAATCTTTTGCAGAGTCTGCCTGCGGGGAGTACAACACCTTTGCCAGTTATTCAACCGCCAAGCGAACGAATTTGTATAAAATTTGGTATGGCGGTAGCTGACACCTCTAGAAACCCTTAATAAGCTATTTGAAAGTAGTTTCTAAGACTATTTGTCCCGGAAAAAACGCTCCTATTGGATAGCAAATAAAACTGCTATGCACATCTAATACTTAGTATAGTTTATAATTAGTAAGACCGAAATCAAGATACAGTTTTCCATCATTAATTAATTAAACCATATTTCTTTATCAATTCCAACCAAAAACTAAACTAAAAATTACTTTTTTAATAACCAAAGTAAATAACGTCTTATACCTACTAAACTTCAAAGTTTCAATTTTATTCAGAAGCGCAAGTGAGTTACGAGCATTGTGAAGCAAACTAATATTCACTCGGGGTATTCAATTCGCTAGCCCCGTAACCTTACAGTCATAACGATATCCCTCTAGTAAACGTACTCAGCCAACTTTATTAAAAGTTTGCTACGTGATCCTCCACCGTAGCTACGAGTATCTACAACTTGCATCGCAGATTAGTCTTCGTGCGATTCCACAAACTGAATATCAAAAGGGCAATCGATGGCGGCTTATAAGAAACAATAATATTCTCATAGGTATTTTACTATGAAAGCTGATGTGTTTTGACACATTTTTAACCGACTTGCAAAAAAAAGGAGGAGGTTCTCAAGTCGGCTTTTTTTTTTAAATGTTTGTTACCTTAAAACTCCGTCATTTATAAACCGATTTAGATTATTTTTATTTGGTACCGCGTGGCGCAGCTAGAATTATGTATAAAAAATACTTACTTCCAACTAAAAATAGAAAAATAAATAAAAAATAATATTAAAAAAAAAAAAACGATTTCAAGACCTCTATGAACTTAAACTAAAAAGTAGAAAATAATATTTTATTTAATTACTTCTAAGCAAAGAGCATTAAAGGACCATCAAGAAACTATTGAAACTTATATATTGCATATTTTTCGTAGTCGGTTAAAATGCAAAACACCTTTGTAGAAAAACACCTGAAACGCTTAATGTACAATACTGTATTGGACACAAAAGTACCTAGGGGTGAATTCTCAAAATATTTTGTTTGCAATACACTCAAAATGGTTTTCCATTGAAAACGCAATGTACCAACTTGGTACATTCGTATTAAAGGTAGAAACAATTTCAACATTAATTTGAAATGAAAATGCCAGCCCTTTCTGCATTATAATTAAACATCCAAGAAAGCACATTTATTTATCTATCTGCTGAGTTTTATCTCTTGTTGATCCATTGAACGCAAATAATCACCTAATTAAACCAACCCTCCGGTGGTTTTATGGTTTCGTCCATTGAAAGAAGATACACTGCGCTATAAAAAGCTGTAAAGGGTGAATGTAAGTTAATATTCAAATTCAAATCATTTAATTCAGACTACAAAGGTCCATATTCACATAAAAAGAAATTCAATTACAATTAGAATACAAAATTAAATTATTAAATTAAATTATATTATATTATATATATATATATATTGTCCTACATGTCAATAGTAACACACAACAGAAACAAACAAACAATAATAATATATGCTTTTTAATTTGATAAATCTACCTTCTCTACCTATACCTTTATATACATTATCTATTTCACCAAAAATAAAATAAAGGCTTTTAAGTTGTTTTTATCCTGTTTATATCATTTCTGGTGTGAACAATAGAAGTGATCTGTCTGTTTGTGTTTTTTTCGATTATTTATTTTATTTACTTGCACTCTATTAAATCATTTGTTGCCTGTGGTACTACCAGAAGACCCACGGGTAAAAAACCGTAGAACTACCAAGCGATCCAGTAATACCGCAAGTAGTTTTTTTTACCCGAGTTACACAGTCGACATTTCATAGTTTGACACCTAAATAATAAAATCCAGCCAAGTGGAATTTTGACACGTACAACAAGTGTTTTGCACTACCACAATTTGTGCTACCAATAAAGTTGTATTTTCTTTCGTTCGCTTCGGAATCCTTCCGAATTCCGACTCACGTTTGTGAGGCTTTTACTATTTATTGTCTAACTTTTGAGCTTGCACTATAATCACATCAAGGTTGATGTACGGAGCCCTAAATAACTATGAAAAGTAAGATGAGTTTTGACTGTATTCTTAATCGCCAGCCTAGCCATTCGAGCGATCAGTCTCTGCCACCGGACGCGGCCGGTCATTACTGAACGCATTAATTTTTCACATCCGGTCGCCGACATAATTGAGCTAACCCACCTAGAGCTGAGCTTTGGGACATTTTATGTGTGAACCTGGGAAGTAATACAATTCAGATATAAAATTACTACTTACCTTCGTGGTCTTGCCATAGCGGCGTTTTGCTACAATACGTTCTCTGAAATAGGCATTGCCATACCTTTGTTCTTATGTCGTGTGTTGTATTAGGCACCAAACAATGATAGATAACAAGCTAGACGTTTGATTACAGCGCACTTGATGTTTAACTGATGGTATTGTTCAAGATGGTGGATATACCTAGCCTGTAATGAGAAATGGCTCTCAAACGAGGCCGCTGGAACACAATACATTATTAGATGCTTGGCGGTAGATATTTCAACTTTATCGTTGCTTTGTCTCTCTGTCTGGATGTTTGCTAAACGGCTGAACGGATCTTGATAAAATTTGATAAGGAGTTACTGTATATCACAAAGACGGACATAGGATACTTTTTTTGTGTCCACGCGAACGAAATCGCCAATAACAACTAGTTATTAAATAAATGCGGCAAAATAGCTAGCTAAACGCCTGATAAGCAGACTGCCACCTATGGACACCTGGAACACTAATGATGTTGTCGATGCGTTGCTATTGCTAGCCTGGATTGCTATTGCAGATATTGTAAGGTATTTTTTGTCTAAACGGTCCGGTATAAAAAATTAAAGGCATTTGTTATATTCTGTCAGTAGTGTGTTTTCATTCAACTCTGTAACGGCAGAACGGATTTGAAAAAAATTGGTATGGAGGTTACTTGTACCCTGGGTTAGCACATATATTATGCTACTTTTTTGTCTCTAAAAGATACTACTTCTATGGAATAGCGGGTAAAATCGGTGCAAGTTTATCATATACCTGTCAAATAAAGAGTTAATCACACTCTACTTTAATACTGTACCTCGCTGTCATTTTAAATCACTTCGCAAAAGTTAATTAAAACTGTAGTTTATCCACACGACGACCGTGTAAAAGAGTTACTTGGCGTATCTACCAGGTTCATTTTATCATATTTGAACGAAATTATTCTGTCGGTAACTAACAATATTTTTAGTTTTTAGAGACCGCCTGGTAAGCGGTAAGTGCCAAGCAGTAGTGTGCAACTTTACTGTGATCCGGATTGAAGGCCAATGTTTCTTGTGAATTTCAGGGTGACGAGCACAGTGCATTGCCGCGCAGGTTTTCAAAATGTTTAAGTTTAATATTCTAGAGTTAAATAATTTTCCCGTGAGTATTATTAAACTTCATAAGAAGTTTTGAAGATGGTTAATTAGAGCACACCTTGTATTGTAACTTTCATATTTTTGTACCAGCAATGTCGCAACAAACTTAGCTTTCAAAAGTTTTCAAAACCATTACACGGCACATAACTTTTGTTATTACATGAGACTGTTAAAATTGAATTTTGAAATATTACGACATTCTTGTAAGTTTGTTTCCACAACTCAAACAGTCAGTCGTATTGTGTTCTTTGAAAGAGATGATAAGATTCATGACAGTTGAGGCGCACACTATAAATTAAATTAAATTCCTCACGTGCCACGTAGAGGTAAGTGATACGTGACCAATTTGAAGTGGCTTCCAGAGCGGCCTGGGACGGATACGGGCTTTGTCTACACCGGAATCTAATTCGGTGGTTCATCTTTGATGCAGAGGAAAGGTTGGATGCTGACGTTTACCTAAAGGAAGAATGTTGTTGAAAGTATTGAATTTAATTATTTGTATTCAAGTCCTCTATGGTTTGATTGCAGCTGAGATTCCGCGTCTTTTGGATTGCTATGCCAAAAGCTAGAACCCCTTTGGCTAATACCGCTAAGCTTCATTCAAGCACCTTGATAACATGTATACGGAACCCTATAATGTGTGTCTCTCGACACTTTCTTGACAACTTTTTCTACTTATTTGTATATATAAACATAGTTGATTTGATTTGAACTTATCGCGACTGGTTTGTTTCTATTTCCCTTTGTCCTCTGTATAAAACGACAGCAAGCGGTTTTTTCACATTCCTAAAATTCTTAAGTGCATTTAGTTTTTCATTTATATTTTATAATGCTCTCTTTGATCGCCGCGATCAAAGTAGAAATTAGATACTTATTCATTTAAAAAAATACTGCCACTTTAAATATTAATTATGGTATATCTATATAATAAGAAAAGACTGAAAAAATGTTCCTGCTTTCCATTTACGGGATATGGTCCATTCAGTGGCACGGAATAGATAATAAATAATGTGGAATTGGTAAACAGTGGAAGTATAACCATGTTTTTTTTTTTTTTCATTCAATATCTTCTCTGTTAGATTACAATGAAGTTGTAATTGTTGTTAGTTCTCTGTATTCTCTGAGTCACAGAACCGTTGAGACCATGAATTTAGCATCATAGTTGAGACAGATAAATGACAAGCACGAGAAAACAGCAGAATGGTATTTTTTTTTTGGCGTATGAAGTCTCGGGCATCCGCTAGTAAAACAAAGTGCAATAGTTTTAATCTACTTGACGTGGTGAGAACATGCAACCATAATTATAGACAAAACGACTGGTGACTATTTAGTGTATACATAAATGATCGCTGCATTTAAAGCTTTTAATATAGAATAAATTTTAAATAATGTCGAGATCATCGTTTGAATAACGTCACTATCGGAATACGTTGAATAAATTTCACAATGCCATTGCGAAAATACAAAAAAAACTTCCTGGCTTATATAAACAGAGATAATTTTGATCATATGCAAGGAGAAATAAACCCATTGGAGTATTATGGTATGGCAATTACTTTGGCTAATTTCTATGTTTTAATGGACGAGAAGAAAATATCGATATGGTGGTAAGAAATTCGTATTTTTTCACAATTCTTATATGACTTTGGGTTTTTGGGATGATAAACAAAAACTGGATTATTCCAATGCTGCTTGTTAGCTTTCTTGTTGGAAATAGATTACGTATATGGTCTGATGAAGTCGTCTCCGAAGATAGAGCACGTGAATAAAGAAGAAATCTATTCACTACAGTGTTGGAAACGCCTATATTATACTTCTCAGGAAGTAAAGAAGAAGGCAAGTTATTCGTATTACGTTACGCATCAAAAACATTTTATTATTTCTAATATTGTGTACAATTTTTTTAATGTCTGCGAGAAATGAAGTTGTAGTGTGCCGTTTTTTAACTTGTCTTGTAGTGAAAGGGAAATGGCGGGACAAAGTCTTGAAGTTGCGCACCCTCGCCGAAAGATGTCCGGTAGAATAAACAGTCCTAAAGTCAGTAGAAAGACTAGGATCAGTATGTAGAAATAGACCAAGAGAAACAGCTAAAGAAAAACATCTAAGAAAATTGAAACTACACACAAAGAAAGGAAATATCACAATCATAGGCGATCAACAAGCACTAGGACTCTCAGCAAAACTGACTAAATCATGGGCAGGAGAATGGAACGACAACTATGACATCGTCGCTTATATAAAGCCCAATGCTAAATCAGCTGATGTACTTATTCAATGTAACAATCTCTTTAGGAAAAAAGATAATTCAGATAGAATAATTCTAGCCTTTGGTGCAAATGATACAAACCCCTTAGAAATTATAAATCAACTATGCCTAGCGCTAGACAAATTAAAAGACACGAGAGTTCTTATACTTCCAATAACTCAAAACATGTCTGTTAACAAATCACACTTAAAACACACATTTTCTCCATAACGAAACTATATAAGAATTGTACATTTCTGAGCGGTGTTGGGTCCTCAAGTGAACCTCAGAAAATTAAGCTTGCAGAAATGTCTAGGACTATAATTCACGAAATTACTAAAATTGACTATGACCTGCACTTTATTATTTGTTCTAAAGATAAACTAGCTAAATATTCAAACATAGAAAACAACAACAAACTTAAATTGGCCAAAAACAACACGAAAGGAATAATACTACAATACTTTAAGTCTCATAAAACAAATTTGACAAACACGGAAAAGATAATACCACTACTAAATTCACCTCAAGAACAACACAAAAAAAGGGACCATTCCATTCTACTTCAGTAAAAAATCGAAAATAATACCAAAACCTGATACTCACACCACTTCATCAAATCAAACATTTTTTCGACCCTAACAAGTTTACTAATGTGAGAATACTTCATCAAAATATAGCAAATTTACTAAAAAAAACTAGATAACTTATCGGCAGCGCTTGTAGAATTTTCACAGCGACAAACGGGAATAGATATTATATGTCTCATTGAAACTTTTGTCCCACGTAACTCAGAAAATAACATACAATTACCAAATTATAAACTAGGGGATGCCTATTGTAGGAAAAATGAAAGCCGCGGTGGCTCGTGTATTTTGGTTAAAAGTGATACGGAGCTTAGAAGTTTAAACATCACTAAAGAACTGTGCACAGCGGGAACTTTTGAATCATGCGGAATAGAATTACCTAAATATAACCTAATAGTGATCTCTATATATAGAGTTCCCTACAACCATAACATTGCAGATTTCTTTGAAATATTTAATACCCTTCTCCACAATCTCACAAGCAAGAAATACCAAAAAAAGAAAATTGTTATATGTGGCGACTGGAACATAAACATTCTAAAAACAAACGAAAGATACAGCAACAAATTACAAACTAATGAAAAACTATAACTTTAAAATACATATAAATACGCCAACTAGAAAAAATAAAACATGCATAGATTTAATAGCAAGCAACATTCACGATGCAGAATCTAGCGTTTACAACTTGGCTCTATCTGATCATGAAACAGGGCAAATATTAACATTAAGAGTTAATAAACAGCTAACTATTCCATATTGGTTTGAGGAGAGACGTGGTTATAGCGAGGAGAACATTAGAAAATTTAAAGACTCAATTTCGTCTTTATCTTTTTCAGATATTTACGAATTGTCGGATTCTGAGGAAGCATTTAATACATTTCATTCAGTTCTCACTCTTTTCTACGATCTCTGCTTCCCAGTGATAAAAATAAAAAAACGCAATTACATCAATAAATTACAATGGCTAACTAAAGGACTAAAACACTAATGTTGTAAAAAAAGACGACTTTATTTACAGTACGTTAAATCAAACTCGAATAAGCTACAAAACAAAACTAGGTACACTACATATAACAAAATTTTGAGAAAATGCTTGCAAAAATCCCAATTACTTCATAACAATAAATATATAGATAACAATAAAAATAAATGTAAAGCAAGCTGGCAGATAATTAAAAATCACACAAAAAATACGTTGCTTAAAAACGACATTGATAAAATAATTATAAATAACCTTACTGTAACGGAGCCGCAAGCTATCAGTTCAGCTTTCAACAATTACTTTATTAACTTAACATCAAGTAAGCCAAATAATTTACAAACTACATCAAGTATTCATAATACACAAAAAACCATATTTTTGTCACCAACTGATCCAAAGGTTTACAAAATTATAATGTCTTTAAACAATAGCGAAGCTGTAGGTTATGACGGAATTAATACAAAAATGACAAAGATTGCCGCTCCTTTTATCTGTACTGTCCTTAGCTACATTATTAATCTTACATTTGAACAAGGGAAATTTCCAAATCAACTAAAATTCTCTATACTTAAAAAAGGTGAGGCACATGACATGAATAACTATAGGCCCATAACGTCAAAGACCAGTAATGTCAAAGATATTGGAAAAAGCTATGTATAGCAGATTCTATCAATTTTAAGAAAAAAAACATATCCTGAAGCCAGAACAGTATGGTTTCCGAAAAGGAAGTTCAACCATACTGGCATGTTTTAATTTGGTAAAATGGTTACGAAAAGTCTTAATGAAAAAACCCCTATAATCTCCGTCTTTCTCGACATGAGTAAAGCCTTCGATTTTGTAAATCATGATCTTCTTTTGGATAAATTAGCGAAAAACGGCATACGTAGCAACGCCCTAGACTGGATCACGAGTTACTTGAAAGGTTGATAGAAGGCAATGTACCGAAATAGCCCGAATAGAAAGAAATGAAAGACGTACACATAGATTGGAGTTCATAACTAATGGTGCTGGAGTGCCCCAAGGCAGCATTGTAGGACCTATCCTCTTCACATAATACATCAATGATTTACCCGACGCTACCTCTAATAAGTAGTCTCTCTAGTAGTTATTTTATTTGCAGACGATACTACAATTCTAATTAAAAGTCAAAGTAAAGAAAATTTTGAGAATGATATAAATGACACAATACATAACGTCAAAGATAAACACACTGTGATAAATTAAATAGATTTGTCTTCGCTCTCAGAAGACTAAGACAAGTTGCATCTGAAAATGCATCATTAACTGCTTACCACGGATATGTGTCATCTGTACTAAACTATGGAATTATAATCTATGGTAACTCTGTGAATATTCAGAAGGTATTTAAGGTCCAGAAAAAGTGTATACGAGCCATATGCGGAGCCCGTTTCCGAGCTCGTTGCAAACCACTGTTTAAACGACTTAAAATCCTCCCGCTAGCCTGCATGTATATTAAAGAAATGTGGTTATTTGTTGTGAGAAACAGAAATTGCTTTGAAAAATTTGTTTCAATACGATTGGACAAGTTAACATTACCTAAAAAAGTTAGATTAGAGCTCTGTCAACGTAATACGTACTGTATGGCGATTAAGATGTACAACAAGTTGCCCCAAGAGATAAAGAGGCTGCCATACTACAAGTTTAAACAAAAATTAAGTAACTACTTGCTAGATCACTGCTTTTATAAAACCTCTGAATATCTTGATTATAGAAAACCTTTTAACGCATTGGGCAAATTTTGACTTTTGACTTTTGGTTTTATGCTAGTTATGTATAAATATCTTGACATCTGACAATGACATAATAATAATGTATTCTATTGACTTAATAATTGTATTCTTTTGACATTTTTTGTAAAGTTATTGTAGGTAAAGTTTATTCAATTTTTTAACATTTATTAAGTAACGATTTCTATGGAAATATTTTGTCAGAAATGACCGAATGTAATGGAACATTTCAAACTTCAACACCCTGTTTACCTGCGTTCTGGCAAATAAAGACTCATTTCATTTCATTTCAGACGTATCCTACTTTAAGGTGGTTCGCGAAGGACCTAAATTTCTTCCAATCAGCCTCTTAGTGCACAAGAGGCTGATTGGTGACGACAATAAGTCACCAAGAAATTTAGGTCCTTACTTCGAGTTACGAGGTGCTTCTGTTCTCTCATAATAGTTACTTAGATAATAGCAATCATCATAACATATAATTATTTCTCCCAGCTTCATCTAATGCTTATTTTCTCTACAATTCAAGGAAACCCTTACCGATATGCACGACTATCAGTGCAATTACAGCTGGAACTCTGTTTATTATCGCTCTCACACATTATATACCGCTATTGAATCTTCATTTAATCACCGAATGCGTGGTGTACCTAATTATAATGATGTTTAAACTTATTGTAAGTATATCTATGGCTAGAGGCAAAACAAACTATCAGAATTTATTGCAAGCTTTACGCGAAGATTTTCATTACATTTGTATGAACGAACAGAAACACAGGTTTGTCACTTTAATTACTAAAAATATGAATTACCTACTTAAATAATTATTCATTCTTAACCCCCGAATACTGAAACTTTGTTAACTTTGACGACAGATTAAGTCTATTGCTGCCTTTGTCATTTGCTTAGTGCCAGACAAAGGCAGTATTAGAATAAAATTAATCTGTTGTCAAAGTTAATGAACTACTTATTCAGTATTCGGGGGTTATTTTGGTTTTGTGTTAGTTTTAATTTCTGTACTATTTCCCGAGGCATGCAATTTTCCCGTTAATAAACCGTCCTGACGCACTGATAGTTAGATATCATACATTAATTGTCACTGGTAAATTAAATATTTTTATCAAAAACGAGCGAAGCGGAGATTTTGGAGTTTACGGGAATAAATGGGGATTTATTTGTTTGTTAGTACCTATATTTTATGTTTGTTCGAATCTTGCAATCTTCATACAATTCTGTAAGTAAGTAATTAATGCAAATACCTACAACTTAAAAAAATCGAAATAAGTTCGTTCGTTGAACAAATTCGGTGGAATAATACTGTGACAGATTTGATGGTTGCGGGGTTAAACTTACAAAGTTTTGTACTCACTACTATCACGTCAAAATTCAGTGAGAACTAACTTAGATTTCGCTTCATAATTTAAGGCTATTTTAGAACTAGAGCCTAACTTTACTGTGCTTCTGATTGATAGGCAATGTTTCCAGCAAAATAACTGAGCATAAAGGTGCTCTCTTACCGGTAGCATGCGCCTGTGTAACACATCAGATTTGAGCATTACATCAGTGAGAGAGGACAACCGAGCATTAGAACGCGCCGTCTCTAATAATACAATTTGTAGCATCAATTTAAAAACAATTGATTCGGTTACAGGTGACATTAAATACTCATCAGTCAGTGAGGCAGTACTGTAACGTACCTACTGCTCAAAATTCAATCGAAGACGGTCACATCACAGGTGCCCGGTTAGGGAGATCCCCAGAAAATAAATTATATATCGCACGGTGATGAGCGCAGAGCATGGATTTAATCTGTCGAAGTTCAACATTCTGTGTAGTACTGAACAGGGCAAGCGTCACGCTTGCCCTCCGGCGATTAACTTGCTTGTTACGTCACTGAAAACTGCTCAAAACAATTATTATTGATTACAATTTGCAGCGAAGTAACAACAAGTACGTGCCTGTATCTTGCAAAATCACATTCATGGATTACGAAAATGCAGATAGGTCATTATGTTTTTACATATCGTGCCACTGTTCCTCTAGTCGACATGTATTGTATAACAATGATGATCATAAAAACTTAACTACATATTATACCTATAAAGATCGCACTTTCCATCATAAGTATATACATATAAATTGTTAAAACATATCAATCACACTTCAAATGTTTCAGAAAAAAATTCTTCGAAAATCAAAAGCTAACGTTCCAGGGGAGTATTTTTGTGGCCATATTCTTTGGATCCGTGGGCAGTTTTATGTCTCTATGCGCTTGCATAGCACCTGCAATGGCTATGCTCAGTCAGAAGGAAGACACAAGAAGATCGTTACCGTATCCATTTTGGTTCTTCGATCATGATCTACAAGCCTCTCCTGCCTACGAAATCTTATTTGTCTCCTCATTGTTGTTCACGGCTTTCCATGCACTTCAAATAATATGTAAAGTACCCATTTAATTATCTTTTAGTATCAACAAAAGTGATGGCATTATATTATATCCAGCTAAGGATCATGATATAGAATTATTGACCGAGCGAAGCGAGGTCTCAGAGTCTACCGGAACAAATCAGCATTTGTATGTATGTATATTTGTCCGACGATAAATCCATCATCATCATCATCATCATCAGCCAGAAGACGATCACTGCTGAATATGGGCCTCCCCTTTAGAGCAACACACCGACCGGCAACGTGCCACTTGCATCCACCGGTTGCCCGCGACTTTCACAAGTCCACCTAGTGGGAGGCCTGCCTACGCTGCGTCTTCCGATGCGTGGTCGCCACTCAAGAACCTTTCTTACCCACCGGTTATCGGTTCCTCGAGTGATGTGGCCTGCCCATTGCCAATTCAGCTTGCAAACTCTGAAAGCTATATCGTTGGCTTTAGTTCTTCGACGAATATCCTCGTTCCCGATTTTATCGCGCAAAGAAACTCCGAGCATAGCTCTCTCCTTTGCCTACTGTGCGACTCTGAGTTTCTCTAAAAGGAGGTCAGGAGACAAGAAACACGTTTCAGTTCCAAATGTCATCACTGGCAATACACATTACTTGTCTTGTCTTCAGGCACTGCGGGATTTTAGACGAGAAGAAATCACGCAATTTCCCGAAAGCTGCCCATCCGAGTTGGATTCTTCGGGCGACCTTTTTGTCGAAGTTGGACTTACCTAACTGGACAGTCTGTCCAAGGTAGTTATAATTGTCAACAGCTTCGAGCGCATCGTTCTCAATGACTACCGGTACGGGTACAACATGGACATTTGACATGATTTTCGTTTTGTCCATGTTCATTTTAAGACCCACCTGTTGAGAAACCTCACTGAGGTCTTTTAGCATATTATTCTTATAAAAAAATAACTACGATAAATTGTATGTAACGAGGAGATTACTGTACGTTGAAGATATAACGAACACTGCGTGTCGTATTGCCATCATTTACAAGTGACGGTACACCTCGGATTGTACACCGCGACTTGTCAGTGTCAGTATTGTCAGTAGAGCTCAGGACTCCAGAGCCGAACTGACCCGACACTACACCCAGGACATCCCAGACATCAGCCTAGACGAGATTAGAATGGCTTTCAAGCAGCTTAAAAACAACAAGGCGCCGGGTGATGACGAAATAACGACTGAGCTTCTGAGAGCGGGTGGAAACCCGGTACTTTTAGTCCTCCAGAAGTTATTTAATTCCGTCATACTCGAGGGTAATACGCCAGAAGCATGGCACAGGAGTGTGGTGGTGCTGTTCTTCAAAAAAGGTGATAACACTTTACTGAAGAATTATAGGCCCATCTCGCTCCTGAGCCATGTTTACAAGCTGTTCGAGAGTTATTACGAACCGTCTCGAACGCAGGTTTGATGACTTCCAGCCTCCCGAACAAGCCAATTTCCTTAAAGGCTTTAGTACTATGGACCACATACACACGCTCCGCCAGATTATATATAAAACCGAAGAGTATAATCGGCCATTATGCCTGGCGTTTGTGGACTATGAGAAAGCCTTCGATTCCATCGAGACCTGGGCGGTATTGTAGTTGATGTCATATCGACTATAGGTATATCGAGGTGATGAAGTGTTTGTATAGGAACGCCACCATGTCAATCCGGTTGCAGGACGAGAGCACGAAACCAATCCAATTGCAGAAAGGCGTGAGACAGGGAGACGTTATTTCTCCGAAACTGTTCACGAACGCATTGGAGGACGTTTTCAAGCTCTTGGACTGGAACGGATACAGCATCAACATTAATGGCGAATACATCACTCACCTTCGTTTTGCCGATGATATAGTAATCATGGCAGAGTCGCTAGAGGACCTCAATAATATGCTCAACGACCTCAGCAGCGTTTCTAAACAGGTGGGTCTTAAAATGAACATGGACAAGACGAAAATCATGTCAAATGCCCATGTTGTACCCGTACCAGTGATCGTTGGGAACGATGCGCTCGAATTTGTTGACCATTATAACTACCTTGGATTGACTGTCCAGTTAGGTAAGTCCAACTTCTACAAAGAGGTCGCTCGAAGAATTCAACTCGGATGGGCAGCGTTCGGGAAATTGCGTAATATCTTCTCGTCCAAAATCCCGCAGTGCCTGAAGACAAGGGTCTTCAACCAATGTGTGTTGCCAGTGATGAATATGGAACTGAAACGTGGTCCTTGACTACTGGCCTTTTGGAGAAACTCAGAGTCGCACAGCGGGCACTGGATAGAGCTATGCTCGGAGTTTCTATGCGCGATAAGGTCCGAAACGAAACGAGGATATTCGCCGAAGAACCAAAGTCACCGATATAGCTCTCAGAGTTTGCAAGGTTTTGCAAGGTTCTTGAGTGGCGACCACGAACCGGAAGACGAAGCGTAGGCAGACCTCCCACTAGGTGGACCGACGACATTGTGAAAGTCGCGGGCAACCGGTGGATGCAAGTGGCACATTGTCGGTCGGTGTGGTGGTCTAAAGGGGAGGCCTATGTTCAGCAGTGGACGTCTTCTGGCTGATAATGTAACGGTAGCATAGCGGTAGGTAGATAATGTACAAGTGACGGAGCTGGCTATAGGGTAATTGGTACATTCAATGAACATGATATCTTATTTTGCTTAACAGTTATACTACAGACTCAACTCATATGGATTCGAGTAATCACGAGCAGATCAGATATCATAATTTGGAATTTGCAAGACTTGTTGGTTGATGTCTTACCGGCAAAAACTAGAGAAGAAAAGGAACACTATACAGCGCTTATAAAGCACCGAATGGGAGTTGTCATTAAAATGCACTTATCCATGTACGAGTTACTGGATGACTACGCCGCCATTTTCAAAAAGGTCTTGCTTTTTGAACAGATTTTTGCCAGTCCAAGCATATGTATGACTGCGTTTTGTTTCGCTGAGGTGAGTAGCTGTGGTATCGACAATGGTCATTGATATTATTAATTTCAAATTATATAAGTCAATGGAATATGAAAATAATTACTTACCTGCCACTTTTAGCTATAACACTTGTTTATCTTTTTATTTTTACTAAAGTGCATTTTGTATTTCATTTCAGAAATTACACAAAGGCGAATTTGATCTGTTAATATTACTATTGTGCGGCGCATTAATCTTGCATCCTTTTATCCCCTCTTATTTATGCACCCATTTACTTGAAAAGGTAATATAATTATTATATACTATTACTTATTTTTAATGGTACTATTTATTTGCAACAATTTTGACTAGGTATCTACTGTGTCCGCTTGTTATATAATTGTGGTAGTAACAGCCGAATACTGAAACGTGTGTTAACTTTGACAACAGATTAATTCTAATACTGCCTTGTCTGGCACTAAGCAAATGACAGGGGCAGCAATAGACTTAATCTGTTGTCAAAGTTAACAAACGTTTCAGGATCCCGAGATAGGACTCTTACAGAGTCCGCCTGGGGAAGTAACACACTTTTGCCAGTAATAAGCCGTCATGCAAATATTACTGTGTTCCGGATTGAAGAGCAATATTTCCAGCGAAATTATTGGGCACAAAGAGATAAAACATCTGATATCTCCGTGTCACGAGCGCAATGCATTGCCGCGCATGGTTTTGAACTGTTGTAGTTTAAAATACTGGGTGGCACTGATCTGCGTGCCGTGGCAAGAGTGGTGCTTAACATTTAGGTGGGCGACTTATTGTATCAAAATCATTTTGAAAAAAAATAATGGCATGAATTTTCATTTTAATTTAATTTTGATCATAAAACTTTTAAAATATATTTTGAATGCCCGTCAATGTGCTCCCTGCGGTACGGTCCAAAAATTAATCTTGCTCATAATAATGCCCTAAAATAAGCCCGTCGCTGTCTAACAAATACCCAGCATGAAATATGTTGCTAAAAATCTCAAAAGTATGGTCATTCGAAAGTGTTTTCCTACTATGTCTACTGAGACGCAAATTATGTCAAAATATGCCATGTCGAAAACTACTTACTACGTCACATCGTTCTCTGCCATATTAACAACATTGCATCTCACTTTCAATGAGGAGAATCGCTCATCAACAAAATCGTTATGAAATTCAAACAGGATCTCAGGTGCTGGTGTTAAATTAACAACAACAACCAACAACAACCACAACAATCTATAGTTCTGCTTGAATGTTGGATTTAAATTTATAAGCAGTAAAATATATCACCTCATTATGATCATTTACAAATTTCTTAAAACAGTACATAATAAATTGTATTTGTAGGTGCAATCTATAGGTGACGCGTGCTGGGATGTTCCATTCTGGAACTCCGTCCCTGTGATAAGGCCTTATCTAGTGCTCATCATGCAAAGGTCCATGCGCCGTCTGCCACTAGCAGCTCCTGGATTTGAAGATGTCTCTCTACAAACATTTTCCAAAGTAAACTTCAAACAATGTTTTCACTATTATGAACATAGTACTTTTAGTATTTTCAGAATAGGTCGGTTTATTTTTTTAAATTAACCTTATTACCATGTCTCATTATATTATTTTTATAGGTCTATCATACATATATTAATTACAGATTAGTACAAATACAACTAACCCACTTTTCAGTGGTTTATGTGTATCACAATCTGTCATGTATACTTAAATGTTTTTGTTTTTCAGATGATGTCCCGAGCTTATAGCTGCTTCAACATGCTGCGTCAAGCAGACTTAAATGTTTCCTAATCAATTTGTTTCTCCTGTTTTGCAATGTACTTATTACACATATGCATTATTCTGTTTAACCACAAACACCACTAAGGTCATATCGTATTTTGCATAAATAAAGTTTAAAGTTTTTGTAGATATATTAAATTGCAGTTAATTAACTATATTTAATGTGTTCTATTTAAATTGTGCAATACTGCCTGACTGCAGCCAGTTACTCGCTAGACGCTCAATGCTAGAAAGCCTTGTTTTATTTAAATGCCTAGTCAGATGCTACATACATTTGGGTAAAATTATCAAAACGTAGTGATGTAGTTCTGACTGTTGCTAAGATCAGTTTTGCTACACTACTACACCTAATTTTGCTACCCCCTGGTGCTAGCTGAGTAAAAAGCGCTATTATTCTGAAAAAACACACATATATCTGCGTATAGTATATATAGTACTTTTAGTTTACCAGTTACGATCCATTTGAAAGGGTAGCCAGAATGACTAGGTTTCCTGATATTGAAACTCACCAACCGGCATTGCTCATCTTGTAATTTTTTTCTTGATGTTGGCCGCCTGTCGCTGCTATATATTTGAGAACCTCATTTTGTGATAAAGAACGTAAGGCAAATAATTACACCACGGCGGCACCTTCGTATTCACATGTCATATTTGACACAAAACTCCCTCAATGATGGCAAAGAAAAAAGTGATTGCCTCACTTTTCTCACTTTGTTGTTTCATCAAATCTCTTCAATCTCACAAAGTTCAAAGGGCAAACAAAATGGCTCCAACGAGCGAGAAATGAATTTGTTAATACCTACTGCTCGACTGTAACTTAAAAGTTAATAAAAAAGTTGGATGATTCCTGTTTCTCCGAACAAGTTTTGTTTGGTTGTACGCTAGATGTTAGCACATGCCTTTGTTAGGTATGTGATTTTGTGCATACGCGAGCCACTGAGCAGAGCAAGTTTTGCCATAACTTAGTACTAGATATGCTTACAAAGTGAAACTGCAGCACATATTCGAGAAGGCAAATGCCGCAAAAGTGACGTGCGCACCTACGCCAACGCCAATGAAAGCTTCACTTGAATTTACAAAGCCAGAGTTTAAGTCAGTAGCAAGCAATATAATCTATTGATACAATTTGGAACGGCTTAGTCTTTGCTGTGATTATGTACATTTTTCTTGTAATATACACTTGGCATGGAAGCATTACGTGTAACCGTTGAGCAACGCGGTACCGGCCCGACGGCCGGAGGCCTGTGTTGCACAACGTGTGTAATTATTTAATTTTTGAATTTTCAAAGGACCTTAACCGCCTTATACAAATACTTATTTATAACGCATGATTTCATACTCTAATAATTATTAATAAACATTCATAAGAGAGTTAAGATAAATGACTTTGTAGAGATACTTACTATAAAATGATCTATTATGAATTATAAAATGATTTATTGATTTAAAGCCCAGGTATACTTAAATACTTGTGAAATATCTGAAGGGATTAGGAGTTTCTAGATTCGAGGTTCGCTTTTAAATGATCTTGTCCTTTTTGTAGTGCGAAGGTTCTCTACTGATCAAACACCAATTTATATCGATAAACGATATACGATACATTTAACTTTATTAATTAGCAATCTGATCTTTGAAAGTCCGCTTTATTCTGATTAGAAAGTTAAGCTGGTGCAATGGAAATGGTATTTCAATTACCTATTATTATTCTGTGTAGGCGTAACTGTGTAGTGGCTGTGTAGTGTAACTGAAAAGCGAAATTAATTTCTATAGCAGATAATGTGGTGATATTACGTTCTCAAAGGCTGATTATAATTAGCGTCTAAAATAAATTTATTCTGCTGATTTCAAGAACCTACTAAATTTAAACTTTAACAGACTATACACTTGACATAATCGCTCTCATGAGCGCGATTTCTAATCAAACTCATAAGCCTCCTTTTTCGTAGTCGGGTAAAATGCAAAACACTTTTGTAGAAAAACACCTGAAATGCTTAATGTACAATACTGTATTGGACACAAAAGTACCTGAATTCTCAAAATATTTTGTTTGCAACACACTCAAAGTGGTTTTCCATTGAAAACGCAATGTACCAACGTGTAATATAAGAGGTAGAAACAATTTCAACATTAATTTGAAATGAAAATGCCCAGCCCTTTCTGCATTTTAATTAAACATCCAATAAAGCACATTTAATTATCTATCTGCTGAGTTTTATCTCTTGTTGATCCATTGAACGCAAATAATCACCTAATTAAACCAACCCTCCGGTGGTTTTATGGTTTCGTCCATTGAAAGAAGATACACTGCGCTACAAAAAGTTGTAAAGGGTCAATGTAAGTTATAATATGCTTTCTGATTTGATAAATCTACCTTCTCTACCTATATATACATTACCTTGCTCACCAAAAATAAATTAAAAGCTTTTAAGTTGTTTTTATCCTGTTTATATCATTTCTGGTGTGAACAATAGAAGTGAGCGTTTTTTTCGATTATTTATTTTTATTTACTTGCACTCTATTAAATAGTAGTCATGATATATTATTAAATTATTCAAATAATTCCTAGTTAAATTTAATTCCAAACTTAAGTATTTTTTATAATAGGACTTGCCTGTAATATTTAATGTTATTTATGGCCAATAAATATTTCTGATTTCTGTTTGTTGCCTATGGTACTACCAGAAGACCCACGGGTAAAAACCCGTAGAACTACCAAGGAAGCGATCCAGTAGTACCGCCAGTAGTTTTTTTTTACCCAAGTTACACACTCGACATTTCATAGTTTGACACCTAAATAATAAAATCCAGCCAAGTGGAATTTCGACACGTACAACAAGCGTTTTGCACTACCACAATTTGTGCTACCAATAAAGTTGTATTTTCTTTCGTTCACTTCGGAATCCTTCCGAATTCCGACTCACGTTTGTGCGGCTTTTACTATTTATTGTCTAACTTTTGAGCTTGCACTATAATCACATCAAGGTTGATGTACGGAACCCTAAATAACTATGAATAGTAAGATTTTTTAAGAAGTAGTTAGAATCTCGTGACAGTGTTCAAAGGCCTGCAGTTTTGAGTGTATTCTTAATCGCCAGCCTAGCCATTCGAGCGATCAGTCTCTGCCACCGGATGCGGCCGGTCATTACTGAACGCATTAATTTTTCACATCCGGTCGCCGACATAATTGAGCGTTCTCACCTAGAGACACCTTGTTTGGGACATTTTATGTATGAACCTGGGAAATAATACAATTCAGATATAAAATTACTACCTACTTTCGTGGTCTTGCCATTGCGGCGTTTTGCTACAATACGTTCTCTAAAATAGGCATTGCCATACCTTTGTTCTTATGTCGTGTGTTGTATTAGGCACCAAACAATGATAGATGACAAGCTAGACGTTTGGTTACAGCGCACTTTATGTTTAACTGATGGTATTGTTCAAGATGGTGAACATACCTAGCCTGTTATGAGAAATGGCTCTCAAACGAAGCCGCCGAAACACAATACATTATTAGATGCTTGGCGGTAGATTTTTCAACTTAATCGTTGCTTTGTCTCTCTGTCTGGATGTTTGCTAAACGGTTGAACGGATCTTGATAAAATTTAATAAGATGTTACTGTATATCACAAAGACGGACATAGGATACTTTTTTTTTATGTCCACGCAAACGAAATCGCTAATAACAACTAGTCATTAAATAAATGCGGCAAAATAGCTAGCTGACCGCCTGATAAGCAGCCTGCTACCTATGGACACCTGGAACACTAATGATGTTGTCGATTGCTAGCCTGGATTTCTATTGCTGATAATGCAAGGTATTTTTTTGTCTAAACGGTCCGGTATAAAAAATTAAAGGCATTTGTTATATTCTGTCAGTAGTGTGTTTTCGTTCAACTCTGTAACGGCTGAACGGATTTGAAATAATTTGATATGGAGGTTGCTTGTACCATGGGTTAGCACATATATTATGCTACATTTTTTGTCTCTAAAAAGATACTACTTCTATGGAATAGCGGGTAAAATCGGTGCAAGTTTATCATATACCTGTCAAGTAAAGAGTTAATCACACTCTACTTTAATACTGTACTTCGTTGTCATTTTAAATCACTTCGAAAAAGTTAATTAAAACTGTAATTTATCCACACGACGACCGTGTAAAAGAGTTACTTGCCGTATTTACCAGATTCATTTACCAGGTTCATTTTATCATATTTGAACGAAATTATTCTGTCAGTAAGTAACAATATTTTTAGTTACCCTTTTGCATACCATACCAATATTATAAAGAAGAAAGATTTGATTGTTTGTTTGTTTGTTTGTTTGCATTGAATAGGCTCCGAAACTACTGAACCGATTTGAAAAATTCTTTCGCTCTTGGGAAGCTACACTATCCCCGAAAGACATAGGTATATTATATTTTTTTAAAAAAATTAAGGGATCCTTACTAGAACTCCAATAATGTAACCCAAGATGTAAAAAAAATACCTAAAATATTCTTTAGTAGCGCACGCGATGTGCGCTGCGAAAACTATTGTCTATACCAATATTATAAAGAGTGAGATTTGATTGTTTGTTTGTTTGATTGTTTGTTTGCATTGAATAGGCTCCGAAACTACTGAACCGATTTGAAAAATTATTTCGCTGTTGCGTAGCTTTTTAACTTTCTTTATAATTTTCTTTTTTTTTGTAACTTGACGCAAATAGAAGGGTTTTCGTGTGTGTATTATAATTTTTTTTTTTTTTTAAATACCCGTGCGAAGCCGGGGCGGGCAGCTAGTTTATTTATATACCTCGACAACTAATAAACTATAAACTAAACTATATTATAAGCTAGTTATAGCGTGGTTAAGTCCTGATAAGAAACATTAAATACTACTTAAAATTTCAACGATGTAGTTCTGTATTCTCTGAGTAACAGAACCGTTGAGACAGATAAATGACAAGCTCGAGAAATCAGCAAAATGGTATTTGTTTTCGCGTATGAAGTCTCGGGCATCCGCTAGTAAAACAAAGAGTAATAATAATATTAATCTACTTGACGTGGTGAGAATTATTAGCACCAGTCGTTTTGTCTATAATTATGGTTGCATCCATAATTATAGACAAAACGACTGGTGTCTATTCTATACCTATAAAAGACTGTCCTGACTGACTGACTGACTGACCTATAGACAACGTACAGCCTAAACCGCTGGACCTAGGAGTTTGAAATTTGGAGGGTATGTTTATTGAGGGGTGTAAACGCACAGTAAGAAAGGATTTTTCGAAAATCGACCCCTAAGGGGGTGAAATGGGGTGTTAAAGTTTGTATGAAACTTTTTATTCTCTGGTTTGATTAATACCAAACTTGGTGTGAATACTTCACAGGAAAAATAAAAAGATCACAGATCGGGTACCACAGATTTTTTTCAAAATCAGCTACCGACAATATAAAAAAAAATAAAAATTGGTGGTAGTATGTTTGTTTCTCCTTAACTTTGTAACGGCTGCACATATTTAGATGAAATTTTGTTTCGGGGTAGCTTATATCATGGGCTATTTTATCTCGGTAAAATATATAGTTTCTGTGTGATAAGTATAATTATTATTCTTCTTAGTAATTCAGTGGATATAAATTAAATTTGGCATTGATATAGTTTATACACCAAACTAATAAACTACTTTTTATTCTGAAAAATAATATGGTTCCTTTAGGATAACTGAAATCACTTAGTTCCGTAACTACTTCAAGGAAGTGAATGAAATTTTGGTAATGAGATAGACTGTACCACATAAAACTAAATTTATATCCCGAAAAAAATTACAGTTCCTGAAGGCTTATTTTTAAGTATATTTGATTGGTACGAAACTTTCTCCAGTTACAATAAAATGTACGTGTACAGACTGAACGTGGGCTGAACGTACATAAGTGCAATACGCATAGGTTATTGTGTAGCTGGATTAATACAAAGGCTACTTTAAATCTAATGAGCAAAAGTATCATACGAAAACTATTTTTTTCTAAGGTCACGCGGTTTGTTGATCAGATTTTATGGGAAAGTGTTATACGGAAAATAATTACTTTTTTTAGAGATTGCGCACTTTTTTGTACCTAGGAATGCAAGTTCCAAAAGAAAGTGTTAGCAGGGTAAAGATGGCGTTTTCCGAGATAGCGCGGTCGGCCACGAAAGAGACTTACTTGCAAGGGATAGTGTGATTATATGAATATAGCCTTTGTTTTCGGGATCATATTATTCTCTGTGCAAGTTTTAATGGAAAGTACATATTAAACTTGACTTTTTTTTCTCGAGATTTCGTGGTTTGTTTGATCCACGAGGGCGGGTTTCAAGAAAAATAATTCTACGAAAAACTTATCTTTATTTTTCGAGATCACGTTAATTCATCGTTAATCCACATTTAACAAAAATAGCTGAACAATGTCGTGCTCAGTTCACTACTGTAGATCTTCTTTTGCACTCTGCTCTAATGAAGTTATAATCTGATCCACATGGAACAAATATCGCACTACCTTCGCTCGCGCAATTCTGATTTTATGTTTATTTTTATAGTTAGTCATCTAATAATATGATTTATTCAGGAAATTACACCTACGCACTATACAAAAGAAAAAAAATCACTTAAAACTTCATGTAAAACTTCATAGATAATCTCAACACACCGCACAAAAACAGCAAAAAATATTCGCGCTCGCTTCGCTCGCGTATTGCTATTTGTGTTTTTTTATCAAAATCAAGTGATTTTTCTAGACCAACGAAGGTGCGTTGCAAGGGAAAATGCTATACAAAAAAAAGTGTCCTTTTTCGAGATTGCCCTGCTTTCTTTGCGCGTTTCAATATAATATGTAATTTATTTTATTTTATAAAGCGACATTCACTTCTCGAGATCGCGCGTTTTGTTAGGTTTTAAAACTTTCGGATAGTGTAGTTATATAAAAAACTGCCTTTGTTTTAGTGGAAAGTATTGATAGGAAAAACTTGACGTTATTTTTTTAAATATTTGTGGTTTCGTGCTTGCTAAGGCGATTTTCAAGGTAAATGTAGCTGAGCGCCCATGAGTGCGAGTTTCAAGGAAAATAGTTATGGATACAAAAAAGTCGTTTTTTTTTAAGATCGTCCTTCTTTCTTTAAGAATTTCGATGGAATGTTGTGATTCGAAAATAAAGTGACGTGTTATTTTCGAGATCACGCATTTTGTTAGGTCTGAAAAATATCGCGCTCGCTACGTTCGCGCCATTCTGCTTTTGTATTTTATTTTTGGAATTCGTCATCGAAGATTTTGCACAAAATAAGCTAAAAAAAATGGTCGGGAAGTCAGGGATTTTTCGAAACCTCTGCAGTGGACATCATGTTGCTGTAACAATACATGAAACTCGCCAGAAGAAAACCCTGTGTCGAAGATGACAAGGAACACAAACAAGCATAATGTCTCCTTTATTAGGGCCGAGTGTTAGTATACCCAGAACCAAAGCAATAATTTGAATTCAACATGGCCGGGAATCGAAATTAACTACTATACCCTACTTACAAAAACGCCATTATTGTTTTCCAGAAACACGCCGCAAAGCCGCGGGCAAAAGCTAGTTTAGTATATATGTATAAATGATCGTGCGTTTAACATTTTATAATAGAATAAATTTAAAATAATAGAATAACCAACGTCACTATCGGAATACGTTGAATAAATTTCACAATGCCATTGCGAAATTACAAAAAAAGCTTCCTGGCTTATGTAAACAGAGATAATTTTGATCATACCCAAGGACAAATAGATCCATTGGAGTATTATAGTTTGGCCTTTACATTGGCTAAATTCTATGTTTTAACGGATAACAAGAAATTATCGATATGGTGGTAAGAAATTCGTACTTTTTCACAATTCTTATATGCCTTTGGGTTGTTGGCTTGATAAACAAAAACTGGATTATTCCAATGCTGCTTGTTAGCTTTCTTGTTGGAAATAGATTACCTACGTATACGGCCTGATGGTAAGTCGTGTCCGAAGATAGAGCACGTGAATGGAGAAGAAATCTGTACACTACAGTCTCTCGGAAACTCCTATATTGTAGTTCTCAGGAAGCAAGGAAAACGGCAAGTTATTCGTATTACGTTACGCTTCAAGAACATTTTATTATTTCTAATATTGTGTACGATTTTTTTAATGTCTCCAAGAAAAAAAGTGGTAGTGTGCCGTTTCTTTAACTTGTCCTGTAGTGAAAGGGAAATGGTGGGATAATCTTGAAGCTCTTGCGCACCCTCGCCGAAGGATATCCTGTAGAATAGACAGATGTATCCTACTTGACGGTGGTTCACGAAGCATCTAAATTGTTTGGTGACTTCATCACCAATCAGCCTCTTAGCGCACGGCGCTTTATACCGAATTTAAAGCTTCGAGTTATGAGGTTGTTCATATTATCTTGTGTTCTATCATAATAGTTACCTAGACAATAGCAATCATCATAATATATAATTATTTCTCCCAGCTTCATCTAATGTATTTTTTTTTTTCTATAATTCAAGGAAGCCCTTACCGATATGCACGAATATCAGCGCAATTACAGCTGCAACTCTGTTCGCTATCGCTCTCACACATTATGTGCCGCTATTGAATCTTAATTTAATCACCGAATGCATGGTGTATATAATAATCATGATGTATAAACTTCTTATCAGTGTATCTATGGCTAAAGGCAAAACACACTATGACAATTTACTGCAAGCTTTACGTGATGATTTTCATTACATTTGTATGAACGAACAGAAACACAGGTTTGTCATTTTAATTACTTAAAAGCTAAATTACCGCTTATTAGCATGCGGCGGTTTATTCGTTCCCTATTTTGATTTTGTGTTAGTTTTAATTTTTTTTTTTTGTGTTTGTTTTAATTTTTTTGATAGTTTTAATTCCCTAGGCATAATATTTTTCCTCGTTAATAAACCCTCCCCGACTTACTGAATAGTTAGATATCATACATTAATTATTATTGTCACTGGTAATTTTTTTTTTTTTTCAAAAACGAACTAAGCGAAGATCTTTGAGTCTACGGGAATACACAGGGATTTGTTTGTTAGTATATTTTATGTTTGTTCGAATCTTGCATACGGTTAATGCAATCTTCATTAAATTTTCTAAACAAGTAATTCATGCAATTCATTCACGCAATTTATAAAATCGAAATAAGTTCGTTCGTTGAACAAATTCGGTCTAATAATATTGTGAAAGATAAAGGTGGTTGCGAGGTCATAGTTTGGGTCGAACAACCACTTATTAACTGTTTAAAACTTACAAAGTTTTGCACTCACTACTATCACGATCAAAATTCAGTGAGAACGAACTTAGATTTTGCTTCATAATTTAAGGCTATTTTAGAACCAGAGTGGCCTAACTTTACTGTGCTTCGGATTGAGAGGCAATGTTTCCAGCAAAATTACTGAGCATAAAGGTTCACCTGTAATGTAACAGTTCAGATTTGAGCATTGTAAGTGAGGAGAACCAAGCATTAGGTAGAGCGCACAACCTCTAATAATACAATTTGTAACATCAATGTTAAAACAACTGATTCGGTTACAGGCAATCAAATGCGCAAAATTGAATCTAGATTGTGACATTACATGCGATTCAAACCTAAACTGTCGAAGTTCAAAATTCTGTGTGGCACTGAACAGGGCAAGCGTGTCGCTTGCCCTCCGGCGAGTGACTTGCTCGTTACGTCACAGAAAACTACACAAAATATTTATCATTGATTACAATATGTGCATCGTGCAAAATTACATTAATTTTTTACGAAAATTCAAATAGGTCATTATATAAAAGAAATCGTGCCACTCTTGTTCTAGCGGACATGTATAACAATGATGATCATAAATAATTAAATAATATATGTAGATCATATCCTCCACCATATGTATCTATATTGTTAAAACATATCAGTTGCACTTCAAATGTTTCAGAAAAAAATACTTCGAAAATCAAAAGCTAACGTTCCAGGGGTGTGTTATAGTGGCCATATTCTTTGGATCGGTGGGCAGTTTTATGGCTCTATGCGCTTTTTTTTTTTTTTTTTCTCTTAAATTTTGGCTTCACAAGTTGTGTATTTAGCCAGTGTCAAGTTTTGTAATATTTGCAGTGAAGTAAAGTATTTCACAATTAAAACAAGTCTCAGTCATAGTCTAAGTCAAGTAAAGTAAGTCTCGGTCAAGTCCAAGTCACACCCCAGTAAAGAAGTGGAGACTTTACTAAGGGTTTCTATGGAGTTTTGGAAACAACACGAAAATTCACGTTTCACGACATTATACTATTCACCAACACTCATGCGCGGTCACGAACACTTAATGAATAAAAATCCACATTTTTTACACATTAACACTCGAAATAACACAAGTTTTGGAAAATAATATAATGACTCGACATGACTTCTTCACGTTCCCGCCAAAAACTCCTCTATGCGCTTGCATTGCACTGGCAATGGCTGTGCTCAGTCAGGAGGAAGACGCAAGAAGACCGCTGCCGTATCCATTTTGGCTCTTCGATCATGATCTACAAGCCTCTCCTGCCTACGAAATCTTATTTGTCTCCTCAATGTTGTTCACAGCTTTCCATACAGTTCAATTCATATGTAAAGTACCCATTTAATTATCTTTTAGTAGCAACAAAATGATGGCATTATATTATATCCAGCTGATGACCATGATATAGAATCTATCTATTACATAATAAAACTGTAACGAGGAGATTACAGTACTTTAAGGATATTTTCGAAAATATATTTTTAGGAGTATAGGAGTATTTGAGAGCAACAGAACCCAAAAATATTGTTTTCAAAATGTTTGTCTGTCTGTCTGTCTGTCTATCCGGGTCGAACTCAGAAACTAAGTCACGGATTTACATGCAGTTTTTAAAATATGGTCTATTGACATAGGTTTTGTTTCATCAAAACGGTGCAGGAATATTGAAGTTATGACGCAATTTAAGATAAATATGTATGTCTATTATAAGTTGAACCTCGGAATATACTGGACCCTTAGTGCACAAGGCTCAGCTTAAACTAGTTAACTCTTATATTCAGAGTTTCTAGAGTCTAGTCAAGATTCAAGTCAAGATTGACAAGCTCTAAAACATGGTATGTGGTATCCTAGGCTTTATAACAAACTGTGTTTCATTAAAATCGGTTCACGGAAACTGGAGATATTACGTCATATTTACAGTCTAGTTCCTATTTGAGTACCTTTGCAAGGCAAAGATAAATCGAGCCGCCCATAGATGGCGAGACGAGTCTTCTGAATCGCGGTGAAAAATTTATCCGTGATTTAGATACCGCTTCGGAGACTTTTTTTTGGTCTGATCTGTAGTTGATCTACTTGTAAAAATATAAAATCGAACTGATTAGATATCGCAACCAACCCCCAACCGAAAGAAGAAGAGGTAAGAAGCATGAAAATCAAGGAAAAAAATGCCACTAAGTTTCTGTGACGAAATGCACAGAACTTCCTCAAAAAAAAAATAACTACTTCTCGAAACTCGTATGTACAAACATTAAGAGACTATAGTCGGAGTAACCGACTCAATTGTGTGTTTGTATAAAAAAAAAAGTAAGCTCAATAGTATTTTTAGACATGGGACATGGGACTAGTTCGACTTCTGAGTTACTTTTAATCATACCTATTCTAAAAAGAACAATTGCCTGTAGAGGATAGTGGGAGCAAAGTTCAATTTTGCTCCCATGGGAGTTTTGAGTTTCACCATTTTGATTGATTCGTGCTGTGATGGCTTAGCAAGGAGTTTGTTTTGTAATACCGACCCTTCGTTGACTAGTTTGAGAAGTTAACCAAAGAGATCGAACGCATAATGTACGTTCCCTAAGCCGCCTGCCTGCCTTCTACATTGCACTCGATGCTGAACTGTCTATATCGCGCACTGCGTGTGTCGTATTGCCGTCATTTACAAATGACGAAGCGGGTTGTAGGGTAATTGGTACATTCAAGGAACATAATATCTTATTTTGCTTAACAGTTATGGTACAGAGTCAACTCATATGGATTCGAGTAATCACGAGCAGATCAGATATCATAGTTTGGAATTTGCAAAATTTGTTGGTTGATGTCTCACCGGCAAAAAATAGAGAAGAAAAGGAACACTGTGCAGCGCTTATAAAGCACCGAATGGGAGTTGTCATTAAAATGCACTTATCCATGTACAAGTTACTGGATGGTTTCGCCGGCATTTTCAAGAAGTTCTTGATTTATGAACAGATGTTTGCCGGTCCAAACATATGTATGACTGCGTTTTGTTTCGCCGAGGTGAGTAGCTGTGGTATCCTCAATGGCCATTGATATTATTAACTTCCTATTAAATAAGTCAATGGAATTTTAAAATACTTACTTACCTGCCACTTTAGCCATAACACTTATTTTTATTTTTACTAAAGTGCATTTTGTATTTAATTTCAGAAATTAGACAAAGGCGAATTTGATCTGTTTTTATTACTGTTGTGCATTGCATTAATCTTCGTGCCTTTTATCCCCTCTTATTTATGCACCCATTTACTCGAAAAGGTAATATATTATGGAGCTACTTAATTGCAACAATTTCGATTAGGTATCTACTGTATCCGCATGTTTTTATCATTGTAGTGGTGAGATTCTTGCAGAGTCCGCCTGGGGAAGTACCGTTGTCGGTAATAAACTGTCAAGCACTAATATACAATTATTACTGTGTTCCGGATTGAAGAGCAATGTTTCCAGCGAAATTACTGGGCACAAAGAGATAAAACATCTGACATCTCCGGGTCACGAGCGCAATGCATTGTCGCGCATGGTTTTGAACTGTTGTAGTTCAAAATACTGGGTGGTACTGATCTGCGTGTCGTGGCAAGAGTGACGCTTAACATTTAGGTGAGCAACTTAGAGTCCGTTTCGTCACACAAAATCATTTGAAATATTTTTTTTTTTATATAATTTTTCATTTTTTTTTTCTTCTGCAAGTGCCTTTATTAACTAAGCAAAATACATACAAACTACAACTACCTATAAAGTATTTAACCTACTACATAAAATTATCCAGAGACCATTAAAGGTCTATACATAATATAATCCAAATGTTCAAGCCCACTACCAGTTGGCAGCGTACCCAGCATGCTGGCGGCATAACCACGCTGAATGGCAATGCTTATGCGTTGAGCCAAATAAACGCCAGCATTTTGGTCACGAGTCGCGCTAACCAGGCGCTCTGAAAATGTACAATATATAATAAATTGTATTTGTAGGTGCAATCTGTAGGTGACGCGTGCTGGGATGTTCCATTCTGGAACTCCGTCCCTGTGATAAGGCCTTACCTAGTGCTCATCATGCAAAGGTCCATGCGCCGTCTGCCACTAGCAGCTCCTGGATTTGAAGATGTCTCTCTACAAACATTTTCCAAAGTAAACTTCAAACAATGTTTTCACTATTATGAACACTATGAACACATAATACTTTCAGTATATTCAGAATAGGTCGGTTTATTTTTTTAAATTAACCTTATTACCATGTCTCATTATATTATTTTATAGGTCTATCATACATATATAAACTACAGATTAGTACAAATACAACTGACCCACTTTTCAGTGGTTTATGTGTATCACAATCTGTCATGTATACTTAAATGTTTTTGTTTTTCAGATGATGTCCCGAGCTTATAGCTGCTTCAACATGCTGCGTCAAGCAGACTTAAATCTTTCCTAATCAATTTGTTTCTCCTGTTTTGCAATGTACTTAATACTCATATGCATTATTCTGTTTAACCACAAACATCACTAAGGTCATATCGTATTTTGCATAAAAAAAGTTTAAAGTTTTTGTAGATATATTAAATTGCAGTTAATTAACTATATTTAATGTGTTCTATTTAAATTCTGCAATCCTGCCTAACTGCAGCTAGACGCTCAATGCTAGAAAGCCCTGTTTTATTTAAATACCTAGTCAGAAGCTACATACATTTGGGTAAAATTATCAAAACGTAGTGATGTAGTTCTGACTGTTGCTAAGATCAGTTAGAGTAGTGTACACCTAATTTTGCTACCCCCTGCTGCTAGCTGAGTAAAAACCGCTATTATTCTGACACATATATCTGCGTATAGTATATATAGTACTGTTAGTTTACCTGTTACGATCCATTTGAAAGGGTAGCCGGAATGACTAGGTTTCCTGATATTGAAACTCACCAACCGGCATTGCTCATCTTGTAATTTGTTGGCCGCCTGTCGCTTCTATATATTTGAGAACCTCATTTTGTGATAAAGAACGTAAGGCAAATAATTACACCACGGCGGCACCTTCGTATTCACATGTCATATTTGACACAAAACTCCCTCAATGATGGCAAAGAAAAAAGTGATTGCCTCACTTTTCTCACTTTGTTGTTACATCAAATCTCTTCAATCTCACAAAGTTCAAAGGGCAAACAAAATGGCTCCGACGAGCGAGAAATGAATTTGTTAATACCTACTGCTCGACTGTAACTTAAGAGTTAATAAAAAAAAGTTGGATGATTCCCATTTCTCCGAACAAGTTTTGTACGCTAGATGTTATGCACATGCCTTTGTTAGGTATGTGATTTTGTGCATACGCGAGCCACTGAGCAGAGCAAGTTTTGCCATAACTTAGTACTAGATATGCTTACAAAGTGAAACTGCAGCACATATTCGAGAAGGCAAATGCCGCAAAAGTGACGTGCGCACCTACGCCAACGCCAATGAAAGCTTCACTTGAATTTACAAAGCCAGAGTTTAAGTCAGTAGCAAGCAATATAATCTATTGATACAATTTGGAACGGCTTAGTCTTTGCTGTGAATATGTACATTTTGCTTGTAATATACACTTGGCATGGAAACATTATGTGTAATCATTGAGCAACACGGCACCGGAGGCCTGTATTGCACAACGTGTGTAGCCGTATTTAATTTTTGAATTTTTAAAGGATCTTAACCTCCTTATACAAATACTTATTTATAACACATGATTTCATACTCTAATAATTATTAATAAACATTCACAAGAGAGTTAAGATAAATGACTCTGTAGAGATACTTCTATAACAAAACACCGAGCAAACAAAACCAAGCACGAAAAGGCAAGCTTCTAAATCCTAATCGAATCTTGAACCGTTCACCTCCGAGGTGAAAGAGTTTGTTTGTAAAGGAGTATCTGAAAAATATCAATTTGTTAGGTAACACCGGGACGGTTAGGAGCGAGACGTGACCGTGGTACCAAACGCCTCGGAACAGATTTTGAAGAAGCTCTTGGATGTGACGGAGATGCGAGGTATGATATCTGAGGTGCCTTCCATATTCAATTTAACGGGTGACTTTTATGCCATTGTCGATTAAGTGCTTCTTGAAATCGAAAAAAAAGTTGGTAAAGTAAAGTAAAGTAAAGTTGTACTATAATTAAATATAATGAAATAGTTTTTAACAACAAATGTTCACTATAGCAAGCGTTACAGCACCTTGAATTAAATTGTATAAAATGATCTATTATGAATTATAAAATTACAAAATGATTTATTGATTTAAAGCCCAGGTATACTTAAATACTTGTGAAATATCTGAAGGGATTAGGAGTTTCTAGATTCGAGGTTCGCTTTTAAATGACCTTGTTCTTTTTGTAGTGCGAAGGTTCTCTACTGATCAAACACCAATTTATATCGATAAACGATATACGATACTACATTTAACTTTATTAATTAGCAATCTGATCTTTGAAAGTCCGCTTTATTCTGATTAGAAAGTTAAGCTGGTGCAATGGAAATGGTATTTCAATTACCTATTATTATTATGTGTAGGTAACTGAAAAGCAAAATTAATTTCTATAGCAGATAATGTGGTGATATTACGTTCTCAAAGGCTGATTATAATTAGCGTCTAAAATAAATTTATTCTGATGATTTCAAGAACCTGCTAAATTTAAACTTTAACAGACTATGCACTTGACATAATCGCCCTCATTAGCGCGATTTCTAATCAAACTCATAACCCTCCTTTTTCTTAGTTGGGTAAAATGCAAAACACCTTTGTAGAAAAACACCTGAAACGCTTAATGTACAATACTGTATTGGACACAAAAGTACCTAGGGGTGAATTCTCAAAATATTTTGTTTGCAACACACTAAAAATGGTTTTCCATTGAAAACGCAATGTACCAACGTGTAATATTAAAGGTAGAAACAATTTCAACATTAAATTGAAATGAAAATGCCAGCCCTTTCTGCATTATAATTAAACATCCAATAAAGCACATTTATTTATCTATCTGCTGAGTTTTATCTCTTGTTGATCCATTGAACGCAAATAATCACCTAATTAAACCAACCCTCCGGTGGTTTTATGGTTTCGTCCATTGAAAGAAGATACACTGCGCTATTAAAAGTTGTAAAGGGTGAATGTAAGTTAATATATTCTTTCTAATTTGTTAAATCTACCTTCTCTATCTATATATACATTACCTTGTACACCAAAAATAAATTAAAGGCTTTTAAGTTGTTTTTACGCTGTTTATATAATTTCTGGTGTGAACAGTAGAAGTGTTCTGTCTGTTTGTGTTTTTTCGATTATTTATTTTTATTTACTTGCACTCTAATAAATCGTTTGTTGCCTGTGGTACTACCAGAAACATTATAGTAGTACACTTATGTAGAGCATATTTTGTGCTGTGGCATTATGAAGCTACAGAAGAAACTAGAATCGCTACCGGAATGCATAAGGCAGATTTAGCATCATCCATGTCACCAGTCGTTTCTCATACTACCAACTATGAGTAGGCCACTACAGCAACAATGCTAGCGGCCAAGAGTGTAGCTACGTTATACAACACAATACTTTATTAATAACTCCATAGTTACATGTCAAGATAAAAATTGCTTAAAATAATTAATTGTTCATGAAGCCAATAAACCTGAAAAGAGGCGAGGGAAGGTGCGTCACACACGTGACCAGGCAGACGGTTATAGTTTGAGGGTCCCGCGAGGTAGAAAGACTTTTCCGACCTCACGAGCTTATGGAACGGCTTCACAAGCTGTTTCTCTTTCTTGGCACTACGCAAGTACCGCGTCCCGTTTACACCTCTTTTTTGTACAGGTGCAAGTGTGTATGAGTGAACAAAGCCACCTGGTTGATGACCTGGCACTGCAAAAGAAGTATTCGGAGTTCCTTCAGAAAGTCTACACACGAGACATCGTCAGATACTTCGAATATGGCTCGTTTCTGAAGAACGAAAGCTCTATTATTTGCTGGGTATAAGCTGGGTTAGCTCGAGTAGATTCTGGCAAGAGGAAAAGCACAAGACATCCCTTGCGGGACGTCAGTGCACAACTTATCGCCCCATCTCAAATAAGAATAAGAATACCTCTCTGTATTCAGACTAAGATCTTTGTTAATCTTTATAAGCTCCACAAAGTATCGTTAGCCGCAAAAAGTCTTCATATAAATTGGACCGAGTAAGCCACTCGAATAGAAACCCACCCTCCCCATTTGGTACTCGGGACAAAGCCGCACTAGTCCATCGAACAGACAATAACTAGTACTTAGGCTTAACGAGCCAAATCAACCGAGCCGCTGGCGCTAGAGTGCGACCAACTTATCTGTACTGTTGGCCAAATGAGAGAACTAAATATCTCTACGAATTCCTATAAGTTTGTAACGAAAAAACCGATGGTGACTCCCTCATAAAACTCTATAGATGAGTTAGTTACACTGTACTATGCTCTCGAATTAGATCAAATCATGACTTACGAGTATAGAACATAATAGTATAACTTATTAGAAGAACCACGTTTGCGAAGTGCCTACTCTAAATTACTAGTAGTTCTGTGAACACTAGACCTCTCGAGCATAAACTTTTTTGCACAATCTCAATTCTACAATTGGCGATAATTGCAATTGCAATATATAAAGTCGTGATTTCTCAGTTCAATGTCGCGAACTGAAACCGCACAACCTTATATAGTAACAACCTCTTGATAGATTGTGATTATATTCAACATTTTTGTTTAGAATCAAGTACTGCCTTTTGACGCTCAAAATACTACTTTTTGTAGTTTTTGCGCTTAGACCTCGCCTTAATGATGACGTTCAAGACCGACCAACGCCGTGTGACCAACCAAGACTACTCTCGGTATGCTAGTGTGTCAGGCTGACAATGATAAAGATTTTCAGAATTTAGCTGAGCAGAAAGCTGAGTACTGTCGAGTTATAGAAAAAGCCCGCGAGAGTGACTCCTGATTCGGTCACGCACCGTCGCTTCTGCTCTTGAACGTCAGCTGAGGATAGCGCGCAACGTCTCAAAATAACGACTAAATAATCCGACTAAGTATGGTGGGCCGGGATGGGTACTCGCACCCTCCAAATTCCCCAGGGATAGATGCCCCCGACGAGTTAATGGACTATGAGAAATTACCGATACAGATGTACTTAAGCATATTTTTTTTGCACTACTAGCTAAAAAAATATAAATGTGGGAATACTGATTTAATTTTTATATGATACCAATTTCTACACGTTCTTTTAGAGACTGCTAAATTGAGCGTCAGTGCCGTAAGATTGTTCTTGGATGACAATCATTATACATTATCTTTATAATATTTAAGTAGGTTCTAAGTAATAAGCAATGGTAATACGGGTGTTAAATCGAGAACTCGGAGAGGGCAAATCGCAGAGTGCATTATCGAGTACGACACGTAAATTATAACAGTCCACTGGACACTGAAAATAGGCAAGGAGAAAAGAGGACTTTATCCAATAATAATTCGCACTCTAGCCGCTCTATTTGCTCGGCCGTCGCACGATCTGATATTGAATATGGATAAAGTGAATTATATTCAGAGCTGGAGCTGGCAGTGTCGACTCGCGAAGCTCCAGATAAGAGGATTACTTACAACTTATAATTGGTTCTCGCTATTCGAGTGAATAAGAGAAAAACTCAGTGTCCCTTCGAGCACCTCTTATCTTCTTAGGTAAAGGCAGCAATTATTTGTGTGCGACTTCTGAATTGGTTAATGGTTGGGCTTTTATTTGGTTGCTGATTGTTTTATTGGACCGTTGTTGGCGTGATTTATTAAGCGTGACTTTTATATATTGGAACATCGGTAAAAGGAAATAAAAGTGTTCGTTTACTTGTAATTTTATTTGCAACGAAAAATTTTTCGTAATTATAATGAACGAGTAAATTGTTTTAGTGAATCTTGGCTTTGAGCATTGGACTAAAGTGATTAAATTAGTAATTAAAGCGAGTGTATTAAAACAGAATAATTCAATTCTTATTTTTATGAAATTAACTAATGCACTTAAGATGTTTTTTTGAACTTAATACGATTGTTTCTTCCTACCCTTTCTAGGTGATGGGTCGTCTTTTCTATATTTCTAAACTTTTTTTTCTTAATATGTCATGTAATAAGTGGTCAAAACATCTTACCTCATAAGTAAAGAAAGTAACAGTAGAATATATTTCAATTGAAATAATAATTATCTTTAGTACCAAATACAACTGAAAACTAAATAAAATATGTAAAAATAAACAAACAAAAAATGTAAATATATAACTCTAAACTTATTTACTTTTCAAATCCATTTCAAATATACTTACAATATGCCATCAAAAAAAAAGCCACAAACAATATGGACCGATCATCTTTCAGGGGCGATGGAGCTCCACATTGTGAAGTTAAAATCCGATGTTAATTGAATAGGGTTCAGATTGCAGGATGGCAGCGCTCGGTAATTGTGTTAGCAGCAAACATGTAGCAAGTTTCTAGCGACCACTCGACCTACGACTTTTTGCATCGCAGCTAGCTACGTACGGCTGAATGACAACGGGCGTTCTACCTATGCTGGCGTGGATTCTAGTGATTCGATTAAGGATACTCGGTACGTTCGTTAACTGATGCATTCGATTGGAAACTATGTATGCGATATTTGCATGAAATAAACCAAGAAATCAACAAAACCGAGACGTATCACATAAAAAAAAAATATAATGTTAATATACGAGGCTTATTTTCAGAAATTTTATTTTTATTCTATTATTTTATTCAATCTCATGTTCAGTTGACATTGCTATCTCCACATGTTTGGTGTCAAAACACTGAACCTTTTCTCTGTGCCTTTGAAATCCCATTTGAATGATATTTGTAATATCTGAATGCAGGGGTTGTCTGGGACAGCTGCCGGACTTCGGGTGGTCAAGCTGAAACCTATGTGCGGGTCGACATTATCGCTTGGCAAAATTTCTACAATCTCTGGCCCTTTTGTGACCGCCGCTGCTCTTGACATGTCAATTACGATATCCTGGTAAATTCACTGATGGGAAGACTGCATACAAGTAGATACAGATTGGTATAGTTACTACCTATCTATTGCTATAGATTTTAAGCCAGCGTAGGTTGTAATGTGAGATACAATGCGGAACTTGCGAAAGGATCAGTGGTTGTAATCATGTGTGTTTAGTTTAAATCTGATTCAGTGATGCTTTTTTGTCATTAGGACATATACATATTACAAAATAATAATAATAATATATACATTATTACAAAAGGAATTGTTAAAATAACAGGAAAAGACTGGACGATTAAGGCAAAAAATAGAAAAAGGTGGAAAAAAATGAAGGAGGAGGTCCTTTATATTTTAACTTGTAAATTAGTTTACATTAAGATTAAGATTTTTTGTTACTTTATATTAAGGAAAATAAAAAAGCTTTATTATTATTATTATTACAAAAGGACCTTACTGTTGTCATTATTATAAACAACTTTTACAATAGAACCAACACCAATATCGCATGAAATGTTGTTCCATTGAAATAAATGTCATTCACATCCAATGAAGTGTATTGAACAGCCGTTTCTTTTTAGCGATATCGGGGTTGTTTCTAATAAAGTCAAGAACAAGCTCGTTTCGACATTTTACCGCCGTTCTATTTAACCCTGAATATTCAAAAAAATATATATTATAAAAAAAATATTTTTCTCTCAAAGAAATCTATACTTTTAAATGACGTTGGGCAAGTGAGTTCAACAAAATGAAGCGTCATCCAACATGAGAGGACACGTGACACCTTGACACGTGCGCTAGTCACCAATGCAAAGCGTTGAGTGACGTCTTATTTCCTCAGCAATGTCACTGCAGCCAGCCTGCATTACATATTGCAGATAGTAGGGAAAAAACATTTATTCCCATTATTTATTCATACAATATAATGGATAAGCAGTTCAGTAAATTGTGTTCGGGCAGCAAACATGCAATCACGAAGTGACTCTATTTCTCAAAATTTGACATAAGATACAACGTTTCGCTCAGCAGTTAAAATTTTCTTGCGTTATTCGTCAATAGCTCAACTAGTTGCGCCCCGCGGTTTCACCTTTCTACAGAAACCGAATACTTCTTCGGGAGAAAAAGTAGCCTATGTGTTAATCCAGGGTAGATATACGCTACCTCCATACCAAATTTCATTCAAATCCGTTCAAATCAAAGTTGAACGGGAACAAACACACTTACATACTTACACACAAATTTTTGCATTTATAATATTAGTGTACTAATTTTGCGGTTATAAATAGATTTAATCAAAAAATTACACGAGCCAAAATATCAAAGTGAAAGCTATTAACACTTCTCATTAAATCAAAAACCGAGATTAAAATCAGCTTACTGTGATTCGTAGCTAAATTATTATTATTTAGCTAATCATTTTAACGGTAATTTCTTGACACAAACTATTTATTGGCGCAAAATTGGTTTCAATAAACATATCCACCACGCCAGCCAGTGCGGGTTGGCGAATTCACATACACCATCGAATTTCTTCTCCGGAAATATGCAGGTTTCCTCACGATGTTTTCCTTCACCGTAAAGCCAGTGGTGTATCCGTACGTAAGTTCCAAAGAACTCATTGGTATATACGAGCCCGCCCGGGTTCGAACCCGCTGCCTCACGAATGTGAGGCGAGCGATCTCCCACTGAGCTACCACGATTTTTTTTGACTTAAACTTTAAACTTAAATATTATACCCCAATAAAATTACCCTTTTTGGGCAGTCGGGTAAAAAGCAATCGTATCTCAGTGTCCGTACTGTTTATGTTATAGGATGAACAAGAACGACATTCAGTGTCGGAAATCACACTTGTGTCCCATTTTACTTTGTTCCTATACAAGGTTACACCAAACCGTGCCGCTAAGCTGAAAGGAACTCATTGTATTTTTATTATCACAATGAAAAACTTTTACTTTGGGACTAATCCTGAAATAGTGAAACAGAATTATCTGTCACTTCGTCGAGTGAGTTTTTTTCTTCTTCTATGGAACAGCTGATATTTTTTAGCGATTTCAAGTTTTGTCCCATCCCATAATTATGTATTAGGTACACAGAATAAGCAAGTGGGTCATTAGTCGTCATGTTGTTCACAGTGTAAATACTATTTACCTATATGAACACATGGTTGCCTGGAAGAGATCGCTTTAAGCCATAAGGGTGCCAATTAAAAGCATCGATATTACTACTCACTATGTTTCGCCTTAGGCGATAAGGCCGCCCATTACACTGTCGGATATTTTATTATTAATTTTAATTTAAATTGTATTTTCGGTGCTTAATAAAGTTGTACTGTATTGGATTGTATGTCTGTTTTTCTATACTATTTATGTGGTTTTTGATAAAGAGTTACCAACCTTTTTATTTATACATATACAATGAGTTCCATTCGACATAATACTACCGTTCTGTGTAGCCTTGTTTTGTTTGACTACACGCTTTCATGTCAGTAAATTCCATATTCGTAGGTAGGATGCTGTCACGGCACGTCAGCAAGTTTGTACAAGGGTTTGTCTGTGTCCATATAACTATATTCTATAGAATTTCGACGCAGTCAGATACAAAACGGGTATCATAAAGTGGAAATGGAAGAATAGTAGTTAGGTAGTTAGTTTTTGTAGTGGTAGGGCTCTCTTGCAGAGTCCGCCTGGGGAAGTACCACACCTTAGCCAGTTATTCAACCGCCAAGCAGTAGTGTGCAAGCATTACTGTGTTCCGGATTGAAGGGCAATGTTTCCAGCGTAATTACTGGGCATACAGAGAATTAACATCTAACATCTCAGGGTGACGAGCGCAGTGCATTACCGCGCATAGTTTTGAAGTGTTGATGTTCAAAATTCTGGGTGGCACTGAACTGTTATGGGCAAGCGTGATGCTTAACATCAGGTGAGCAGCTTGCTCGTCACGTCGCCGAGTAACATTTATTTTATTTTAATACTTAAATTTTGTTTCACATAAGCAAGCGCTTGATGTCGTATATATACTTATCAAGTGTTGATTAGTATATATTTTTTTACAAGGCTCAAAGTTTGGTGAAAATTAACTAACGTGTAATGTTATTTATATTGTCTACACTCGGTATTAGCGATTAGATAACATAATGTCATAACTTTTCCTTGTAAAAAATAAGTGGACTGATTCCATTTTCTTTAATTGTCGAAGTATCGTGAATACCTAGTGCTAGGGTTACCTACCGCTTATTTTCTATTCGATGTGCAGCTAATATTCTTAATCTACAGTCGGTTTTTTTTTTTTTTTTTTTGTTCCTTCTGTAAGTACTTCTCCCAACATAAGTCGATTGATTCAGGCGCTACTTTGTGGAAGTAAATTTACAAACTGATTCTATAATAACCAATTTGTAGTCTTTCCTCTGTAAAGTCGCATCCAGCAAAATTGGAATAAGGCATCAAATGTTTGTCCTTAACTTTACAAAAAGTATTTTAATAAAAAAAATGTAGCATAAACTGAAAAACACATGTTTTATTAACTGAAAAGAAAAGTATCATTAACCATAAAACCTTTTTTTATATAATCCCTGAAGCAAAAAAATAATTTACAAGAGACAGATTTATTCTAATAATTTTTTCTGTTAACCTAACCTAACCTTTATCTTACCTAACCCGACTTTTTTTATATATATAGATAAATTCGGCCAGTTTAGAGTTTTCGCCTTTTGCTAATCAAAATTCAATGTTATTAATAATTAATATTTATTGATAATATTATTTATTTATTTATTTATTTATTGATATTGTTTTTTTTTTTTATTGCCGACATAGCTTTCAGAGTTTGCAAGCTGAAGTGGCAATGGGCAGGCCATATCACTCGAGGAACCGTTAACCGGTGGGGAACAAAGGTTCTTGAGTGGCGACCATGAACCGGAAGACGCAGCGTAGGTAGGCCTCCCACTAGGTGGACCGACGACATTGTGAAAGTCGCGGGCAACCGGTGGATGCAAGTGGCCCGTTGTCGGTCGGTGTGGCGCTCTAAGGGGGAGGCCTATGTTCAGCAGTGGACGTCTTATGGCTGATGATGATGATGATTGATAATAAAATTATAATAATTAAAATTAATAATATATAAATAAGCGTAGTAGGTAGATAAAATATATTTGGGTCCGATTTGAAAGTGTTACGACGTTGGTCCAGGCGATGATGGGATAGAAAAACGATGATACTTTCAAGACGTCCTTTAATCGACTGCCGTTCTCCTCGCCCCAATCACAAAACCTTCCTTCGTGCCACCCTCGCTTTTGTTATCTCCAAAAATAGTTGCCAGCAAATAAATAATAATTCTAACTATTTAAAAATCAAACAGAGCATCAAACGAATGAGGCGTTTTCCAAAAAAAAAAAAGTAGTTCTAAAATACTTACTAGATGGCGTAACAGACCTACCGTTTTACCTGTCATTGTCATTTCTGTCGAAATATTTTATGTTTATTTTTTTAATCGTAAATTTTGGCTCCACACGTTGTGTATTTAGCCAGTGTCAACTATTGTAATATTTCAAATGACGTCAAATACATAGTTACGTTACTTGAAATTGTCTAAATACACATGTCAAGCCAAAAAACACGAGAAAAAAAAAGGCACACGTACATTTTTTTGTCTTTCATGTCTTGACAGTGACAGAAAAACTTAAGGTACATCTAACGCCATCTATTGGGTGCTTTTATAACCAGGTTTGTTTTTTTTTTGGAAAACGCCTCATTAACTAAACAGAAACTTACTTAGCCGTTACATTAACATTAAGCTTATTATGAGGTACTTCTATATTTTGATTCATTAACTATATTACCGGATCAATCTATATATAGATGACACTTGATTAGATATATGTATTGTTACGGACATTGGGAGCCGGAAGAACTTGTAACATACAGGTAACTCGGTTCGTCGATAAAAACAAATAAAACAATTTTATTAACATTGTCAAAAGAAAAATAAAATACCATACTGCAAAATTTAGCATATAACACTCCTGATGTATAGAGGAATCCAACGTCACTTCGCTTGTCAAAATCGGTCAAGCCGCTTAAGGTACATGACGTCTTATAGGAACACACAAACATACTTTGCATACCTATATACTTAAATACAAACACCCCAAAAACATTACGATAATTATTTCTTGGGCAGTCGGGTACATACCCGACTTGGATATATACCTACTAGAGTCTCTGGGAGTCAGTTGGAAGTCACAGAGCTTAGTAGAGAGCTTCTAGAGTATAAGGAATTGTTATTGCGGAAGGGTAACGATTGTAGAGAACGACTTCACAGGCTGTTGGCGCTGAGACACGTTGCAGGAACTCTACATAGAGCTACTCTGACAGAGTTATTAGGAGCCCAATATTTAATAGTCTTGCACGCGACATTACGCATGTGTTTTATTCACTTTACGTAACTGAGTTTACATTAGGTAGTGTATTATGTTGTATTACTAGCTGCGCCCCGCGGTTTGACCCGCTATCCTGCAGGCACCATTAGGTTTTTCGGGATAAAGTAGCCTATGTGTTAATCCAGTGCTTAAGCTATCTCTATACCAAATTTTATCCAAATAAGTTCAGCAGTTACAGAGTTGAACGGGAACAAACACACATACTTATCTACTTACCGACTTACCTATTTACCTACTCATCTACTTATATACTTACACACAAACTTTCGCATTTATAATATTAGTGTGATAAGGGAACTTTTTATTATATATATATTTTCTAGTAATAAAATAATTCAATCATTTTATAAGGTTATTAGCATGATTCTGTATTAATCTAGCTTTAAATTAACGAGATTAAGAAGACAAATTAACTTTAAAAAAAATTATTTGGTATAGATTATTGGTCAAGATACCGAGATTTTCCAAGTTTCTCATATATTTTTTTTTACAAATACAATAATTTGGGTATAAAAAGCCAACAGTATCCTAAAATTTGTTTTATACATGGCGTTACTGAAAGGTGCAACAATGTTGAAAGGTATGTACTCATAGGAGTACATAACTTACCTACATAATTATTTATGAACAACTTTCACAGGGGACCAACCTTGAAATCGCAAAAAAAACTTTTCTATGGAACAGCTGTTTTTTTTTGGCGATTTCAAAGTTACTTTGTTTTTTTTTTATTATGGTCTTATAGTAAAAAAAAAAACATAATGACGAGTAGATACGATAGACGACATACCTTTCAAAATTGTTGCACTTTTCAGTAACACATTGTATAATTATTTGTAAATACAGAAATAACTGAGAAATTAATACCCAGAACTTATATTTTATCAACACCTATATAATTATCTATCAAAGAAAAAAAAACGTTAAGAAGTCAACGAGTGACGCCGGTGCGTGCCTAGTTATCTGTTTTTTTATTCGTTTTTGTAAAGATACATACTCAAATTTCGCTCTATGTAACACTTCTTCTAAAGGCTTTTTCTTTGTTTCTTACAATAATCGTTACGTTTTAAGAAACAAAGAAATACGTAAATTTCTTACCACAAAACCAAAGTATACCATCATACAGCTTTGTTCTACATAAAAAATAATAATACCGGAACTCAAACCCACTCGACTTTCAAAAGGAATTTCTAATTGAAAGATCAATCCCGACCCAACAAAAGCTTTGGGCATCATTTGTAGCACTTACGTTTTCCGACGTATTTCTGCGACTGTGACAAAAAGTGGGAAAAAATTCAAACCGCGCACTTGAAGGGCTCAAAGCGATCTCATAATAAAGGTGGGGGACTCATCGGACGTCGCGCCCGTTAATAATTCATGAACATGCTCAGTGTGCCTGGCTCTCATCACACGGCGCTTAACCCACCGATCTACAAGCCTTTTATGCTCCCTAGCATACAATTCTTTTTAGCTGAGTCTGTAGGGGGCGGCGACATGTCCTCCACTACTTACGTGTGTACGTGTTTTAACACAAATCATGAATCAAGCCGTGTCCAACTTCATCGCATTGTAAAATTTGTTAGTAAGTACCTGTGCAGACACTACATTAGCAAATGAGGCTTAGCTGATGCCCCAACTGCCAAATGAGTCCTGCGACTGCCTCGCCCTCATACAAACAATAGAGTACTTGCGTATTTGCCCACATTGCCCCCAACACCTGCACGCTGAGTGACCTCAGCTAACGCCAACTTACGTGATTTTGAGATTAGAGTATCCACACCTACTTATCCAATCCTACTTATCCAGTCAAAACAATCGAACTTAGGCTTAAATACGTAATTAAAATTATGTGTAGTACATTTGTGACAAAAAACAGCGAATATAATATCCTAATTTAATATCAACGCATATTTTAGTGAGAGCAATTGCAGCAAGATAAGCGCCGGGTTTCGATGTTTTTTTTTTTACTACACCGTGAAATACTATGCCTTAAGGTTTGTTTTTTTTTAAATATCGCTGTCTTCGTATTTATAGGCACCTAAAGTTTCGGATTTTTTGTGTTGAAATGATGACGACAAAAGTAGCTTTTATTAAAATACCAAAAATATTTTTGTATAAAAATACCTATCAGCGTAGATTTATTTATCCAAGTTAAAAATAAAAGATTTTGTCAAGATGCAGGGGGTAATACCAGTTTTCCCCCGAAACGTTGTTTTCATCAAAAACTTTAAATAGATTTACTAACTCTCTCTCTATCGCACGCACGGGGAATAGAGCGACAGCAATACAACTTTCAACTATCTATTGCGCCTTAACTTCGCGGCAGGACATCCCTCTTAAGTGTCGGTTTGGTCGGAGATGGTAAATTCACCTATTAGGCTGGAATGGAAATCGATGGTTTGCGACCGATTTTCAACTTAAACTTGCGAGCCTAGGACTAAAAAGTACCCAAACCAAACTATGGTTTCCTCACGAAGTTTTCTGTCACAGGTAGCTGAAATTCATTGTTGGGATATGAACCCTCGCTCTTCGGAGTGAACTGAACGTGCTAACCACAGCTATAATCGCTACAATATAGCTGGCTCCCGGTAAAAAAAGAAGAGAAGCCAACACTGAAAGCCGGGTAATTGAGTTTAAAATGTGAACGAAATTCAATTTTAGCGCTTTTCAGGAAATATTGGACGTCAGAACTATTTGGTAAAAGCCTATAATTATATCCAGTGCCCTATCAGATAACACTCATTATATTATTCAAAATGTATGGGGAGGAGTACTATTTACTACTAGATTGATACTTGCTAAACCTTCACGACAGTTAGCTCTCTAGGATTTTTAAATATTTGTCAGGCTATAGGGATGTGACCAGAAACTCACCTGATGTTTAGTGAAGGTGGTTTGATCGACGATGTTAATTCACATAGCAGGTTAACTGTGTTCATAAACACACTTAACTGTACTTAGCAGTGTGAACTGGCTATCAAATGACGCTTTAGGAACACTCTGTTAGACGTTTGGCAACAGATTTTAAATTTGAGAGTGGTATAGTAGCCCCAATGAAATAAATGTATTAGTCACATTAAATGTATACAAAATAAATTATGTGGGTTTTGCTTTACTCGCTACTAAGGTTAACTATTATATGGCATCTTAAATGATTTTTGTTATTAAAAAATAAATAACGCCTCTGACACAGTATTATGTAGCTCGCCCCTAGAATTCCTAGTTTTGGGGATGGCACGGAACACACACAAAGACATGGACCTAGCACCCAGACGCAGCACAATTAGTTAAATTAATAATTCAAGCAACTCGGCCGGGAATAGAAACCTGGCCCTGCTCATAAAAGCAGGCGTAGTATCAAATAAACCAAGAGGAAAACAACAATTTGAAGTTTTTTTTTTTTGCTAAAAGTTCAGCCAGATTTTCCGATGCTTTTCGTTTCAGCACATCAACCGGTTGCTGCCAGAATTTTGTAGGCGCTCGTAAACTGTCAGTACTCACATTCTCGCAACACGTTATCCGAATGATTTACTCCACTAAACATATCGGTTCAACAAGCTTTTATTTATGTGCCACTTTGAAGTGGCGCAGTCCTCTGAAAGGGTTAATTAAGTGAAAGATCCCGGGGCCGCTGGGCCGAGTGATCGCGTTACACAAATTAGAACGTGTTATTGAGCAAAGACCCTGTTTGTAGAAACCATCGGTGGAAATAATACGATATTTTTTGCATACAGGCCCATGTCACAGGAACAATAGAATTTTTAGAATCGTTATCGAATTTTACAGTAGGTGAGACGGAGCTATCGTGTCTACGCATGTTGCATCCCACACCAATAGCTGCGCCACCTTCCAAGGTATGTGGTTTCTAGTTCATATTGTTAATCCTATGATTGACAATCTGAACTAGGTTCCGCTTAAGAGGCCTTGACTCACGACTGGACATTTATCGGTGGATACAAATGTTAGATTAACGTTTAGTATCTCGTTCAGTGTACGTCTTTTAACTGATGATGATGATCATGATGAATACTCTCGCAAATCTTCGAGTAGATATTTCTAATGTTTTTTAAATATTTAATTTATTTTAAGTTCTTCCGTGACTATTCACCTTAACGCATACACGTCAACATTTAACGTGAGTGTCCGTATTATTAAATTTATATTACATTTCTACTAACCCACAACGGGACAACCGGTTGGACCATGTGTATGTAGATACCATGTGTACCAACCGGATGTACCATGGGCATTCTTACTCGTGGCAGACCTTGGAAGGCAATACGGGAACCGGCCCCAGCGACCTTGCCGAAGGCCGAGATGCTCTGTCTCTTTTGCACTCGTTAGATTAGATGTAATAGCGGTCTTTTACAAAAGACTCGGCTATACATTCGAAGTACTTTTATGGACTATGGGCACGTCTCGCTTTCGCAGTGAGACAGGATTTTACAATGTTCGAGCTGTAAGTACAAAATAATCCTAATCTTAATATTATTATTTGATGACTATCTTAATCATTCACTAAACCGAATACCTACCCTAACAACCTAATTAATATTTGGCTTCCAATTATCGTTGCAACCACACCATTCAACTGCCTGCGGTATAACTTTGGCATTGTTCTATTATTGTATATCTGATAGGTATTTCTATGAATATAGAAACAGGTATATAATAGCACGTATGACAAAACCAAGCGCTCAAGATTAGTTTAAAAGGAAACCAACTTTCGTTCTCTCTCGCTCACACATTCAATGCTTTTTTTTATTATATAAATTACAACATTGAAATAATGTTTTTGAAACGTTTTTTAGACATAACTTTTAACTTATAGTATCGCGTTAAAAAATATTTTGAATCCATCAGTCTAGGTAAGTAAGTATGCTCAAAAAGCTTTAATAAAAATTCTACAAACAAAAAAATTATTTACAAAATAATACACATACAGGTACTAAGAAACTGCATTACTAGCCTTGTTGCTCAGTGGGTGGATTTCCGCCTTCTGAGCTGTAGGTTGTGGGTTTGATTCCCACGCAGGACAAACATTTGTGTGATGAACATTGATCATGTATGTGTATGTTCCTTGTCTGGGTGTATAGTAATGTACTCTATGTACATATATATTTACAAAAAAATATGTATTTATGTATTCTATCAGTTATCCAGTTCCCATAGTAAAAGCTTGAAAAACGTCCACCAACACAATATTCCATCAACTAATAAAGGGGCTAGCTAGCAACCATGCTGCAGAGGCCAGCGTTGAGTGCTTATCGTTTTTAAAAGCCGTCCCTGACGAGATCAAATTCTATTTAAAAACTTTTATTTTACTTGAAATGTTTGTATGTATGTTTGTATGTTAAGGTCAAATTTTGCAAATCAATTTTAGACCAATTTTCCTTATTTAATTGAGCTATGTACGAATTTACTAAATCTACGGATACTTGATAGACAGGTGGTTTAACTAACAAATCATATTATTAAAACTAGTAGTTCTGTGTTCTGCTAAGTTCTCTTCTGCATACAGTAGACCTCGCGCGTGCAAACTTTTTTGCACAACATCAATTTCTCCCCACTACCATATCTTGACAATCTCTTGACTGATTTTGCTAATCGATTTGTAATTTATTTTTATGTAGTAGGCTAAGTAGTTTAGGTAAGTGTAGTTTGTATGTATTTTGCTTAGTTAATAAAGACACTTGCCGGTTAAAAAAAAAGTTTAAAATGTGAATTTAAGTACTTATGTAAGTACAAAATAACAGTCAGAAAGTAAACCAACATTACTTTTAAAATTAATTTTCCCATTTCGCTAACCTTTTCTCTGATATTTAAGTAAGTGGCAATGAAGAAAGTTTTGAAAGGGTTCTCTCAAACTTGTGGGAAACCACCTTAATAATTTAATTACATTAAAAATAAGAAACTTTTACATAAAAAATACGTATAAAGCTTGTTTTGTTTTAAACGTAGGTATTCTATGTGAGTAGGTATAATTTAATATTTTGTAGGAGAGGCCATGTCAGAAGGCTAATTAATTTATAATTATACTAGCGTTTTCTTGCGTAAAACCCAGTAAAATTATTCATGAAGGTTTTTTTTTGTTGTTGATAAAAAAATCGATAGATAAGAGACATACTGTAGCTATATTTATACATTAAGGAGTTGTTCAAATAAATAACTAACCTGAGGTAATTCTCAATTCATTGAACACTTCCAACATACACGTGTTTATTCTACACTAGATAAATATATTTATTACGTACAACTTAAAAAACAGACAATTAAAGAAAACTTAAAAATACTACCTAAAAACTAAAACCTAAAATAACTATTAATAATATAACCTGAGGTTAATTAATTGCAGAGCAGCAAAGCATTAATTATAAATTAAAAAAACCGACTGGGTTTATCACTACCTCATTAATCTAGTTTCTTCATATTTCGTTAACAAAGAAATAAAGTCATTTTGAAAAGAAATATATTTTTTTGCCTAAAACTCAGTTACTCGGTTTTTATATCATGACATGTATATTATGTGGGTTATCCACTACTACTACCTCATTAATTTAGTTCCTTCATATTTTGTACAAAGAAATAAAGTCATTTTGAAAAGAAATATTTTTTTTTGCCTAGAACTCAGTTACTCGGTTTTTATATCATGACATGTATATTATGTGGGTTATCCACTACCAATACCTCATTAATTTAGTTTCGTCATATTTCGTACAGAGAAATAAAGTGATTTTGAAAAGAAATATGATTTTTTGCCTGAAACTCATTACTCGGTTTTTGTATCATGACATATACGTGATAATTCACAAAAAACATTTAAATACTCGGCAAAATTGGAACTAGCTCATGAAAACATACAATTCCTATTCGCAATTTTATTTGTATTTTTCTTATCAATTTTGCACGATTTAATCTCACAAAGACAGAATGATCTTCAAAATTACATTTTTTTTTAGTAAATTTGACAGTTTGGCGACATCCGTCAAAGCCCGAAATAATGTCTCAGGCGTGACGTCATCGAGCTTAAAAGTTAAAAATTTACACAAACGACTGTTACTCCTGATGTTTTTTTGCGCTGATCTACGTATATCCTAAACCACACATCTACATAGTATATTCTTACGGAAACATTTAATCTACAGGATATAGGAGGGATAGGTATTGAACGTTTTTTATTATTATTTTTAATACATTTTGTAGTAGCAGTGCATTTGTATTAGGTGTAAGGGCCATCATAAATTGCTACCAACTTTTCACTAAAAAATCTTTTTTATTCCGAAACTATTACTTTCTCGAAGACTTTCAGGGAAACCTGCAGTTTTCCTGTAGTCTACCCACTACCTTTGTGGCTCAGTGGTAGGATTTCCGCCTTCTGAGCTGTAGGTTGTGGGTTCGATCCAGGACAAACATTTGTGGTATGAACAAAGGATGTTTGTTCTTTATCTGGATGTTTCTATGTACTCTAAGTACGTAAGTATTTTTGTATTCTATCGGCTATCTGGTTCCCATAGGACAAGCTTGCTTAGTTTGAGGCTAGATGGCGCTGTGTGGAAACACACACCATATTTTTTTGTGCTTCACGATGTGCTAGATTAAACTTTTTTTTTTTTATTTGTACCAAACTGACACCCAGTTTTAGTCTAAATATTAATTCATATCTAGTTATTGATAGCAATGTATGTGCCGAGTCAGTATGCCAAATTCCAAGTTTCTACGGTTTAGTTTTCGAGCAAAACCTCTGTGTGATATGGACGGACGGACATTGAAGTGAATTGATAAGAGTTCCGGTTTTACCTTTTCAGGTTGGGTAGCCTATACAGCAAAGTTCAAGTCCCAGCAATTTCCCAAAGCATGATAATGCTTGATATTTATAGTAACTGTATCATGACGCAATGCATCCATCTCGTTACTTTACAATACAATTGGAGTTTCAGAACTCAACGTACTGTACGATCATAAACTTATTCAAAAATTTTGCTCGCACTAGAAATTTTAAGACGTGGTCAGATTACTATTTGAAATGAGTTTTGCATTTAACACTCTTGTTTTAAAATTGAAGATCCCATAAATATCACTTGGTGACAAAACGGGTGGAATTGTATTTTCCGTTGTTTTTTCTTGTTGAATTAATTGAAATAAAGAAAACAAAAAAACTAGCTGCTTCGCCATATAAAGCGTGGCGCGGCGTGGCTTTGCGTAGGTTAGCGTAGCGTGGCGTGGCGTGGAGTGGAGAGGCTGCGCGTAACGAGGCGTGGCTATTTAATATGCAATAGAAAATGTGTTGTACGCCGTTGAACGTATTTTTAGGTTTATCTTTGCATCTGATTATCTGACGTCGTCACTTCGAACTAGGCGCCAAAAATACAACTTTTTGTTACTTTTTCATGAGACCGCGCCTTAAACTATCTGCTGCTTGAATCCTAACGATACATTCCGAACAACCAGCAAAAGTTATTCAATAGATATGTAGGTAAGTAAGTACATGTTCCATGCACAATTCAGTCTGTGCTACTGCAGTTGAATAGTAAGTTTATGTTCAAACTGTATCTATAACCAATGTGTAGTTAGTGTCTTTATGCAATAATAAACAAGGACTGAAAAATATTTTAGTGCAATATGGCATTTAGTACCTTATAATAAAAATAAGGGATCAATTGTTTATATTTCAGTTTACAAAAAAAATAGTTAACAGGATTAATCTAACCTACATTGAAAATAAAAGTTCTAAATAATTTAAAAGAAAAGTCACACACGTCAGATTGGTTATAGATAAAAACAATTTCACTTCTGCAATTAACACCTTACTCAATCAACTATTTCATGTTTAAGTTTACTTTTATTAACTGACTAATAATAATAGCTTATCGGAAAAAGAAGCACGAGATAGAGTGACGAGATGACGAGGTCACGAAAGGCAGTTGGCGGGGGCTAGCAACGAAAAGCGAAAGATCGAGCTGAGCTTTCTTGTAAGAGGCCCACGCTAACCAGCAATGGACTGTTAAGAGTTGACGATGATAAAGATTTACTCATATCTAAAAGTAAATCTATACTTCTATTCTTCTTTTTTAGTAGGGTAGGGCTCTTCTGCGGAGTCCGCCTTGTTGTAATAATTGATTATTTTAGATTTTACTATGAAAACTGACGTGGTTTTGACACATTTTGTTATAATAAAACAGGAATACTCAGGTTAATTTAATCGGTTGTTCCGACTATAGTTTCGATCACATTCGGAGACTTTTATCAAGGAATGCTAAGCGAGACACGCGCGCGACCTCGTCTTGCCTTGCACCGAATGTGATCGAAACTATAGTCGGAATGACAGACAACGCAATTTAACGCGAGTATTCCCGTTTTATTAAAACAAAATATTATTGATTTATGTAAATTCTATTATTATTATTTGATTAGATGTTTGTTGACCAATTTTTAAATGTAATTAATTTTTTTTACTGTTTGTTTTGTTTCTCAACTATTTTTGTATCAAGTTTAATTTTTAAATTTAGAATTTGGTACAAATATTAAGGAAACTGACGTGTAACCAATAGCAACACAACAAACTCTGTATCGTTTTTTTTTATATTCGAACTTAAAACTGTATTGAAATGCACTACTTGCCTACGAAATCTCATAAGGATCAACGGTTTGACTACACACAAAACCTCAAACATACACATAGACGTCTCTTTACTGGCCGAGCGAAGCGAAGGTATACTTTCTAATTTGTTTGATATTTCGTTTGGGTGTTATCGCTAGAACTACTGAACCGATTCTGAAAATTCGTTTACAAAGTCACACTATCTCTAAGTGTCATCACACTAATATTATAAATGCAAAAGTTTGTGTGTAAGTATGTAAGTATGTAAATAGGTAAGTATGTAAGTGTGTTTGTTCCCGTTCAACTCTGTAACGGCTGAACGGATTTGAATGAAATTTGGTATCGAGATAACTTATACCCTGGATTAACACATAGGCTACTTTTTATATCGGAAAAATATTCGGTTTTTGTAGAATAACGGGTGAAACCGCGGGGTACAGCTAGTAATATATAAAGGATCATGTTTTGTTCTCAACGCGGGTAAAGGCGCAGGCTAAAGCAAGTTATACCTAGAGATAAATGCCCCGCTATATTAATATGAATAACAGTTCTACCTTACTTCAACAATCAAACACTAGATAGAGCAGCAAAAACCAAACCGCGACCCCTGCTAAAAGGATTGGTACTCAGCGACCGCCGATGGGCGAACTCTGCTGGACACGATTCACAAACGTACGTAGAGCTCTTTCTATTTAGATCACTGAAATATTGGAAATAAAATATATCAACTATCGAATTTCCACGCGACAGGCAGGGAAATAGAGCCTGCCTGTCGGCGGAGGCACGGAGACACGCTCGTGCTAGCAGGACTTACCTACAACAATTTTACATTGGAAACTGACACATTTTGTTTAATAATACGTGAGTCGATTATTCGGGCTATAGTTTCGATCACATAATTTTCAGCCGGTGTTTTAATACTAAAATTAATACTAAACTAAATTATACTAAAATGAAACACGATTATAATTAAAATGAAATGGCTTACTACAATCTCTTTCTAGCATTATAAAAAAGCTTTCACTCTGCAAAATCTTTGAAATGCTCCTTAGATTTAAAAGTATACATTTTATATACTGTTTCACATAGTCAACGACATGCCGTTAATTGAAAATAAATAAAAACATCGCAAAAATAACTCATTTTGTAATGACTGAATGCGAATGACGAAGCGAAGGTTTCTTCAACAAGTCAGGAACAAGTCGGCGTTTGTACATTATTGTCTGACAATAACTTGCGAAAGCTTTATGTAAACCTATCTTTATGAAATTTGGTAAACAAGTTATTCATTACAATATAATTTTTTGTTGTTAAGTTAGGAGTCGCGAAGTCTTAATTCGGCGCGAACTAAGTAGTAGTTATTTTTTTAGTTTCGCCATGAACTAAGTTATATAAATCCAGTTATTTTACAAATACGTCAAACGGGTTTTATTATGAAATGTGGTCGCCCCTTGATCATGATTGTGTCACTTGATCTAGGGACACTTTACGGTTTTTTTTTTGTTCTTGTTCTTACGGTATATTTGTGCCGTTTGGAGTAGAGACGTTGGGCCCTTGGGGACCGGGAGCTTATCTTATTTTCAAAAACTTAACAGAGCGCCTGGTTGACGCGACGCGTGACCAAAATGCTGGCGTTTATTTGGCTCAACGCATAAGCATTGCCATTCAGTGTGGTAATGCCCCCATCATGCTGTAGGTTAGGTTTGGTTAGGTAGTTGTAGTTTGTATGTATTTTGCTTAGTTAATAAAGGCACTTGCCCGTAATATAAAAATGTAAAGTCTAACTACGCAGGTAAATGTTTTGTGAAAACTGTGAAAACGGTGATTCCGTGACGCGTGCCTAATGAAGATAAGTAAATAAATATACGCTTTGACGTTGTATAGAGACGATGAATCGGCATGGGAAATGTGCTCGTCCTGTTTGCCGATTTTGAAGGTGAATTTACCCTCAACTTTTACCATCTCTGTCGTTCCAACGAATACAACTTATAAACTTTTTTCTGCCTTTTGAACTGTTGTGGGTTCGATTCTCACCTAGTACAAAAATTTGTGTAATGAACATGAATTTTTGTTCTTCTGGGTATTTCTATGTATGTATTAAAAAAAGTATTTATGTATCATTTATCTGGTACCCATAGTTCACGCTTGCTTAGTTTGGGGCTAGATGGCGTTGCCTGTGAAAAACGTCCACCAATATTTATTTATTCACCTTCGCGATTCGAACCTAATATCAGCCAAGCAGAAAAAGAAGCTACTGTTGAAAAAAGGCCTCCCCCTTAAAACAAGGGGTGGGTTGCGATAATTCCCAAGCATGGCAGGCAGCTTTGGTATCTCAGAACGCTCTCCGCCTACGAAGAGGACGCTGCTACCAGTCCTCCGATGGTTCTGGTGGCAGTTTTAGGACGTACCCGGAATCCTTAAACTGCGATCGCGATATTTGCGGCTTGAGCTCATGATTTTAACTATCTAACCGGGAATCGCGAATAAAATCGGTATTTAGATAATTACATTTATAATGACCTTATGACATTTCGATCATCTACATAGGCCTTGATAAGGTGCTGACTAACTTTTTAACTACAAAAATATTTATTTGTAATGCTATACTAGTCAGCAACAACGTGATAAGTGATAAGGGGGAGGCCTACGTTCAGCAGTGGGCGTCTTATGGCTGATGATGATGATGATGAACAACGTGATTTTTGACTCTAAAATTAATTTACCAACACCCATTGATTTTTATAATATACAACAATGTGAAAATTAACAGAAGGTTTAAATCAACTTGTTATTCGTCATCTTACTTAAGCGCATGTATTGACATGATCAATCATTTATTTTCTCATAATTTGTACATTTGTAAAAATTTAACGAACAGTAAAATAAGGAACCCTTCTTTTTTTTTTGCGAGGGTAAATCTTCACCAAGATACCCGTCTGCTTTGGGGTGCAGCCGGGTTATGTGGGATTATACCCACTAAAACCCCCCCGGTGGCCTGCCTTGATGCTTGACCGAGGGCTCCGGGATCTCCAAGGGAACGCACCGGAGCACCACGCTTCAGCTCCTCCCGGGACAGCTAGTAGGTACCTGTCATGAGACGTTTAAGCCTACTACAGCGTCCGCCACTCGACGCTGTTGTCCTCCCCGGGCTCGCTTTGGTAGATGGTGGTTAGAGCCCCACCTCTAACCACCCCCGAGCCCATAAGTCCCCTTTTAGTAGGCTCTTACTACAGGCAGGGGATACCGATGCCGTATTCTAGTGCCCCGGCATCAGGGCAAAAAAATAAGGAACCCTACAGTGTTTTATTTAAACAGTAGTCTAGTGAGTACTTGTTTATTAACATTTTGTAACTAACGTACCAATAGAGTAAACGGTAAACATTAACCCATTAGATAGGTGTGTAACTAAATGTAAATAGAGCCGTTCGTACACAAAGGCAACCAAAGTATTGGATTTTCGGTGACTCAAGTATTGTCGCCGTACATATGTACTTTAGAAGCGTTTGTATTGGGCACTATTAACGAACATTGACAATTCGTAGGTAGGTGAGTACTTTACCCTTATGCATAAGCGTTCGAAAACCTTTTACTAGAGAGTTTTGGCGGGAACGTGAAGAATTCATGTCGCGTCTTTTTATTATTTTCCAAAACTTGTGTTATTTCGAGTGTTAATGTGTAAAAACGGTGAATTTTTACCCGTTAAGTGTTCGTGAACATGCACGAGTGTTGGTGAATGGTATAATGTCGTGAAACGTGAATTTTCGTGTTGTTTCCAAAACTCCATAGAAGGCTCAAAGTTTTCACCACTTTACTGGGGCATGACTTGGACTTGACCGTGACTTTCTTTGCTTGACTTTGACCGTGACTATGACTTGTTTGATAATATCCAACAAAACTTGAGAACATATTATGTATACTTGACACTGGCAAATGCATAAGACGTGCGACGCCAAAATCCTCTAAGGAGGAAAGAGAACAAAAATAACCTTTTACTATGAAAACTGACGTGGATTTGACACATTTTGTTTTAATAAAACAAATAAAACAAATGTTTTAATAAAACAAAATGTGATAAAATGATGTGTAAGTAAGTAACGGAGTTTTGGCGGGAACGTGAAGAAATCATGTCGCGTCATTTTATTTTTTTCCAAAACTTGTGTTATTTGGAGTGTTAATGTGTAAAAACAGTGAATTTTTACCCGTTCAGTGTTCGTGAACATGCACGAGTGTTGGTGAATGGTATAATATCGTGAAACGTGAATTTTCGTGTTGTTTCCAAAATTCCATAGAACGCTCTAGTAAAATTTTCACCACTTTACTGGGGCATGACTTGGACTTGACCGTGACTTGCTTTGCTCGCCTTTGACTGTGACTATGACTTATTTGACAATATTCACCAAAATTTGAAAATATATGAGTATACTTGACACTGGCAAATGCATAAGACGTGCGACGCCATAATCCTCTTAAGAGGAAAGAGAAAAAAAAAAAAAAAAGTAAGTAACATAATTATAGTGCTAGATGCAGATACACCTACTTGAAAGTAATCCTGGCGGCGATCATGTTTTTATACTCCTCAGATCTTTCTCAACACTGTCTTTCCAATGCTTCCTGGGTCTTAATCTTGTCTTTTTCGTGAGATAATTTTCAAAGCTCTATTGCCGAAAGCACCGTAAAAGGTTTTCACAGCTCTATCGCCGAAATAAAAGTTTTGTAAAAAGTTACGTCAGTGTGAACACCTTATGGCTTGAATGGAGCTTTGTACAATGTAGGAAAATTATAAAAGTAGCAAATTTCATAGCTGACACACCTGACAACCACGGACGCAGACCAGAGTAAATAAGAGGACAATATATGCCTCTCTTTTTTATGACACTCACTGATGAGACGAGCTGCCTGATAATATTCGTCACGCTTGCACAGTTCAATGCCACCCTGAATTTTAAACTATAGCAGTTCTCAAAACACTGCTCGGCATTGTCCTGGGCTCATCACTCTGAGATATTAGATGTCAATCTCTTTAAGCTCAGTAATTACGCTGGAAACATTTTCCTTCAATCCGGAACAGTAATGTTTGCACACTACTGCTTGGCGGTTGAATAACTGGCAAATCTTTTTCTCACGTTTGTTAGTCGGCGGTCGGCCTCAACGTGTACACTCATACATAGGTACGCAAGACCGTATCACGAGGGTCGCGTAGTCATTTCTGTCTACGCAACTCTAGTAGCCGACTTTTGTCGCCATACCTACTCGCCGTACATGTCTAAGCAAACGGTATTTTGACGGTTTTATGCTATTGATTAGCACTATCAATACCTGCCATGAAACGTAACTGTAACATAATATAAACGTAATTAATGACATGTCGTAATTTTGTGTCGTTGATAGCATTTTATGTTCTTTTTTTTCTTAAAACATTCAAGTTTTTCAGTAAGTAAGTTACAAATAAAGCAGAAGGTAACTGTATTGTTCGGTGCGATTCTAAAAGGTGTTTTGAGGTAAGAAAAATAAAACTTTTTGTATACACTTAATAATAATTATAATGCTTTTGTTCAAAAATAATGTGCTTCCTAGGCTTTTCAGTATTTTGTTTAAAGAAATATCTTTAACTAGCTTGTTTGCACGGCTTCGCTTGCATAGGCTTCAGTAAATTAAACAACCCATATCACCCTTTCAGGGGTTGATTTTCGAATAATCCTGAGACATGTCTTTCTTTATTTTTTATGATTAGTACATAAACCGAGTTTCATCACGTTCTTTTTTTATTTTCCTACAAAATTTGGGGTCCATTTTGTCCCTTGAGAGGAGAAATTTCGCAAAACCCGTCTTTATTGTTCACCTAGAGTGTTTGAGGAGTATTCAAATCAAATATTACTGTTTATGTTCAAATTTCACGTCTCTATCATAAGCGGTTTGGCCTGTGCGTTGATTCCTATAAAAGGGCTTGTTGTTTGACTATCCTTGAGGCTCAGTGGGAGGACTTCCACCTTCTGAGCTGTAGGTTGTGGGTTCGATTCCCATCCAGAACAAACATTTTGTGTGATGAACATGGATGTGTGTTTATTCCACGTAAGTATTCAAGAAAAAAAAACATCAGCATATATAAATATCAGTTATCTGAATCCCATAGTACAAACTTGCTTAGTTTGAAGCTAGATGGCGCTGTGTGTGAAAAACGTCAACCAATCTTTATTTATTTCTTTTACATATAGAAACATAAACATAGTTTATTTCAAACAAAACATAAAAATAGGTTACACAAGTGATAGCTCTGCCTATTCCGTCAAAAACTGTGTTGCAAAAGGCAGCGTCTTCCAATTAGTGGGTATTCCAGTACGGGTAAGAGGGTTTTACAAAGACTAGTATGAAATCTACTGTCGAAATACTGTTGAAATAATACCTACATTTAAATGTGTGAATATACATGTAGGTATGTTCTGGACTTACGATTCTGACCATGACTATTAATTATTTTTAATGTACGCAGATATAAACTAGTTTTCGTTCTAGGGCAGATAATAATAGTAGCGAAGTTGTTAACGTATTCATAAGATAATAAAGTTATCTTAGTTAAATAACGCGTGACCGTAAAAATATCCGTAAAAAATTAAGAAGTACCTAGTTCTCACAGATCACACCCTAGATTCTGCATTCAGGACGCTCGAAGGGCACCACACATCAGTCTAAATACACTTATAAGAAATTACTCTGATTGGTTGATTGTTAGGCGCGAGAAGACATAATCTTGAGATAGCCATTGAGAACGCTTGGTCGCAATCCCCGCGACCCGCGCCTTCCTCAAACTTTGGTGACTTTTTGTAGGAACAAGGAATCTCGAAATGCGGTATCTAGTGAGATCTGTGCTAGTTCTAAAAGATTGTTTTTTACGGATATTTTAAGGTCACGCGTTATTTAACTAAGATAACTTTATTTAACTTTTATATGTACTTAAAACGATGAAGATGAACTTCCGCACCTGATTCAATCTATCTATACTTATTATAAAAAAACTGTAACGAGGGGATTACTGTAAATTGTTTTTATTTTTATTTTTTTTGTATTGCTTGAGAGCAACAGAACACAAAAATATTAGTTTTCAAAAAATTGTCTGTCATTTTGTCTCCTGTCCGGGATAAACTAAGGCATGGATTTACATGCAGTTTTTTTAAAATATATTCTGTGAGCTTTGCTGCATCAAAACCAGTGCTACGGTGATCCGTGATACGATCCGCAACCCCCAACCCGCCACCCGCAACGTCGTGCGCTCCTGCTACTTCGCAACCGTTCACAGTAACATCTCATACGGGTTAGAGCTGTGGGGCCGCGCTGCCGATCGTAATAGAGTGTTTGTTTTGCAGAAGCGAGCCGTACGTGCCATTTCTGGCGTTCAGGATGGCGTCTCATGCGTAGATCTGTTTAGGGAACTTCAGATATTGCCTCTGCCGTGTGAGCTCATTTACCGGGTAGCCCTGTTCACCCACACGAATTTAGGTGCCTTTCAACGCAGGGGCGTGCACAGCACGTTACAGTTGCGCAGCAATAAAAAAAAAGACCAACTTATAACACCATCGCACCGTCTCGTCAAGTCGGAGATGTCGGCTTATATCTCGGGGCCCGCGATATACAATCGCATACCTGCCACCATTCGGGACGCGCCCTCCACCGCATGCTTCAAAACCAAGCTGAGAGCTTGGTTACAAGATAACCTGTTCTACGACATTAGAAATTATTTAAAGTTAAACGACTCTTAATTTAATTTCTGTTATTATTATTATTATTAGAATTATATTGACAATTATTAATGGTATTAACTTAATTTATATTTTTTGTTTTAATAAAACGGGAATACTCACGTTAAATTGAGTCGGTTATTCCGACTATAGTCGGAATAACCGATGTATCAAAACCACGTCAGTTTTCTTAATTTATATTATTATTATTAAACTTGTGTTGTCAAATATTAATGTAATGTAATGTGACGTGTAACTGGGTGTTATCAATAAATGATTTGATTTGATTTGATTTGATCACCGGGGCCGATGGAACTTTTTTTACCATCTGCCCCGGTACCGGGGCAGGGCCACTGGGCCAGATGGGACCAATCAAAAAAAGTAGCCTATATCCGCCATCGTCCCTCAAGCTATACCTATGCCAAATATCCATGCAAAAATTCAGCTTGTTCTGATCAGCCGTTTAGCCGTGATAACGCGATAAACAACCAGACAGACAGATAGACAGAGACAGAGTTGCACTGGAATATATAATATTAGTTAGCATTAGGATTTCATATTGATTAGATATATAGGTCTTCTCAGCGTAGTCTATTAAACGATTTTCCCAGAGCCATAGTAATTAAATATATCTGGGACATTATTGCACACACGGTCATCTGACCCCAAACTAAGCAAAGCTTGTAATATAGCTGCCAGAGACTGTTATACGTACATAGATATTTTTTAAATACATACTTATATAGATATTAACACCCAGACATAGAACAAACACAAATATTCATCACATACATGTTTGTCCTAGATGGGAATCGAACCCACGCCCCCAAGCACAGAACGTAGGTACACTACCAACTGAGCCACCGGGGCAGTCAAAGTAATTAAATATCAAAAATTACTTACCTAACTATGCAATTTGGATGCTTCAGACTCGATGCTCGTGACAAGACAACCTCTCTGCCCGGGAATGAAGGGCTGTTACCGGGCATCCGGTTAGGCCAGTACATTCATTACCTGGACAAAGCTGAGTGTTTTCCACGTTAAATTGAGTGTAGAGAGGCAATTCGAACTGGGCATCTGTTCGCGACACCGCCGACAGACCGAGTTTTTTAATTTTTGGCCTTCCGCTCCCCCGGCTTCGTATATATGAGTATATAGTATGCAGTATGTATTATTAGTTGTTTTACTCTTAGTTCCCGTCAATGTGTGAGTTGTGCGCGGAGGTTTCAATTATTTTAGCCCGTTTTGCGTGCTGTTTGTATTTTGTACAATATTTTCCTCTTTCGTGAGAGGTAGTTTGAAGGGATCTATTTATTGTTGTTTTCTTTTTTTCAGAGTAAAACTAATGTCGGTACGGGAGTTGTTAAGTCCCTGGCTGATCCAATAATAGCAGTTTTTTTTCTTCGTATTAAAAAGTATAATGTATGTAATGTATTTAAATAAATCTCTATTTTGAATTCGAAGACAATTCGTCTCTCCCTTGGTCGGTTTGTCACTTTTTCACAACTAAACTGCTAAACCAATAACATCGGTATATTAACCAATAATGATAACCAAAGAATGAATATGTCGGTAACTATCATGAATATACCGATACCGATACTTACCTAAAACCAATAGATATTTTTTACCCGACAACCCAATAAGGAGAGTAATATTAAGGGGTGTATGAAAGTTTGTAAGCATGTATGTTGGTGTGTTCCTATATGACCTTCTATAGCCTAAACGACTTGACCAATTTTGCCGAGTAAGGTGTCGTTGGATTCCTCTCTATTAGACGACAATGTGCAGTTGGATTTTTTTGAATTCTTTTAATAACAGTACAACCTATTTCTTTTTATCCCAGTAAAATGCAGAAAAAAACAGGGATATCGCTGTTAAAAGTTATGGAAGTACGTATTATAATTTCATAATACCTTAGGTTGACACCCAATGACCCGTTCAGCTGAATATGTCTGCATGCGTATGCATAGTCGATCGGAGCCAAATTAAACTGCTCTCCCAAAAGCTCAGCTCTGGCCTGCCTCATGAAATATTTAGAACCCTGCGCTGACTTAGACGGACGCATTTACGTACTTCCTCCTTTGTTATGCAAAACAAAGAATCAATATTTTGTAGAAAAAAGGTTAAAATGATAATAAGAACAATTTAGAAATACTTTTGCTGCGTTTGCTACAAGTTAACCTATGTGTGGACTGAAACACTTGAAAAATTAAATGCATTATTCAAAATGAAAATGTTATATTTGCTACCAGGTATAGACCTATTTAGAAATACATAAAATATACGTATAGGTAAGCACTTATTACTTCATTCATAGTAAGTTACCTTCTATGTAAACCTACGTCTATTATACGTCATTGTAGTGATAGAGGCACTTTTGCAGAGTCCAAGTACCATACCATTACCAGTTATTGAGACGCCAAGCAGTAGTATGCAAACATTATTGTGTTCCGGATTGTAGAACGATCTATATAATTACCTACATATCCAGTGTATTACTGGACATAGACTTAAAGATCTCAGGGCGCAGTACATTGCCGCGCATGGTTTAGAACTGTTGAAGTTCAAAATTCTGGTTGGCACGTGGCACTGAACTGTTATGGGCAAGCGTGACGCTTAACATCAAGTGAGCGACTTGCTAGTCTCGTCAACGAGTTCCATAAAAAAAGAAAAACGTTATCTTTATAGGAGTAGTTCCTGGTTCTATAACTAAAATAACATTAAATAATAAATACATTGAACTAAACTCTAAGTAAAAATAAATCATTATAAACTTAAAACTCACACCAATCTAATAAACCGCTACCAAACCGAACCGAACCGAAACCGAACAAAATGCTGGCCGAAATGCCGCATTGAATTGCGGCAATTCCAGCATTGAGATGCTTCGACCAGAAGCATCGATCTTCATACATTTTCTTTGCACTCAATCCCCACGATCCTGGTTCCATATATAAATTAATATATGATTTTTTGCCCATGCGTTTGATTGTTATTAATTGCCTACCTATTTACTTATTTATGTCATAAAAGTGTGAACTCACACTTCATCGAAGTATAATGTCATGGGCACAGACGAGCGAATGCGTATAGCGTTTATCACTGTATGACATTGAAATTACAAGATCTAACATCATTGCAATACCGTTTTCTTTGGTTGTGCTGGTATTGGCGTTTGATAAAATACCGTTTTCTTTGGTTGTGTTGGTGTTGGCGTTTGATAATTTACATATTGACCCGTCTCTTCCCCACTACAAATCATATTAGTACGTCAAGTAGAAAACATAAAATATGTATCTAATATGAGCGGTCTTATTTCTAAGAAACGGTTTCTTCCAGACAACGTTTCGGGAGCAAAAATGCAATGAGCAACAAATGATTGCTACTCAATTATTTTCACTCGACTACCTTATTATTAAACGTTTGTGGTGGTCTAGTTGATTGGCAACTATGGCTGAGTCGCTAATCACCTTGATCACAGTCGACTTGGAGAATATTTTTTCAATCAATGTCAACTAATAGATCAGAGTGCCGAGTGCGAGTTTTTCCAAATGCGTTTACTTAAAGCGATGTCCAATCGCAAAACAACAAATAGTAGCATTTTTCAGCGCTTTGTTCGAAGTGACGAGATTACTTAATCAGGTGCAAAAAATACTGTAGATAGAAAATAAAACCGAAATTACGTTTAACCGAATAAAATTTCGAAAATCTGTTTTAGTTACAAAATGAAAAATCGCAAAATGACCCCTGAGAATCCCTTCTGAAATCAAATGCTCTGAATTTTCAGCGGTAACTACAAATTTTCTGTTACAAATTAAATATCCAAGCGAACCAGGTAGTTTTTTCCGATAATCGGCAAAAAAGTAATGAAAAACTACAATTTACCGTTTTCTCATCAAGTATGATATGCGATTTTCAACTTTAAACCTTTGAGCGGGATAATACTCATTCCAAATCACGATCAGGGACCCTATTCCTGTGCGCTCGAGATTATCTCGGTCACTGTCTCTCTAATTTAGAATTTAATGGGAGTGAGAGTGACCGAGATAAAATGTAATTTCTCCGAATAGGGTCCTTGTCCTCGCCTTAATCGGTCGCATTAACGATAATTTGTATGAAATGAGAGCAGCGCCGTCTAGCGTCATCTAGATGGCACTGCTCTTACTTCATACAAATCATAGCTTACGTAAACGAGATTGAATTGATAAACGCAATGACAATAACTCGCACTCGACACATAATTATCTATATATATATATATAAATGAACCCCTATTTCTCCTGGTCACGCTATAACTTGAGAAAGGCTGGACCGATTTTGATGATTTCTTTTCTGTTGTGTTCATAATTGTGAGGACAAGGTTTTTATAAATAGTTGAGCGATGCCGAAGGCCTAACTTTGCGGGCATCAGCTAGTATAAAAAAAATAATGGAACTCTTATTATAAGTCACTTAAAAGTATGTTTATCACAGGATCATTCACTAAGCTCTTGGTCCTTTCGCCATACACAAACTCTAAATGCGTAAAATCTAATGACTGATTGAACGTAACATAACTTACAATATTTGGTAACATCGTCTTAAGTTTACGCGTATCCTCCACGGTGCTGAACCAGTCCGAATCACTTAAAAAAATATTTATAGGTGCTGTTATCAACGACACGTTAAATTCCTGTGGCTGAGCAGAAGAATACTTTTCCATGTTTCGCTCGCGGCCGTAATCAAATCTCTGGAAACGTTTACTTAAATACATTTGAAATAAGTGCACAAAAGTCCGCGTAGACACCCCAGCCGGGATGTGTGTGGCGATCACTGGCAGTCGCATTAAATTAAAGTTCGTAAAATTCTTTAACCCATAAGAAAGGGCGTATTCTAACTCACAAAGCACTCTTTCGGGAACTCTATCTCTGCACACTTTCGCGTGCAGCCATTTCAACAGTTCATTATTTTGAAACAGTTCGTAAACACCAATGTTGTCAAAAAACGTTTTAAAGAGAATTGTATTTTGTGCAAACAATTTTATGTAAGGGTATTTTATGTTGTCTAGCCACGCCACCGGTGCTAGCAGAACAGCCTGCTTGATTTTCTCGTTGTATTCTGGCCTTGCGCTGCACATGATGAGGAACAAGGTAGTGCCTTGAGAGAATCCAACATAATACAGCTTGGCCTCATTTGTAATCGAAACAATATAATCTACCACCGCAGGCATGTCCAAAGCTCCCATTTCCTCGAAGCTGAAGTCCCAATATTGTTTGCTGGAAAGGTTTTTGATATGACCTTTGCTGTATTTGTTTCCTCTCGCATTATAGAGCCATATATCATATCCGAGATCGGCGAGTTGGTAAGCCAGTGATGATGATGGACCCGTGACCAGCCAGGAGTCAGAGCTGTCACCGATTCCATGCACCATGAGAACTGCGGGTCCTTTCTGAGGCATCCTAAACAAAGTCACTATGTATCCATCATCTGTAATCACTGTATGACGTTCAGGTGGAGGCTTGTATTTAGCTATCAACTGTAGAGAATCTAAATCAATGTCAGAATTGGTATCGTTAGCTTCTTCATTTTTAATTTTCTTTTTGTTCTGCACATAGCCAAAGCAAAAAACAAACATTACAACACTTCGTGCGAGGTTCGCGTTTTTAAAGTTCATTGCGGTCTATACGTCTCGCTATATCAAGAACAAAAATTGATCTGCACCTTTACGAACGAATTTACGCTGTTTTAGAGTCACAGAGTATCTGTCAATGCCGTTATTCAAGAACTCATTGGCTGGGTTAAGCAGCAATGGCCTTACAGCTGTGACCTACGGACGAGTTCGTCGCCATATCGACCAGAAATTACCATTTCATCATTATCATATCATTTCATATTATCATTATCATTTCATTATAAACACTAGCTACGTTGGGACTTAGTAAACTTAGGTACACTTAGAATTTGTCATGACGCCCTAAGCTTATAATCTAATGAATGATTGTAAGCTACCTGTGCCCGGTAATTTTATCGGCGCGGAAAATCCCCCAGGGCCCGTACCGTGAGGTGTTTATTGCGATGATTGCTAGGCTCAGCTGACAACTCTGCGCAACCATACACCTTATCGCGGGGCAATACGGTACATGGTCGCAGAGGGTCGTCGGCTGAACCTAACAATCATCGCAATAAGTACCTCACGGTACGGGCCCAGGACCTGCATATCTTACCGGGATAAATATAAGCCTTACCCCCGAATACTGAAACGCTTGTTAACTTTGACAACAGATTAATTCTTATACTGACTTTGTCTGGCACTGAGCAAATGACAAAGACAGCAATAGACTTAATCTGTTGTCAAAGTTAACAAACGTTTCAGTATTCGGGGGTATGTCACTTTCCGACCATTTATATTACATTCATGTAAAACTTTGCTCGATTTGTTGGTATATTGCTGGGTGAAAAAGAAACAAACAGACCCAAGTATAAACAACGAGTACCTATCTTTGAAACAAACCAACAAGCATACTTGATGTTTACGTTAACTTTGAGGATAATTACTAGGACCAATATTTTATTAACACATAAACTTATTTTTGTTTATTATATACATATTTACAAAAATAGTATAATAGAATTGATAATATTGACGACTTTTAGGTTGCAATTATTTTAAATAAATTTAGGTATCTACCATAGATACAATACAGGATAAAATATTGTTTGGTGAAAAAAAATAAATAAAAAAAAAACTAACAAAAGAAAATTATTAACTTGTCAAAACATTTAATGTAAATAGGTACGTAGAGCACCTTTTTTGTAGTTTTTCCTCGGTTAACTGTATTCATTTCCTGTTAAATTACCTTTGATAAGTCTCATTCGAAGCACGACTTGATTAGATTTTATACCACGCACTTAATAAATGTAACTGTTATGAAGGCAGTTATTTTTTAATTTAAACAAGCCATATCTAAGCGTTTTTTGCACGGAAACTATAATAATAATAATAGAGACCACTGATATTTGTCCAAAAATTCAGAGCTAACAAATATGCATCATAGTGTCATCATAAGTAACTAATTTGCCTGACATCTGAGAGAGCGTCCAATTTCGGAATGCAATATTATATCCCCAATTTGGATCAGAGTTCCGATAACACGGACAGCATGCGACTAGCGGCAAGTGAGATCTAAAGTTTTGGCGGGAACGTGCAGAAGTCATGTCGCGTCATTATATATTATTTTCCAAAACTCGTGTTATTTCGAGTGTTAATGTGTAAAAATGGTGGATTTTTATTCATTAAGTGTTCGTGACCGTGCATAAATATTGGTGAATAGTATAATGTCGTGAAACGTGACTTTTGACAAACCTTTAGTAAAGTCCCCACCACTTTACTGGGGTATGACTTGACCTTGACCGTGACTTACTTTACTTGACTTAGACTATGACTGAGACTTGTTTTAATTGTGAAATACTTTACTTTACTTCAAATATTGCAAAACTTGACAATAGCTAAATACACGTGTGAAGCCAAAATTTAAGAGAAAAAAAAAGTTAGATCTAAAAAGTTAAGACAGATTCGAACTAGCAATAAGCACCGAACCGAGGCATTTTTTTAATCTATTCTTTGTGTTACTGACTGACGAGACCAGCAAGTCGCTCACCTGTTGTTAAGCGTCACGCTTGCCCATGAAAGTTCAATGCCACCCAAAATTTTGAACTTCAACAGTTCCAAACTCTGCGCGGCACCGCAACGTACTCGTCACGCGGAGATTTATTAGTTGTTAAATCTTTGTAGGTATGCTCAGTAATTTCGCTGGAAACATTGCCCTTCAATTCGGAAGACAGTACTTACAGTACAAACTGCTTGCAGATTGTAGAGTATAGCTAAGCGCAAGCATGGATCATTCGTTTTGATGTGATTTATTATGTTAAGAGAAGCTGTCATATATAATTTATTTAAATTTAGGTAGTTTTTATATCAGCCAGTTTTGACCCTTGTCTAGTTGTTGGGAAAGGGACTCTCTTCCTCCTTTCGATAATTTACCAATAAAATAATCATCACTATAATAATAATGTAGGTAACGGTTGTTACAGGTCTTTTTTTAACATCATCACTAAAATATCAAAAAAAAAAAGTTATTTTCAGATGACAACAAATTCATTTACATAATGCTCTTTTTTTTATAACATGAAAAACGAAATAGGATATTTTTGTCTAATAATATATCTTATCCTATTCAACTCATCACCATCTTCTGCTCTGATAAAGAAAGCTGGGGATGGTGATGATACGATTAAGGTATACTTGTTAAATATGTCTAAAAATATTCTTACTTAAAATAAACCAACTCTTATACCTACTAGAACCTTAATTTAATTCACAAGGTGGCCAAGGTCCAAATTCAAATCTGCAGATTACGAGCCAGGGTCATTGACGCGGAAGAGTTTAAAAGTTAAAACTCGTTAATAAACTGTTCCGAATAGACTCGTATGTAGATGTATTATGAATGTCGGAAAAATATATATCTAAGGTGCCCGAGACAGATTAATTGATGAGTAGTTAAAACTCGGCTTTCTTAAACTACATACCAACATATTGATTGAAATTGCATGTGCAATTGGTAGGTAGGTTGTTTTTTTATGAATCTACCATTTCTTCGTTGCGCGGGAAAAACCTTCCTAATATGCCCTTTTTTTTTCCTCCTAGGAGGATTTTGGCGTCGCACGTCTTATGCATTTGCCAGTGTCAAGTATACGTATATATTCTCAAGTTTTGTTAGATATTATCAAACAAGTCATAGTCACAGTCAAAGGCGAGCAAAGCCACGGTCAAGTCCAAGTCATGCTCCAGTAAAGTGGTGAAAACTTTACTAGAGCCTTCTATATATGGAGTTTTGGAAACAACGCGAAAATTCACGTTTCAGGACTAATTACCATTCACCAACACTCGTGCATGTTCACGAACACTTAACGGGTAAAACTTCACCGTTTTTACACATTTACACTCGAAATAACACAAGTTATGGAAAATAATAAAATGACGCGACATGAATTCTTCACGTTCCCGCCAAAACTCCAAAGATGCCCTTCTGCATTATACTGCAAGCAACCGGGTTTTGTAGGATTATATCCACTAAAGCCCCTCTATGGTCTAAAGCCTTGATACAGAACAGTATAGTGTGCAGTGCATGGCACCTCTCTTCTACAATAAGATACCGAAGTCAATTGAACCTGAATACTAACTTATTTAAATAAATTAAAGGAGCTGTTATTGAAGAAATGCTATTACACAATTATCATACACATCACATCACATTTGTACGCCTAACCGGAACAGCATGATGTGACCGCTTATAATATTAATTTAACATCGTTTATGCATGTATTGTATAATATTTCCCGTGTTGTATGCAAATAAATAATCTTATCATATCTCCCTCTGTGCCTGATGGATGTACTTGTGGCTCCATTGGAACGCACCGGTATGCTAGCACGTTACGATCGACAACTTAATACTGCACTTTTCCTTCCTTCTACAAAGAGAACCACACTGCGCCGTTGTCTTTCTTGCATGGGCTCGCTTGAATGGATGACCAGTGGGCTTATCCCGTAACTGTGAAAGCGATAGGGAGAGTTACGGGAGCGGGACCGCGCATAGTGCGACTAATTTGGTACGAGCGAGATGGAATGCTCTCGCAATCAGAATCACGAACGTTTCAAAGTTAGAGGATAAGCCCGCATATCCCCAAATTTAACCAACTGTCGAGCCCATATATCCCATTTTAATAGCCTATATTGCGATAGGCGGAGACTCCCACTAGGGTCATTTTGATGAATCTGCTTGGCTTTGTTTGTCTACTTATAAATCTGCGTAATGGGTGATAGATGTAAGACCAGCGAAATAATAACGTAAGACCGTTAACGGAATACCTGTTAGTAATGTAATAGGCCTTTATATTTGTTGGCTTCTACAGGAATTAACGGCTACATTGAGGCTGTTGACACGGTCATGGTAACACCTATCAGGGTTTCACCTAGACTGTTTACTGTAAAAAAACACCTGCAGTATTTTTATTTATTAAGCATCGCGCGACCCGAGAATTCAAACAATGAAAAAGAATTTCGTATTCTATCAATAGGTACTTACCTATATTGTTTATAAACATTCGGTAATCTCATATCTATGAGATAATCGATCATTGAGATACGCAACCCATAGAGAGGCTGGTCAACGCTCTTGTTTAAAGGCTTTTCTTGTTTGAGGCTATAAAGATACCTAAGTGAAAAGTGTCGTTTCACCTCATTTAGTCATCGGATCAAAATTAAATCAACGCCGGGTCAAAGTTGAAAGGTTAGTCCAGTTTTGTAATTAGGTAGTACCATAGATCAAATACTTACCTACTGTGTAACACTATCGTTTTAACACCGTGTACTTACTTCCTGTAATATGTTTTTTTTTGTTCGTCAGTTTACTCCTCCAACACTGGTCGGAGTGGTTTTTGTTTCATGCAAAGTTTGCTATAAATGTGTTTTGAGCCGTATACATGCTCGTCAATGGGATCGGAGGTATTCGGGATTTTTATTTCTTGCACATTCAATTTTGGGAGTTTAGGTTCGACCCCCAAGTATCGAAATGCAGTCACACCCTCAATCCTGGTTGCCCAATGAAAACCCATGCGCCCTACTGAATTATAATAATAGGTACTAGCCGTTAACCGCGACTTCGTTCACGTGCAACTACAGAAAATAGTTGCCTACTTATGTCCGTGTACGACGAAGAAAAGTAGTTGTTGTTAGAATACCATAAGCATTTTTTGATAAAACAAAACATAAGCATAGGTTATAGTCTATCCAAGCCATTGAAACCAAAAAAAAAGTTTAGGGGGTGATAACAGACTAGCCCTGAAACGTCAATTTCATGAAAAAGTTAGGAAAATTCACTATCGCACGCACGGGAAACAGAGCGACAGCTATACAATTTCAAATATCGAATGCGCCAAAACCTCGCGGAATGACTTCTATGCCGGGATTCAGGTCGATCGTTTAACCATGATAACAAGACAAACACAGGTGAGCGACTTGCTCGTCTCGTCACCAAATGACATTTTAAAAAAAAAAGGGAGAGATATTTACTTACTTTGAATTTATAATATTATTAGGTTATGATGCAGAAGTAGCTAGCCCCGCGGCCTTAGGTACTATAGCATTGCTGCGAATCATTGCCGCGGCTTGTGAGGAGCATAGTGTGGCCGCATATCTCGACAACGGTCACGTTTTATGGCACAAAATACTCAAGTGTTTTGATTCCTTCAGCAACCCGCCTTCCTCAAGGCGGCGATAAGGCGTCAAATGTGGAAGCAGTACTTATGAAGCGACTGACGCCAATTCACTTAAGAGGAGCCGATGATGCCGTCGCTTGCTCCTAAAAGCTACTAAAAGCCCTCCATAAAAGCAATAATTAAATTTGTGTAACGCAATTTAGTGTAGACACAGAGTAAGAAAAGAGAGACGGTGTACCTATATAAAGCGTGTCTATATCCTTACATGATCTATGCCCACACTAAACTAATGAAAAAGTATGTGCCTCAAACCAAATAATCAAATAAATATTAGAATATATAAATATAACCTTATGCCAACTTCAAGCATCGATATGGCGCGACCTTGTAGCTCCGCAACGGTCCCCTTGATGATGTATGATGTTGGGAAGCTGCTGCTAAAGCTTTTGCGATAATTCAAAAGTTCGTTGTATAATCGAAGTCAACAAAAGCAGAATTAGAGCTGGGGCCTATATTCCATATCAAGCTATTATAGTTAGTAGCTTACCTTTACCTACTGCCTAACTAACGTACCTAAAATTAAAAGTAAATATTCTACACTATGGCACTGTGACTGACAGCGACTTCGACTGCGAGAGAGATAATCCAGTATCGTATCTCAAGTCTAGTCTGTCCGGATCACAAAATTCTGCCTATCATTTTTTGGTCTAGATCGATAAGAGGATAGTCCTGCCGCGAGATTTTGGCGCATTCGATATTTGAAATTGTATAGCTGTCGCTCTGTTTCTAGTGCGTGCGATAGCGAGCTATTTAATTTTCCTAACTTTATAACCTAAGTAAATCTTAACAAAATCTTTTGTTTTTGGCTTGGATAAACTATAATCTGCCATAATGCGTAGGTATAATGCCACTATGTATTGTTTTTTCAAAAAATGATTATGGTAAGTATAACTACTTTTCTGCGTCGTATTATTGATGCGAAAAATGAGAAGATATAGCGAAATTATAAGTTTAGTTTAGTTAAGTTTAGTTTTTCACGGTGTGGATAATATAAAAAATTATAATAAAAACAGTCGACTTGAGAATCCCCTCCTTTTTTTGGGAAGTTGGTTAAAAAAATAATCGAAATCGGATAACATTTAGGGGTGATTAACAGTCTATACGCTTTGTGTATGGTCAAGACGGAGCGGCGGTAAACTCTATTCTACTTGCTCTTTTCTAACTCTGCCCATCAATATCATTGTTATTTTAGCGTACCGTTCCAAGATTAAATCCATTATTTAATCTTGGAACGGAAACATTAGGGCTCAGACAGACGACACGACCACTTTCTTGCGGCTTTCACGCTGCTGCCGCGCGGTACAGTGATTGCGAGGAATTTGAATATTGTGGCCTAGTAAATAGAGTTCAAACTTGGTATTTAATTATCGCCATACGCGGCTTGCCGCGCGGTTAGCGTCGAATAAGCGCGGCAAGCCTCCGACCTTTACGGTAAGACTCCGATCTCTCTCCGTAGACTGAGAGAGACCGGACTCTTACCGTCGTTGTCGTCTTATTAGTACAGGTAGATCTGCACCATTAGATATCTAATTAGCGAAACTTTTTGTGAGTATTTCACAAAGGATCAAGTTTTAGTCATTGTCAAAGTCAGGCATACTCAAAGCCTCGGTAAGTGCTCCGCAAAAATACAGGTACTTGGTGAGCGGGCTTGTTTTCGCAACTAGGCCGCATAGCGGCCCTTTTTGCATCTCCTCCCTAGTCCAGCCACCCGGTGTCCTCCAGGAAAGCCAGCACCTCGCTCACGCCGGCGCAGGCTTCCCGGAGCGTCGATGTACATTGTTCTGCCACGCTGCTGCACTCCAGCAGCATATGCGCGGCTGCTTCTTCGGCCTCCATGCAGCCTCTGCATAGAGGGCAGTCTGTAACCCCAATAGTAAAAAGGTGTTTGCTTAGAGAGCAGTGTCCCGTGATCACTCCGATCATTAAAAAATCTAACACTAACTATGAGTAGTATAGTGGAATGCGCGAAGATATTAATGTCAAGTACATAAATAATAATGATAAATAAAGAATAAAACTAGTTTTAGGTTATTTTAAGGCTCCGTCAAATATTTCTTGTTCAAAAGGGTTCCGTCGCCAAACGAGTTTGAAAACGCTTTCAGTCACTACCGAGTCTAAGTCATGCTTAGGGATCACACACAGATGAATCTGTGGGATCACATAACGCTCCCCGATACTAAAAGAACGCTACTGCCTATCCTGCCAGTTCTAGTTGCAGTTATAGGACATACCATATCAAATAAAAATAAAATAAAAAGATAATACAAATATGTACTACGTACTTAATTAAGACCTACTTACCTACCCACGTCTTTGCCGACGATAATACCCAAGATACCATACCTTGATCTTATACTTTACTAGGGCGTGACGTAGACTTGACCGTAACTTACTCAGAAATATTTCACGTGAAATATTTTTACAATACTTGACGCTGGCTAAATACACATTGTGTGGAGCCAAAACAAATAAAAAAATATATGACAGCGTCGAATGATGACAGTGACAACATCTGATTTTTTTGGATGATCTTATATTTTGGCGCAACATTTATATAGTATAGTGAATTTAGCCAGTGACAAGTTCTGTTATTTTCAAGTAAAGCATGTTCCTACTTCTATATTTCATAACAAAAACAAGTCTCATTGATTAATATAAATAATAGCTTGTGTTAATTTAGCAATTATTTTTTAGATCGACGGCGACGCCAAAAAAAAATTCTGGAAAAAAAAAGCAAGAATTCATTTCTCTCCAGGGTTGGATTTCGTACTATATTTATATATTATTTATACTATAATTTCATGCTTCGTACTATGTACAATCCAGTGGGCTTATCCCGTAACTCTGAAAGCGATAGTGATAGTGCGCGAACGGAACCGCGCATACTGCGACTAAGTTGGTAAGAGCGGGATGGCATGGTCTCGCAATCAGAATCACGAACGTTTCAAAGTTAGAAGATAAGCCCGCTTATCACTAAGGGTAGTAAGTACGAAAATATCCTAAAACTCACCACTTCACTTAAGCTTCAACATCAAATATGAAAATTTGCCCTAGTTTGCTTAGCACATAATCAAGATTAGAAAGAAAGAAAGAGAAATAAAAACATTTATTTTTATTATTTATTTATTTTATTTACTATCTTGGTGCCACCAGTGAAATACGCATAATTGAGGAGTTCCGGTGGTCATCTGTGGTCTTCTTCATACTGTGATTATTTTTCTGAGTCTTCGTCAGTTCCACTTCACCAAATTACTTATACTTTCTGAATGTAAATGCTGGACTTGTTGATAAAAATACCAAAATCGCTATAAGTGTGCCTGTAATATTTGAGGAGTTTCCTCAATTTTTCATGGATCCCATCATCAGAACTGGATTTTGATGAAAATAAGACCAATCTGGAAGTATCTCTTTCAATTTAAAAAATAATTTTCCAAATCAGTTCATAAATGACGGAGTTCTGAGTTGGGGTAACAAAAAATAAATAAATAAAACATTCTACTTGAGAACCTCCTCCTTTTTTTAGAAATAGGTTAAAAATAATAAAGCGTACTATTTTCTTGTAAATAAAAAAAAAAAAAAGTTTAAAAAAAAACTGCTTTTAAAAATGTTATGCTGTCGTTTTCAACGTACCTAAATCCAGCCCTGGTTCTCTCTCAGCTGTTGTTTGTGATTTGGTAGTGATTATACGCTCTTTGCTTGCTGTTGTTTTTGTGCGCAACCGGATAGATAACGCGATGTTCTTGTTCTTAAACTATAGTAGGGAGCATTCTGTGCTTTCAAGCATAATTATTTACAATTTCAATACAATCGTCCACATAGGAAGTCAATCTGCCAAGCAATTATATTTATCTGTTGTTTGTAATGTTTGTTATCTAAGTTTGTTCTTAATTGAGTTCTTCGAGGCTATGCTGTCGGTCGTTTGCTTTTGTAGCTATTAAATAGTTTATTTTCTGTGCAGGATTCCAATAAATTAGTAACGAGATGACAACATTGAGTCAAATAATTGATAATGAGGATATGCAAAGGATTACTTCAGAATTTACGAGACTGGGAGGTATGTATAACTTTAACTATCGTATAACTTTTACTTCTTTGGGTATGTAAGTACATTCACACCCCAAAAATTAAAGTCTTTGAAGCAGCGGGACTAAAGGCTAGTAACGAAAATCCACCCATCTAATCTGCATAGTTGTCACTGCTTGGGGAGTTAAACATATTAAATACTAGCTGCGTCCGGCGGTTTCACCCGCGTGAAAAATCCCTCAGGAACTGTAGGTACTAAGAATATCCAAGCAAAAATTCAGATTGATCTGTTGCTGCATGAAAGAGGAACAAACAAAACAATAAACACTCTCTCGCATTTATAATATTAGCAGGGATTTTATCCTTCTATAGTTAAAATCATTGGAAATTGTAAAATCATAATAGTAGCTCATGGGAAGTTTCAGTTGCATTAGGTCAACAAGATTAGATATATATATATACTTTAATAAGCCCTTCGCCCTGTGGTCCCTACCACAGTGAAAACCCAGCGAAGCCAACTTACACTTGGCTTGCTTACTCATATTTATATATATATATATACCAAGATTTGGTGGGGGGTTCAGTAAAGTAGCTTAGTGACAAAATAATATATATATATATATTTATTGAAGGATGTGCGCCATCGTGCACATACCCGTCCATTTGTCGCAGACAATAAACTAATATCTACATGCACAATCGCAAGCGCTATTGGAAACAACCTGTTAACTAATGCTTGCTGTTATGTTTTTATTTATTTATCAGAGCACTTTGTATGTCAACTTTGTTTAGTTAATGAATAGCGATTTACAAACAATATTGTTTATATTACTTAAAGTATAATAGACCTATAATACCTGTTTTATAAAATTTATCTATATGCTGGTCTTAAATAAATAAATAAAATCCACATTCACTTCTGTTTCTGACTGACAAAACAAGCAATTTCAAACTTGAAATGCAGTAATCATATCAGGCTCATTATATTTGCTTCACAAGCACAGTAATGGCCATGACATTGTAATGACAATGGCAAGTGAGTATGTTTACATTCGGCTATAGCATTGTCAAGTTACAGAACTTAGTATGGAGGACCCGGACGTACCTAATTCATAAAATAAATATAAAATTTGTATAATTTGCTGAAGTAGAATCAATATTAAATATTAAACAGTCTGTAGGTAATGAACATAGAAAAAGCATTAATGCTAGATAGAGCCATAATACATATTATCCATATTGCAAAATGTAATGTATTGTAAAATCTGAGTCTGTATCTGATACGCATTTTGTCTAATTATACGTTATTATACGAGAAGTTGGCTCTACAATAATGTACAGAAAAATAAACAGTTATTAGTTACTTCCGGGTCAAACGCTAAATTGACTGGGCTAATACTGCTTGTTATATTGTTATCTATATTAAATATGCACTATCATCGGAGTCGTTGAGCATTAAACGTCACTGTAGACCTGTAAATGCGAGCAAGATACATACTTCATAAGAACTGTAAGTGTGAGTGTGATAGACAGATTGAATGATTTATGACCCGATGACTGAGATGATAATTTGTTTTACTGTAATCATTATAAATTAAAATTGCCCCAAGCAATTTAGAACTGCTGAACAGATTTAAATCAAATGTGTCAACCACCACAATGAAAATTGCTATCATTTCATGAAACCGCATAAAAACAGTCCAGCCGTTCTGAAGCAAAATGGTAATGTCTTTTTCTGCTTCTTCCCCACTGCTCGACTACATTGCTCAACTAGTTGAATAGTAGGACATAATTTGTACTACGAAACATTTTAAATGTTACAAATGCACAAAACCTCATACCGAAAATGCATGATACACGTCATCTGTGGTAAAAAGCATTTTCAAGAACTCGTTTTTTTTTTTTGGAAAACAATTAGTTTAAAAAAGAACATCAGATAAATTGAATTTATAACCGGTTAATTGAATAACAACTGAGCTAATTAGTTAAGGTGAAAGTTATTTTGTATGTTAGCTACCTACTTACATACCTATATTCTTTAAATATGCAGTAGTAGCTATTGACTCCTTTTGCATCAAAAGGGTTAAGTTTTTATTGAAAAATATATTTTTCCAGACAAGCTTTTGTAAAATCCTTTAAGTAAGCTGATCAAAATGAGTTCAAACTCCATCACTCTACTGTAAGTTACTGAGGAGTTCCGTTTTCCAGCTTCCGTATTCATCATGAGTCGAGTAATTTTGCGCCAACAGCCGTATGTAACAGCACTTTTTGTTCTCGATTTCATTTTTGTTCCTATAGCAAAAATTGTTCACAATCATGAGTACCTACTATGAGCCCCTTTCGGTTTATCATACCTTTTCATTATAGCCCCGAATACAGGATGGTCCGAACGATGACGTAAATACGAAAAATATAGGTTTATCATACCAAGGGCTACGCGAAAATATCCTTTCCTTATAACTTATAACCTTGTATAATATATAGAAATTAAACTTTTGTTGCAAATGTTGTATATTACAATAAAGCTATGTAAGGCACCATGCAACACATTTTAGTCAGGTGTGTTGGTACAATGCGATGTGTAGCTTGTAATTTCTTAGAATTCGGTTTATTTAAGTCAGTACCTTTAGAGCAGTCGGTAATCATAACACATTTTAGCAATTCATAAACGGTTAATGTTGTGTTACACAAAGACAGTGATGCCTGTAATTAATTTTGTATATGCATTGCATGCTGACATGCATGCGGGGTATATACATAATTATTATACCAGTTACAATTACCAAACAAAGATTTTTGTTATGACTAATTGATTACAGAACAAAGGGCTTTGTTTTAAGGGTACCGTAGTACTACAAGGAACCTTATAAGTTTGTCATGTCCGTCTGTCTATCTGAATCCTTTAAAGCCTTATAACTTCAAAAAAGTTATAAATACATGCATGAAATTTTGCGCAACGATAGTCTAAGTTACAGTTTTACTAAGTTTACTAAGTCTAAGTTATAGTTAACTTACAGTTTAAAAACAGCTGCACCTCACCATGTTAGTTGTCGTTGAATAGGTATTTGTAAGGTGACAATTAGGTTTTTTAAATCACCTTCAGCCAGAAGACTTCCACTACTGAATTTTAGGCCTAAAACACATGCAATGGTGGCCGGCGGCGCCACCATTGTAACTTTTTTGTATCAATAAATATATTTGATTTGAACTTTGAAATCGTATATCTTGGAAACGTGACGATCAAGGAGATTCATTTATTAGTCTCATAAAAAACTTTCGTTTTAGTGACAGCTATCGATTCATATAGGTTTTATGAGTAGCTGTTATTTTAAAGATATAATAGGATGGCGGACAGTAGGTAGACGAAACCTTCAAAGCCTTTTTAAAATGTTTGCAATCTTATGACAAAAAAACACTTAAATAATGTATGTGAAAATGTGCGAGCGAAACAACTGTGGATGGGACTAAGAGTCTGTAAGCTGTTTGTCACCGCAATTGCTTTAGAAACTAGGAGTATGGTTTAATATGCGCTCATAGTACAGTAACCACAAACACAGATATCGATCGGTTTAAATTGCTAGTACGCGAATAGTGAGCGATCAAATTAAACCGTTCAATAGCGTGCTTATGTCAGACAGTTTATCTGATAAAAACACATAATGACTGAATTAACAGATGTCAATTTGAATTTGACGTGAGCGCACACCGTGTACTACCATTTTAGTACTACCCAAGTACTACCTCATTTTTGTCAGCACCATGAGCACGCTAAAATACTACATTTATTGGCTGACAGGATCCAATAAATGAGCATCATAAACCAGCTTTTTGCACGCTGACAGTGCAAATGGTAACCATGTGCGCATATTAAACCGTAGTCTAGGCACACATGGTACTATTGAGTACCACGTCAGAAGTGTTGTAAATTTAATACCAGAATATAACTTACTTATTTTTGTTTTCTTTTCAGACAGATGTTACTTAGAAAATGCTGGAACCTCACTCTACCCACAATGTTTGATAACATCAATAAATGAGGACCTTGCGAAAAATATCTACATGAACCCACATTCTGACAAATACACAAGAGATTGCATCGACCAAATAAGATGTCTTATCCTCAAGCATTTTAACACAGACTCCTCGAACTACACTGTGATTTTTACAGCTGGGTGTACCCAATCTCTTAAATTAGTAGCAGAATCATTTAATTTCGCCTGTAGTGATGACGGTGATGCAAATAGTGGACCATTTGTTTATCTACAAGATAACCACACATCTGTTATTGGGCTGAGAGAAATAGCAGTTCAGAATGCTAGTGATGTCATCAGCATATCACACAAAGATTTCCTAACAGCCCTCAAAGAGAAACATGTTAATCCATTGAAAGATAGACAAAATATTGATGGCAACACATTGCTAGCTTACCCTGCCCAAAGCAACTTTAACGGCTTTAAATACCCTATCGATTGTATGGAAGACATTAGAGAAGGATGCCTCAACAATTACGTAAAGAAGCAGCTCTGTAAAATTAACTGTTACTGGTACATTTTACTAGATGCTGCCACATATGTCGCAACAAATAAGTTAGATCTGTCAAAACATCAGCCAGATTTTGTCCCATTGTCATTTTACAAAATATTTGGGTTTCCGACGGGGCTAGGAGCCCTTCTCGTCAGGAATAGCAGCGAAGCAGTACTGAACAAAAAAATGTACTTTGGGGGTGGAAGTGTCGATGTAGTTTTAAGTAGTGAACCTTTCCATGTGAAAAGGACTAATTTGAACGAACGGTATGCATACGTACGTTAATAGCCCATGCTTCGTGCATCTTTGTCTCGCTCGCACACTTCAACATTTTTAAGATAAAATTAATGACTAAATATACTTAATACTTATGTTAAAAGTACTTGGCTCTATTTATATCAGAAATAACACGTTTTCCATTTTCATACATAAAAACAATATTAGCATTTTTTCACACCAGAATTTTTATGTTTATATTATAATTTATATGTTTAGATATATATTATAGTTTATATGTTTAGATATATTTGTATGAAAGTTTATTTCAATACTCGTAATGATAACAGTTTCATTGTTTTCTCGATAAGAATAGAGCTTACTTTTTTCAAAAGCATAATCATTTTGTCTTCGTATCTATTGAATCTATTAAAATGCGCAAGCGCGACGGACACAGTATACGAAGCATGGCGCTTAAGACAGCATTACATTAAATCTAGCGTCGACCTCTTGAATAATACATATTTATTTATTTCAGGTTTGAAGATGGGACAGTGCCATTCTTATCAATCATAGCCTTGAAACATTGTTTTGATACAATGCATAGATTAATACCAAAAGTGATCAACAATGATCTAATGGAGACAATCTCATTCCATACATTCTACTTGGCCAGAGATCTTTACAAACAGCTTTCTGACTTGAGGCACCAAAATAGGAGAAAAGCAGCTGTTCTTTACAAAGACTCTGATTTTAGTAACATAACGCAGCAAGGTGGTTATGTGACATTTAATTTGCTGAGGCAGGATGGATCTTATATTGGGTATGCAGAGGTAACATAATAGTCTAACTTCTAGTTTAAAACTCATAGTTAATTAACCAATTAAACCTACATTTTTGTTGTAAATTTTAATTTAACAGACTATTAACTAATGGCTATTAACATTCCTGTTTAATATTTCTAATGACTAATATCATAATATTTTATAAATGATACACTAACTCGATCGTTCGACAGCGAAAGTTTTAATATAATATCAACTCGTACATAAATTACCCTCGGACCATACCGACGGGTACAGGACATAATGCAATTCGTCTCTTTCTGTGACGTAGCCCAGCCATCTTTATTGTTAGGCGGTTAAAGGTAAATATTTGGTTGTCTGACACCGAAATGCCGCTTGTGTTGCCGAACTATAGAATGTTCCACTATCGACAGTTGACCTCGAAAATCTCATAGGATGTCAATTGTACAGTGCTGTGCCTAAACTATTGATTCTGTTGATGGAACAATATGCAGTAATACTTTTGATAACTTGCTATACTAGATCATCGATAGTGGTTAGTTATAGTCGCATTTTGTGGTATCCGATATTGGTGAGCGTCATGCACAATAAATAACCCATAACACAACATTACTGTTGCTGGGCTGGCAATGGCGCGATGATCCCAATGTAGATCCGAAAACAAAAGACGCCTCTTGGCAATGTGCGACCTCATGCCGACAGGGCAACATGAACTCACACAAACCTATCATACCAGCGAACTAGTCAAGAGCAATATTCTGTCGGCTGTTGTAGTTACCCCTTTTTCACAGCCTCAACAGAATAATAATATTCATTTATTATTTCTAGTTTCAACACATGGCCGATCTGTTCAACATCAATGTGCGTACAGGTTGTTTTTGCAACTCTGGATCGTGCCAAAGACACCTCATGTTGACCAATAAGGACTTAAAAGATCTATACAAAGCCGGCCGCAAATGCGGCGATGACCTCGATTTAGTCGATGGAAAGCCGATCGGGGCTATCAGGGTCTCCTTCGGATATTTCAACACTTTCGATGACGTCGACAAGCTCATGCTTATGATATGCCGCTGCTTCGTGAAAGCAGAACTTAAAAGACCAAGACGTGAAATGATCAATCACAAAGCTATGGAAGCAATGAAGATTAATGTGAAAAAAATTACGAATGGTGACGTGCAGCACGAAACAAATAAGCACGTTTATTTCGCGAATGATATTGGAGACAACTCTAAATTTGATAGTGTGATACAATTGAAAGAGATGGCGATATTCCCGATAAAATCATGCGGGGCCTTCAAGGTGAGATCTTCTTGGAAGATAGGGCCGAAAGGGTTCGAATATGACAGAGAGTGGATGATCGTCAAGGACAATGGTGTTTGTTTGACTCAAAAGCAAAATACCAGGATGTGTATGATAAAGCCCATAGTAGATTTGAATAACGAAGTGCTCATCTTGAACTTCAAAGGTAAACCTTAAAAATCATCTTTTGTGGGAATATGATTTTGATTTAACTTTTATTCTACCGTAGCGTTGGTCATATAATAAGTTATGACCAAGGCCGGTCCGCAAAACATAGGCGTGGTGCGACGCGCTCCGCGTAAGTCTCGCTGACTCAAGACGCCGAGCCTCTCGCAGACTTCCGAAGACTGACGGCCAAACTGCCAAGTCTATGTTCCTTGGCCAATACCAGATAATTGAGAGAATAAATTAATTCAGTATTCATTTAATATTTTGCGTCTCAAAACTGACTGCTTTAATTTGCAGGGAAGCCCCAAATCACGGTGCCACTCCATCCTCCTTCGCAAAACAAACTCAAAGAAACTACAATATGTCAAAGTAAAATCTGCACGGACATGGTGAAAGGCTACGACTGCGGAGACGAAGTAGCCGACTGGATATCAGAAGCTTGCGAAGTGTCATACTTACGGTTAGTAAGGCAATCAAGTGATGACACAAGATCTGTGAAGAAAAAAAACGAAGCTCAAAAGCTGCTTTCTCTGAGCAACCAAGCTCAATACTTGCTCATAAATAAAGCTACAGTGAGATGGCTGCACGATAAGATTCAAGATCCACAGTTCACGGATGGTATAGACAAGCTGACTGACAGATTCAGAGGGAACATCATTATAGATATGAACACCGAATTGGCGGAACTCGATTGGCATAAACTCATCATTGGAAAGCACGAGTTCAAGGTAGGCAGTTTTGCTTATGCCCAGAACCACGCATACTATATATTTTTATGTAAAGCCCTGAACCGATAATTTCGATAAAGATTAAATTTTGTGAAAGCGTTATAATTAGTTATAATTTGATATTTTTCTATGGAACAACTGTTTTTTTGCCCGCAATTTCATTGTTGGCATTATTATATTATATTTCATTGTTGGCGTTGGCATATTCATTGTTCGCAAATTCAAATTCAAGTTGGTCCCATTGTTAAAAAAAAGGCAGAATGACGTGTGCCTACCTACTTATTTACGCGTTTTCGGCGCGGACGCCGATATCCTGACAGACTGTCTAGGCCCTATAATAATAAAGTTTTTTTGTTTGTTTAGGACACAGCACTATCGAATTGACATCAATGAATGTCGATATAACTCAGACTTTAATTTATTACCTAACTAGGTGCGCCCCGCGGTTTCACCCGCTATTCTACAGAAACCGAATATTTTTCCGGGATAAAATCAAGCCATGTGTTAATCCAGGATGTAAGCTACCTCCATACCAAATTTCATTCAAATCCGTTCAGCCGTTACAGAGTTGAACGGGAACAAACACACTTACATACATACACAGTTACACACACACTTTCGCATTTATAATATTAGGATGATATCAAAGCATGTTTAAGAAAATTCTTTATCATAATGTTCGATTTTCAGGTAGAAGGACAATGCCCGCGGTGCCAGATGGTGTGCATCGACCAGCAGACTGGGGAGAAGACAGTTGAACCCCTCAGAACTATATCGGAACAGTTCGGTGGAAAATTACGCTTCGGCATCTATCTAAGTTATGTCGGCACCATAGGCGGCTCACGGGACCGAAGTTTGAAAACTAGCGCTTCGGTCAAACCTGTCCTAAATGATAATGATATAAGCAGGTGAAATTGTTATATTAATAATTTGTATATTAAAGAAATGGTATAATACATTTCAGGTAGGAACTAGGGAATTTTAAGTTTATTGTAAAATCCGTTGGCCTTCATATTAGTAAAATGGTAAACGCGATTGAAAGTAGTTTTCGATTGAGGTGGTATCAGAGTGTTAATTTTTTTGTTCATTTCTGTCTTTCTTTCGGCTTCATTCACTCGAAGTGAAACATCTGAACTCTGAGCACAAAATGAATCAAAAGTGATGAGAGCATTTAGTGAATCAAATCCAATGATGTTAGATTTCGCATCGTGCATCGTTCACTCACGCTTAGGATCGAAGTGAATAAAAAGTTTAACGTCTGAACGCAGAGAGAACCGGGCTCTTCGCACAACTTCATTTTACAACATAATTGGGGAAAATAGCGCATGAACGCTCATTTACTATGTGTCGTGAGCGTGAAATTAAAGGAAACAATAACATTCATTCGAGTGAGCATATGCCAGAGTGAACCGTCTGGTCCTAACTTTACAGTGTCATTTAAGGTCCGAGCCGGCTCCCTTTATTCAGCTATCTCATTCGCACCTTTTCAACGTTTTCGTACAATAAAAAGAAAAATTAAAAAAAAAACAAAACTGAAAAAATGTTTTACTACTTACTCCTAAAGTAAAAAAAAATTACATGAACATTACTATAAAACATTGACAATTGTATTCTAAATATTAAATGATATTTTTTTATTATCTTGCTCTGTAATTATTATTATTATAAAATGTTGAAAAAGTGCGAAAAAGGCTCTCGCGAGATAGCGAGCCAGGGAGCCGGGCTTAAATTTGTGCCTAATTTTCACTGAATTTTGAGCCTTACACTTGAAAAGTAAAACTACTACTATATTTTCGAGTTTTCTGTTACTTTCACCACACATCAATGACACATTTGTGTGAAATACGACATTTGTGTTATGTCGCTCACCTTTGTGGAATGTGGACCGGAATGTGGTGTGCTTTCAATTAGCGCACTCTCAATGAAATGTAGGTAGGCGATAAATGTGCGTTGCACAAAATATGCAGTATTGGTGTGTTTAATACTTTACATGTATGGCAGCCACCCCTTTCATATAAAATTATGATTTTGTTATTCTTTCAATATTGTTAAGGCTATTTGTTGTTGTTGCTATTGTTTAGATTATTAAATTGCTGATGTTATACGGCTGTAAAGGATTCAAACAGACGGACATAAGGAACTTACAAGGGCTCCTTGTAATACTACGTAACCCAAAAAAAGGGTATATACTTTTCAAGTGAAGCTTAAAGTTTTGTAAGTTCCATCTGCTATCATAGTTAATTATTTAGGCTTTCATAAAATTCGTGCTCCATTTTGTGGAATATAATATTTATATGTACCTATAACAATTATTGAAAACTAGTTATAACTATATTATAATTTATTATATTGCTTGCACAAGTCGAAAACCAGTTCTAAATGGGTTTACCAAGGGGCCAAAAAAAAAAAACAGAAAACGTGTATGTACACACACCATTCGTTTATTAGCATAGTGTAGTAAACAGGGTAGATTAATAAACACAAGACATGTGTGACAAAAAGAGAGATCATAATTAAGATGAGAAATACCCAGTAATAAGTAAATACAGGGTGAGTAATATTGATGTCTTCCATAATTATTTATGTTTTTTTTTAGAGATGATTTGTAGCTTTCTATTTGTAGCTTTTAAGAATGTAAGCATGTTCAAGGCCCCTATTCGGAAATATGACAAATTGATGTCGATTTCGAGATTCCGATCTCGATCGTCGTAAGTATTTCGCACGCTAGCCATCGTGAATACTCGAAAGATAGCGTTGAGAATGAGAAATCTCGAAGTTCGTTTTTTTTTTCTAATCTCAGCTTTTGAGAATAGGGGTCCTGCATCCCCGCGTCATTCGCGTCTCTATTTCTTTGAGTGGCGCTTAGAGAAGGTGCCGCCTCGGGAACCTCTTTCACGTCCGCAACGAATGTAGATGTATTTATTAGAAAATTTGATAAAAGCTTAATATTTATCTTGCCACAAATATGTGATACTTGGTTGTTTTTTATTTTTTTAGACTATATAAGAGTTTATTGTATGAATATGTGATATTTTTTTTAATGAGAAATTAGCCAGTTGTAGTAGCGATGGCTAAGGGACCAGCAATTTCAATGTCGTACAAACGGTCGTTGTTCTATATAAATATTACTATGCTTATCAAATACGTTTTTACATTCTTCTATTCAATTGACTTTTAAACTAAACTTAATTTTATAATGTAGAAGAAGGTACACTATTTTCTCATATTATTCTAGTAATCAAATGTTATTAGTTTGTAAGAAAAAAAAATACATAGAATCTTGTGACAATATAATTATTTAAAGTCAAAGTTTATACTTGCTGTCAATTCTTTACAAACGAATCTAACTGAACTAAAATGAGTTTCGTCTCTTTTCTTTTTCAAATGCGAGAAAGCAATCGTAACAATTTAAGAGCAGCTGTCAAATTTATTTAAAAAATTAGATCGACTTTTTTTTTATGAAATAGGTAGGTTGTTCATGCACACTCGGTTGTAGAATTAAGGCTCATTTACATAACAGGCAAAATACACTTATAAATCACTCTCATTGGTTAAACTTTCATGCGTTTTTGTCTTGCGAAAATATCGTAACACGGTATCTATAAGAGGGAATCTGTGGTGAACTAAATTAAAACTATAAATATGATTTGACCATCATATTTTTTGTCAGTCATACTTGTCTTCTCCTTATTTATTACCGTAGTCTAAACAGGCCTTCATCTTTGTAATTTTTTTTTTATCTGCTATTGTAGTAAGATTATGTAATGAAAGATTAAAACTACTTGTATATTGCTATTAGACCAAATTATTTTTGTCTACTTTTTATCTTATACTAATAATCTCCAGGCATTACTTACAACCTAATATTTACTACAAAATAAATGTTATGTTATTGCACAGTTTATTGGTTGTTGTCCTTTTATTTCCCTAGGCTCATTTCCTTTTGAAACATCGTTTATGACTTGCGCAACTTCTTCATAGTCCGGCAATGCCATTGTTTGTAGTTTTGAATAAATTAACTTATCATTTACAACAACTTCGAAGGAGCCTGAAAAATATGAAATTACTTGATGAATAGAACGAACATGTACCTGACTCAGGTTGACCCCCTAGCATCAGTAGTCCAGTGATACAGATTATCTGACTAAACCATTTAACAATATTTTTGTTGGATGAACAGAATGAAGAGACTAAATATATACTTATCAGTATTTTAATAATATTGTTGACAAAAAATACCCATTTGCAAAATGCTATGTCACTCCACAGCTACAAGATCAGCTACAGGAGGTAATCAGTACAGAAACACACATACACCTCAATAGCATTACCCTCCTTCATGGGCAGTCGGGTAAAAATTGTGTTTATATAATTATATAAAAGAACAAGCCCTTTTCTAGAAGAATCAATGCACAGACCAAACTGCCTGATATTTAAAACCAATAGTCCTGAAATGGTCTAGGTGAACAATAGGACTTATTTTGCAAAATTTAACCTCTAAAGGGGTAGAATGCCCTCAGACTCGGCCTTGAAATAATCGGACTCTTGATAATATTTCATCAGGCCTACCTTGTCTCCCTCGCTTGCACAATATGGTTGCACTAGGTGTGCTTGATTTAATGGTCTGTGCAAGCGCTAAACAATGACCACCATAGTCGCAGGCTCCACTGAAATGATATCATAAATCTGTTCATTTGTTGCACTGTATGGTTTCATTTAATTGTACTAACATTAATAATTATCAGTTTAGCGAAATGATAATTATGAGCTTTTGTATCTAAGTATAGGTTTGCTAAGCAGCTAGTTAATAGCATTAGATTGTATATTACACGATGATAGTACCCAGCATTATATAAGTCCATGTAATTTGAATTGAACAAACTAGTAACGAATTATTTATTTGTCCTAAATTAGACAAATTACAATGCGGTATTACCTACGGGTAAATAGATTAGTGATACAAGCATTAAGTTAAAAATCAACATAACCTACCAGTACTCTACATTTATTTTTATTTTACTATCTTCGGATTTAATTTGTTCACTAGACATGATAAAAACATCTGAAATTTATTTCACCATAAAGCTAAATTATCAGAGCAGTAGCTATTGAACTGTAACTAAAAATCTATAAAATTAATTCATTGTTTTGTTTACATAACGTAAGTAAAGCTTGGACGAAATGATGCTAAATCCAGGGACCCTATTCCTGTGCGCTCGAGATTATCTCGGTGACTGTCTCTCTAATTTAAAATTTAATGGGAGTGAGTGAGAGAGAGATAAAAATGTCATTTCTCCGAATAGGGGCCCATGACGTAAAGTGTTTCTTTTTTTTTTCGTCTGTTCATGACTTTGACGTCGCACGGCTTGTGCATTTGCCAGTGTCATGTTTTTATTTTTTAATGCAAAGAGTTTTTTTTTCCTCTTCAATTTTGGCTTCACACGTTGTGTATTTAGCCAGTGTCAAGTTTTGTAATATATGAAGTGAAGTGAAGTATTTCACAATTAAAACAAGTCTCAGACATAGTCTAAGTCAAGTAAAGTAAGTCATGGTCAACTCCAAGTCATACTCTAGTGAAGTGGTGGAGACTTTACTCTATGGAGTTTTGGAAACAACACTAAAAGTCATGTTTCACAACATTATACTATTCACCTACACTCGTGCACGGCTATGAACACTTATTGAATAAAAATCCACCATTTTTACACATTAAGACTCGAAATAACACAAGCTTTGGAAAATAATATAATGACTACTTCACGTTCCCGCCAAAACTCCCATGCAAAGTTGCAAAGAGTACGATGTGATGTAATGTACCCCATAATGTACGGCGCGATAATGTACGGCCTGGAATGTACGGCCGATCATACAATACGGGCTGTACATTATCAGCACGTGCCATAATGCACGACCAGCGGGCTTATCCTCTAACTTTGAAACGTTCGTGATTCTTTATTCTTTCTTTATTGCATATATATATATACATATTCTTCTTCTAAAACTACGTTTTAGCTTACATAATGACATATACCATGTATAAAAGAGCGCAGCAATATAATGTGGCTGGTCACAGGCCATGTCACAGGTATATATTCTGATTGCGAGAGCATGCCATCCCGCTTGTACCTACGTAGTCGTATATGCGCGGTCCCACTCGCGCACTATCACTATCGCTTTCAGAGTTACGGGATAAGCCCGCTGGAATGTACAGCCGATAATCCGCTCACCTGAGAAAAGTACACGTTTTATCGGGTCGTACATTATTGGTGTATTCAATACGGGCTGTACATTATTGCCTATTGGGTCGTCAATTATCAAGAGTGCATTTTATTTTAGTATTTGTAGAATAGATTTAATTACTCTTTGGTTTGCAGGGTCGCGTTCAAGACAAAGGTCCGAACCACAACCGGATGCGCCCAAAGTGCAACTTCGCCGTTCGTAACATCAGTATGAAAAACAACCGTGACGCAACTTGGCCGTTCCGAGCATTAGGGCGTACATCTCGGTTGCAACAAAACAACCGTCGAAATCGATGGTTAAAAAACACTCTGACGTTTATCTGACATTCGTCAAACCATTTTTAATGGCGCGTAGAAGTTAATTAAAATTTTGTGGGAAAAGTTCTAGTCAAAAAAATTGTTTACGTGTTCATTTATACAGAAAAAGCGAAACAAAATTCAGAAAAATGCTGTAGTCCTAAAAAATCATAATATTAAATAAATACGTGGAGCTTTGGCGCACACTTTGTATTATTTTCCAAAATTGATGTTATTTCGAGTGTTAATGTATAATAATGGTGGATTATTAGCCATTAAGTATTCATCAATGTGTTTGATTGTGGGCAAATCGTATGAAGTGGTAAATCATGCCTTTTCGTGTAATCTTGTTGTCAAAACTCCGTAGTAGCTTTCTATAAAGTTTCCTCCACTTTACTGAAGCATGAGTTAGACCGTAGTGTCTAAAGTAGTTGAATAAAACTATTGCTGTGATTTGTTTTTTATTGTGAAGTACTATAATTTAGTTGAAAAAATACAAAACTTGATACTGGCTATATACACTATGCGTCATGTCAAACCCATCAAAAAAAATATATTGAAAAATAACATGCGCATTGTCAAATTGTTGTCAAAGTCAAATTTGAGCCTAAAACAACTTAGTCGTTGAGTTTTGGCGGGAACGTGAAGAACTCATGTCGCGTCATTTTATTATTTTCCAAAACTTGTGTTATTTCGAGTGTTAATGTGTAAAAACGGTGAATTTCTACCCGTTAAGTGTTCGTGTACATGCACGAGTGTTGGTGAATGGTATAATGTCGTAAAACGTGAATTTTCGTGTTGTTTCCAAACCCCATAGAAGGCTCTAGTAAAGTTTTCACCACTTTACTGGGGCATGACTTGGACTTGACCGTGACTTGCTTTGCTTGACTTTGACCGTGACTGACTTATTTGATAATATCTAACAAAACTTGAGAATATATATGTATACTTGACACTGGCAAATGCATAAGACGTGCGACGCCAAAATCCTCTTAGGAGGAAAAACAAAAAAAAAAAACTTAGTCGTTCCGTACATCCGAGCGAGTGCGAAAAACAATGAAACAACCACATCTATATGCTCTGAACGCAGCCCAGTAGTTCCAAAGATTTTTGAGTTTTGATGCTGTTTTATTGTCTCCCGCAAAGAGAATATAAATACTACGTATTTGATTTCGTGGATTTATGGTTTTCAGAATTTATTTAAATAAAATAAGCCGTGTCTAAATCCGTCTTTGTTCCACACAATAAGGAGAATTCTGTGGTTCCACATTACATTTTTACGGAATGCTTGTAATGTATCAATGCGCGCTTTCATACAATAAATAAATACTCTGTAATACAATTAATTTCCACCGAAGACATGGACTACGATTATCTTATTAAATTGCTCTGCGTTGGAGATTCGGGAGTTGGGAAGACCAGTTTCCTGTACAAGTATACTGATGGAGTATTCCATACTCAATTTATATCTACAGTTGGGATTGATTTTAGAGAAAAGAGCGTGGTGAGTTATTGTACTCGTCATCTATACAATGCTTACAATATTTTTTACAGAAGCCTCGAGGCTTCGAACGCTTTTAAATCGTATTTTAGTATTAGTGAAGTATAGAGGTAGTCGATATATTTACACCTGTAACATACGAATTATTATTATTATTAAAACAGTTCTTAAAAATTATTAGGTACTTGAAGGCTGCTTACCAATACAAATGTATAAAAATCTCGATGAGTTTTTTAAAAGAAATCTAGTCATCATCTTAACTTAGAGCATTCTGTATCCCACTGCTGGGCATCAGCCTCTGCGGCTATGCCATCTGCCTCAATCACTTCTATAATTATTTCATTTTATGTTATTTCAGATATATCAACAAAATGGTAGACAGCATCGAATACATCTGCAGTTGTGGGATACAGCTGGTCAAGAGAGGTACAAAAATTTACCATTGATATATCTGCTTTTAGCAATAGAATGAATAATCCCTTTCTCTCGAATAACTCAAAGAATCTCAATCTCAATCGCAACGAAGCTACCTATGTATCTACAAGAGACGAAACAGAATATATAATTAAGTTTTCAACGAAAACTAAACAAAGGCACAGGTTCTCTTGTTCTATGTCTAGAATAAGTAATCTCAAGTTTGGTGTATAAACTAATTTAAATAATACTAGTTAGCTGATGCCATATACTTCATCTCAGTGCTGCTCAGCCTGGGGCCTCATATAAATAAAGTATAATTGATTTTATAGAGAATGTTTTTTTTAACTGGGACAGTATGGGCATATCCAAATCCTTATGAGATACGGGTAAACTGTCTTAGGAACCATTTACTTATTTTGTATGAAAATGATGTTGGTGTTTTTTTTTTTGGCAAGCGTGAGCCCTCCATTAAATTGAGTTGTTTTGATTTTTTCTTTTATGATAAGTTTGGATTGTTTCATTGTAGTATACAAATTCGTCAAATTTAATAAACTACCTACTAAAGTAACTAATGCCAGGTAAACTATAACTACTACTGATCTGATTTTTTTCTACTGATAAAATGGAATAATCATTATGTGAAACGTTAAGTGAAATGTTAAGTTAAGCCGCATTAAAAAAAAGATTAAAATAATATCTCATTTATATGGCGAACTCATGCTTGATGATGATGAAATGAAATGAAAATGAAAAAAAATACCTGACAGTTTTCTTGTATCTCCTATGGTTTCGGATTTCTTCATACTGTCCGAGATAAAAAAAAAAAAATTATACTAACTGTCATCTATGTCTAACCCTGTGTATATCAGGGAGAGGATGGATTTTTAAAAATCATGTCTAAATGCTCAAACGCATCATATAAGCAAAATTCAATGCTTCTAGACCATGTATATCTGTGTTCTAAGACACACCTGTTTAGGCTTTGTCTATCAGGCAGTCATTTGTTTTTTTTTAAGTTAGAACTTTAGAAGTTAGTTTATTTATTTTTACCCGACAGCCCAAAAAAGAGGGTAATGTTTTTGGGCTGTATGTAACTATGTTTGTGTGTTAGCCTATATGGCTTGACCGATTTTGACGAGTGAGGTGTCATTGGATTCCTCTTTGCACACGGAGTGACATAGGCTACATTTTGCAGTTGGATATTTTGTTTTTCTTTTATTAATATTACCTATTACAAAATAGATTCCCAGGTGATATTTTGATGTATTTTTAATCAGTTACTGACAATGATAATTGGTAACAATTCTATATGATTCAATATTAATAGATTTTAGCATAGAAAATATGATTTTAGAAAAACATTAACCTTGAATTCCGATTTATTGATCATGGCATTAGGCTTTTATCATTGCCTTATATTATCTAGTGATTAGATTTGAAAAGTATCATTATGGGACTGTAGATTACCTGTAGAGGTGTACAACCTACCAATAAGCTATACATAGCTCAGTCTGAGTGCACTCTTAACTAAGCAAACTTCGAACCCGGGCGGGCCCGTACCAATAAGTTCTTTGGAACTTACATACAGATATAAAACTGGCTTTACGGTGAAGAAAAACATCATGAAGAAACCTGCATTCTCCGGAGAAGAAATTCCATGGCGTATGTAAATCCGCCAACCAGCACTGGGCCAGCGTGGTGGATATGGCCTAATCACCCTTCGAGGGTAGGCTGATATTCCAGCAGTGGAATGTTTAAAGGCTGATACAGTTACAGAGGAATAAAGAGTTACAAATAAAGAAAAGATACATTAGTAGTGGTAGGCTGGTAGGATTCTTATGCAGAGTCTGCCTGGGGAAGTACCACACCTTTGCCAATCATTCAACCGTCAAGCAGTAGTGTGCAGATATTGCTGTGTTCCGGATTGAAGGGCATTGTTTCTAACGAAATTACTGAGCATAAAGAGATGTAACATCATATATCTCTGGTGACCCGGCTATGTCCTTAAACTGGGACCTTAAACAGAGACACCGAAGAACGGGCAGAAGCGTCCTCTTAGCAAACGGTGAACGTTTTGCGATCCCCAAGCCGCCTGCCAAGCGTGGGGATTATGGCACCAAGTGGCCTAGTGGTGAAACCTTCACCAATACGCCACTTGTACTAGGCCCACTAGCCCGAAATGTCCTAACCTCTTTAACTCTGTCAAGTATTGTCAGACAAAGTTGGTGAGAGTGATCAAAAAAAAGGTTATAGAATATTTTAGGAAATTTGAAAAAAAGTTATAATTACACAATCACCAGTACACAGTAGATAGGCACATAGATAGATAGATAGATAGATAGATAGATAGATATATAGATAGATAGATAGATACATTAACTCTTTATAGTTCACACAAAATTTAACATAATTTCAAAACAGGCTTAAAAACTAGTGTAACAACTGCAGTAGTAGTAAGTAGGTAGTATCACACAATCTCCATCATTGCACACCCCGTCTCCTACATCTTCTATGAATCCTCCATCCTGGAAGAGATCGCTTTCAGCGACTAAGCGCCAGTTGTTACACTAGTTTTTAAGGCTTTTTTTAAATGTATGTCAAATTTTGTGTCTACAATAAAGACTTTATCCATATATATCTAATTCTTGAACTAGTACCCTCCATGAGCAAGTTTCCTTTGTGTTTTGGCGAATTATTTATTATTTCTCTTAATTATTTGTTGTTTTCTTCTTTGATAGAATATCTGTTATTGTAAGTATGTGATTTCTTATTACAGATTCAGAAGCCTGACAACAGCTTTCTATCGAGACGCGATGGGCTTTCTGCTGCTATTTGATCTAACAAATGAAGCTTCGTTCCTAGAAGTAAGAAACTGGATTGAACAGTTGAAGGTATTGGATAACATCTTTAAACTTCTATATATAACTGATATACTATAAATACCTGCAAATTGCCCTAATATTTTCGTTTGTAATTGTGTTTAAGGTCTCATATCTTTTGTATCACTCCTAGAAATTTGTATTTGTAAGTATCACTTTCGCAAAATATCAGAATTATGAAAGAAGGGGTTTTATGTTTCATGTTTTTATGTCTTGATTACCAATATTTCTTGGTAAGGTCGGTAGTGTAACTCCCTCCTTTGCAGGAGGTCCCAAGTTAGATTCCCGGGCAGATATCAATGATAAGTTTAACATTATTTAGAATTTGGTGTTGATTGCGTCTGTGTGTTCCATGGTATCTAGGTTTTCGATTTCTCGACATGTTTTGTTTCGCGAGTTTCGAGAATTCTCGATAGCAATTTCTTGAGTTTCTCTAGTTTAGTAGTGGTAGGACTCTTCTGCAGTGTCCGGCTGGGGAAGTACCACACTTTTGCCAGTTATTCAACCGCCAAGCAGTACAGTGCAAACATTGCTGTGTTCCGGATTCAAGGGCAATGCTTTCAGCGTAATTACTGGGCATAAAGAGATTTAACATTTAATATCTCATGGTGACGAGCGCAGTTCATTGCCGCGCAAGGTGCACTGTTGAAGTTCGAAATTCTGGGTGTCACTGAATTGTTAAGGGCAAGAGTGACGCTTAACATCAGGTTAGCTGGATAGGTTGGCAAGGATTTTGCACTGCCTACAGGCGAAGATAGTAAACTGCGCGTTCCTGTTTTGATTTTGCGTAATATATATACGCGCAGTTTACTATATATATATATATATATATATATTTTATACTTTTTTGCGCACACATACAACGTATTTGGTACAACAGGAGGACTTAATGCTAAAGCATTTATTATTTTAGTATAGTTTGATTGATTTGTCGGCATTTCTACTTCTCGAGGGGATTTTTCTCGTTTCGTCTTTGCGTGGATTTCTCGACTTTTTTGCTTCCAGAAATCTCGAGCAAAAACCCTAATGTAACCCAACAAGAATACCTGGTGAGGTGTTTAATAAAAAAGATGCCAGTAATCTACCAGCTATCCAGTAAAAGGCTTTCGGGAGCAAACGAGAGATACTCGCTTGCACGTCGAGTGAACCGCTAGGCTAAGAGTTATAGTATTCTGTGCTCTCGCTCGCTCCCGACGTGTTAACTGCCGCGCACTGTGGTACTGGTGAATAATGAAGAAAAAAAAAACGTTTCAGACTCACAGTCTAAGTGAAGATCCAGACATCGTCCTGTGCGGCCATAAATGTGACCTCCAAGAGAAAAGGCTCGTCAACCAGAACCGCGCCCGAGAGTTCGCGAAGAATTACAACTTGCCTTATTTGGAGACGAGCGCTAAGAGCGGACAGAACATCGATAGAGCCATTGAGATTCTACTCGATAGAGTTATGATCAGGTAAAGGCCAATTCTATTACAAATCAGCAAAGTTTCGTTTAGTAGTTTAGGTACTGAGCTTTGATGGAGTGAGTTATAAGCAAGCCATTTAGCAGTGGCTGGGTGGGCTACCTTGGGAGAGGCTTATATCACAGGCAGTGGACCAAGGTGGGCTGATTATGATGAAAGGCAGAGCCTGGTACCGCTGATAAGACCTGCACTAACGTCCCACTTGGGGTGTTTTGTGCATCGCTTGGTGTGTTTTCAATCAACTAAAGAATTGGTGTGATGATTGAGAGAAGCAGGTATTATTTTTTAATAATTTAATATTTTTTTATTATTATTTCAGAATGGAGTCATCAGTCGAGTATGCGATGCTGTGCGCTTCGGGGCGGCGACGAAACTCTCTACAAAAGCTTCAAGCGAAAAAGGAAAGGGAACTCTGTTCATGTTAGAATCGTCTGTGATTTTATATTTATACATTCCTTACACTTACCGACTTAACTTCCATATTTTTAAACTAATTGCTATATATTTACAAATATTTTAATTACTAAGATATCTCTAAAAGTACCATTTAAAAAAAAAATCGGAACCGAAACTGTCGCCCGACATGGAGCCGTCTTGATGAGACTGAATTTTACTTTGAAGAATATTTTACTTATCGATCTTGCATAACACATGCCCGGTTTAGATTATTCCAGTAGCGTTCGAATCCAGCACTGGAATACTATTGGAAAAATGTGAACACGCCAGTGCTTGTTCACATTGATCCAGTGAGCGATTCAACTAATCAAGTGAGCGCGCCTATTCCAGCGACAATGGAATCGTGTAGACGAGCAATCCAGTGCTATTTTCGTGCAGAGTGGCAGAAATTTCACACAGTAAACAAGCGTTGTTGTTTCTTGTTGATAGGCTATTTGTTATTCGCAAAATTGTAAAAAAGTTATATGAAGATTTAATCTTGCAGTTAGTCATTTTATACAGAAAACATGCGTGTTTGTTGGTAACAAAATCAAGTTATTTTAATCAGAAAGACATCCGCCAAGCTGCTTTGCAAAAACTCTGCGAGTGTATACAAATTGTATAATTCACTGTCAGGTCGCGAAAGATTTAATAAAAAGTTTTCGTTCCTAAATCAATTCTTAAAACATTTTCATAACTACATTACTATTAGTACTCACGGGATATTTACCACGGTTATTATTTATGTTGAGTTCCCGATATTTCGGCACAGTTATTTTCATAACTGCTTTCTTCCTGAAGTAATTGTCAATGTAATGCTTACACTTCAACGGGTTCTAAATGACTGGAACAATGTAGACGACATCGCCCCAGACCAATACAGCGCTAGACCGAGTCACTGGATTACTGGACGGGAATAATGTAAACATGGCATAATAATTTTATTTACATTACCAATTTAATAGTTTATCGATAAACTTAAACTAAATCGTATATGATGAATTTGTTAAACTTTTGTTTTTAAAAAATGTACTGAGGCGGGACCAGACAATAAATTATATCATGTCTGGTTAAGTGTGGCTGAATGATAATCGACGATTTTTTTCATCGATATATTGTGTACCTACGTACTAGAGGCGACAGTAGTTCATTGCGATGCCCCATTTAATAGGCATAAGGACTGTTTATTTTCTATTGCTGTTTTTTAAATAGAAACAATAAAGATATCGTTATTCCAACAAAAAGTCACCATAGCTTAAGGAAAGCGTGGGTCGCTGTTTGATTGCGTAGTTTCTTTTAATATTTGCATATAAATCGGAATGTTGTACTACGAGACAACCCGGGGTTATTAAAGCGAATTAGGCTTTTCCTAGCGAGTGACTGACTGAAGTGTAGCTCATGTGCCATAATAGAACGGGAAATCGCAATGTAGTGCGGTGTCACCTCTAATATGTAGTATACTGGGTTATTGGTAACTAAAGCAAAACCTCTCGTAGGCATGTTCCCTACATCATACCTAACAACTTTTGTTCCATGACTTTTAATACTTCGTATTTTTTTTTCTCTCAAAATAAAAACAAAAACGTTTAAATTAGGACTCCAAATGACAATAAAATTAAGCCGTTTTAAATGAGGAGGAACGCGGAGGCCGGGTGAAGACTAGGAGATGACATATGCACCAAAAAACTACAAGGTTTTTTTTCCATACAATAATTAAAAATTGTTTTTGTTTGATGTATTAAGTTTTGTAAAAAGTCATGTAACAAAAGTTGCTAGGAATGATGTAGGGAACATGCTGTAGATACCGATAACTCTGTATAGTACAGTTTTACACAACAAATAATTCCTCCCAATGCACTTCCGCAGTAGACCAATTTGAATAGCGCGTAAAATTTTGATCTACCAATGGCAACTACGCACTAAAATATTGCGCTGTTATTGGTCGACCGATTTCGCGGCGAAATCGCGATCCGTGCGCCATCTTGGTCCGACAGTGTACGAATCGTGTAAGCGGGACAGACCTAAGTATGCATAGCAATCAATAATAATCAATTGCACTTGTAAATAAAGTTCAATATGTGTAAATAATCATTTAAACGTTCGGCTACTGTCGGAAACCGGTCTGCCGCAAACGAAAACTGCCGATCGTAATTATTTGTTTTGTAAAACTAGCTCAACGATTATTTTAAAGATGCCAAAAATAGTATTTGTAACAATCCTTACTAAGTGCAGGGTATTTCTAGTCACATGATAAAAGACCTAATATGCTTAAATAAGGTGTCAAGTTTATTCTTGCTTTTGCATTTAGCATTCGATTATTGCACAAGCGTGAATATTTTGCACAAACTAAGGGCCGGCTTCCCTGATTCTCACTATCTCGTTCGTACTTTTCAACCATTTTTACGGCTCCCTAGAACTACAAGGATCCCTCTTAAGTTTGTTATGTCTGTCTGACGATATTAGCATCCGAATTTTCAACCTTATGACTTCCAAAGTTATAACCTACACGCATAAAATTTTGCACGATATTAAACGATACCCCACATGATGGGGTATCGTTGAATAGTTATTTTAGAGCTAACAATTTTGAAGGGATAAAAAAATAATATATAGATAATATTAAATTAAAATTCATACATTTCAAAACTTTTTTTTGCTGTTCCCCGACTTGTTGGGTTATCATTGAGTCTTAAAATTAAGATAAGGTCTCCTACACCAATTCTTTTATCAGAAGTACTAACTAGATTGCTTAATATGGGCTGGCAAAGTTGTTCCAATGTCCCACATCTCAGAAATGTATTATCTTCCAAGTGGATAGACCTGAGTAAAAACTTTCTTTTAAAATTATTTCGGGCTACATGTGATTTGCCCGAACAAATTTGAAATCAGCGGAAAAAGCTGCGTCTCCTATATTGGGGCCCGCGTGTTTGCCATAATCCCCACGCTTGGAAGTCTGCTTGGCCATCGCAGAACGTTCACTGTTTACTAAGAGGACGCTGCTGCACGTTCTCCAGTGGATTTGGTCGCAGTTTTAGGACATACACAGGTTTATATTAAAACATGATGAAAAAATGATAACTAGATAGCGAGAATCAGAGAAGAAGGTCATTAACTAATAAATATGTTTGTTCCTATAAGTATATGTACAAAGTTTTGATCTCGTAAATAATTATACAAGTTATAAGTTATAATATTTATATAAATTATGGGTACTGATCGGTACCAATATCGTTATTCTTATGACGTCGTTTTTAGTCCAAAAGTACAGGAGGCTATAAAATATCATATTGTCAATACTTATGGACAGTTGTCGAATATTGTGATTGTTTGGCTTATAAATGTTTTAGTAAATTAATAATTTATATTTGCATAATATTAAATATTTACGTACAAATTATGACCAAACTGCCAATGTGTAGAGTATGCGTCAATTGATGTTTTGTGTGTATTAAAAATAAATTTTAATAAATATCATTTAAAATGTCGTTATTAAAAAACCTTTTTAGTTGATTTCTAATAAAATAATGCATTACTTTTTTGAGATTTTCTCCTCCTTCGCCAAAACAATAACATGAAAATTGGAAATATTGGCAATTCTAAAGATATTCCGTGTTTTTTTTTTTTTTAATTTCGTGTTCTTTATTTTTACATTCAAAATTTTTGAAAAAGTGCGAACGACATTCCTATAATAGCCTCGGGATTCTGATACATTTGTTAACTTCGACAACAGATTAATTCTAATGCTGCCTTTGTCTGGAACTAAGCTAATGACAAAGACAGCAATAGACTTAACCTGTCGTCAAAGTTAACAAACGTTTCAGAATCCCGGGGTTAGAAGCTAAATCTTACTTTGAGACTTAATCATCACTTTGAGCCTTGATGAAGTAGGCCCAGCAACTGAATAGTTTAAAATTGGTACTTGTATATTTTGAATTTTATAAAGCACAAAATATGGTTCCAGCGCTGACTTTTCAATTTTCAACTAAAATATGTCTCGCTTTTTTTTTCTGTTCGAATTGATAATGACTTTGTAAGTACCTATGCTTTGGAAAACAATGATTTTAAAAGTCAGATAAATGTTTTTTTTAAATAAATAGTTGGCTAGAGGTTTGATAGCTTTGAGCTTGACGATGTAGGCCTGATAACTGCTAGTTATCAATGGTAGTCATAGATTTAGAATTTTATTAGACACAAAAGAATACCATGGTCTCGCTCAAGCTCATACATTTTTTTATCCGTTCTAAAGCAATATATTTATCGTAGTCTATTAGGTTTTTTATTTTATTTATATATAATATTTAAATTAAGTACATATATGTAAAATTATTATTGTGCCTCGTATAATTTGATGCATGCATATATACTACAGCTATAATCTTTTTTTTACAGCATCAAGGTATAGAAAACCGGCATGTAAAAAAAAAGTGGTAAGGTGGTAAGTCCAAACGATTATAACAACTTTTTTTTCTTGCTATACTTGATAAAATAATAATTAATAGCATAACAACGAATGCTCAAAAAATGGAACGTTGATAAAGAAAGCCATACATACTGTATTGCGCCCGCGAGTTTTTTTATTCACAGCGCGGAACAGACAAAGCGCCGTGTAGCCCAGTACAGTCTGTCGACAATTTAAAATCTTTAAGTGCGGCGAAAAATAGAACTAATGTTAAATAATGCGCAAAGTTTGATGTAAAACTACAGTGGCGCCAGCCTTAGGTGCGAACTTATTTTGCATTCACTAATGATCTATACAAATCTTTTTGGTTAAAGACTTCGAGAAATATTCTAAGAAATATGTGTATTCCAATTTCAAAACTCTTTTATACGCACATATTAAAACCCTATCGGAAAAGACAGGTACTTTGCTCCCACTTATTGAGAACACAACGTCACTTTTCGCATAGATGGGTCTAGCTCTGGCGTAGCGTTATATTCTCTTTGAAGATGGGATGAAACATAAATAAATATATCATCCTTTTTTTTTTCACTTTCAAAGTAAGTAATTTTATCTTTTTATTTTGGAAGAACCGATTTTCGTGAAATTTGTCAGCGAAATAGTGTGCGCCATGAGGACGCACATGGAAAACTTTTATCCTAGAAAATGTCAAGCATGACTGCGGAGCGCAACTAGTTAATTCGATTCTCAAACGAATAAAACTGATAAACATGAAGCCGAGCCGTGAGCTCTTACAAAAGCCAAATTGACTGAGTTTTATTTGTATTGAAACCCTACGCTTTGGTGAGGGGTCGTGAACTCATACGTTCTCCAAACTGCAATCATCTGGGCCCCCTACACACGTTGCGCGCGCTTGCAGTATTTTCTTGTACATCTATTGCGTTATAAACCGTAAATTGTACGAGACAAGGTTTGAAATAGCTCAAAGTTTTCTTGATAAGCTGCAGTGAAGGGTGATAATGCCCCTATAGACTCTGTCGTAAGGACAGAGTGTTCAAATTGGCCCTACATTGTGGCAACTAGCATCGAATCGCAACGCGCAGCCGCGGAAGAATACGTCACACTAACGCTAATCTTGGCCTCCCTATATTGTTTTGTATCGTTTCATCTTCCGTGTCTTTTCTAAACCTTTTATTTCATTTTGATTCTGTTTATTCTCAGTTTATTTTAAATGATTATTGCCTCTAATGATAATTAAAAAACAAATCGGTGCTAAGAGTAGCCATAAAAATGGTAATAGAGTAGGAAGCAGCGTTCGCAGCTAGCTTCATCTCGGAGAGTTTGTTTATGTATTGAAAGACAACAGATCGGATGCAAGCCGGCTTCCGCGGGCGTGGAGCGAAACGCGGAGTGATTCCAGTAAGACTCGAGTCATGAATGAGGCAGCTAAAATATGGACCGTTCCCAGTCGCTAGCGTAATAGTACACGTGGTTGGAACGTACGAACAGTGCAAGAAATTGCGTGGTTACAGTGCAGTGTTGACGTTTTGTACCAAGCGAACGGTTAAACAGTGTTTAATAAACGATTAAAGAATTGTGGACTTTGTCGTCTTCGTGGAATTTCACGGTAAGTTTCAATCATAGTTTACTGTAGAATTTAAACTTATTGATGTCTACATTTATGTACATTTTAATTATAAAATTTCAACTCGAAAGCTTTACAATTCAATGCTTTCTTTATTACTACGTCTATAATTACGTAGCTACGTAAATTCTTGAATTCTGTTCCTTCGGAGTTTTTATTTATTTAATTTGCAGGTATATCATTTCGTCTTAGAACATAAAATAAAATGAAAAATGCTAGAAAATTATGTAAAAAAAAAAACGCAGCGTTACAATATTTTGTAATACACATACTACCATTTTCTTTCAGAATCTCGGCTGAAAAGACGTTACTGCGGTGTCCCATAAAATTTTCATGTTTGTTTACCCGCAGTGCACATTTTCTGCTACGTCCGGGTTTTCCGGAATCTTTATTTTAGTCAAAGTAATGGGAGCTGTTTTAAATTACTTTTTTATGCCGTATATATATTTCAGGAAATGCGCGGTTTAATTATCAGATAGGTACTTGTATCCAATTTCTTAAGGAACACTAATATTATAAGGTGCACTATACTTTATGTCTCTCTGAAGCTTCGAAATGAAACACACATTTAATTTCAGTATGTAAAAAGCTATCTGAAAACTTCTCATAGTTATATGAATGATGTCAGCACACCCGGTGCCCGTTTTGAACACGTTATTCCCGCGCCCTATTGCATCCAATTAATCTTCATTACGTTTAATAACCTGTTAATTTCTACGAAGTGTTTTATTCCACTAAGTCTTTTGTAACCAAAACAAATTCAGAGCTTCCAGATCTTAAGCTTGTGACGCTACGAGTAGCTTTGCCAGATTTCATATTCGAATGATGCTCATTCGGTGTTAAAAAGTGTTGAAGAAATAAAAGTAGGCGCTCTTGTCAGTGTGGTTGAGTTTGTATCGAGGGGTTCCCTAGCTGTCGTCGATACTTCCCAAGTTGGGCTGTCGCTACTACGTTTCTGGTTCCTAGTTGCATAATTGCATAGCGTGTATACTGCACCAATGTGGACTGTCTGTCTTTCCTGCCGAGGTCTTTCCATGGATTTGGCAATCGACCACGAGCTCTCTCAACTTCCGCGGCCCTGCGCTCTACGAGCGTCCACTGAATCCTCGTTCCTGCAGGTGTCCCACAGAACTTCAGTATTTGCAACTGCATAATCGAGGTTCTTGAGGATAGAGTTCATCGCGCCCGATGTAGTCGAAATTATAATAGTCGAAAGGCCGAAATACAATAGCTGTTTTCAGCATGTTCACATTTTTAATAGATGCACATTAATGTTTACTGTCAGTTAGCGAATAAACTGCGAAGTTACGCTTTTAGATTCCTACGAAGTTATCTCATAACGGCGAACGTTAGACCAGTGCAATCGGAGAATAAACCTTGGAAGCGCATGCTCATAAGCTTGATGGTTATTGCTATCTGAAACGTACGGAAACTTCACAACGGCTGAAATTGCGAATAAATGAACTCTGGACGTATATTTTCACAGGTTCTATAAGCTAAGCGACTAACTACAACTAGTGTTAGAGTCTTAAGCACGCCTAAAGGTCTCTGATGACAAGTTACGTATCTGATTTCAGTTAGTGCAAGGGTGTCTAAATACAGCTTACCGTAGTAAAGTTCCGGTAGTTTAGTATACCTACGTAACTACGTATTTGTTTTTACGAACACATACAGCTTTATCATAAAGGCATAAAATTTAATGGTCTTTACAGTATTTGTATAATGTGTATTCATATTCACATTCATTGTTTTATAATGTACTCGTAGATGTAGCTTCTGTTTATTCAGTTACGGGAGCAATAAATCTTAGGTAGGTATGTAAAAGACAGTGACGTGCCAACTAGCACAAACATGCGTCTGTAGCTACTTTGTCGTCACAAGATTCGTAATGGTAAAGGTTTTTTTTACCGGTTACTAAATATTGGTGTCATGTGACTTTAGACTTCTCAAAGCTGTAAGACGACAAATATAGCGATGAAGTCTAAAAATTTTATGATTGACAAGCAAGACGTTCTTGCTGTCAATCATAAACATTTAAGACCAATACTACAAAAGTTGTACACCAAACAAAACATTTATGGTATACCTACATACATTTAATTTTTTAATAGACAACACGCCACATTTCTTCACAAAAAGTGTGCGACGTAACATAAATGTCTTACTGCAAACAAATATAATATGTCTTTGGAGTGTCTACCTTTACTCTGTTTGTTTGTTCTACGATTTCACCAAAAATGTAACCTTGGCCAGAGGTCTTCAGGCGGTCTCGCCACGAACCTAAAGCCTATACGACGAGTAAGGAATCATTCTGATTTTGAACATACATATAATAATAGTGCACACTCTTAGCACTATTATTAATAACCGCATGATTTTATAGATAAACAATCTTAGATATTACAAATGCTTTCCGTCTTTCTCATCTGCCGATATAAACAGTTTACGTTTTAAAAATTGGGATAAGGTTAAATCTGATACAAAATGTCTGTATTTACGTCTACAACAGTTTCCGCAGCCGACGTTCGCGAAACGTTTTAAAAATTTCATAACCAAATTGAAGCATGGAAGTGATCTTAAAAGTGGTTTTGCGTAACTCTGACTAAGCTATGTAAGCTCTTATGTTGTGTTCGTTACTATATCATTATCTCATTACCAGTTTCTTTGGACCTAAGGCCTTGTACAAATATTTTTCCTTTTCTTAGGCATTGTAACAATCTTTCTATTGTGTCTTCCCATTGTAAGTCTTTCTATCGTGTTTCTTTTGTGTTCACAAAAATCTGTTCGCGTCCGTCTAAATCATTTTCCGTAATCGCATGCAAGAAAGTCCTCTTGAGTTATCATCCTTACTTAAATCATCTCATTCATTTTAATAGGACCTTGAAATATCTTAAATTCTTTGGTTAAATCAGGAGGTCTGCGACGGTGACCGACATCTGAGGCAATCACCTTTCAAATTGAAATTTGGGAAGAAATTGTGATAAAACGGTCCCGGTGCGATGGCATTACGATCTGGCAATGACGTTGGCAACTGTCCGGCCTTATCTAGCTGACCCAACCCTTTTCACTGCCACTTTCAAAGGCCTTTTATATCTCCTTAGTTATACCGATGCCCTCATGAAGTCATGTGGCGATTACAGAATACCCACTTGGCAAACTTGGTTTGTTACTTGCTGCAGAAAAAAAATTCCTAATGAATATTAATTCTTGTAGTCTTTCGTCAGCTCCGTATGGACATGGAGGCAGGAGCAGTTCTGAACATATTGTGCATTTTCCTGTTCTAAATTTGTAACGCCTTCTTGATTTTTTTCATGAAAATTCTGTACGAAATATCTATTTACCGCAAAACTATTCGTTTTCGTATTCGGTTCTCGAATAGCAACTACGAGGAGAGAGAGAGTTATCAAGATCGTTTCATTGAGTATTCTCGTCACTTGCCAGAAGTATTTCTGTTAACCTTTCCAAGCTCATTCTTTAGATCGATCGACTGTCTTTTTCCGGAGAAAATGCTTACAGTCGTATTTTATTTGTGATTTTGATCTGTATACAGGTATATATACAGGGTTATAAGGAAAGGGTATGCTAAGCCGAAAAAGGTTCAAAGTCCCATGATTATGGACAGGTTTTAGTATGGGACCGATCCTGAAACCACGAAAAAAATATCAACTGTTCTATACATTTTGCTGCCCCGGTGGCTCAGTTGGTAGTGAAACTACGTTCTGTGCTTGGGGGCGTGGGTTCGATTCCCATCTAGGACAAACATTTATGTGATGAATATTTGTGTTTGTTCTATGTCTGGGTGTTAATATCTATATAAGTATGTATTTAAAAAATATCTATGTACGTATATCAGTCTCTGGCAGCCATATTACAAGCTTTGCTTAGTTTGGGGTCAGATGACCGTGTGTACAAAAATGTCCCAGATATTTATTATTTATTATTTTGTCGAGCGTCATTGACATTTTTCTATGAAACATCAGTTTTTTTTTTGCGGTATCAGGATTGGTCCCATACTAAAAGTACTCCTTCATAATGATGAGTTACTATGAGCCCTATTCGTCTTAGCATACCCTTTCCTTATAGCCTTGTAGAAAACTAAAAGTTATCGTTCGAACGAATTAAGATCAATTTAATAAAATCCTTGGAATATTTTCGCAGCCTTTTGTTAACCCAATGAAAATAACATTTTTGTTGCGAATACGTGTCCTATATTTCAGCTCATCACCCAAATTCTGTTCAATTTAATAGTCTATAACTGTTTTACGAGTTACAATTACGTAATCATGAGTTCACGAGGCAATTTAAGTGTTACAATTTAATATTTGGAACCTAATTTATGTTCATTGTTCATCAGCAAGCAACATTGCTTTTTTGAAAATAATGTCAAAAATATTTTTTGTTTTTTTGACATTATTGTTAAAAATGCAATGTTACGTAGTATTTATATTCTCTTTTTATGCAAAGTACTAAAAAAAAAACTATGAAAATGTAGCGGACTGAACTAATACAGTTTCTGACAGTGAGATAGTAGCGGCTAAAATAGTAGTTTTGCTCGAAAACCAGTTAAATTGTGGGTCTCACGTCCCTCTATAAATCCGTTGTCAGTTGCGTCTTTAGTTATCGGCTGCTGACCGCCCTACCCTCGCCGAGCGAGGGCCCGCTGCTGCAGCCCCGCGTTGATATCGAAGGATTAATAGGTATATGTTTTTGGAAAATTTAAATTCGTGCTGACTAATCTCCTTTATTGCTTGAAATTATCAGATAAAAAAATCTCAATTCATAGTCTCGCTGATATGGCTTATTGGATTAGCACAATCAAGAAAACATCGCGCTCAAGAATTGGTAGCCAAGTTGAAATTACAGTGCGCGTGTATGAATTTATATAGTCAAGCAAATTATGAAGAATGTTCTTTATTTACTAACCCCGGTAAATTGCGCTTAGGCAAACTGTACATTCACAATATGGTATGGAAAGGAATCCATCAATGATAATACCTTTAGGGTTCCCTAGAAACCCTATTGCTGTCACTCTGCTGACTGTCCGTCCTTCTGTAGTCACGAGTGTCTATCTCATAAGTGGGTCTGGCATACGCTATAGACTAAACATTTTGATAATTTGTGTAGAATGTTGGGAGTTGACACAAAATCGAATATATAATTTGAAATTCAATTCAATTACTTTTTTCGTAGAGGTTTACAATACGCGAACAGGAGTCGAAATTTTCAATTTCCTCAATATTTGTTGCTATGTTTAGCTCGAAAACGAAACATATCATACTACATTTCATGTTATTTTGTAAATACATAACAAAAATATATAGTGTGGTGGTACAGAACCCTCAGTGCGCGAGTCCAACCGCACTTGGACGGTCTTTTTTTTTCGTATCGCATGGTGTTTACTATCATTTTTCATCGTGTAAAGCGTCAAAATGTTTCATTTCGTAAACAACAGTTTCTCTCATTATTTAATAGCTTCGTCAAAATGTACTTGAAAACAACAGATTTTCGTTGCTACACGATACCCTGATCCCCATTTGATTGTCATCTCGTTACGATTCCATTGCTCTCCCTTACGAAGGAGCTCTTTTCGTTATCAGCGAACTCCGTGTTTTGTTACGGTCCTCTCTTATTTACGGTCTATTTTTTATGGCTGCGAAAGAAATCTTACAAAATGCCACCTAATTTAGTTCTGGGGCTACGTCATTAATTGTATCATGTCGATCTTTCACGCTCCCGTCTGTAAATCGATATGAATTTATCGTTTTTGTAGTTTTTTATTGAACAAGCAATGGTTAAATTAGTCATTTTAAAGTAATAAACTTTTCAGATAAAATATCTGCGGCAAATAAAGCGCTAAAGTTGAATATTTTAAAAGGATATCTGTTAGCGATCGTCCATTTTAAGGCTTTGGCAAATGTCCAGAATATAAAATAAAATTCTATATGAGAAGAGCGGTTACACCATATTGGTGATGCCGTACCCTAAATAGTATAATAATAATGCGTATCCTTATTTAAGTTTGTAAGTATTTTAAGTTTATCTCGAGACTTGACATACTTTCTGTGTTTTAAAGGAATTATTATTTTTATACTAAAGATCGACGTACAACGTTGTCTGGTTTATGTAGGTACCCATTTTACTATTTTGGGTTATAATAATTAATGCTTTCACAAAAAATTACTATAAGATTAAATTATAAGTCTACCTCGCATTTCAAGTGGTGCCAGCTACAATAGTGTGGTATAAAGTATGCGGGGTCATTATCCGATATTATCTTTGTACAACAAAGTGCCCTTTGACAGTGTGCATCTGAGGAATGCTTCGTTAGCGCCACAAGAGCTCATAGTGATCCACTGTTGGTCATTATTGCATGCTATTTGATACTTGCATCGGGCTTGCATTACATCATAAGTAATCTAAAACAAATTACCGTGGTCTATATTTAATAAATATGTCCTGGTCTCTAGATAATCGGCTTTAATATTTGCTAACTCCCAAGCTCACAGCTTTTATACTTTTGTTTTTATTAGAAACTGCCCCGCGGCTTCCTTTAAGTTTCTCGAGAAATCTTTAGACTCATTTATCGCTCGGCTTAGGTAAATGCTTTAGTGGTTTTGGTTTCGGAATTTAACTCTTACTTTGGAACAGTTTAGCCGTTGTCTCTTCTATTTTGGTTTTAGTCAAAACAACCCTGCGGTTCTTTAACCGCGTGTTTTAAATCGGTATTTGCTCCTCTGATTGGACGGTAGACAATGTCAACTTGGTCAGTGTGAAATTCTACCGTATCTGTCCTCTCCCTGGATCGATAGAGCCATCGCAGTGGACACGCTGAAACCACTTCCTTTGCTTACTTTTAATATATGCTCTGCCTTCCTCAAACCTTCCTCAAAAACATGCAAAATCACTCTAATAAAGTGTGAAGTTGATGTGCTTAAGGTCCCTGACTCCGCCTCGCAAACAGCCGGGTTTTATATTTCCAGCGGAAAGCCGTGCAATAAAGTATGTTAGCAATTTGAGTAGAATATGCATTTAGTGGCATGACAGCGATAAATTCACTGCCAGTAAATGAACGAGCATCCGTTAGCGCTACGTTTTGTGGGCTTTCGTTGGAAACGGATGAGATACGGACTGAATCGTGGAATAAAAACACTGGGAAAGGACCGGCCAGTAGCGTTGGAAAAATAAATTTGGTACTCATGTATTACGTAGAGTTTGGTCACTTTATATTTTGTGTTTTTGTTACCACTTATTTTTGTTATTTTGTTGTTTTTGCGTGATACACTGCATGAAAACCCTATCAGATGGCAGGAGGGCTTTACAAAATACGTGCCTACAAATTGGCTAACTTAAGAATTTAAACCAAATAATTTTGATTATCGTAATATTGTACCTGCTCGAAAAGGGCCAATTATGTATCATACAAACCTCATATAAAGTATGTCATTTACGCCTTGCTGTTGAGCCGGGCAATAATATTGTACTGGATTTCATTATTACCCTGTGCGCAGGTCAATAATATTGTACTGAATTTCATTATTGCCCGCTGCGTTTTTTTTTCAATGTTCGTATTTGGTCATTCTTAGCAATATCATTATGCATGCTAGGCATCATATTTAAAGGTGGTGCCTTTAAATATTATTCTAAGCTTAAAGCTTATATTACTTAAAGCAAGCTTACGTCTGTATGCGAACGCACACATTGGAATGCGTCCCATGAAGTTATGGATCATATGGATACCTTCTTAATAAGTATAGTTAATTTTTTTTTTTTTATTGAAATTTGAAATATGAGATTAGAGATTTGAGATTACAATCGACTGGCTGGTCATGTGGGTGACTCACCTTCCCTCGCCGCTTTTAAGATAAGACTGAGACACTGGCTTCATGAACAAATATTTTAGAATAATAATGATTTTATAAAGTTCTCAGAATTAATTTATTCAATTAAACTTTATTTATATTTTGTTATTTTTTAAGACATGAAATTGTACAAATGATAATTATTATTTTTCTTTAAAGCAATTTTGATTTTTGACATGTAACTATGGAGTTATAAATAGAATATTGTATTGTAATGTACTGATTTGACATTTGAGACTTGAGATTTGAGATTTGAATAAATAGAATGACTGATTACGTATATTTATTATTACTAGCCTTGCTTTTATTTTCTCGCAGGAGGTGTTTAAAGTTGAGTATACTCATCGGGGATAAAGCTCTTTTCGTCTTGGGCGTCCTTGAATCCCTCGCTGCACTCAGGATTCTAGTCTTAAATCTCTTATCTACTTGGTGCATAATCTACGATTATTTAATTAAAATGAACAAGGTCCTATCATTTGTTGTTAATTTATCACTTCAACTTTCAAACTTAAATCGCCTGAGGTGCTTTAAGACAGCGCCTCTAATGAATCAAAATATACCAAAACAATGCAAGTTTGTTGGACAAACTTTCATGAGTACATTATTTATAGCCTGTCTTTAAGAAAACAGCTGAATCAGATGAAAGTTCCAAATTTGTTATAATTTGTATAAAAGATGCTATGGCGTTCTATAAAAAACTTAAAAATGCTGGAAATCGGCTGGTTTTGTTACCCATGCTTGATTATCTAAAAGCTAAGGCAAGGTAACATGCTCAGAAAATTGCTCAATAATTTATTATCGTACTAACTTAATCGATTGATAAATCGATAGGACATAGTCTTGTGGTTTACGAATGTTTTCGATTCATACCTGCACAAAAGACTAGATGCAGGAAAATTGAGGTTTATCAACAGGAAAGCTCATTTAGAGCATATCCGACGCGGATATTACTCCTAAACACCTTTTCTAAACTATGGACAATCATCAACATATTTCCTAAGTTACTTGAAAGCTTGAAAGCCAGCATGTCTGTGCGGTAATGGCTAGCCGAGATTTGGGTCAATGTGATCACACATGTAAACCATCACGCAAATACCGCCGGTGTAAACATAGCTCGAATCAATCCCGTTTCCGTTGATTACGACATAGGAGTTTTTATCGGAACGCAAAGGAACACACCTACGCCCTTTTAAATATTTACTTGACATTGGCCGGTGTTCAATAGCTAAAATGTTTGTTGAATCAAGATCGGTAAACTAAATAGTTACTTAACTAATTATCTTTAGGTTGTCAGAAGACGCTGATAAAGGTTTTCAGGTTTTCAATGACGAAAAGCTTCTATTAACAAAAAAAAAATGAAATTTATAATTTTTGTGACTACATAATTTTATTATTATCTACTTTCAAAATTTATAGAGGCACTTATAGGGAATGACAATGCGGAACTATATATAGCGATTTTCCAATTTGCCGTCCTATTTACTTATTATAAATATAAATGGCGATGTATGTATGTTCCCTATAGATTCCAAAACGGCTGGACCGATTTTGATGACATTTTCAAGGAATCTTCAGATTTGCCAAGCGGGTGATCCTGTGAAGTTTGGTACCGGGGCGGGTCGCTAGTATACTATATACGAAAGCAATGCTGCCTTTGGCATTCCCCAGTGGATCCGCTTTAATTCGCATCAAGTGCGTTACTCCGAAATAGGTCTGCGGGTAGCCTGTCGTATGTAGGTATATCGCAGAGTCCCTATGCCTAATAACACAGGATCGAATAAGGCGTCTTGAATAAATCAAGCTGCCTATGGCGACTAAACGCAAATTCTATTCTATCCCTCTGCATTGTCAGGTCAATATACAATCCGTCATTGAAAAAAAAATGGTTTGAAAAGTAGGTAATAGTAGATACTCTATAAAAGCTATAAAATAATTAGTACATTACTGTCGTGGTTTGTAATGACTATGTTTCTGGCGGCGATGATGGCCGAAAGCGCAGCGTAGCGCAGGTCCAGGCCATCACAGCACGGTCAGCTTTGAAGTCCTTGACGGACAAGCTGGATTAACAGAGCGAAAAGGGAAGGGCTACAATGAGACCAAGCTTGAAGGCAGAGAGCGTAGCTAATAGGCTTAGCTCAAGGCCGTTATTGCGTGGCCAGCAGTGCAGTAATTTCGGACCAAGGTTGTGCTTTACTCAAACAATGCGAGGAATTAAAAAAAATACAGCTTAGTAGAAATTTATATTTCATTTCAATTAAAATTCAAATATTTAATATGTCGCAATTCCATTGCGATATTGTCGTAGGCAAGTTTTTGCACCTGATTACTTTTGAAACAAAACTCGACAATATTTAATGGATTTTCAAAAGAAATTGCTGGTGGCTAAACACACCAGCAATTAAATCCGCGGCAAGGCCGACCATACTCAAAGAAGGTTGTCAATAATGACCACATTACGAGCTTTTTTGAGTAAAAGAAAGTATTACTATTAGAAGAATAAAAAAATGGACTGTAAAGTATTGCCTGTGACTTGAGTTGGACTTGACGAACATAAAGACAAACCCAAGCATAACCTTACTCTTTTTATGTAAAAGAGAATAAAATATATTTTTGGCGCTGGTTTTTTTACATGGTGATGAAGGTGGACCAAACCCTCAAAATCTGTCAAGCCGTTAAGGCTACAGGAGGTATTAATATAGGAACAAACATAGATACACCCCACAAACATTACCATCCCTGGGCAGCCGAGTAAAATGTATTTTGACAAGCTCCTTGACAAAGGAGATCCTTAGAAAATATATGACTCCCTGACCAAGATTTTGTACAGAGTATAGTTCCATCACAGTGTGACATTTAGAATCTAAACGTGAAAGTGTGACGTCACAAGTCTATTACGGTTGTGGGCATTCGCGCATCCCTAGCTCACATCCGCAGCTCTCTTCCGTAGCTCCCATCCGTAGCTCCCACCCTAAGCACGCATCCCTCTATTTAAAAAATATAGCTTCGTGGAACCCGTTTCAGCCAGTGCTAAGCTAAGCTATGAAAATAAAGGTTCCTTATTGGTGGATGTCCAACACATCCGTAGATCGCACATATCTGGTGGAAAAGTAGCCCCAAGCCTGAAAATATACTCCACCGACAATGAATATAATTCTGAATTAATGTATGCATTCGCATTAAATGCTTAATGCGAATGAATTATGCCTTTGAACCCAAAAGTATAAGTAAGTCAGAACAGGCAATCGTTTATTTATTTTTATTTTTAATTACTGAGCGAATTCTTGAAATATGTTTTTTTTCTGTCGTTCGATTGTAAGATTTTTATAAATTTTAAGAAAATTATTGTATTTCAGTTATATATTTATGTAATCGGGATCCCAAATAAACATTGATAAACAAGTGAAGTCATAAAACGAATGATAGGTTTTTCAAAACCCCCTAAACTTGTTACGTAAAAGGGAAGGATACACCAACTCCCCTAATAGCTGACCCTTTAGCAAATCACTAGGTGAGCCATTAAAACTAATAAAATAAGGAATTCTTGGACAATAATAATTCTTGTCAACTGACATCCGAAAGTGTCTTTTGCTATCTCTATTTAGAGTCTAAATTACTTTCTCTTGGGGAGTTATTTCGGGTGCTCTTTGCGGTCTAAGGGTAGGGTCAATTTAATTAATTACACGAACCGCGACATGCGCCCTATTAAACCTTTGTTACGAGGTATTATTTTGTTTTCTACGGCCTATGTGAAAATTTATTGTTATTTATTATTTATGGTGTCTATAAATTCTGAGTGGACATAAAAGTTTTGTCCCCACTTATTATACCCATATCAATAAATTAATAATGCGAGACAGAATATACGTCACACTCTAGCCCTAAGGGTCTGTTCTTTTATTACGTACGATGATTTTACCTTTTCTTCCTCTTCATACAAATCTTGGGGAAAAAAAAAACATTATTTTTACACTTGTGATCGTAATTTTCTTTAGTAATAATAAAAAACAAAAAACGGTTACTTATTGAGTGAGCAAACAATATTAGAAAACTAACATTTCATCAAACGAAAACGTTCAGATACAACGAAACGCGCATTGTTTATAGTTGGTAAGATTATTTTATTTTTGATATCATAATATTATAGGCGGTATGGCTAAGCCTTAATCGATGTGCTTTTATTGCTTTCAAAAGATAATGGCCACACGTTTCTCATTAAACTATGTACGTAATACAGTTTCATGATTCACATAACAGACAGATAGTAAAGACATTATGGGATGCTATTAACAGAAGTGAACTTCTCAATTTCATATCAGTGTTACAGCTGTACCTACAGTACGAGCAACTTTTCTGTAGAAGTGGTTGAATAACAGAACGAAATTTTTCTACGGAAGGCTATCAGTTTTGTTAGAAAAATACGATAGCGGCTCCCCCATTGAACTCTACAGATGAGGTGCTCGCATATACGCTTGAATAATGAGAGATTTTTGTAACATACAGTCCGTGAGTAATGTTACCATTATACTTAGCCTTCGATTATCCAAATGCAGGATGAGTCAGCCACAGTCCGGGCTATTAAAAGACTAACGTCTTTGTACTGCACTTGGCTTAACGCTGGTCTATTTGCGTCATCACACCCTATATACGTTTCGATTACCAATGGATATCCGATAATGACGTTAATATTTAAATTAATATTTTTGAGGTTAGATTCGTTTGCTCTGGATTCACCAAGAAAAAAACAAAAATACAATTTTGTGCGTGTGCCAGGTATTTTTCTGAAATTTAATACTAGTGTTTCGCGTATCTATATATCAATAATACGTGAAAATATTACGCGCAAAATAGCTTGTTTTGCCGATTGATCGCCTATGATTGGCCGGGTTTTCAAATCAGTTTATCTTAAGCGTAAATTGCAAGTGAATTTTAAGCCGTCCAATCGTAAGAATTATGTAAATTACTTATTTACATCGTCCCATGCCCAGCGCGGTAATAGCAGATTATGCACCAAGGAGATGGAGCAGTGTCTTATGTCACAGGCGACATAAGAAACTAAGGATTCTAGAGTTAACTCCCTAGCCTACGCTAGGGAGTTAACTCTAGAATCTAAAGGAGTTTTAGAGTGAAATCCTGAGATGTTAAGACTGCAGCGAGGGATTCAAGGTCGCCCAAGACGAAGACAGCTTTATCCCCGAGGAGTATAATCCACTTTATACACATCCTGCGAGAAAATAATAGCAAGAATAATATATGTGCATAATTAGTAATTTAATTTGATTTTATTTCAATTTAGAATTTGAAATTTCAAAAATGAATTTCATACGTGATATGTGAAATTTGAAATATCAAATTTCAAAACTCAAATTTCAAGATTAATTTTGAAGTTATCTATGCCTAATAGAAGCGGGAGGCAGCGGCGGATTTTAAATACTGCCTCCCGCTTCTAATAGGCATAGATAAAATTAATCTAGAAATTTGAGTTTTATTTGAAATTTGATATTTGAGATTGGAGTTTTGAAATACCGTGTAGGTACATATTTCCATAAAATAGCCTATTCAATTTAAAGGTAGCATAAATCATCAAATGGTTTTCTTATCTTTGAGCTTTCGTAGTAGATAAGAATGACTCATCTGTTGGTCAAAAGTCCAGAACTCGTATGTTCCAGTAATATTATCTAAGACGATATGAAAGAACTTCTTATTTCTTATAACTTCCTCTCAAAACTCACTAGTTAAAAGAGTTTTACGCATTATGCAATTATGAAAGGCTGTTTGCCATCGCATATGATGCTCAGCAAATAATTCTTGTCTGCCTGTTTATAGGAAAGTAACGAAATTCTATTGCCCATCATAGTCCGCTCACTCGCCCTCGCAAACTTCCCCGAAGGCGGCCTTTTGCTCTAAAATATTATAGAACCCTTCATTTTCACCGAATCTTGTAGTTTATTACGCACTTCGTTTAAGTTATATTGATACTTCAAAGTTAAACTTTCCACAGAATGGCCTACTAAGTTTTAAGGCAGCATAAAACATTCAGTTGTGAGGTGTACACTGTACAGTTCTCCATCTCCAGTTTGTTTGAAAAGTTTTTCTAAAACATGGGTTTTTTAGAAATAGGGTTACGTCCCAACCACACAACTCTTTTCTTCCATTCTGTCCGGGATTGTTAGCGCGAAATTGACACGCTTAGCCGGTTTAACACATTAATACGACGCATAGCACACATACATTTCACGTTTATAGTTAGTTTTTGAGATACACCACGTCACTTTGCGATGATATTTCTTTATTTTTGAAGAGATAAAAATAAATATAAATTATATCTGTACTCTAATTATTACGCTCTAATCTAAACTATGATATGCTAGGATGCTAGCACCACATGCTAAAATCAGAAAAAATATTCTATGTATATACGGAAGCCGGCCTTAAAATTATTACTTTTTGAATTTTAAATTCAGTAATCGGTGTGTGGTCAACATTATACACATATATATCAAAACTTCAGGTCTGTTACTAACTCCGCTTATGAGCTAGAGACCTGTGATATACATGGGCGGACGGACCGACAGTAATAGGCACATAATAGGGCTACGTTTGACCTCTGGATACGTAACCCCAAAAACCAACACCGCGGGACTTTTTTAACGATACGGGAAAAATGGAATGTGACAGGTAGTAGAAGCCTATAATGGCAGTTGCAGTTACTTAGAAAATTTTATAATTTTCATTATCCTCCAATGTATGGAGAGAATACTAATTGTTGTGTTTTATTTTTTGCAAAAACAGAATAATTTATAGAAGTATAATGTAACTATCTAACACTCGTATAATATCAGTTTCGGTTGCCAAAGTCACTCTGTGTACTGAACAAAAAACAGAAAATTCAACTGTAGATCTTGGATCAATGTAACCTAAATACGCCGTGGTTCTTTTATAAAAATCCTACTATATAATTTATATTACAATCCTAACTAAAATTATAATTCAGAGGAATATAGCCGCAGTCGTATAAGAACCAATAAAGCTTCGAGGTATAAAAATGAATACGGTCGTCTCGAGGAAAAAACTTCGCTCGCGCGATTCAGAACTCCCTACATTACAACTATGACATACAAAACGTTAACAAACGCACAAAAATGGATCAGCGCCATATAGCGAACTATAGAAAGTAACTTTGCCCCTCTGCCTTGATGTTTGTCGCGTTATCACGGCGTTAAAATTTGATAAGAAGTTATTGTATATCACAAAGACTGACATAGGATATTTTTTTTAAGTCCACGCGAACGAAGTAGCGGGTTACAACTAGTTATTTTATAATTTATTCTCTTTATTCAATTCACTTTCCATCATCCTAGCATTTTCCTCGCTTTAGTAAGTTGAAAAATTGTGCTTCGCTCAGCAGCAAAGTTATCTTTAAAACCCTGGCTACGCTCAGGATTCTATATTTGAAAAGTTAAATCCTAGAATCCTTAGCTAGCTCAGGTTTCAATACAAGTACTCGCGCCAAAAATCAACTTTGCACCCTTGCATAACAAATAACGTTTTTGTTGCTCCAAAATGATTCTTTACAAATTATTGACATGTTTTACTATCTACGGTTTTCTATCTTTACAAGAGGTATCTAAAATGATACCCGTTAGATCTCTATTTCCAGATAAGTAGACTTTCATAGTAAATGTTTTTTATTCCTTTCGTATTCGAGACTTTTGTTCATAGAAATCGGATAACAGAATTCTGTTCCCCTAGAGATTATAAAGTCACATATAGAACTAAAGCTCTATGGGCCCCTTTCATTATCTCCAAGTAAAGTCCCAAGTAAGCTACTCTCCGGCCAAAGTAGCAAGTACTAATTTTAAAATGTCGGAGTAGCGCTAACTGTCACATAAACCGAACAAAAAACAAAGTTACTTGAGACTTTTACTCGTCACTTGCCACTGCAAGGTTAACCAATCAACACTTTACTTCGAGTAACCCAGAGAGTAACTTTATCAAAGTTCCCAAACTAAAACAAACCCATAGTTGACATTATCACTGGCAACAATCAGAATTTCAAACAGGGCCAATATAGACACGTTACGTATCGGTGGAAATGTCTCTCAGTTCGATTCAGACGTCAGTCGCATGCTTCCGCCATATCAGGGATGCTCCCTCGATGCTTATTTATCGCACCCATGTCCATAGAATACCCATTTAAATAAAGCACATGGAAAATTGTTAGAAAAATAGAGACTAAGATATTTATGTCATTGCATGATTGGGTTACAAAGTATTGAATACAATAAAAAAAGGGTTAAACTTACAACAAGAAGTATACGCCCCTTTGGCTTTTGACAGTGCAGTAGTTTAAAACTAAAATATTTTTATGCAGTTATTTGTGAAACTTGTTTAGTAATTTAATCAAAAATATCAGTTCTGACATGGCGCACGTTCATGGTAGTCATGCAATGCAAAATGTTTACACATGTGTCACATCATTCGCAATGTGCGGCGGGTTGGTGGTGCGGCAGGCAACAGACCGCACATACCGCACATTTCAGTTAGACGTCATTGTTGATATTATAATGCGACCAGCCGACCAGCGTTGAACTAATTTCTGCGCTATCACATTTTAATTAAAACTGCTATTATATAATTGGGGTATTCCAAGTCCAAATAAATGGAAGCGACAATTTGATCTCTTGAAATGAGCTAAGAAACTTTTGGGCAATTTATTTTCTGGTGCTAATTTGTATAGAAAGACGAGAAACACTGAGCTTTGGATTGACGTTTTGAAACTGAATTTTTGAATGAAAAAGAGTAAGGTAGGCATTTTAATTGCATATTTTACAAGCTTTAATTTAACTTGCAATATTTGTACGTATCACATGTTAAGGTCAAATCTCGCAACAGAATTTCTATACAAATTAGCAGCAGAAAATAAATTGCCAATTTCAATTGACTTGAAATTTTGCGTGCCTGTCAAGTTCCGATGACAAAACAATATTATGATGATGCTGATCTGATGATGGATACGGAAGGTGGAAAATGGAGCTCCTCAATAACTAACAGTAAATTGATGGAATTCGGACGCATTTTGATCAGTACCAATAACGGATTTTATAAAAGCTTGTCTGGAAATTGTCTGGAAAAAATATTTTTTCCACAAAAACTTATTAATAATGTAAGCTTGGGGATTTATTGTGATGAGTTGCTTCATGAATCCAATATCAAAATAGGTCGTTACGAACCAAGATTACTTTTGATCCTGTTTAGAGTCATATTTGTTACAAAATGAGGGACAAGGGACTAGTCAAATATGCTAACTACCTTCCTTGTCAATCCATAAATATATCCTTATCGAAATGACCTCATCTATGTTCCTAAAAACGCGTTTCCAGCCACGAGTTGAGAAGAAACCCCGTAAGCGCTACACAAAAATGGATGATCAATTCACAGGTAGAAAGAAGGCCCAGCTCATCGCAAATTAAAAAGTGATTCATATCTATTCCACTTATTCTCTGACCTTCAGTACTGATGTAACACTGCATCATGGCCTGAAAATAATTCGCTGCCCACTGGCCTCGCGCGGGGTATTACTTTTAGTTTACGATGGTGTGCTTTGCCTAGTTGCGTTTAAAATATTGGAGTAATTTGTTACAACTTCGTATTGTTGTTTGCTGTTCACAGACTATATTTACTCGTTGCAATGGGTCGAAGTTTGGAATGAGTTGTTCCTTTTTGAATGAGTTTTAGTTTCGGAGTTTTAGTTAACTTTTTGTTATTTAGGCTTCTATCCATGATATACTGGTAGAGCAGCTATCGCACTAATTCTAAATCACACTAATATTAGAAATGCGAAAGTTTGTGTGCAAGATTTGAACGAAATTTGCTATGGAGGTAGATTAACACATAGGCTACTTTTTATCCCGGAAAATATTCGGTTTCTGTAGAATAGCAGAAGAAACCGCAGGGCGCAGCTAGTTAATTGTAAAGGGCGTTTATTCTGTGATAGAAACTGAGTTTAGTTCTGTGATAGTAAGAGTCTTGGCAGCACTGATAGATGCTACTACGCTAACTAGCTCCGATAGACTCGATAGATGGCGCTATTTGCTGAATACGTAAATTCGGCTGCACACCTTCTGTATATTTAGCCACTTTTTATTGACCAAATATTTGAATTCGAAGTGGATATGGTCCAAAACTACACCTACACTCAGTTATTGTTTGAGAAGTAGCCAAAAGAACATGGCCAGTAAAGTTATTAGTTGTGACCTCGAATTAGTGGTGCCATCTAGTGTGCCTGAACGGAACTGAGCGGATCAAACAATCGGTTCTAATTTTAAGAAGAGACAATCTGAAGAAAGATATTGAAGTTACAAGAAACAACGATGGTGTTAATTTAAGTTTTATGCTAAAAACTATTTATTTCAAGTTTATTTTTATTACCCACCTGTGGCTCCGCTAGTGGTGAAAATTGAACGATGCTCCACACATTTTCGCCTATTGTCCTTTATGCCATGAAACAGTATGGGCGCATTAACTAAGTTTAGTTATATTTACATCTGGTAGTCTTCAAACCTGCGCCGTACCAGAAAATAATAAAGCAAGTAGGTTACGACCTATCTTCAAAAACTACATCTGTTACGCTCAACCGTTTATTTATACAGATTTGCAACTTTATGAAGCATTTAAACGATCAGAGACCGTCAATAAAACTAAATATACAAACGTAGTTACTTAACAATCAAGAAAACGAGCGATTCGGAATCCAAGTTCAATTTGTTAAACGTAGACCATAGATCACACCCTAGATTCTGCATTCAGGACGCTTGGAGCTCACCACGCATCAGTCTAAATACACTTATAAGAAATTACTCAGATTGGTTGAGAGTAAGGCCCGAAACCGAGTTAGGCGTAACATTGAGATAGCCAATAAGAACGCTTGGTCGCACTCCCCGCGAACCGCGTCTTCTTCAAACTTTGGTGACTTTTTGTAGAATTGAATTTTGTGAAACAACGAATCTCGTAATGCGGTATCTAGTGTGATCTGTGACGTAGAGCGATCCTAAGCGCAATATTAGCAATATTGACTGATTAACCACTGCACTGCGTACACCGTGTAGTGTTAGTTTACGTAAGGCACCGTTTAATTGTTCCCTCGGTAACAATCCAGCGTAAACGACACATCAGCAATCTCGTTTCAAAAGTCCACAGCCGTAATTACTTGTCATCAAAACAACCTTTAATAACAGCTATTTTATAACCAGTCATTCAAAAGTAATTATTGTTTGTTACAGAAGCCGCAGCGTCCGGCGCGACTGAGCAATGTTGTGATATTCAAAATGACGGGCTTCCAGTTTTTGCTTTAATATTGGGGGGTTTTGTATTAAGTGCGGGATCATTCAGGCGTAGGGCATAGTGGGTCGGTGTATGGATGCGGTAATGGAGTGAAGTGAGGCGATGACAGCGCGGGAGGTGGAGCTGAGTGGCGGCTCGCCGTGGGGCTTCCGGATGCACGGCGGCGCAGACCTCAACCAGCCCATTCGGATATCCAGGGTGCGTTACCTTTAATCAATAATAATTATATCTCATTACACCCAAAAATCATTTAACAATAAAAGATCCAATTATAAAACGTAGCATGGGACACTGGATGTAAAGACAAATGTGACGACACAGAAATCAAAATCGAAAATCGGTCAAGTAGATTAGGCGGTAGGAGCTTAGGTCACATAAGAACATTTAAGCAAACATACGTGAATACATCCGAAAAACTAAATTAAACGAACAACAAAAAACCCGTCTGTAAAATGTAGCTCCGGACATAAAGAAGAATACAACGACACGTCACTCGTCAAAATCGGTCAAGCCGTTTAGGCTACAGGAGGTAATATATGAACACACAAACAAACATACTTACATGCCACTTTACTCCTATAGAAGTGGAATTTCGCAAAATCCGTTGTTATAGTTCACCTAGATCATAGAGACGTTAAATTTGAACCCTTTACTGCGAGGAGTCAATGGGTTCAAATTTCACGTCTCTATCATAAGCAGTTTGGTCTGTGTCTTGCTTGATTCGTAGGAAATGGCTTGTTCTTTTTCTTAATTTATATAATATATACTTATGCACCCCAAAAACCTTATCCTCCTTGGACAGTCGGTATCTCAGGGCCGTGCATTGCCGCGCAGGGTTTTGAATTTGTGAAAGTTCAAAGTTTTGGGTTGGCACTGTTATGGTCAACCGTGACGCTTGCTCGACATCATCATCCAGTGGCATAGAAATAACATTGACAAAATACCTTTTAAAGTAACGGTTAACTTAATAAACCTTAGTTTTGCCTGAACTCGCCAACTGTACAGTTTCAAGATCGGATTACGCAATTAAAGTCTCGCTGCAAACCGAGTAACGTCTCTCGTAGAGAGCACTTTGTTCGGCGAAGGCTCTCAGCGATTTGTCGAGAGAATTGTGTTTTGTAGCTACAGAACGTTGTAACTGGCGCCTAATCTGTCACAGAGCTCAGGCTGAGGACGCCCTCTTGCCAGCATTGCATTATTTATGTAAAGACTAGCAGCGCTTGCGGTTTCACCCGCTATCCTACAGGGACAAATTGTTTTGGTATAAAAATAGCTTACGTTTTAATCCAGGCTATAATCTACCTTCAGTCCAAATTTCAACCGAATCCGCTAAGAGCAGGCACTCCTGATTCAGCTATCTCGTTCGCACTTTTTCTACATTTTTTAAATAAAAAAGTTAGTTCTGGCTGATGATGATGATGATGATTACTATTATCACTTTCCTAAGCCTGGAATCCAAACGGTCATGAAAATTATAGACAGCGTTTTTTTTTAAACGGATCTCGTCGATATTTATCTTTATTATTATGAGAAAACATAAGTCGTTTTCCTGTTAACGAAACCTTATAAAAAGTGGAGCGAAAGTAGGCAACTTAATCAAACCGTTAACCTATCGGGAAAACTTTACCGTTCAAATGATATCTTCATTCATTCAAAGTAAAACAAATTTAATCTTCCGGTCGCGATAGTTGATATTGTTTTGCAAACATAAAATTATTTTGTTTATTGAAAGAACGGTGTCAGAACTACGTATTTCTTGTTTTTTTTTTCTCTAAGTACTGGACACTTGTTTGGAACCCGGTTAAAAGCAAAGAACCGTTTTGGCGGGAACGTGAAGAAGTCATGTCGCGTCTTTATTTTATTTCCAAAACTTTTTTTTGTGTTGTGTTTTTTTGTGTTAGAAACGCGACAAGACTTCTTTACGTTTCCGCCAAAACTCCGAAAACCTCTTAGTCCTCATATTTTACCGATTGTTATTTTCAGAGTCTGAGCGATACTCCATACCGCACATTCGATGTGAGTAAATATGTGTGCCGATTGTGTTTGCTAACCACACTGTAATCAATCATGTTCACTAACGTCTCCGTATCGCTTCTGATTTCTGATTTTTCGCGTCATAAGAGCTCCAGGTTTTGAAGACGAATGGCTTTGCTACAACTATTTTTGGAACATAAAACCGTCTTAAAATCAAAATACCTGCCATATGTTTTGGATTTTCCTGATGTTGATGTCCGTCCGGACGTAAAAGAGGAATCCCACGACACCTCAATCATCAAATTCTGTCAAGCGGCCTATATGAACACACATACATACTTAGCCCAAATCATTACCCTCCTTATTGGGCGGTTGAGTAAAAAGCATCTCTTCCGATTATTTTTTTCTCCTTTGCCAAAATTGAAAAACAAAACATGAAAATGTGCTAAAGATATTAGTACTGTTACTTTTTTGAATTCAGTTATTTTTATCTTCAAACATTTTTAATTTTTTAAAAGAGTTAGCTCTGACTGGGAGCAAAAAGAAAAGAATGTCTATGAAAAGCTCTTCTAAATCTGTTATAACATTTGTGGTAGTGCTTCTTGGCGACAAGTCTTCAAACTAAAGTTTACTCTGTAGTTTAGAGGCACGATGACCTTTAAAGCGTCATATATGACGGCCTCTAGTCCATTTGCGGTCACTCTTAATGACGAGCGAAAATAGTATTAAACTGAAATTACTGCGACAAAAACTAATCTAGGTTTAATCTTCTAAAGGCCATTAGTTTAACTGTCCTCACCCACCACTTAGAACTGCTTGTCTTAATCACCGACCTAGCTCTCGGAAATATTTGGTCGTGATTGCTTCACCCACATTAATTTTAATACAAAGAAAAGCGACCTTATTCTCTGAATTTTCTTTTGTATTTTCAAAGTATACGGGTCGATAGATGTCTCTGACAGAGGCTAAATCCCTTGCTTATTGTAACAAGATACTAAAGATCTTTATATCGTTTTGATGGTTCGGTAAGTATCAAAGATTAGGGTTCCTTTGTTGTCGTATCGTGGTAGCCTACCTCGATTTTATGTTATGAAGTTGGTGAGCAAATTGCGGTTTTCTTTACTAATAAATGTATGATGGCTATTGTCAAATTTTTATTCCGAGTAAAGCTAGCTCTTCCACACATCTTTGAATATTAAAAATCACTGAATTAGCATGTTAAAGTTAAGTTTAACAGATAACTTTAAACTACCATTGTCAATGTTTTATAGCAATTTTAATGTTTTTTTTTTTTTGAATAATGAGAAGTACTTAATATGTAGTTTGTGCTTTAAAATATTAACATCGTTATTCTAAAGATAACTGACTGTTTATTTATTGTATTTTCCACTCAGTGACTTTTTATGTTCAAAAATGCGCGAACAAGACAGCCTATGATGGAGGCGAGCTCTGAAAATTAGAAATGTATATAAATATTTGTCCGTGTTGTACTTAACCTGATAACTCCTGTTGTAATTCTAATATTTTTGTTTTTGTTAATGACTTCTTTTATTGCTATTTATTTCGTCGATGTAGCGTTCCGTAGATAAATGGTGAAAAGAAACCTTTAACATCTCCGAAGTTCCTAGCGAAAAAAATATTGAATTTGAATATTTAAATTAAGACATATGGAAAATTAGCCAAATTGTTGCAAAAGTTACTGATCAGTACTAACTTTTCATAGATGGCAAATAAACTTACGATATGCAACTTTTTTTGGCGTTGTTAATACTTATTTATAATACATTTTGTATTGTTGATATTTTTGGCCTCGCAATAATATCAGAGCTCTGTGTTTCTTTAAAATACGATAGGTACGGAACCCTTGACGACCCGAGTTTTCACTTATTTTACAGTTTATTGACGGATTTTTACTTTTTTGTTATTCAGTACCGTCAAAGGTGGCATCTTTTTAAACAAAAACATCTTCATTTTTCAATTCTGTTTATCCAAAGATTGTCTGGAAGAAATGGCTTAAGGCGAAAAGGCCGCCCACTATACTACCGTTTTTTCTTTTAATTGTCTTTTTGGTGTGTATTAAAGTTTATTGTATTGTATATTGGAATAAAATGAAAAGGTATTTGAGTGTGTTTGAAATTTAACCGAGGTATGCTGCTTACCTTAGATTTATTTTAAACCAAAATAACAATAATACAAAGGTTTTATAGCCATTTTAAGTCAAGTGGTAAAAGTTGACACACTTTGTGGCAACAGGGCCGTGTCGTAAGATTTAAAAGAAAACCACATTTAGACAGGGCCCCTATTCGGAGAAATGACATTTTATCTCGGTCACTGTCTCTCTAATTTAGAATTTAATGGGAGTGAGAGTGACCGAGATAAAATGACATATCTCCGAATAGGGTCCCTGGTAATTGTTCTCTCTACTTAGAAATTAATACATTAACCAAAGACGCATTTCAAAATACAGCTTCTAATGTAGGTAAAACCGGTAACCACTGAAACTGGTAACCGGAAAAACTGAAAGGTGAATGAAGTTAAAACTTGGAACCATCGCCTAGCTGCGATAATCCTGCGTCCAGATAATGCGTGTTCAAATCTTAGTCATCAGAGACAAAAGTGAATGGTGGCATGGCATTCCTCAGCCATCATCACAACAATCAAACTAATTAGTTGACCGAGCGAAGCGAAGGTCTCAGAATTTACTGGGACAAATCGGCATTTGTATGTATGTTTGTATGTTTGTGTGTATATTTGTCCGATGATAACTTGCGAACCGTTGATCCAATCTTCATGAAATTTTGTAGGCAATTAGTTAATTTCATTAAAAATTTTAAGTTCGAATATGAGCTTAATCAGTCCAGGGGTTGTGAAGATATAGGGATCGCGAGGTCTCAGTTCGCCGCGAACTACTAGTTTATTTGAGAGTTGGGCAATGAGGAACCTAAAAAGTTTTGGAGGCTATCAGTTTTTTTTTTGGAAAATATGTCAGTGACTCCGCTCTATAGAGAAGTTTGTCGCACTTTATGTATTAGATTGCAAGGGTAGCTGATGTTGACGCTTTGTCGTTTGGCCACGCGTAAATTGTAACTCCGGTTTGACATTACGTACAAGCGCTCGTTTAGAAATGGTCTTGTGTGTAACAGCTCGATTAAGCCGCGCGTGCTGTGTTTAATGCGTGTTTGCGGGTATATTTGAATTTTGTGTTCTAAAGCCGAATGAAACAAAATAGAATATTTTATGGTATAGCATTAACATAACAGCAGAAATTGGTAGAGTTGTTCTTGTTAGATATAAGAAATAAGTGACACAGTTTTTGTAATTAGTATCAAATTGTTAAGGGTTTACATCACTCACTTGCGCATTATAACGTCATTTAATATCACTAAGTGTAAATTTCTAAATTAAATATAAAGATAAAAATTCGTTTTTATATCTTTAAATATGACGTGGACTTTTTTCGATCTCTTACATTTAATTAGAATATAACATATCAAAACAAAAACTCATTTAAATGTTTCTGATATTATCGACAGATTATTTTAGGAAATTCACATTCTTGCTGCTAGCTATCCAACCGACTTAAAAAAAAAATATGCATGTTCCTTAGAATTTTCATTCTCCGATATCAACGAATAAACGCACTGATTCCCGGTCCCGGTCCCGGAAGGTAATTTTCTCCGAATCCATTATTCTATGTTTGGGTTATCCCTTTGACTTTTGACACCAAACAGAAAGTAAGTATAGAGTGGTAAATGTGTACAGAATGTCCCGAAATAAGTAGGATAAATTGAGCATAGGATTCGAGTAGATGTGAGATGCGTATCGTGGAACCCACACACGTGCGTTTTGAGTCACGGCCGCCTACGTGCAAATAATACCAATATACTACGCATGCCCACTTTACATAGACCCTTTATGACTGCCCCGGTGGCTCAGTTGGTAGTGAACCTACCTTCTGTGTTTGGGGGCGTGGGTTCGATCCCCACCTAGGACAAACATTCATATGATGAATATTTGTGTTTGTTCTATGTCTGGGTGTTAATATCTATATAAGTATGTATTTAAAAATATCTATGTACGTATATCAGTCTCTGGCAGCCATATTACAAGCTTTGCTTAGTTTGGGGTCAGATGACCATGTGTGCAAAAATGTCCCACATATTTATTTATTTATTTATTTAACCCTTGAAGCTTTCTCTCAAATTATCCGAAGTGTAAAGAGGAGGAACGTATCCATTTACAATGGTGGTTTCTGGAGCTTCCTGAATCTTAGCATGCTATCACACATCTCGTATTTTATTAGCGCACCTTCTATGATTATAATATGTATTAATTTTCTTATAGTATGCCTTCCTGCTGCATTCAACCATCGGAAAAGAAAGGACATACTCATAATACTCAATACTTACTTACTTTTTAAACGCGAACTACCTAGAATATTATTTGTTCAATAGAATTATGTGCTTTTGAAATTTAGAAGTCTATTGAAAGAGACTGCTATGTGTTGATATATTTTACATATTCTACAGAAATTATCACGAGTCCAAGTCTAGTTATACTCGAATAGCCATGCACATATCTCACTACATACCATTAGTCAAATGTATCGCACACTCAATCTTGAAATTTTAACAAATGAAGTTGTCAGGGTAAGGCGAAGCTCTCTACACTTGATTTAATTGCACTAACAAGACACCGTCGGCAAGTTCTGCATGTAATTATGACACTAGAGAAGTCGAAACACTTGTCGGGAAAAGATGGCTCACGCTTAAAACCAGTTGAAGCCATACATTTTACTTATTTGCCGCTAGAAAGTTTGGAAATAAAGGTGTATTGGTAAAGTATTACTATTAGTACAAAAGGGTTTTTTTTTAATTTGAAACAGTGTTTATTGGTAAAGTGTAGTATACTTTCTTACTAGTATATATCTACATTTAAACATTAAATTACATTTATTATACTTATAACTAGCATGCCCGAACAGCTTCGCTCGCATATATAGGCTACAGTAATTTCAAAACCCAATTTCACCTAATCATGGGATTTTCGAAAAATCCTAAGACATGCCTTTCATTATTATTTTTATTTTAGTAGAGCAACCAAATTTAATTGGCGTAGCACGCAAAAAGGTTTTATTTCTGTACAAACTTTGGGGGTCCATTATTTTACCCCTTTAGAGGAGGAACTTCGCAAAATCCGTTCTTATTGTTCACCTAGATAGACCATTTGAGAAATATTGGGTCCAAATTTCATGTCTCTATAATAACCGGCTTGTTCTGTGCGTCGACTCCTAGAAAAAGGCTTTATTCTTTTGTATAATTATGTAGATTGGAATAGCGTGTTGAAAATGTAAAAAAACAAATTAATTTCCCTTTCGCCATCCCAAACCCAGGAAAGAGCATAGCATCTGCATAACTGCATTAGCTCTATTTTACATACTTATAGCGATCAGTTACCGGCAAAGCACGAATATTAATTCTTCATCGGCTTCCGAGAACTTGCATTAATCTGCAACTAAGCTCGGCATTTTCTACACGTTAAAGCTCTTTGCGACGCTCTCATAGCCATGGCACAATGGACTTGCAATTTAAAATTTCTGTGCAGTGAATGTCTTTTCTTTAGCCATACTTAGCGGCTAGCAACACCGTATTTCCTTACACGGCTGGTATGGTATAGACTGGGTCGCTTATCGAAAGTGTTTTTTATTTTTTTTACGCTTGTATGACTGCTATACCCATGTCTTAGGATGCTTACACAACAGAGGTCATATCATTTACGTATACATGAAAATATACTTTAACTTTGCATGTTTCCAAAACATCCTTAACTTTTTTTACTTTGTTTTCTTGACAGATTACATGAAATATCGATATATCATTAAGCTTTGCAAGCTGGTTTTATGGCATGTCTTTTTTTTTTGTAAGAGGGTCGCGGAATTTGAAACTGAGAAGGTATCACCCCCGAATACTGAAACGTTTATTAACTTTGACGATTAAATCTATTGCTATCTTTGTCATTTGCTTAGTGCCTGACAAAGGCAGTATTAGAATTAATCTGTTGTCAAAGTTAACAAGCGTTTCAGTATTCCGGGGTCAATATCCCAAAGAAAAGAGCTTACGCAAAACGGCTACGAGCTCAGTAAAGGAACATGACCTGGCTCAAGCTTACATTACCTACATCCCTTGTGTGATAAGGATGCTGTTGATTATACACGGGGGTAACATTATGACTATTGTTACTTTGTTACCACTTGACTCGCTGCGAGCTAATTAAGATTCTCCATAATGAGAACGCGTGAGGCTTACATTATCATTTTTGGCGAATGAAATATTTTAGAATAATAAAAAAAAAAAAATTAGAAATATCTGCAGGTACAGCAATCTAATGTTATTTCCATACAATGTGAAGGTTCATTGTCCCATTAAGTATACATTGGTGTTCCTCAAAAGCACGACTGTCGATAACTCGGCTCACCTTCGACAAGATTAATATTCTTGGCGGGCGATCGTCCCGACGACGTAACAATAGGCGTGTGTCCCTCACGGCGGCGCATGCATTTTCGAATAATGCCCATATAATGTTTCGATGAAATTGGCTGTTACGTCGCGTGCCCACCTCTTGTGGTTCAGTCTCGCCCATGGCTTTCTTGGGGTAACCATGACCGCGGGCGCTCTTTAACGTTGTGCAAACGAAACTCTCAGCCTTAAATGTGTCATTTTGTGATTGTGCCTTGCGTGTGTTTCTGTCATTAGCCGTGTAATCATACTAATCGTTTCGTTCTTAGATGACATTATACTTGTATCAACCATCGATAGCAATGACCTTTCTCAACATAGTGTGTGTGCTCGTAGGGTGAATATTCATAAGTTTTGCGCGTGTGTGAAGTTGGGTGTTGCGGTGGGGTGGTCGAGGGTGAGGTTCAGGAAGGAAACATGTTGAAGTTCTGTTCACCGGCGGCAAGGCGTCGGGAACCGAATGCGGTTTGTAACTAAAGTTGTTCACTTGTTTCCGAGTAGATACGCGCCGCTAATGTACGCGGCATAATTTTACTTTATTCATACCTATACACAGATACAGGCAACGCTGACTTTGAATATTTAACTAATTTTGTTAACTTTTTGGTTTCAACACTGCAAACAACTTCAAACATATGTATATAACATTAATATGTAGGTATTTAGTTCAGGATTTATTGACATTAAAAAATTGTCTCTTGTTGTTTGTCCTAGAACAACAATAATTGAGCAACGACGAAGGTCTGGGCGAGCTAAAATGCTCTTCACGCTATGGCTTGTCTAGCCACTCGCGGTAAAAGTACATTATCACATCACAGGCCTAGTATCGTCATGTATCGTTTCAGGTGAACCCAGGTCGGAAGGCGTCGCTTTGCGGTATCCGCGAGGGCGACGTGATATCTTCCATCAACGGCCGGCCGACTAGGAGCATGAGCAATGCCGATGCACATGCCATGCTTAGATCCGCTGGCCCGATACTTAGGCTGGGATTGAATGAGTAAGTATATCACACTAAAGCAGGGTTTGAAAAAATCGGATTTTTATAATAAATATCAAAAATCCGATTTTTTTATATATATCCGATATATATCGGATATATATAAAAATGAATTAAGCTGAAATTGACGAAAAACGCAATAAAATTTGAATTTCCCGCGCTGAGTGAAACGTTGCACCTTAATAGCATCATGGTCGGAAGGTCGCTTACCGCTAGGCGGCCAGTCTGCCTGTTTGGCGTTCTTTTTATTTCAAACGAGGTTTACGAGGTTTGCTCTACTCGGTCATACGCTTATGCATTCCAAAATTTACACGAGAGACAGACTACAAGGAGCAACGTAGAACGTAGACTGTTCAACAAATCAAAATGCACGTGCACATTGCACAATACTGACATAATTCTGTGTCCGTCTGCATTACGAGATAATATTGTAGCACATAGGAACGTTGTCAGTTATTGTCGCTCTCCGATTCAGTACAACGTCAGACGCTAATCCGATAACTCTTCGCCGTTCCAAGCGGGCTAAACCGTCTGCAGATTATCCCGACGCGGATTGAACGTATGACAAGCGTACGTTCACTAAGTAGAGGGATGGATTTACCCAAACTGCTTTTGTGAGATATTCTTGATACTGTTGTAATTTTTCATTTACTACAAACATTTACTATTTGTTAAATACAATATCTAATGTCCCGAAGATGCACTATACTTACTGAATTTTATCATTACATTTTACATCGATAGTAAAATTTGATGTCGACAAAATCAGTTTTATCATGATTGCAAACATCGTATTAATTATGAATTTTGCGTCAATAACATCCAATTGTGTCGATGTCGATACTAGATGTCAAATTTGTCGAATGATAACTCCATAATCGCGGTGCAGTTCAGTTCAGTTCATTTAGTCGTGAAAAGGTAACACAATTTAGTTAAGCTGTGGTATCAACCACATAGAGAGACAGCAAGACAGAGCTAGTCATTAGATAATGGTGTGGTTTTACCAACATTAGGTACAATTCATTCAATCAGACTCACATTCAAATCTGCATCTGAAATATATCCGAAAGATTATCGATCAACGAAGGTGACATTTGTCGTCGACGAAATCTGTTTAACTTAAAGACCAAGGATCTTGTATCACACTGGATAGAGTGATTCGTTTGGCAGCGTGTCCACTTTCTGTTCGCGCGTTTAGTGAGTAGGGAAGTGAAAACTAGTGCAGAATCTATCGATAAAAATGTACACAGTGTACAAAACTAAGAATTTGTAAATTAAGAACACAATGTTTGCAAAAATATGTACTTTATTGAACATCGAGACTCGTAATTGCCATGTAAATAGTACGAATATATATATTATATATAGTAACTATGAAAGTTAATAAGTATCTACACCGTCTCCTAGTTTCTTTTATTCTTCCTAGTTTTTTAATTGACAGCCCAGTCATAAAACTAGATTTTTCAAAATGTTTTCAACAAAGTCGAGAGTATTTAGGTGGGTCCCAGTTTTCGCGCCTCACAGCCTTTATCCACTGATTTCTGATTTCCGGACATTTTGGAAACCTATAACAAAATGTTTTATTTTAATTAATTGTTTAACCATGACACAACATTGGTACAAATTATCATATATTTCAAGCCGCGAAAGCTTCAAAAAGATTAAAATTAATTATCGATAGAATACGTATCAAGCCGATTAAACGCGGAAAGGAATTAACAGTTCATGTTTTACTTAATGTAGTATATGTAGGATATTACAAGAATATTATTAGATAAATATCGACCAAATATCGACAAAGTTTGAAACGTGCAGTGGTACTTCACTAGCAGGAACACGTAAAACAATGCATTTATTTATCTTAAATTAATGCTTAAATTCATTACTAAATAACACTGCGTGATAGTTGTATGACTTCAAACATGTATATTCTTTAAGTGAAACGAATATTTAGCTTTGATTCTGGTTATTTTAGGTAAATAACGCTAAAAAGACTTACGCATGAAATGATAATTCTGGATCTTTTACTCCCCCTTTCGTTGTTCTCGATGCACAATACACAGCACAACACGCCATAATGCCACTATGTATAACAATATTAAGTATTCACAGCGATATTTTGATCCAATTTGCTTTTTTAGTAAGACGGGTCGCAATGTTGTGACCGACTAGTCGGTCAATGTGGACACAGAGTGCGAGGTTGCCAATCTTACAATAGCTCTCTCGCTTACTCTATGCGACGACCCGTGAAATAAAAAGAGAAACATGACAATGTGAACGTCGGAGCGGCAACGTCTCATGGGTCTGTCCAGTATGATGCTTCGTCTAAGTTAAAGACCAAAGAAAAAGAGGACATGTTACAAGTCACGTCATATGTGGCACTTTGAAGGCACAATATGGCGCCAAGTCCACCCCTTTCATTAATGATTTCCTAACACTTCAAAAACATTTGACAGTTTTTGACAACTAACGTACTCGCTTGGCTGGCATGCAAAATATGACCGACGTGCCGTAAGGCGGTCCCAAGTCACTTGAGGAAATAATACTTTGTGGCCCATCCGCTACAATATAGAATCTTTGGTGTGAATCCAAATGTCATATGTGACGTTTGTATCTATCGATCTAAACGTCAAATGATAAAATACCGTACTTACCTACTTGCGGTGCATTTATTACCTCTTTCACTTCAAAGACTAAATTCCTTAAAATCCTTAAGATCCTTAAGATTAAAATCCTAGAAATACTTGAATGAGCATTTATCTAAACACATATAAGAACCTATAGATGTACTTTCTATAGTCGCATGTAATCTACCTTTTACATAATTCAGTACCTTATTTCATAATTGTTTCTTGCATAAAACATTCTCACATATACAAAACACAGTCTTGAATTTCTTCACGAGCCCAACTCGTTCGAGTTTGGTGCTACGTGAAGATGCTTCAACACAAACACAAAACAAAATAAGGTGTCGTATTCTCATTTGCGTACCCTTCGCACTTTTTAATATTGCCCTCTGTTTGTCTTTTTGTTGAGTGTTGTCCGACGTTTTGTACTTTTTTCTAGCGTAAAACTGGTCTCCACGATACAGGGAATCCTAGTGTGGAGACCAGGGTTTGACTAGCTAAACTAAATTTTTAACTCCATAAAATAAATATAGATAAAAGACTAATCACAGTTTAGATTTCAAAATTATTTTAACGTAATTATATAATAATTGAAGCAACTGTTTATTCTAATATTAAGTTGCATGTTCTTAATGAATGTATAATTTTTCTTCTATTATATTAGATATCCAGTTGTCTTGCATATCGATTGCTTAAGTGTTTGTTTACAATAAAGACTAAGGTATTTTTGTGTGTATTAATTTAGAAATCATCTTCGTTAGTCTTTGTCCACAAAGTGCTAGTGATTTTATGCCTTTTAACCAATAAATTCAGCACTTATACTCAAAATTAAGTATACCCACTACAAATTTATAATTTATCTATATACCGCGACAAGCGCCCGCGTACTTTTCCGGTACTCAATTTAGTATGAAACTAAATATTATTGAATAACTAAATGAATAAACGATTTAAAAAAATGATAACCTTTATATAGTAATAAATAGGCAGGTACCTATATAAAAACTATTAGCTAATAGTTGTCTTGTCAAGGTTATAATGTTATTCTGTAAGTTGTTTGTTCGCCCCGTTGTCTAATCTAAGTTTTCTTGTCACCAGAGACCGTGAGATGTCACCTCGAAGAAGATCTATTGGAAAAGGCGGCGAGTTGAAAAGTAAGTTTATAGATAACTTGATTTATAGACAATGCTTTAACTGTATTTCTTAATAGAAAGAACAACCTTTTAAGCATATTTAGCCTATTGCATGGCCATTAGCCGTTATGAATTTCTAGGCAAACAGACGGTATCTAATATCGATATGTGTATTTAATTTTTTTATCAAATTTTTGTGATTTTGGTTTTTGTGTACAATTTGTTTTCTTCCATAAATAAAAATGTGTCTATTGTCTATGGCCTAACTTATATTATATCAGAGGAATATAGCCGCAGTCGTATCAGGACAAATAAAGGTTCAAGGAATAAAAATTAATACGTAAGTCTCGAGGAAAAAACTTCGCTGTCGCGATTCAGAACTCCCTAAATTACAACTGTCTGTCCATACAAAACGTCAAAAACCGCACAAAAATTGATCAACGCCATCTAGCAAACTATAGGAAGCAACATTGTCTCTCTGTCTGGATATTTTGGCTAAACGGCTGCAAGGATCTTGATATAATTCGTATTATATATAATTAGTTAGGATATAGACAATAGACAAGTTTTGTTGTTCAAATTGTACACAAAAACCAAAATCACAAAAGTTGGATAAAAAAATTAAATACACATTATACACATATTATGGATATTGGATAGCGTCTGTTTGCCTAGAAATTCATAATCATACTAAGTATTTTTTGCTATTGACATATGGGTCAAGACATTGTAGTAAAGTCTAAAAGGAACTACAGTTTTATGGATATCACGACGGGTTGGCGTAGTGGTTACGATCAGCATACCTCGTCGCGATCGCATAAAACTTTGTAACTTTGCTGAAGACGAATGGGTCCATCGTAAGCAAAACAAAAAAAAAACCTGCATCTACACCGACGCGACGCCCCGCAGCGTAAATCGAAACTACAACGACGCAACTATTAAGCTTCACTTCACTCCACTGTACCGTTTGCAATAATAATTGAGGGCAATGCGATTATGATAATCTTTACTGCGAAGTCACTCGAGCTGATAAAGAGATTCAATTTAATTTAATTAGTTTGCAAGGAACCAGATAGCTTTATTTTGTAAACATTTCTCCGTATTTTCCCGGATATAAGTCTTTGTTTGTTAAATCCTTTATTGTTCATGTGGATTCCAGTCGTTTAATGTTTCCTGATTCAAATACAATTACATTACAATTACATTAAATTACATGCTTCTTTTTTTTTTTTTTTCTCCTCCTAAGAGGATTTTGGCGTAGCACGTCTTATGCATTTGCCAGTGTCAAGTATACATATATATTTTCAAGTTTTGTTAAATATTATTAAACAAGTTCATAGTCACAGTCAAAGGCGAGCAAATCAAGTCTCGGTCAAATCCAAGTCATGCCCCAGTAAAGTGGTGAAAATTTTACTAGAGCTTTTTATGGAGTTTTGGAAACAACACGAAAATTCACATTTCACTACATTAAACCATTTAACAACACTCGTGCATGTTCACGAACACTTAACGGGTAAAAAATCACCGTTTATATACATTAACACGTCAAATAACACAAGTTTTGGAAAATAATAAAATGACGCGACATGAATTTTTCACGTTCTCGCCAAAAACCCCCAAACGTATAGTTATTATCAGTGGCTCCTTTTTTTTTTCTCTCTTATGTTTTGGCTTTACACGTGTTTTTAGCCAGTGTCAAGTTTTGTAATATTGCAAGTGAACTACAATATTTCAAAACAAAAAGAAGTCATTGTCTAAGTCAAGCAAAGATAGTCACGGTCAAGTCCAAGTCGTGTCTCAGAAAAGTAGTAGAGACTTTATTAAAGGTTTCAATGGAGTTTCGAAAACAACCCGAAAAGTCACCTTTCCCGACATTATACTGTTCACCAATACTCGTGCACGTTCACGAACACTTAGTGACTCAAAATCTACCTTCTTTACACATTAACACTCGAAATAGCACAAGTTTTGAAAAATTACACAATGACGCGACTTCTTAAAGTTACCGCCAAACCTCTGGCCGCATGTTTAAATTTGATAGATTCTGATAGTAAGTGATGGAATGTGAACGGAACTCATGAATGTACTGATGAACTCATAAAAGACGTTTATGTACACCTTGATCTGTCAAAACTGAAGTTATCAAGTCATTTGACTTGATAACTTCAGTTTTGAAACCTCAAACCTCACTAGTTGGCAGGAGGCAAAGAGAGACAGTAATGTTTCTTTAATTAGTAAAATTATGCAAAAGCGAAATGAATCCAAATAATAATTTTCTAACTGCAATTAATTAATTTAAACATTTAGGTACTTTTAATTTAAAGCCTGATCCGTTCCAGTGCTGGGCAAAAGCCTCCATATCCCTATTACCTCTTTTTAAAAGTTTAAAAACTTTAAACCTGAATTGTTCCAGACTTATAAAACATTTGTTAAATATTAAATTGACGGGAACACAATGCTACTGGTATGGCTTTCTAGAATTGAAGCTCAAAGCACTCGTCATCCTCAATCATTTTTGTTTATTAAAGTCCCGTAGGGCTTTATAAAATATCCATTCCCGACTACATAATATTAACGGGTACGTTTAAAATTATTTTTAAGAGAGTAAAATAAATAATATACTGGCTTTTTCACCCTTTCTGCATGCAAATAAATGTATGTTCATTGAATTTACCAATACGGCCAAAGTTTTCAGAAACAGGTTGAATATATTATGTTCATTTATATTATGGTAATAGTTCGAAATAATCATATTTTCTACGAATTAAAAAATAAAATATATTTTTTAAAGCCTTTCTTCTACTATAAATCTTTTATACGTTTCGAAGTGAGTACCTAATTGTAAGTGCTTTTGAAACTCAGGGAGCTAGTATTGTACTATTGATTTAAAACTACGGAAAATGTATTAACATTAAATTAAAAAAAAAAAAACTGACAAGACTATCCCGCATCGCTACTAAAAAATGTACTTTCTTTCTGAAATATTTTCTTTTCTACTATGTACAGTTGCATATGCACATGCAGGATACACCTACTTTATCCCACGTCTGCCTGCAGACCAAACATTGCAAGGCAGCCGGCGACTTTATCATACCGTTTGTGAGCAAACGTTCCAAAGCAACTGGTTACCGAGATTCCGAGAGTAGAGTTTCAGTATTCACGCGGAGTTCAATTTGCCAGGAGAACTGATTCTATGTTTATTTTGAAGGGCTTATTTTCTTTCACACGTTTCTCTTAGATTTTTATCTTGAGTCAGTGATATCGATTTTACTTCGCGATTTTTCTTCTAACAAATAAAACTAGTGAAGTCATCAAAAGTTCGTCAGACTCAGACAAAAATATTAGATAAATATTTTAGTACGTCCATCATAATTTTGCTCGGCGGTCGTCGCTTCTCGTCTAAATCTACCTTGTAAGTAAGTACTTGCCTAGTCTTAGAATATATTTTTTAAAAACAAAATAGACATACGTAATTTTAGGTTCAACGACTCTTACCACCTATCCACATACTCCAATTATTTACACCATCTTGAAGGTGTATATAGTGACTGCCACACTGCCTAGCCCACTCGCACATTTGTTTTTGTACATAGTGTGAATTTCAAAAATTAGTATATATCATGATGTCACTAATATTGAGAAGAAATCATCGTTTCGATATCTCTTCATTTGACAGAAGAGATTTAAAAAGGACTTATTTTTTCCTTTTTTTTGTCCATCAAATTGAAAAAGACAAAATTTAAAATTTCTTTATAATATTTGTAATCTTTTCATAAACGGACACAACATAGTACCTGTTGGAAAGTCACACTAAATCATTTTATATCTTCAATAATGTGAAAATGTGCAAGCGAGACAACACAGATTTTACTCAAAATCATTTCAATATTCAGAAAGATTTATTTGATTTCAGGGCCGTCGCAACTGATCGCGGAAACGCAGAGCGATCGCGCGACTCCGCAGGCTCCCGTGTACGCCACGATAAGGCCCTCACAATCTCCTCACAGCCGGCCGTCGCCATCAATAAGGTCTTCTCTCAACTCTCTGCCGTCCGCACTAAATTCCACGCCACTTGTCAGATCCGTGGCAAGCGAGGAACCGCCCAGATTTCACCCCACAAACCCCTTTTATACGACACTCCCGTCGAATTACTCGAGTGCTTCCAAACTGCCCGTGCCGAACGGCAGACCATCCTTTTCCACTTTAGATAGGAGTAAACCTAAAGACGCATCATTCAGCGATTTCAGCAGCGACCTGAAATCGCCTTCATTTTTCATTAAGACGGATCCAGGACCCGCAAGTCTCCCATATTCGCCTTACAATGACACTAACGGTCACGAGTCTCTTCCAAAATTTAGTAGCGATTATTCCTATAGAAAGTTTGATCAGTTCAAATCAAGTCTTCCAAACGATGATAAGCTTAAAAATCCTTTTGATACGAAACGAAATAGCGATCCTTTCGAAAAGTACTTACGATCTGAGAACAAAATGAATGGCACTTCCGAACATGATATTAAAACTATGCCAAGTTCGATGAGCGATAGTAACTTCAGGAGTAATGAGAAAACGACCAAGTGCTCTACTATTACCGAGCACAAGATAAGCGAAGTTGAAGAGGTGAAGACGATTAAGAAAATCATCTTCAACGGTCGAGAAGAGTCTAAAGAATCGACGGGTGGATATTTCGAATCTCCCGAAAGCAACGACAAGACGAAGGAGTTTACTTCGCACGAAACTAAGGAGTTTTATTCGAGTCAACAATCGCCTCGGAGGGAAAGTGCCCCTATAACCCCGAGCCAACAACGGAACGAACATTTTAGTACCTCATTCGATCAAAAAGAAAAGGAGGGAAGGAATTTCACCTCGAGTACTTCACGGCAATCGACGCAAAAGGGATACATCGGCCAATATACAGGTAAGACTTTCTTTATGTTACTACTAGCTGTTACACGCGACTTCGTTCGCGTGGCCCTTGAAAAAGTAGCATATGTCCGTCTCCGACCCTTAAGCTATATGTATCGTTCAGCTGTTTAGCCGTGATAACGCGACAAACACCCAGACAGACAGAGACAGAGTTACTTTCGAATTTGTAATATTAGTTAGGATTATACTTGTTAAATCTTTATTTTGACGGAGGAGATCAAAAATATGAAAGTCTTTTTAATGTTTTATACCTTTACTAGATGTTACCCGCGACTTTTTTTTTTATATTTTACAATATTGCTCCACGGATTTCGGGGTTCGTGCCATTTATCAAATTTTACAAATATTTTGTCAACTAAAACGGAATATAAAAACTAAAGACTTTACAAAAGGAATATACCAATGAATATACTAATAAAGGGCTAGGTGCTATTATAGATTTGCGTATTAACTTTTGCGACTTCGTTCGCGTGGACCTACAAAAAAAAAGGAGTCTATGTCCGTCACCGACCCTTAAGCTATATCTATACAAAAATTCAGCTTGATCCGTTTAGCCGTTTCACCGTGATAACGCGACAAACACCCAGACAGAGAGACAGATAGACAGAGTTACATTCGAATTTATAATGTTCAATTCAATTCTTTATTTACAAAAATAAACAACATTACAGTATAATTTATACCAAAACGTTACTTACTCTACATTCAAAACTAAAAAAAACATTTGCAATGAAATAAAAACAGAAAATCAACAATATTAGTTGGATCGTACCAGTTGAGTAAAAACAAACTCAAAAAATATCTCTTAAGTTATTTCTGATGCTTGCACTTAGGTACCGTGCATAAAGTCGCCTCAGATTTATGCACTTTCGTCGTCTATTAATTGTATCCAAGTATCTATCAAAATAAATTTACAGACCGGAGGTAAAGCGCAGTTAATTCTCATAGGAATTGCAAAGCACGATAGTTCAGTCACCTCTAAACTAAAACAGACTTTAATTTAATGCGGTAGAGTTCAAATGAGCGTGTTTAAATGAGGAAGGCTGTAGTTAAACAGGATAGATCGTTACAGGGCGGGCTTAGTTCCGATACGACACGATTTATGCCAATGACTTTCTCCGTCACGTATCCCATGAGTAAACTTCATAAAACGTATGTGTAATTAGATCCTAGATAATAATGTGGAAATGGGGACGCATATGTGGGTACATACGTTTAGTTGGGGATTACATAGCAGGCAACTTTCATGGGAAGCAACATAAATAAAATTAAATCTCCTTTATGTATTACCTTTCCGTAAAAAACTATATGCATACGTAATGAGTACATGAATAATCAAGACAACACTACTTGCTCATACCATACCACTACCGTCCCTTACTTCCATATAACCCGTCCATACCAACGTTGCCTGGAAGAGATTGTTTTTAGCGATAAGGCTAAGTTTTACACTACTTTTAATTCGTTATAGTTCTATGTAAGTATATTATATCTAATCCGAACAAAGAATTGTCTATCTATCTACTTGTCAAATTTCATTAAGATCCGTTCAGCCGTTTAGCCTTGAAAACGAAAGAAAAAGAAAACAGTAGTGTGCAAACATTACTGTGTTCCGGATCGAAAGGCAATGTTTTCAGCTTATTTACTGGGCACAGAGATTTAACATCTAATATCTCAGGGTGACGAGGACAGTGCATTGCCGTGCATGGTTTTGAACTGTTGAGGTACAAAGTTCTAAGTGGCATTGAACTGTTATGGGCAAGCATGAAGCTTAACATCAGGTGAGCGACTTGCTCTTCCCAAATTACATTAAATATAGAGATTAAACATCTAATATCTCAGGGTGACGAGCGTAGTGCATTATCGTGCATGGCTCTGGTGAAGTTTAAAATTCTGGGTGGCACTGAATTGTTATGGGCAAGTGTGTACCTTAACATCAGGTGAGTGACTTGCTCGTGTCGTCACCGAATTCCATTAAAAATTTTAAAAAACGTTCCTTTTGAAAATATACTTTTTCACTTTCCTATTTATGAGAGGTTTTAGTACGATGTCTAGTTTAAAGGCTAAATCTATATCTTTCCTATAGGTTATGTGTATATTTCCGCCTAAAATATCATCACAAAATCGGATTTTCCAGAATAAATTTACTCATAGTCGTAGTAAAGTGTCTTGTGACGTATTTTATTACCGCATGACAAACCACAGAAAAAGTTAAAAAAAAAATCTCTTCTGTGTGACAAACAATTTTCCTGTTTATATGCCAAGCTCATTTAAATTCACTCGTATACTTTATACTGCCGAAGGAGGCATGCTTAATTTGTATGACAAAACTGGCGTTCGTCGTCATACACTGCCTTCGCAAGAACCTCGTAAACTTGGAGGCTTTTGAGACGTACAAGGATGTGTACGACTAAACAAACTACACAACAACTGGGCTAACTTTATAACATCCTAACTAATGTTATAAATCTAACTAATATTATAATCCTAACCCCCGAATATAGAAACGCTTGTTAACTTTGACAACAGATTAATTCTAATGCTGCCTTTGTCTGGCGCTAAGTAAATGACAAAGGCAGCAACAGATTTAATCTGTCGTCAAAGTTAACAAACGTTTCAGTATTCGGGGGTCAGAATTTGAAAAATAAGATGATCCATAACTGCAAATATTTGCTAAATAGCTAAAACGAAACGCATAATGTAAAAACGAAAAATCTATTTTTTTTATTTTTTTTTGTGGAAATAATAACTTAAAACACCACTATTTTTCATGATCCGAATCCCCGTGAATCAGTACAAATAAGTTCGAAAGTTTATCTGGAAGAACCCGATCTTAAAATACTGCGGTTTAGTATAAAAACTTCGTGACAAACTTAGTCATTTAGCTACCGATCGAGCGGATCCCGCGCTTTACCAAATGTAGTCATTACGCCAAGTCCAGGGTTAAGTTTTAAAACTCGAGTGGGGTGACTAAGTCCTGACGCGAAGTGAGGGCAAGTACTCAGTGCCAGACTTATTTAAAGAGCTATTGAGGCGGTTGAAGTATGCAAGTCCTACGTAAGTATCAGACGTCCTGAATGCAAATAATTTCTTGCCGAGAACTGTAACGCGTTCGAATCGTTTACTATAAAAAAATTAAGATTTGCATGTAATCTAGCACAGAGTGCAAAGCAAGAGATGATACAAATAATGCAAAATAAATTTCTATATTTAAAATTGTATTAAAAAATATCAAGCAATCTGTTATGCTTAGTGGCTTGGACAAAGGTTCATAAGTATATAATATACGTATCTTAAGAAAATTGAGTAGTGTGACCATTATGCATAATAAGATCCTAAATGTATATCATAACTACGCGTTTTGTCCATTCCGCCACTGTTTTTTTTATTTCCGTTTCGTTTACAGAATATTTCCCGAAGTCGATGATTTTTAGTAGTAAAAGATTTATATATAACTAGCTAGCCTACACGGCTTCGTTCGCTCAGGCTACACAAAATTAAACACCCCATTTAAATTTCTTAGGGGTTGATTTTCGACAAATCCTGAGACATGCCTTTCTTTATTTTGTATGATTAGCACATAAACCGCGTTTACTTGGCTTAGAATGTTTTTTTTTATTTCTTTACAAACTTTGGGGTTTAATTTTACCCCCAATTTCACGAAATCAATTCTTATTGTTCCTCTAGATCATTTCAGGAATATTGGGTTAAAATTTCACGTCCTTATCATTAGCGGTTTGGTCTGAGCGATGAGTCATAGAAAGGGGCTTGGTCTTTTATATATATAAAGGTTAAATAACAGTTCATAGTCATTATTTGCAACTGCAGCGCCACACTGCCGAACGGAAAGTTAACGGAAAAAGTAACTGAAGAAAATTAAGTAGCGTGGCCACATGAATTTCTTATGTTTATATCATAAAACTATCATATCTATCTATATGTCAGTCAGAAAGCCGAAAAGCTCAAATTATGGGATTTGGTGGGTTACATTTGTCGGATGCCGAAACCCAAACGAAGGTGGCGTGACGAGCTGAACTCGTACGACAAACACTGGACCACCAAAGCAGAAGACCGGGGACTCTGGGCCTTTGTCCAGTATTGGGACACTCTAGGCTGAAAATAATAATAATATTATAACTTCACTATATTATATACTAGTTATAACCCGCGACTTCGTTCGCTTGACCATAAAAAAAGTATCCTTTGTCCGTCTTTGTGATATACAGTAACTCCTTATCAAATTTTGGTTAGGAATTTCTCCCATAAAGGGGAGAAAATTGCTGCGGCGCCATTTACCTAAATATTATCAAATCGGCCGGATCACCGCAGCAAATTTCCCCCCTCTTTGAGGGAAATACCTCACCAATCAAAAATCACAGAAGACTAAAAAATTCTAAAAAATCGTAGTACCTGTTGTATACCAAGTTTTGTCAAGATTGTACCAACATGCAGACCGATGAAAGCAAATTTTTAATACTGAGACCTTTCGGTCCGTTTCACTCTCATCGCTTCTATAATGTTTTCTCAGTCTATGGTTAAAACACCTTTGTAATCTTAAAATGTAATAGTGCGCTCTGCGTGCTCTGCTATGTGAATATTTGTAGGCGCAAACTTACAATTTGTGTTAAACGTTTTGAAATAAAAAGATCGAAATAACAATGGACTGCTTATATTTTATGACCTAATTTCTTGAACTGTTAAAGGTTTAAAAAAAAGTAAGTAGGTATATAAAGACAAATTAAATTGCAAAAGAAGGATAGAAAGATAAAATTATTAAATACCACCCAACAGTAAGTAGTAATATGGACTTCTAATTGGCGGCCTCATTGCTTAAAGTGATTTTGTTCAGGCAATCATACACGCAAAAAGTGCTCCGTTAGATTGCAAATGGTAGAGATAGATACCTTCGACTTGCTAAAACCAATTGTGGAAATATCTATGGACCAAAATCTATTCAGATTTCATTTTAACTATTGTTTATGTAAAAACTATATAAGATAACATAAAACAGGAACAGGAAAGGAACCTTTATAATAAAATAATAACTGCCCGGAACATATATAACGTATAAGTTTTGAGTTTATTGCTATGCTGATAAAGTAGGCACTTGACAGTTGTGTCATTGTCATCATCACCCTGAAGACGTCCACTGCTGAACAAAGGCCTCCCCCTAGACGCTGGAGAAACAGGCCATTTATGAGTTTTTTTTTTATTTCCATACAAACTTCGTGATGATTTTGCTCCTTTAGAGGTGGAATTTCGCAAAATCCGTTCTTATTGTCCGACTAGACCACTTGAAGAGCCTTGAGACTTGCCTTTGTACAAATTTCACGTCGTTGAAACGCACAGACGAACTGTGCGTTGATTCTTAGAAAAAGGCTTCTTCTTTTATATAGACCTTCCTTGATGTCTGATTGACGATACACCTTTTGACACAACGTTATACATGTATATTTCCCTCGGGGTTGCGATGGAAGGTAGTACCCTGGAAAGTAGATAAATGAGCCTGTCGGCAAGTCCGGATTAGTACGCGCGTCCGAGCAGAAAATTATCTTTTTCTATGTTACCGGAAGTTAATAAGTGCAAAAAGTTTGTGTATTTCGTCCACTCAATTATTGTCCTATTGCCCGCTAGTTATTAGCTTCTTCAACGCTATTGTTTTCTTTTAAGTGTTTTTTTTTTGTATGTTATTTATAGTTAGTAGTGGTGGCTCACATTTTGTTTATCGAATTACGAATTAATGGCGTCGATTCCATGTAAACTCGCTAAACTAAGCTTCTTTACACAAACACTAAATAGATAGATAGCATGCATTTTAGTCAAGAAATAGATAGCATGCATTTTAGTGCTGTCAAACGAGTTTACCAATTTAAGCCGCGAAGAAAAACGTACACTAGCGACACTTAAAACTTGTTTTTCGTCGGCACCCGCTCCGGTCTCGTCTAAGCTTGTATGGAGGACTAAGAACCGACCTATTTGACAGCACTGAATTAATGCACGCTATCTCTATCTTGTATTTATTTTAGTAAAAGATAGCAATAACACTAAGTTTAGTTTAGCGAGTTTACATAAAGATCTCTAGATCTCTACTTAGTCTCTATATAGTCTTATTAAAATTAAAACTTATTTACTATTATGTACAGTAACTTCGCTTTTAAGTTTATTAAATATTTTTTACAAGTTTTTTTTTAACTTACCATGTATGTATGTCAGTTAAGATCAAATATTGCAACTCAGTTTTTGAATTTTTGCATGCCTGTCAAGTTCCGATGACAATACAATATTATGACAGCGATCTGATCTGATGGTGGAAACGGAAGATGGAAAACGGAACACCTCATTAACTAACAGTAGATTAATGGAGTTTGGACTCATTTTGATCAGCTTACAGTACCTATAACGGATTTTATAAAAGCTTGTCTATAAAAATACATTTTCCAAAAAAACTTATAATACACTAGCTGTGCCGCGCGGGTTCACCCGCCATTCTACAGGAACGTTGAAAATTTTCAGGATTAAAAGGGTTAGCCTGTGTTATTCCAGGGAATAATCTACCTCCACACCAAATTTCAACCAAATCGGTTCAGCCGTTACAGATTTGAACGGGAACAAACACACTTACATACTTACCTACTTACACACTAACACACATACTTTCGCATTTATAATATTAGTGTGATAGATATACAAGGTTACACGTAACGGTAGTACTAAGCCGATGGGAGCTCATTGTACTCAGCATTATTAAAAGTACACTGAAGTCGCGAAAACATCATCTGCTCCATACATTTAAAACCATTTTTTCAAAGAACAGCTGATTTTGTTTCGTGATTATATGTTTTTTTAATCTTATACTGAAAGTTTCAATGTTCATAATGATGAGAAAAATAGCTCCTTTTAGCATAGTATACCACGGTTTTGTGTACACCTCTAGCTAAGACTGGGCAGGTACGTCTCAAATAAGTAAATATTTATTTATTTATCAATTCTTTTCCATTGGGTGGGCATTACAGGTTACCCCAATTCGCCCACCCATGGACCATTTTCTAAGGTTAAAACTAACTTAAAACAATAATACAACAAACAAAGAATAATTTAAAGAAAAACTTAAGTTTTTCTTGTGGCATGAATGGAAGATGATACTGTAATAATAAAAAAAAAAATGATTGAAAAGACAACAATGAAAAAAAAAACAGCAACAAAATATATATATAAAGTAACACTTACACTTTTTTATTTTACTAACTATAAGACTAACTTTAATATAGACGAATAAAATTAAATTAAGAGCTTCATTGTTAGTATCTGTGTTGAAATCACAAAAGATATTTTTAGAACCGACAACATTTTTTTACCACTGAGTACCGGCGAACAAGGCGTTCGTCTAATGGTGAATGATCTAGTAACTCATCGATAACCAGACATCGAACATCGTCATCCCACCAATCTCGATCATAACCACTGATCTAGATATTTATTTAGCCATTGAGCAGTCTACATAGTCTAATTCCGGTTAATTATGGCCACAAATCTTAATAAGACAGCCAAGGTCCCGGGGCTCGTTCCGAGGAGCGGTTCCACGCTTCACTGCCTTCCTGGATACATCATATTCGATCTTATCCAGTACCGCCTCCGTCAGCCAACATTCTCCTAGACTTTACCGAGAACAGACGTTTAAATCTTGCAAAAAATATTTGTTTATCTGTTCGTGGAATGGGACAGTTAAGTGTTTTCGTGATCTAAGATGAATTCGCCTTGTTTCGCGAGCAGCCCGTACATATTTCACCCGGTATCGGACACTTCGGCCACCGAGTCGGACGATAGTACGGACTCAGGCCGAGAGAAAACTGTTAGCGACGACGGCGACGCCAACCGAACGAAAAAGTACGCCGATCCGAAATCGAGAACTATTAACAAAGTCAGTGAGAAGATACTGAGAGCGATCGAGAGACTAACATGCAACATCAAGAAAAGCGCGAGAAAGAAGGTCAAAAAACTTGTGGATCCAGTGGTGGGAAAGGGTTAGTGCACTTTTCACATTCTACAAAGTTCGTAACCCTATTTCATGAGTTATAATTAGGAAGTTTGACTGAAACATAATTTCTCTACAAGATTGTGACTCGGTGTAAACACGTTTCTCTTTCATTAGTGCGATCGCTCGCCTGTCACTTAGTAGCGCTGAAACAAATATTTACATTTTATTTCTTAACATATAGCTTGTTTATGGGATAGCGGCAACAATTTTAGATGTCTCCACAAAATATTTGGGTCAGTGGGAAAATAATATAGAAGCAACAGTAGATTTGATAGTCTTGACTATCGATTAAAAAATGTTCTGTGGAATAACGTTCCCCTCGGGATGAGTTAGTTCAGATGACCTATTTCTGGTCCATTACATCGAGTGATATTGTATGGGTACAGAGTTATGCGAACACAAAGCGAGAAACGTTATCCTTATGCGTGTGCAGTAGAGTGAAGTAATAACGGGGATAAGGTAAACATGAGCTTTAAGAGCTCCTGGGCAAACTACTTTACGAATTTACCGACATAAATAATGCGTTTACGTTTCTCTCGATAGTCGAAAAAAAGATGTTAGTAAATACTAACATCTTTTTTTTTACATTACAAACAAAATCGGAATAAAGATTCGAGTAAAATTAACAATTCGTGTTTTAAAACGCTGACTAAGTTTTATGTAAATGTATGCCTTCCACTTTGCTTTTTTATGTTGTTTGGTGTCTTTTTAAACGATCACCCGTGTACACCGCAAGCTTACTCATTTAATACATTCCGCGTTCAACAAAACACGATATAAGGTAAACACCAGGTACGATCGAACACAACCATAACACATTTGAGTGAAATAGGTATCAAAGTTTTCCTCCTGCAGTTTTCCGTCGCACTTTGAGCTCAAGTGTATTTCTTCATTAGTTGCTGTCGATATTTGAAACTGCAATCGAAATCAGAGTTCTTGGAACCGACCTGATTCCGGTCTTATTGGTATTTCTGGGTTTGATTTGCTGAAACCGTTGGTGCGGAGGAAGTTGTTAGTGTTAGTTTCGTGGAATAATATTGCGAAAGCTAAGACTCTGGGCCTATTATCACGTTCTGGTTTGTTTCTTAGTTGTTTATAATCTGGATTGATAACTATAATGATGAGACGTGAGCATGAAACATTATTTTGCTTAAATGGCGGTGAAATCTAGGCGCGGGTTTTAAAAAGCTTAATTATCTGAGGGCTTTACATAACAGTAAGCACAGCGATTTACATATAAGATTGTACAGAAACAGAAACGCTGTCGAAGAGAATCCGAAAGGAGTGTATTTAACCTATAATTAAGAAACAACTTTTACTTGGTATCAACCTTGAGGTCGCGAATAAAAATATCAACATGCCACACATTTTGTTGAGCACTGTTTTTGGATGAAGTTTTGGGGAATTGAACAATCAATAACTATCTCGCGTTACAAGATTTTCGAAACTACTCATATGTCACACCTATAGGTATTATATATATATATATAATAATACCCGTCGTGGCTCGTTTGGAAACTTTGCGATTATCGTAAAGCACACTCACATCCAGCTAATTTACTTAGAAACAATAGAGCTCTGTGGGCAATGAAGATTCTTAAGAGGGACTTCCTGCCGCGAGGTTTTGGCGTACTAGGTATTTGAAAATTGTACTGTATTGTGCTGTCGCTCTGCTCCCCGTGCGTGTGATAGAGAGAGTTAGTGAATTTACCTACATAATATTTTGATTAAATTAGCGTTTCAGGGGATAACTGTTATCACCCCCTAAATCTTATCAAAATCTTTTGTTTTTGGTGTCAATTGGCTTGGCAAAAATTTTGGTATTCATATAAAAACTAATTGTTTCCGTCATAATTTCGACGCAAAACATACGTACCTATAACTCATGTAGCGATATTTAAGAAAAAACCTATAAGAATAGTTTTTCACGTTGTAAATAACATATAAAAAATCATCGAAATAAGGTTTGAGACAGCTGGAGCTTTTTGTATGTACAAGTAGGCGGTATACTCTAACCATAAGGTTTATCATAAACCCACATGAAAACCTGTGGAAAACTTTGGTTCCTTTATTCAGCCACCTCCTACAAATAAGTTCGTACCTATACCTACTAAACGAATAACATAGACTTTTTCGGGAAACAGGTGCCGTCTGCAAATGATGAATTGATCGAGACATATTCTTTTATATCTTTCTTGGCTCCTCGTTCTCCGAAACACCTTTATATGCTGACCTTGTTATTGTTACCTATTTTATAACGTTCGCGCTATTGATGTATAAAACAAATATCTTTAGCATATTTAGAGTTCTGATTGGACTCGGGCCGCCTCGGCAGATGAAAGCAAATGACAAAAAAATAAATGATTGTACTTACAGAATCAGTATCTGTATAACATAACAAAAACAAGGAATCAACGCACTGACCAAACCGCTTATGATATAAACATTAAATTTGAACCCAATAGTCCTCAAATAGTCTATAGACGAACAATAAGAATAGGTTTTGCAAAATTCCAACTCTAAAGAAGTAAAATGGACCCCCAAAGTTTGTATGGAAATAAAATATTTTTTCATTCTAAACCAATTAAACTCGGTTTATGTACTAATTATAAAAATAAAGAAAGGCACGTCTCAGGATTTTTCAAAAATCAACCCCCCGAAGAGGTGAACTGAGGTATTAAATTTTCGGTAGCTTATGCGAGTAAAGCAGTTCGTGCACGCCAGTATACGGCCCCAAGGTACGGCTGCATAATATACCCAGTTTGGGGAATAGTGCTACAATAAACTCTACCGTATCACTATCCATTTTTTTTTTGTTGTAGCTAGAATATCCGTCGAGCGAGTCAGCGCCATTCCGAGCAAATTTAGACTCGGTTCAGGCGGAACAACTTTGAGAGAGAGTCACTAATCTTCCTCTGTTGGAATTGTCATTGCGTTAGTAGCATAAGCAACTGCATACTTTCATATTTTTCCAACTTTTGCTTTTTGACCTCTTGAATTAAATTTATTAATTGTCTCACTACATTACTTAATTAATTAATGTACTAGCAGCTAGCTACCCGTGACTTTCGCGTGGAGATTTCTGAAGTATTTGTCTTCCATTTTTGGAAATAGAAAGTTGTTATCCAGACAAAGTTGGACCAACATCGTAACATGCTACACACTAACCCCCGAATACTGAAACGTTTGTTAACTTTGACGACAGATTAATTCTAATACTGCCTTTGTCTGGCACTAAGCAAATTACAAAGACAGCAATAGACTTAATCTGTAGTCAAAGTTAACAAACGTTTCAGTATTCGGGGGTTAATAAGGTACAAAACATTCATTACAAGTAGCGCTTTTCTCCGTATCATTACGGATGAGTTAGCTTGGGCAATCTAGCAAAAATTCTGAGTATCATTTCGCAGTTTACAGCACTAGCGACATCTTACGTCCTTATCAGTTACTAGCTGTGCCCCGCGGTTTCACCCGTTATTCTAATGAAACCGAATATTTTTCTAGGACAAAAACTAGCCCGTGTTAATCGAGGGCGTAAGCTACCTCCACACCAAATTTCATTCAAATCCGTTCAGCAGTTACAGAGTTGAACGGGAACAAACACACTTAAATCTTACCTACTTACATACTTACACACAAACTTTAGCATTTATGATATTATTGTGATTAAAATAGGGTTACGCGTCTTTCTGTGGCCATCAGCTCTCTTCTTTGTATAATTTATCTATGTTTCAGCCTATAATGTAAGTATAACTAAAGCGTTACCTACCATACATAGCCGGGCACAATGTAACGCTTCCGTGAATGATCGGAACCATGCATCGGCATCACGGCTATTTATTTGTACTGGTTCAACGCACTCACGGCGGCAAAGCAGTCTGCCCCATTTGACCTGTTGCAGTTTCAATACTGCCCATATGCGGAGAGCGGTGCTTTAAATACGAAATACGCGCAACATTGTAGACACAGTATAATGGTGTGCTATATTTGGAAGTATGCAGTCTTTAGTTAGATCTATAACTGTATAAAGCAGGTACTAGCAGAGCTCTGCGTTTTTAACCGCTATCTAATAGGACCAGCACATTATTTTCGATAAAACAAGTATAATTATTAAAAGAAAAACAAAAAACCCGACTACAAAATGAAACCTATGACTCTCCGACGACCTCACGAGTCACAATCGGTCAAACCGTTTAAGGATAAACGACTTTCATACAAAACTGTCGATGCCTTTTTAGGCGTCCTACTACGATTTTGAACTGGGCATGACTTAACATAGGTCTAATTTGGCCTCTAAGTATCGCAAAGTCGATAATTTAAAATGTTCATGGCTAGGAAATACCATCTTTCAACCCAATAATTACGACAAATTTTACGATTGTAGTGGTGTGTTCTTTACATGCGAATCATGCGATCATGGTGTGCGTGAAATATTGATGTGTGCGTGCGTCTTGCAAAAATCGTGTACACTGGTTGTGCCGCGCGCGCGTCACGCGGTTTACGCGACGTTGCCAGCTTGTCGGAGCGTGTGTGAGCGAGACTAGGTATTCTTGCCTCGCGGCTTAGTCCCGCGCGGTCTTCGATAATTGCGACGTTGCGAGATTCGGTATCGGTGTGCAGTGCAGTGTTTGATTTGGTTACCTAATCTATCTATACCAATATTATAAAGAGGAAAGATTTGATTGTTTATTTATTTCATTGTTTGTTTGTTTGAATGGGCTCCAAAACTGCTGAACCGATTTGAAAAATTCTTTCGCTGTTGGGAAGCTTCACTATCCCCGGGTGACATAGGTTATATTATATTTTCAAAAAAATTAGGGATCCTTACTAAAACTCCAATAATGTAACCCAAGATGATGTATTTCGCGTGCACTGCGAAAACTATTCATGATGAAAGAATAGGATAATAAAGAGGAAAGATTTGATTGTTTGTTTGTGTGCATTGAATGAGCTCCGAAACTGCTGAACCGATTTGGGAAATTCTTTCACTGTTGGGAAGCTACACTATCCCTATACTATACTATATTTTATTTAAAAAAAAATTGGGATCCTTACTAAAACTCGAATAATGTAACCCAAGATGTAAAAAAAATACCTAAAATATCCTTTACATCGCGTGCGTTGCGACAACTATTGATGATGATAGAATAATCTATCTATACCAATATTATAAAGAGGAAAGATTTGATTCTTTGTTTGTTTGTTTGTTTGCATTGAATGGGCTCCGAAACTGCTGAACGGATTTGAAAAATTGTTTCGCTGTTGGGTGGCTTTTCGGCTTTCTTAATATTTTTTTTTTTTTTGTGACTTGACGCGGGTGGAGGGGTTTTCGTGTGTGTATTATGGTTTTTATTTTTTTGTTGGGTGCCCGTGCGAAGCCGGGGCGGGCTGCTAGTAACCTAATAATAACGTACATAATTATAATAGAATGCAGCAGACATCATCGTTGCGCTATAGACGCCATCAATATTCTGGCCAAAAATGAGCACGAAACGTGTTCGTGCTCGGCTGAAATATTATCATGGCGAAGGTGTTTCGTAAGTGCCTACCTACCTAATTTATAAATAAAAAATATAATTCGAGACTTCTTGCCCATTTTCATGGCGATGGGGGGATTTCTACCCTTCCAACTGCGATTTTCATGTACGGTCATAGATTTTAAGGATCATCATCATCATCATCATCAGCCTGTTTCCTATCGTACCGAGATTTCTTACCCATTTTTCATAGCAATGGGGGAAATTTCTACCCTTCCAACTGCGATTTTCATTTGCGGTCATAGATTTAAAATTCATCATCATCATGATCAGCACGCTTCCTAACGTATCGAGACTTCTTGCCCATTTTCATGGTGATGGGGGGATTTCTACCCGTCAAACTGCGACGTTCATTATCGGTCATAGATTTTAACCATAATCATCATCATCATTAGCCAAATTGCTACCGTATGGAGGTTTCTTACCCGTTTTCATCATGCTCCTCCTTTTTTTTTAACTTTACAAGTCGACCTAAACGATCCAGCCATACCCAACTGCAGGACCGCCCCGCGGGCCGCTCGCGGCCCGCGCAGCCTCGCGAAATATATATTTTGAGGACTTTGACATAGGTAACCATTTATACATTTTTAGGGTTCCGTAGTACTACAAGGAACCCTTATAAGTTTGTCATGTCCGTCTGTCTGTCTGTCTGTCCGTCTGTCTGTTTGAATCCTTTACAGCCCGCACCAGCTTCGCACGGGTGTTTGACGAGGGAATGAAAATTATAATGCACACGCAGAACCCTTCTATTTGCGTCAAGTTGCAGAAAAGAAGGAAGTGTAAGGAGGGCTGAAAGGCTGCCCAGCAGCGGGGGGATTTTTCGGGTCGATTCAGTGGTTTCGGAGCCTATTCAATGCGGGCAAACGGGCAGTCAAATCTGTCCTCTTTATAATATTTATTTTTGGTGTGACTAACTAATAACCTAAATGAAAAAATTCTGAAAAACTTCCTTCTTAGTGAAATAATAGTTTTTTTGTAAAAGGTGCCTATATAGGTATAGGAACCGATATAGGTAGGTGGTAAGGTGGTAGATAGAGGTATATGAAAATCTTGGATATTTCATGCTGCGCGATTGAAATATGTACATAATACTAATAATACCTACCTACCTACCAACCAACCAACCAACCAACCTACCTACCTACCTACCTACCTATTAGTTAGTTAGTTAGTTTTGTGTGTGGTGTTTGTTGTGTTGTTTGATAACTTATTCTGTAAAAAAATAGCACAAAAGGAACAAAAATCTACAAAAACAGTAATTTTCAAATGAGGATTCGATCCGGGGACCTTCGTCTCATTGATACACACTACAAAACGAAGCATAATGAAAATCCGTCCACTCGACCGCTCGGCCAGTCGATCTGATAGGTGGAATGCCGAAAATCGGGTACTCAATTTCGTATTTGCTTGTAACCGTTTTGAATTCGCATGTGATTCGGTCATAGATTTAAAATTCATCATCATCATCATCAGCCTGTTCCATATCGTACCGAGATTTCTTACCCATTACCCACGCCCCGCGGTTTCACCCGCGGTATAAACTCTGTAACGGCTGAACGGATTTGGATGAGATTTGGTATGGAGGCTACCATACCTAAATTTGGCTACCTCCATACCAAATTGCATTAGAATCCGTGCAGCTGTTACAGATTTGAACGGGAACAAACACACTTACATACTAACATACCTACTTACATACACACAAACTTTCGCATTTTGGTGTGACTAACTAATAACCCCATATCTAAAATTTGTTGGAATTCAGCATTTCTGAGTATGGGGCTCGGTGCGCGCTCCATCAGTGCTGCCAGGAAAAATAATGCAAAATTTCGGGAAAAAAATTCACCTCAATAATGATGATGAATGCATTTTTATGTATGATCTCGTTGCGCGCACGCTCACTGATCCCGGGAAAAATATTGAAAAAATTCTGAAAAACTTCCTTCTTAGTGAAATAATAGATTTTTTGTAAAAGGTGCCTATATAGGTATGGTACCTATATAGGTAGGTGGTAAGGTGGTAGATAGAGGTATATGAAAATCTTGAATATTTCGTGCTGCGCGATCAAAATATGCACATTATACTAATAATACCTACCTAGCCACCAACCAAGCAACAAACCTACCTACCTACGTACCTACCTATTAGTTAGTTTTGTGTGTTGTGTACACACAAAATAACAAATAACAAACAACAGTACCTACTATGGACTAAATTAATCTAACCCGGGTCTAAAATCCATATTTTTAGTCGCAGAATAATGTCTATCGACGCGGAAAACACAACATTTTTGGGTATTGCATATTTCATTAGGTTCATTTCATTAGGTATTAGGTATGTAAAATTCGAAATTAATTTGAAAAAAACCGAAAAAAAGTGGAAAATTTGTTCGGAAGGTACCAGACTCGGTGCCTTTAGAACCCCCGATATGGGGTTATTCCAGGGACCCAGTTATTCAATCGTCAAGCAGTAGTGTGCAAAACATCACTGTGTTCCGGATTGAAGGGCAATGTTTCCAGCGTAATTATTGGGCACAGAGATTTAACATCTAATATCTCAGAGTAATGAGCGCAGTGCATTGCCGCGCATGGTTTTGAACTGTTGAGGTTCAAAATTCTGGGTGGCACTGAACTGTTATGAGCAAGCGTGAAGCTTAACATCAGCTGAGTGACTTGCTCGTCTCGTCACCAAATAACAAAAAAAAAAAACTTACATGCTTACACACTTACACACGAACTTTCGCATTTTAAATATTTGTGTGACAATATTAGGTTTATGTAGATATATACTTTTATAAGTTTCGTTACTAATTTTGAATAAGTTTGTTTTTCAAGAAACCCACAGCAAAAATTAAAATAAATAGTATTCTCGAAACTAAATTATAAAAAATAATTCTACCTAATTTTAGGGGTTCGAACCCGGAACCTCACGAGCGCTACCTAATCAAACTGATGACTTCGGCCACCGAGACGATATTCAGAGCAACGAAATTTCGTATTTGCTTGTAACTGTTTTGAATTCGCATGTGTGCGTAATGTTCATGCGTGCATACAGGCGTTGAAGATTATTTGAATTTTCAGTCGAGTGCAGCTATTAATGGGCTCTATTATTTTTGAGATGTGTTTATAACAATAGTAAGAGGTCGCAAAGTGAATTAAAACTGGGGCAGATTACCTCAATTGAGTTTTCAACGACAGCGCCATCTCTTGGCGCCTACCTACCTAGCGGACTCAAACGAAGCACCTTAAGGTTCATCCTAACTAATATTATATTCAGAAGAAGTATCAGGACCAATAAAACTTCGAAGTATGGAAATGAATACGTTCGTCTTGAGGAAAAAACTTCGCTTGCGCGATTCAAAACTCCCTACATTACAACTGTCTGTCCACACAAAACGTCAAAAAATGCACAATAATGGATCAACGCCATCTAGCGAACTATTGGAACTTAGTCTCTTTATCTGGATGTTTGTCGCGTTATCACGGCTAAACTGCTAAACGGATCTTGATAAAATTTGATAAGGAATACTGTATATCACAAGGACGGACATAGGATACTTTATTATGTCCAAGCGAACGAAGTCGCGGGTAACTGGTGAGCTATATAGGAACAAACACAAATACATACTCACATACACCCCAAAAAACATTACCCTCCTACGTAGTCAGTAGGGTGAAAAGTAGCCGGTATATAAATCCGGGCTAACTATAAGCTGCCGTTATATCAAGTTTCATCAAATCCTTGCACAGACATTACGCTACTAAGTGTAATGCTAGCACGGAGAGATAGTACTTAGTAGTAATAACTATACAGGGCTATTTTTAATTAACCAGAATCCTGTCGCACGTAGTTCCATGACATTTTAGATTTCGTTTCTTTTGCCCAAAAACAAAAACATTTAAGTTAGGGGGCGTACTCGAGAAATCCCCTTAGCATCAAATTTGAGACGCGGAAGAGGATTATATTGGACAAAAAGTCCCAAGAAATCCTCTTAACCTTTTATTTTATTTTGGCGAAAGCGGATTATTGGACAAAAAGTCTAGAAATCCTCTTAATCATTTATTTTATCTTGGCGTTAGGGGGTTCTTGGACGAAAATTCAGAAACCTAACCACTTATTTTATTTTTTAAATCAAGGTTCTTAATGACGATCACATTGTGATGTGGTTTCAAATGAGAAGGATCCCGCAGGCCTTGGTTGAAGCTTAGGCACTGACCCTTGCACCAAAAAGTTCTATGCAACCTTTTACCCGAATGGCCAAGGAGGGTATATGTAAGTGTGTATGTTTTGTGTTCCTATATTACCTCCTTTAGCTAAACTATTAGAGTGGTTGGTCTCATCTTTATGAGAAACTGAAACCACAGAAACCGTTTTTTATTGTTTTTTTCCCTCATCTTTTTAAGAGTTATCTATATATCTATGTCCGGCACTAGAGTACAAATTGCGGGCGAGTTTTTTTTTTTTAATAATACTCGTTTTGGCAGTTTCGGTTTCGTGAAAAGCTGTAGAGGTTGCTTACCCTGTACTTATAACCCTGTATGCACTTAGCTTACTAGCAGTCCGAGGGGAATATTATACATTATACGGAAAAAAATATAGCATATTTGTTGATGCAGGATAATACGCTAATTCCCCAGCAAATGTCGTCTGGATGAGATCGCTTTAAGCGATAATGCCGCTAGTTGTTACTTTCTGTTTTATGTATGTATTTTCTCGTGCGAACAATAAAGAGTTTACTATCTATCTACTTATCCAAATCACTTCAGCTGTCACTCGTATGTATACAGAGCTAAGTGGGAAAAGAGTTTTGGCGGGAACGTGAAGAAGTCATGTCGTGTCATTATATTATTTTCCAAAACTTGTGCTATTTCTAATGTTAATGTGTAAAAATGGTGGATTTTTATTCATTAAGTGTTCGTAACGTTGCGTTGGTGAATAGTATAATGTCGTGAAACGTGACTTTTTGGGTTGTTTCCAAAACTCCATACAAACCTTTAGTAAGTAGTGAGTAGTAAAGTCCCCATTTTACTGGGGTATGACTTGGACTTGACTGTGACTTACTTTACTTGATTTAAACTATGATTGAGACTTGTTTTAATTATGAAATACTTTACTTCACTTCAAATATTACAAAACTTGACACTGACTAAATACACAACGTGTGAAGCCAAAATTTTAAAGAAAAAAAAAAATAAGTGGGATAAAACAATACCGCGTACAAACTCTGACATATTTTTTTTTTTGTTTGATACAAAAGATAGAAGCCTCGTATCACAGTTATCTATTAATTTGAGCTAACTTTTCCTCATCGAAAGTACGCTGGCTAGCAACAAGTCGTTTTTGGACATGATTGCTTCCATTGAATTTATCTGTGTATTGAATTAATATAGGTAGATACTTAGAATCAATAAGCTGTTAGAATGAATAGTGTGTGTTAGAATGAATGTTCAATTATATAAGATTTTTTGGCTCATCAAAAAAGTTAACCTGTTAAATATCTGATTTACTTCACATAATTAATTCGAAGGCGCATTGCCATATTAAGCAGAGTGGTTGTTGAGTCATGTTTTTAGTTATGGCAACTATAGGTATTGGTATTATTATATTGGTAGAAGTATTGGTATTGCTATAAATATAAGGATTGGTAAGATTATTCGGCATAGTCAGCTTGGGGAAGTAATGTTTCCAGTTAAAATTACTGGGCACAAAGAGATTTAACTTCTAATTTCTCAGGGTGACGAGCGCAGTACATTGCCGCGCATGGGTTCAAAATACTGGGTGGCACTGAACAGTTATGGGCAAGAGTTATACTTAACATGTGGTGAGCGACTTGCTAGTGTAGTTACTCAGCAGCAATAAATGTATAATATTTATAATATCATTATAAAGTAGGTAGTAGCTTATTTACCGAGTGAGGGAAGCGAACGAAGTCTGCTTCAACTGACAAAATTTGCTTTCGTTTGTCCGTATGTTGGTACTCTCTTACATGTTGTGTTATGATGAAATATCGTATATGACGTATCTTGATTAAACTTGGTATACAGGTTCTACAATTTTATAGATTTTCTTTGAAGGGGTATTTCCCCCAAAAGTGGGGAAATGTTCTGTAGCGCCATTTAGCGGCTAGAATATTTGGAAAATGTATTTATTCTATTCCATTTAATTATACATTCGGTATTAAATATTAAACAAGAATTTCGAACATGAGTAAAATTGTCAGAAGAGGTTGTCAATATAAGGTCGTGAGGTCTCAGTTCACAACCGCTGACAAAATATAAATTCTATGAAATTGTGGAATTGCCGTTAAAAATAATGTGTGCTCGCGAGGTGTACTGTTAACAGGACTACTAGTATTATAAAGAAATGTTTGTTGAACTTTGTACCGCCCGCGTAGAATTGGCTACTTCTCGTAGCAAATGAATTATCAAAAGTATAAATGTATGACATTTTTACCAAATTACGAACGCTGCAATTACACAAAAATCACATATTTCTAAGACACAGGAAACCTGAACTACGAATAATTTTATTTTATTTATAAAGGGACAGCAAACAGCCATATTATAAAATTTAAAACTTAAGTGGTAGCATAATAAACTTAATAATAACACAGCACTATTCTCAAATTATTAATAGAATTATTTAAATTTATCGGTAGCAGTAGCTAACTTAGAAGATAAAGTGATAAAAAAATAAAATGTTATAAGTCATAAAAATACATGGGAATGCCTATTAAACATAAACACAACACCTGATAATTAATATTTAATACTATTTATTTATTAATAATAGTCCGTTAGTTCATGACCTTCTTCTTCGTCTTGTCGATGATCCATATTTATTCACATTAATATTGAGAGTATAAATATGATAGTTTGTGCGTGTGTAAGTATGTAAACGTGTGTGTGTTCCCAACTCCGTAACGGCTGCGTGGATTTGCAAGAAACTTGATATGGAGGTAGCTTATACCCGGAAATATATACTATTCCTATGGTAGAGCAGGCGAAACCGCAGGGAACTGCTTAACTTTGCTTAGCAGGGCTTTTTTTGTTGTTTTTATTAATTTCCTCATCATCAGCCAAAAGATGTCCACTGCAGAACCTATCGGTTCCTAGAGTGATGTGGCCTGTCAATTGCCACTTCAGCTTGCAAGCTCTGAAAAGCTATATCACTGACTTTGGTTCTTCAGCGAATAACTTTGTTCCGGATTCTATCGCGCAAAGAAACTCCGAGCATAGCTCTCTCCTTTACCTGCTGTGCAATTCTGAGTTTCTCCAAAAAGCCAGTAGTCAAGGACCACGTTTTAGTTCCATATGTCATCACTGGCAACATATTTTGATTGCAGACCCTTGTCTTCAGGCACTGCAGGATTTTGGACGAGAAGATGTCACGCAATTTCCCGAAAGCTGCCCATCCCAGTTGGATTCTTAGGGCGACCTCTTTGTCGCAGTTGTACTTACCTAACTGGAAAGCCTGTCCAAGGTAGTCCTTGTAATAATGGTCATCAACTTCGAGCGTATTTACGTATTGACCACGAAATGTCGGAAAACCTATATTACAATAATTACCTACCTACTTATCGCTGTAGTGAGCGATGTAGGTACCTACACGTATCGTAGGTGTTCGTAGTATAATAGCCAATAGAGTGACCATGACTGCAGCTCTCTCTTTCTTTAGCTACTTTCGTTTAAAGTTGTTTCGATAATATTGTACCAAGATTGGTAAAACCAAAAAATATGTATCCTTTATTTTTCAATAATCTTTTAGTACACAAAATTTGTGCACTACTTAATAAGTTACCCTGTGCAGGACTATGTAGATAATGCTGACGATATATGGTGGCCCTACGTAGAAAGTCGTAGGGCCACCATATACCGGCAGGTAGGCAGCTGTTACCAAGTTTTCGTTATTGGAATAATAGTGCTCCTAGTTTTGAATACAACACCGAAGCTTTGTACACGTTTTACACACTAACAATTATTATGGGCGAATTTACGAGTACAATTCACAAACAAATACGGTCTACGGACATACACTTCGTGACTGGAATAGTTGGGCTGGGCGACGTTGTACAACACTGCGAGCCAAGCCATCATTACTACTATCATTGTTAAATAGAAAATAGCTTCAATGAACGAAATAGGCTTTATTTCATTCACAAAATGACCGTAGATATGTTTATACCACAACAAAATGCCGCCGGATGTAGCACAATAATAGCTTTTCCACTATCGAAAGGGGTGCGCCTACGCGTTGCGTTATTCTGACAGGCAGAGTTCCGCTAATTCGATTGGTTCAGCTCACGTCATGCTTCAACAGATACGTGTGTTGGCGTATCACGGTCTTGCATAATCAGCCATTGATGATTTTTCCCGCGCAAATAAACATCACCAGTCTAAATAGACCGATATGTTTCTTACAGCTCGTTATGCCCACCTGTGCAGTGAAGGCCATTTTACGTTGGATCCGATCGAAAGCGGAGTGGAACTAAAGGACGCACCGGACGCGCCTTCTGTCGTAAATTGGATTGTTGTGAAGCAATTTATGTAAAGTTACCTTGATCAATGTTTACGATCGGCCTGCTCGATTTAAAACGGATTTGTCCAACTAAAAGGAAAGTTTAATTTGTCTCCAAGTTCGTAAAGTATGGGTTAGATACGAACTATGTACATATGAGTCATTTTGGTCTGATGGCACCAATAAGCAATCAATGGAACGTTAGAAATGACAAATTATTCATGTCCCATGTTCCATATTTTCTGTCGGTTAGTAGTGCGGCTTTGAATAGACTGACACGTATCAGAATGATGGATGGATCCAACCAAACTTATTTGGTCTCGCACAATTAACCTGACATTCTACCACCACACCTTGCCTTCGGACAATATATTGTATGTCAATCATTGGTCACGCGTATGGAACTATGCGTTAACGCGACTTCAATTTGGTCTATTTACTTATGTCTTCATGGCAAAAATACCAGCACACACCCATGAGAAACTATCTATATGTACGTGGGCTGTTCCAAATTTTTTTAGTGAAATGTCTAATTGTTGAAATATGAAAAACATTTATTTATAGCTTTTCAAAATATTTCCCTCCAACCCCAATGCATATGCATTGAAGTCTGAAGTCATCTAAACGATGACTTCATATATGCATATATATGGAGTCATCGTTTAGATTCTCTCGACCACGCTTAAATTCACGAAACCAATAAGTAACTGTTGCTAACGCAGGAGCAAACTCTCCAAATGCAGCTTGTAAATTTTCGTGATATTCGTTGACCTTATTTATAAGGAGAATTTTGTGGTTGAAGGTTAAATCTCGTTTTTAATTATCTCCTTATAAATAAGGTCCAGAAGGATAGTCTCCATACAAACACGATTTTGAAATGGCTTATAATTTTTGACAGTCTTTTTTGTCATGACATTTGAGGCTTTCCATTAAAAAGTGATTACCCTATTTGGTCGGGTAAATAAATTTTGATTGGAGTGATTTAGGTTGTCTCACAGTGGTTCTTAAATAGGCTCTTATACTTTTTTTTTTATCATCCACATTATTGTTAAGTTAAATAATGTTAAGTTTTTATTTTCAATTTATTACGATGGAAATGGAATCCTCTAAATTTGCAAATAAACGCATACGCAACTTTCGCTTATTAGCGGATTTATCTTTTTTGAAACTGCCTGACTATTCTGCAACCTCAAGTAACACGCATGTGACGGTGAAAACCTAAGAGAATGTGCATATTACTTGCAGACCCAAAAACCCACAACCACACTAGACAAATTTACATTCTTACATTCTTAGGAAGGTACAAAATTTTATTTCTAATAAAATTGCAATACAATTGTATCATATCGTGACACGCTCATTGTAGGCTTCCGTAGGGTTTTAAGTTAAGTTGTTGGATAGGGATTGGTGAAACATTTCTATTTGTTGTTGATAATTATGCGCCGAAACGTTTTTTAGGCAAAATTATGAAAACTATGTATTATAAGCAAATTAATATTGGTGAAAACCTTAATAGGTTCCCGCCAATATTCATCTCTATCTGAGTCTCTAGGAAACCTAAACAAAGTTGGGAAATTACAAAAATATCTGGCAATACTACAGTTCATTTTGTCTTAGGGATGTCAATTCTTGCAGAAAAAAATCGTATACGAACCGATTCGAACCGATCTCGTATTAGATTCTTCAATCGGACAAAAAAAAAAACGAACTTCGATTAAACCGTTGATTATTTTTGGATCAAGTATATAGTCAAATAAATTCCACGTGAATCCCTTATCGTTCAGACTCTTAAAAAAAAAACTAGAGGCGATGGAGCATTCTCAATATTTACGTGTTTGATCGTACCTTTCTAAGGGGATGCCTTTGTCCAGCAGTGGATGTCTTATTTGGCTGATAATGATGATGCAGCCAATTAATCGTGTTTTAATCCGATTGAAGTGATTGTCAGTTGCTAATCGACGAATAAAATTATCAAAGGGCTGCGTCAATGACCGTCGCCGGTCTTCTTTACAGTACAAGAAACAATCCTCAATCATGATATATCAAAAAAATATTTTTCATTTAATAATCGATTTTTGGACTAACCGAAATTCGATTGACATCCCTAAACGTTGTCATAGCGACTATTCTGTTTACATTATTCAATAATTTTATATCCTATTAAAGTATATTTCAGGACTTAAAGATGGATGTGGCAGTGGTGTTCTTTGATTCCTGTGAATCCTTGTAAGTTTGGCATGATATTTTTGTATAGTTTACCATTTTTTGTCTCATTATTATGAGATTTTATCAGTATGAGATGAGAATGACAACTGTATGGAGCTCTTCATAGACGAAACATCACATGTGATACAAGATCCTTGGAGCTCTTAATTTGATTTGACAGGTACGTCAATCTGGTGTACTTTATTTCAAGATAGTTTGATTTGCTGATTAGGTGTCTACCCAAGGATCTTGTATCACACTGGATAGAGTGATTCGTTTGGCAGCGTGTCCACTTTCTGTTCGCGCGTTTAGTGAGTAAGGAAGTGAAAACTAGTGCAGAATCTATCGATAAAAATGTACACAGTGTACAAAACTAAGAATTTGTAAATTAAGAACACAATGTTTGCAAAAATATGTTTTTTATTGAACATCGAAACTCGTAATTGCCATGTAAATAGTACGAATATATATATTATATATAGTAACTATGAAAGTTAATAAGTAAACACCGTCTCCTAGTTTCTTTTATTCTTCCTAGTTTTTTAATTGACAGCCCAGTCATAAAACTAGATTTTTCAAAATGTTTTCAACAAAGTCGAGAGTATTTAGGTGGCTCCCAGTTTTCGCGCCTCACAGCCTTTATCCACTGATTTCTGATTTCCGGACATTTTGGAAACCTATAACAAAATGTTTTATTTTAATTAATTGTTTAACCATGACACAACATTGGTACAAATTATCATATATTTCAAGCCGCGAAAGCTTCAAAAAGATTAAAATTAATTATCGATAGAATACGTATCAAGCCGATTAAACGCGGAAAGGAATTAACAGTTCATGTTTCACTTAATGTAGTATATGTAGGATATTACAAGAATATTATTAGATAAATATCGACCAAATATCGACAAAGTTTGAAACGTGCAGTGGTACTTCACTAGCAGGAACACGTAAAACAATGCATTTATTTATCTTAAATTAATGCTTAAATTCATTACTAAATAACACTGCGTGATAGATGTATGACTTCAAACATGTATATTCTTTAAGTGAAACGAATATTTAGCTTTGATTCTGGTTATTTTAGGTAAAAAACGCTAAAAAGACTTACGCATGAAATGATAATTCTGGATCTTTTACTCCCCCTTTCGTTGTTCTCGATGCACAATACACAGCACAACACGCCATAATGCCACTATGTATAACAATATTAAGTATTCACAGCGATATTTTGATCCAATTTGCTTTTTTAGTAAGACGGGTCGCAATGTTGTGACCGACTAGTCGGTCAAAGTGGACACAGAGTGCGAGGTTGCCAATCTTACAATAGCTCTCTCGCTTACTCTATGCGACGACCCGTGAAATAAAAAGAGAAACATGACAATGTGAACGTCGGAGCGGCAACGTCTCATGGGTCTGTCCAGTATGATGCTTCGTCTAAGTGTCTACCCCTTTATGTCTTTGAAAAAATCATAGCACGAAAACCTGCCCGCGAGACGTCCATTGTTGCAAACAAAAGAAGAGTGACAGATAATCTTTAAAAATATTTAAAAAAAAGAACTACACATAGGTGGCCAATGATTTTCACCAAAAAGAATTGTATTGAAATTAGCCGTCAATTCAAAATAGTTTCATGAATAAAGAAATTGTATTTATTCTGTGGCTAACAATTTTCGGAACAACCTATGTACCTCCGTCTATATACGATCAGTGACTTTCAGACCCAATTTGCGAATATACTCTTCGTGTAAACATCCAAATGGGTTTGTACTATCCGTGGGTGTCCGCTTTTGGATAGGATAGTCTGTCTATAATATATAAAAATGCAAATGTAACACGCGAAAGGACTGGATCCGCAGTATCTTCTTTGTTGAAATTGGCTGGCCCTTAACTCAGGGTCCTGTTTGATGAACGTACTATTTTGATGACATTCGAGTGATGTTTTATTGTAAGTATACTTTCCAGAAATGAATCCCCAGCCACCAACTGCACATATAAAATAAATATGGACCTATAGCGTCCAACATAAAGTCAATATTCGTTTTTCGGCACAAAAATCGGATGGAATCAGGATGGCCCGTTCTGTGTTTAGTTCAGCGTGTCGCAATGTGTATACAAAGCGGGTATTTTATTGTGATTTACATATAGAAAATGTCCATTGTGGGCGCTTGCCCTGTCACAGTTGCCCTCCGGCCTCCGCCGGCCAGCGCCGCTGCCGGTCCACTTGACCCGCGACGCGTTTATAAGGTTAATCTATTAGTGAAGTGAACTTAACACCGCCGCCTCTTCTTGACACGCGCTCTCGCTTCACACCAACAAATTAAATTTACATTCTCTGTGTGAGTAAATCCCAACGCTTATTTATCGTTTGTGGAAAACTTTATTCTACGATCCCTTTTGAATTATTCACGGCATCGCAAGATGCAATATTTATTGGCTGGCTGCCTTAACAAGAATTTATTGAAATCGAGATCTTTAGATGTTCATCGAAGGAGATTTTCCTCAATACACCCCAAAACAAATTACGGCCGTAAACATCGGCAGATGATCTGTTTATTGGAACAAAGTGTTGCCGTGCCGACCTTAACGGCTTTATTTGTAAATTTGCTCGCCATCTGAAGCAGAACTTGTGTCAGCTTGATTTCATAGCTAACGAAGTGGGACGACCGAGTAACGACGATCCCCAATCCGTCAATCGTACCACTCGAAAAATAAACAAAGCTCTTTCGAGGGATGTCGAAGTATTGAATCTTATTAAAATTTCCTTTAGATGCTTATTGGATTTGTTTACGATTTGTGCAGACAGGTTGTTCAGTTTAATCAGCGATCAAGCGCAAAATGTAGGGGTAAAAGAAAATCAACATTCTATCCAATGAAGGAATTGTTTTGGGTAGCCATTTAAAAAAAACGAACTGTCCTGATCTGTCCTGTGCCCTTATTAGGAACGCTCGTGATTCTGATTGTGATAGCATGCCATCCCACTCATACCAACATACTCGCACTATGCGCGGTCCCGCTCGCGCACTATCACTATCACGATCAGGAACATCCATGATAAGAGGGCTGGTCTGTCGTTAGTGAGGGGTGTGAGGAGTGTGATGAGGTGATTCTCGCCGGCGTTGCTACTTTTTTTTTTTTTACTTCGATCTATATTTTATTAAGTTTGGTAAGAATGTTACATGGTGCTTATTTATATTTACTTACGTATTTTACTATTTTCTTACGTATTTTATACTACGCTTATTTCAAATCAAACGATCAATGTAAATGGTTTCTGGTCAACTAAATTTTTCGTGAGTGGGACACCGGAAGCTTTATTTAGCGAACGTATAGACTGGGTCATTAGAAAGACTAAGCTGGCCGAGTCCAATCAACTCATTTCCTGGTGTATACCAGATGCAGCCGGAGTTCGCAAATAGTGTCAGTGGTCCGCAATCGAATGCCGGGAAGTTCAGCAGTCTCATTACAATAGCAGACCCGACCCCGTTATAAAACGGGTTCAGTTGAACCGGCAAATTTTAAATTTGTGGGAAAATGTAATTTCCTCTCTAATCCGCAGCTGTGCCGATCACAACTGCATTAGTTGAAATTCTGCTGATTCTAGCGAATAAGCTCTCCCGAATGCTATTCCGCAATCGTATTGTTTTACTCCACCCGAAATTATGATAAGTGACTCTCAGTTCTCGGTAATTGTGGGCGGTTATTTATGTTGATTGATGTCGAAGCATATTCTAGCTTGTTTTCTTTATTGTTTTATTCTTAATCGACTGGTGTTATTACTAGAGCCGCGCAGGGGCGGATTTCCCAATAGGCCGAGTAGGCCAGGGCCTAGGACGGCAAAATTTTGGGGGCGCTAAAACTTGATTATATTTTTTTAGTAGTCACGCAATTTTGAACACGCACGCCAACGTTTAAAAAATTCAAACGGAGGTCCACCTACTTCTGGCATCCCTTAACACTAGGATAGGTTTTTCTCCCGAAAATTTCTACTTCTGTCAAAGTTGGTTCAAATGGGTTTCAACTAGGTACAGGAATTATGCAAAATCGAAAGAAAAATCGGGAGAATTTCATCGTATTCTCAGAAATCGTAGAAAAATCTTTAAATTTCAGTATATCGGTAGAAGCTAGCAGCGGTCCCATGTCGGTAGAGATACCGAAAAATCAGACCCTGTAGGGGCTGCAACTATCCATAGGCCTAGGGCTGCCAGGGTATTAAACACGCCCCTGGAGCCGCGCGTTGAAAAAAAAATATTTTCTCCCATGCTCTACAACTTTGCAAGGTACTAAAATTCCTAACTCTAGCGCATAACTTCTAGTCTGTAAAGTTGCTTATGTTTATGTTGAGAATTTGAATTGCATTTACAGTGTGAAATTTTCTCGAAAAATACTTGTGTAAACAGCGTGGCGTTAATAATGTGACTCGTCGCCTGGGCCGTCATGTCAGACAAATACAAACAAAGTGCGAGACAGTCGGAGTTGACTCTAGCCCCGGAATAATTTATTGTTTGTAAAGAAGCGACTTCATATTTGTTTTCGCTCCATCTTTTACCTTTGCTGCTCGCCTTATTAGAGCGGGGTAAGCTCTGTGAGACGACGACCGTCGCACAAATAGTTGTCTCTACACTAGTAGTTCGCGGCGCATTGAGACCTCGCGATTCCTATATCTTCACAATCCCTGGACCGATTCAGTTCATATTTGAACTTAAAAATTGTATTGAAATGAACTACTTGCTTACAAAATTTCATGCATATCGGATCAACGGTTCGCAAGTTATCATCGGACAAATATACACACAAACATACAAACACACAAACATACAAAGATACATACAAATGCCGATTTGTCCCAGTAAACTTCGCTTCGAAGTAGATTAAAGGCCTAAATTTCAAAAAAATACTGTTTATTTCTATTCAGTGAATCTCATTATTTATATAAATTAAGTCTTATTTTGAGATATAGTTATGTTTTTTTGTTAATGTTTTTTTTTTTTTTTGATAAATTATTTTTTGGAATAATTTCTTGGTTTAATTGTAACTAGTAATTATCAGTTTTTTTTACCAGCGCCGGGCCCTAAACAAACCATCTGTTTTCACCTGTGTGCGAAAGTGTATAGCGCTATCTTTTCCGCAAAATCTCCTCTTAGCAAGTATGCGATTGGATGGACCTAAAACTTTTGTTTGGTTTCCACAGAGGAGACGCCACGCGAGGTGGTCACCGAAAAACCTCCACTGAAGGTTCCCAGCACACAAACGCCTGTTGTCCAGAGCCCTACTACACAAAAACGTGAGTAACTATAACTACGTGTTCTTAAACACATTGTACATAGCTACCTAAAGGTTAAGGCAGAACTGCTATGCTAAGACAAAAAGGGTCATGGTAATTATCAGTATTGATCAGTTTTAATATTTATTTTACTATCAGATCAAATATGAAATCGCGAAAAATATCAGCTGTAACGTAGGAGAAGGTGTTTACTGGTAGGCTAACAAGGATCACTAAAAGTCATAAGGCTGCCAATTAGAAGCCTAGTCCGTAATACTTCTTGCTGTTACTGTTGGCTTTATTCTGTGTGGTTTTTAATAAACATCTATTTATCATTGACAATCGACCTCAGCGTAAGTTTTTTGTTGTTGTATATGTTCTATAATAATTATGTTTATAATGATGAGTACAATGATCCCTTTTACCATACCATAGCTGTTCTGTCTAATCCTGCATACCTACATAATTCTGTGACATCACGTACTTAACGTAAGTTTTTGTGGAACATTGTGTTAAGGCATCCACCCAAAATGAGCCCTTTGTTCTGAGATTGAAAATCCCTTTGTTTTTTAGCAACCTGACACCTTTGACTTACGAGAGTGCCGGTTTGGGTTACCTTACATCTCTAATATAGCTTTGTAGTTTCTTTGTATAGGTTTTAATTTCAGACTACTGACTATACCTACGCGTATACACACAATATATTAAATTTGCTACATTATATTTTATGCGAATAGGATTGTGTCATAATTTTATATAAGAAATAGTAGGTATGGGTAATAAAAACAAAGTAAGCACGACGCATTCCTGGCAGGTTACGCGAAAGTCGTTCTAAAACGCATTTTTTCAAGCTTCTGCGATAGAGACGACCTCTGACTAGGAGACGACACTTGCGCATCAAATTAATAATTATTATAAATGTGAAAGAACCAGTGAAAGAGAATGAACAGAGTCTCTCTGCCTCTCTGTCTGTTTTATTACATTAAACGACTAAACAATTGAAGCGAGCGCAATGAAACTTGGTGAAGAAATAGTGTTTATAAAGACAGATTAAAGGTATTTTTTATTTTGGAGGAATATTTAGAAAAACGTCGATGAATATTATATAGGGCGCCAAGAAACGCATGTCCGACCTGCAAGTGTGTTAACCCCATGTTTATTCTGAACAACGTTTACTACAGGACTATAGATGATATCGAAAAAAAACAGCTGTAACGGACATTTCGTTGAGTGTGAATGATATTTTTCTATAGAACAGCAGTTTTTTTTTATGATTTAAGTTTTGGTTCAGAATAAACAGCTTCACGGGTTCCAACAATTTGCATAGGTTTGAGATAATAACATAAATCGTTTCTTAATTTCCTACTTTCAAATAAAAGTATATTGTACTTACGTCTTTCCAGATCAGACAATTTTTGTGTAATTACGAGTAGGTATATCTCAATAATTCTAGTCAAAGTATAAATTAGTTTCTTTCCCATAAATAAAGATTTCGTTAACCTGAATATCGCGTTCCTTTGACTGAGGGATATTGTGTATCCGTTCGTTCATGTGGCACAAAGAACAAGATAACAACATATACGTCGACATCTTCGGTCAGTTTGTATTAGCAAGTAAAATAAGCGATTGTCATACAGCGACCTAGATCGTTTGCTATAATTCGGGGTTTGCTCTGGGACATCTGTACCTATATTAGTATCTCCAGCTGTTTAACTTTTCTGTCTCATTTAAAAATATTATCCGACGAAATGCGCCATCGTTCCTATATTATTGTTTTTAACTCTTATCCTTATCATCTTCACCAGCATTCACAAGCTGCCTTCCTGTTACGCCAACATGAAATATATAACCTGAAAATAGGGAATTTTCGGGACATCTCGGTGTAGGGTCTTTAGCTCTGCCAAAGCATAAGTCTACTTATCAGCTCTTAGACGTCCACTACTGGACGAAGATTCACAAGCTGCCTTCCTGTTAAGCCAACATGAAATATATAACCTGAAAATAGGGAATTTTTGGAAATCTCGGTGTAGGGTCTTCAGCTCTGCCAACGCATAAGTCTTCTTATCAGCTCTTAGACGCCCACTACTGGACGAAGCCTCCCCCCTATTTGGGGGTGTATGTCATAATCGCCACGCTTGGCAGGCCCTTTGGATATCGCAGAATGCTTACCGTTTGTTATCGGGACACTGCTGCTCGTCCTCAGGTGTTTCTGGTCGCAGTTTTATGACATACCCGAGCATATCAGCATCTTTAAAGCATAATTAGGTACCTAGGCATTATTATTTTCTAGCTCTGCCTAGAGAGTTCTAAATCCATATGCCAACATATGAAAAACAGGTTATATAAGAAACTGTTTTTGTGTGAAACGATGTATCAAGGCACGTACTAAATCAACAATAAATGATCACCTAACCTCATTAAGTTTATATTACCCTACACTATCTTACAAGTTTACTGATCTAAATAAACAAATCCGGATATTCATCGTCTTAATCACGTGTCCTGCCATCACTGGCACTGCCTAGTCACTACTTAAACACCAATACTTCTGTATCGAATCTGGCTAAGAAAACTTAATATGTGTGTCTCTTTGCTGCCTATATGCTCATTCCGATGTTCCGCAAGCAGGTGTTGCTATTTGCAAGGTAAACGTACTGTTGGCACAGACATACTACTGGTACAAGGTTAATTCTATTGGGCGTGGTCATGATTCCGCTGATAGGACGCCTAATTTCGCGACATGTCTCTTATCTTTATAATATCCAGGGTTTTTGAGCATAGACCTCTATCAATAGAATCCTGCTTTGGCCATCAAGTCGGGATTTGCGAGTCTTAGTATGTCGTCAGCCCAGCGCTTTGGTGTGCGGCTCGGTAGTCATGTGTTTGACAAAAGGTCACAAAACATATAATAATACTTAGTATTATACCTTGGTATGTAGTCTACATACCAAGGTCTCCACTCAAGGATGCGTCTCGCTCATCGATGATTGTTGATCCGAGCATTCTGTATACATTTTTCGATACTTCCGTGTTTTATCATATTTACCTGCATAAGAATGCACTTAATCTGTATTTTAATCACGCTCCCTCGCTTTATATAGGCCATGTTGCAAAGAGTTGCACTTTCTTTACCATCGCTGCATAAAATGTGCATTTTTCGCAAAATTTTGAATTTTCTTTAAGCAAACTGTCCTGTACAGTTCTTTCTAAAAATAATAAATCGGCAATCTTTTCTCAATAATTGTTTTGCGGCTTAACCCTGGAAGTCCTTGATAGCGCCCTCGCTGCAACTTCTAAATGCGTACGCGTATTTTAAACAGTTAGATTTATCAGCTCACGCATGCAGTCGACACATTCACCTTATAACCCTCTGACAGCGTGCCAAAAAAACCGGCGTCTCGCCGCGCGCGCTCCTGTGCCCCGGCGCTTTTGGCACATTGGCCCGGATCTATCCAGCGATTATGTCATGCATAGAGATTTCCAATTCGTTTGTTGTTCCACGCTTTCCTGCAAACAAATATCAAGATGGCGTTTTATTGTCATGAAGAAAGCGAGACGACGTGAGGGTGGGATATTTCTGGAAGGTCACGCGTGCATGCAAGCTCTGTGTATGTTTGCAGAACGCACTGGATTTACGTATGAGTTATCCGATGAAAGTATTCACATAATTAAATTGAATAAAACTAACGCCTGTTCAACGAATACTTTGGAGAAAACAAGTAAACAACATGTCAATGACTTCTTCTTGTCCTTCCATTCTAAAATAATGTAATTTTCTATAGTTATGATCATTATTTATTAATTAGCATGCAGATCTACGTCTTTAGATATACAAATGCAAAAGTAAATGCTCAAAGTAAACCGCTTATTCTGAATGGGAATGAAAGCTATAGTCCAAATTTAAACGGCTTACAAACTCAAGATCGAAAGTCTTGACCTATTTGCTTACATACGTACGTTTTATTTTTCTTTATGACTTTTTTATTTTCATTTGCTATCGTTTTTAATAGAAGTCTGGACTGAAATATGTGTGATGTTCATCTTTCTAGTTTGTTACTTACCTAGATATTTTCATAATAATTAAGCTATCATGAATAGCTGGGATGAATGAGCTATAGTTAATTAGGATTTTACAATATAGTACAACAAGTACAAGTATGTATTTCGCGCAACTCTTTAGGTGGGACTAAATAAAATCACAACTTTCAAATCAAATTCGATTAACTCTAAACTCTTTCGCTGCATCGTCCATATAACCATCGAGAGACTCTTGGCACAAATCAATCATATTGAATGAATTCCTGAATAAATCCACAATGAAAAACGCTCGTCAATTTAACAGATCACTGTAATTGACACCTTATCTACTACTATTAAAAAATCTAATAATATATACTCTTTTATTACGGCTCTACAGACGTCAGACACCCATAAAAATAATACAATTAAAGCGTATTATCTCATCGTGTTGCAACATTCGTCAATGAGATATGAAAATCATTGGCACACACAAGCTTTATTTTGCGGAAACTACATAATTTGGTGGTAACGCCTAGATCGATTTCAAGCATCTACGTAACACACATAACAAAATATCAGTTTGGCAGAATTACGCGTAGCTAGAACAAATTGGTGGCTTTTTAGATATATTGAATAGGTTTTAGCACTTTAAGGAAGGTCAAAATGGTCGTCTGGTTGTATGAGGCAATATTTATTTATGATCCACAAAATAGATATCAATCAATTTCTTAGTAAGTATACAAATTATTAGTAAAAATCTGAACTGGATTGTAGTTCAAAATATGTGCATACAGAAAAGTTAAATAAAAGGTATTAGTATAATTGTTGCTTGACTATTATAGTACATTTTGAAAATAGTACATTTTTGACTTGAATGTTTGTTCTCCTATGAATCTATGGGACAACACGAACAAGTCGCTCGTCTGATGTTATGTGTCCGCTAGCCCATAACAGTTCAGTGCCACGCAAAACTACTACTACGGTTACTTCACCATCCTGCAACATTTAAAAAAACATTTGTAGCAATGCATTTGCATTGCGCTCGTCACCCAGAGATATTAGAATGTTGTATTATGGAAGCGATATATTCTCACGTCTTATGTCCATAACCGGAAATAAGAGGGTGGCCATGAACCATTCTCTCAAATATGTCAACGTGGTTGCATTAGACATTGTTTAGACAGTAAATTAATACACACGCTTTCTCGGATTACCTGAAGTGTAGAAAAACTAATGGAACACCAGTTCCAATTGGTTTTCTACAGTTATTGTCCTAAACTAACCTTCTTAGCGTTTGTGTAGCTGCTTCGAGCAGTGAGATAAGTATTATGGCAACGGTAATCTTCTACGAAGGCATGAAGTGTATCTTCTGTTTCCTGCACTATTTCCATATGACCCCGTATATCATTATTAGTACAAAATACCAACATAAATGATTGAACGTAACTCGTCGTTCCAGTGGAAGTGGTCAATCAGCCTAGTTCGCCTGCAAGCCTAGACTAGTTAGTCCGCTTTTAGTACACCCACCCTGTTATCTAATACATCCCGGTTTTCTGTACTAGTCGATTCGACGTAATATCGTACAGAGAATGTAGATTACATTTTTATATTGTAGTAACTTTCCTTTTTACCCGACCGCCCAAGAAGGACGGTAATATTTTTGGGATGTGTGTTTGTGGGTTCTTATATTATCTCCTATTGTCTAACCTTGACCGCTTTTGACTTGTGAGGTGTCGTTGGATTTCTCTTTATCTTGAGTGACTAAGGCTACAATTTGCAGTACTACAATTTGCTACAATTTTTGTTTATTAATAATAACTTGTTGATTGGTCAGAAACATGCTCTCACAATTTTCCTGGTTTGTAATTGTAGAGTTGATAGTTATTATGAAACAACAAGCACCAATTATATCGTTTTATCTTGAGGTAGTCAAAAGATAAATTTGTTTTATCGTTATCATTAGATATTGGCCACGGCTTGTGCACAACTTCAGTTAGGTTATGTAAGATAAATTGAATTGGACATTATCATAATGGAAACATAGTTTTCTCAACGGCAGAGTTCGTACATTACAATTTGCTTCTGCCTTTGATATACTTCTCATCTTTAATATTTTATGAGCAAGCAAAGATAGACAAATTGTCTACTAAATTCATGCACAGTTAAATACGACACACACTTCGATACACTTCATCTATATGCTTTGTTGTTTAGAATTGTGAACCAAGAATAACTAATTTTATTTGCGTCCATTCAAACCCTAATAAGTCTTAGAAGCTATTGTATTTTCGAACTCCTCCCCGTTATCCAACCCTTAAATGGTGAACGAGCATGTGTGCAATATTAATTAGGAATTTACAAAGGAGCACGTTGATAATTCGGCGAGGTTCGGCGTGGAGCGGCAACCGGCGGCGGCGCGCGCGCTCCCTTAGTGGCCGAGTGCTGCGTCGCACGCGCACCACTCGCGTACACGTCTCCGCGTAAAAATAAAGTCCACAGCGCTCGCTCGCGTACTTCAACCCATTTATAATTATCAGTAAATCGCCGCGCTAGTGCACGACTGCCGCGGCTGGCGTCCGCTCGCCGAAAAATCACGCTCGCTAACCTCGAAACCCGAATCTGACGTCGTCGTCCCGCGTGCCCTTATCCACAAACAACACGAAAACCCTAGCGCTGACGCTCGCTGGGACGCACCTCGCGCAAGCCGTCACTCCTACGCAATTGATACCGGTGTCGTGAGACGCGTAGAGTCACCTAATAGACGTGTATTTGTGATAATGATTACGTTGTGTTAGTGATAACCGTGAAGTTTTATTTATTTATCTAACATGCCTGAAAGATCGAAGCGCAAAAATAAAAACAAAAATAAACGTAAGAATAAAAATAATCGCGTCGAAAACACTAACAATAATTGTGAAGTGATCGAAAAGGAAAGTGAAGAATCTTTCAGCGCCCAATTAGGCAATGATGTGTCGGAAGGAAATAATAAAAATCTATTGTTTAAAAATCCTCTAAATGAAGATGAAAACATTTCTGAACTTGTACGTAGTGATGTTAGTACAAGTGATGATGTCAATAACAATAGTAGTGTAGTGGCTGTTGAAACATTACAACTTCCTGTTCAGAATTTTGGCAAAGTTGAAGATCAAATCACCGCGCAGCAAGAATGCGATGTATATATTGTAGAATCTCCTGAACAGTCCTTTAAAAGTAAACCTAAACTAAATAATACGAACAAAAGCAAAAGCTTAGACAATGAAGATGCTCCAAAAATTATTGATATTACAGAAGATGTTGCTTCGCAGTCAGAAGAAGACAGCACACTAGCTGTAGTAGACACAAGTAATATTTTAGTTTCTGATGTTGATTCTGATATAGAGTGGGAAAAAACTGAAGAAGTTGGAGTGCCTACATTAAAAGACGTAGCCATAGAAACACTGTCTGTCTCAACAGATCCTCTTAACGTAGCTCAGTGTCAACAAATAAATATTTCATTGTCACCTGATGTTGAAACATCTTTACGGAGTTATTTACGTACTTTAGATCTATCAACACATCCTGAAAGTTCTGTTGAAATAAAAGCAGAAATCGAGCAAATTATAAATCGCGAAATCAGGCATAGATTACGGAAAAAAGGTTTAGCTGATGATTTCGGAGTGCAAAGACTTGGCCCACCTCGAAAATTAGATGTTATTGATGAAGAAGGAAGCAGCGAATCATCAAAGTCTTCTCGACGACAGTCATATTTAAGTGATAAGAAAAGTGACAACGAAGATTTAGAAGACGATGTATTTGAAGATAAAAATAAAATTCAAGAAAAAATGGCAAGGAAAACTGAAACCACAATTCACAAAAGAACTTTCGGGCGATTGGTGCCGCAACAGTGCGTACTAGTCGGAGCAAAAATTAAAGAACCAGAAGTAACCGAAGCTGGAGGGAACTGGACAATGCAAACATTGGAAAAAATGACAGGAGCTGAAGTAGTGTATCTGACAGATTCTTCTAGTAGTACTAGTTCGTTGCATGAATATGGAGATGAAACTGATGATGGGATGGAAACAGATGTTTCAGTTCGAATGATAACGCCTACCATAGAAGTAACGGACACCGAACATTTTTTGAAAAATTCCTTTATTTCGAGTGAAAAAAATGAATCTCCAAAAGGACAAGAAACCAAAAGAAATGAACACATAATTTTTATCGATTATAAGAAAGATAACGATAAAAAAGACCAAAATCAAGCAAGTTCTGTTCAAAATCCTCATGAAATAATAGTTCTTTCTACGGATAATATAAAAACTAATTTATATGTAAAAGATGTAGAACCGCCACAACAGGAAAATGGCAGAAATGCAGAAGTTTCATCAAACATTTCAAACTTATCTAAAGAAGAAAACACGTCAAAAACCAATGATAAATATGATTTGGAAATAAAAGTTTTGAAATGTGAACTAAACGACGCAATAAATAACTTAATAAAAGAAGTCTCTGACTCAGAATTACAAGAAAACTCAAATGAGACGTTTGTCCGTCAGGACTCCTCAAGTAGTGTTTGTTCATCTCAATGCACCGCTAAGTATAATCCTACTTCGTCGTCCTTGAATGACGTATCAAATATATTGCATGATGAAACCGGTGAAACCAATCAGTCAAACACAGATAACAATGATTCTGGATCTATGGGAAGCCACGTTAAAGACGTGTTTGAACATGTTGCAGGAACTACAATTGCAGTTAAGAACGAGATAGACGTAGTCACTAAAATGCCTTCGCATCTTCGTGACTTATGCGTGAAAAGAATTGCTTCGTTTCCTTATGGTGACAAAATTTTAGAAGAATTAGCGTCAGTATCAAAACGTATACAACATATTACTGGAGTTTTTACATCAGATCATGTAACGAGTGCTATAGACGATAACAAAAAAGATATTTCTAAAAAAAATTGCTTGCCTTACTACCCATTACCAGATGGTTCTCCTATTGAAAGGGTTATATTACCGACAAAAACAAATGGAACTGTACCACCACCTGTACAACCTCGACAGTCTTCATTAAAAAAGAAATCTCGAGAAGAAGAAGTTTGGTCCGGTATACCTACAAAATCTGAACCAGTTTATGTTTGTTTGTCTCCTTCCCAGAAAATGTTAATGGAAAAAACAAACACAGTGATAGATTCGGAGGAAGCAAGTGAGCTTATTGACATGCATAAAACATATGTAGAAAGAAGAGGTCATAACGACCAGTACACTACAATAAAACAAGCAGTTGAAAAATCGAATGATGACTCCCCAATTGTGCCTTTTAAATCTCAAACAGGAAGCCGCTTACTAGCACTTATTCGAGATCCTACTGTTACCAAAAATATCGATGTAGTTAAAAAGCACAGTAGTTTAGACCAGCTAGAAAAAAAGTTTGCTAAATCACTAACTACATCAACACAAAATCAAAATATGATAGATCTTTCGCATAATAATAATAAAATTAAACCTGTTCCACCTCCAAGGCCTAAAAAATTAGCATCTTCAATTTACGAGAGTGATGAATCAGATTTTACTGATAGCACAATGCGCTCCATGAAAAGTGAACGCAAATTCTTCCACTTTTCTACAGGTAATTTGAACAAAGAAATTGAGGATGATATATCTACTATACAAAATATGCATAGAAATTATACAAATACCAGAGATAGTATTAGTGAATGCCCTCGAAGGCCGTCGCTACCTAAAGATTTATGCGATCAGCAAATGGAATATATACGACAGAAAGAAAAAGAAGTGGAAGCTGAAATCCAGCGTCTCGAATCTCACCGCAATACTGTGCCTCCATCCCCACAGAGAATTGGCCCTAGAGCCCCTCTGATATCTGAAACAGAAGTACGTAACGAACATTTTAAAGATTCAAATAACTATTTTATATCAAAAAGAAGAGACTTTTTTGCCAGTTTAAGTGGTACTGAGAAGCAAGGAAAATATTCTCCAACCGTTATTGATAATAAAGAAAAAGGAAAACTCTCATCGGTTTTCTCCAACAGCCAAGAGGAGTTACAACGTGAAAAAATGTATTCAGAATATGTAACTCAGATGGCTCAACGCGAGGAAAGGAAACAACATAAAGTGATAAAAATTACGAACACTCCGGTTGCAGCCAGTAGTAAAATTTCAAAAAGCGTGCCGGCAATAAATATATTAGATTCCAAGGTGAATAATCGTATTGAGAAAGAGTTTATTTCAAAGGCTCGCGAACGTTGGGATAAACTTGGAATTAAGGATCCTGAAACAGAAGATGAAAGGGATGGAAATACCGTGTACAGGGAACCAAAAGTGATAGAACACAAAATCAAAGTGATTGAAGGTGGCCAAGAAAAGGACGTGACAAATTTGCCGAATCATTTGCAAGAGTTTGTTAGTTTTACCGCGAAAGAGAAGAAACAAAGGACTGATAGCTCCGGTGAGTTGAAGAGTGAACCGGCATCCCCGCACGTTATGATTTTGTGTGCAGTGATTATAATAGTGCTAGCTGTTGGCAAATATATTCTACGTTTACTACGAAATAAATGACGCTAATATTTATTGTGTTAATTGAGACTGTTCCTGTTTTTTTGTTTGCTTGTATGTATAGCATAGTGTGTGTGTGTGCCACTGCATGATTGTAAAGTTACTTCTTATTTTAACAAATAGCATTAAATCGTATGTCACCGTTGTAGCCAGTTTTAATAGGATTCATCACCGCCAAAACGACTTAAAATTGGCGATTTATTATCAAAATTTGATTACGGTAAGTTTGGTCCACATTTTATCAATCTATTTTTATTTAATATACTTTCTTGTTCACGCATCTTAACGTGTTCCATTTAACGAATGTAAATTTTCAGATTGGTTCAGTAACGTTTTAGGAACGTATGCATTTGTAATGTTACCAATAAATTCGGTATTCCATTCCATTAGGTTACATTTAGAGTGTTTATCAGATACGATATTGACGTGCATGCATTTGGTAGGTAATATTGTTAATTTAGATAATTTGAGATGTATTTGTAGATTAGCAAAATTTTGTAATCTACATGCCCCATATTATTTCTAAACACAATGCAAACAGGCAAAAATTATGTAATTTTCCAATGTAACTCTCCCCTCTGTTTTACAATCAGAGCAAGTTAAAGAAGACGCAAAGAATTTATATTACATCAGCTCAGTAGTATGATTATTACACTTTACGATTTAAAAATATTGTACAGATATATTTATGTATATTTATTTGCATTCATTTGCGTTCGTGACATTGCTACAGCCTTGTTACGTCATGAGAATCGTGATTGTTAATACATTCTGACTTCGTTTTTAGTAATGTAATTTTCTACTCGACTTATTATCGACCTTATTATCATCGTCACCATAGCATATAACCAAACTCGATAATTAGAAGTTATGCCAAATGACAAAATGTGCAAATAATTAAATTGATAACGCGCAGTCGGCGATAACATCGCAGTAAACAATTCTATCAATACCTATCAGTATTAATGTGAACGCTGATTCTGTTACTCCAATACCATAAGTAAATAATTTGGTGCCGAGAGGTAAGTGCGACGTCCGTGAAAATATTTGGATCATCTAAATCTGTACTAAATGACCTTTGGTGACGCAAAGTCGCAAACGAATACCTTGTTATTTTGCAGCTCGCATCGTACAAACGCGTATGAAGGTGGTTTATACGATTTCTGTTGATAGGAAAACCACACGATTGCATCACGAATCAAAGTCTACATACGATCACTGTTAGAAATAAATAGAATATGACCTAACAACACAGGTAATCGTGTCTAGTTTTCAGCGAAAACTCGTGCCGTCGAGGTTGTAATATACAAAAATATATTGCGGGCGATGTGTAGAGATTCGAGAGCGAGAAGGGTCGGTAATAACCTCTATCTAAATTATCAATCACCGTCAATTAAATTGTCCAATCTCGACCCTCCGACGGCGGTGGTGCAAAAGCAATGACGCTGGCATTTCAATTAACATCAGACATTACTCTATAATATTGGCCGATCAAATAAATAATTGCTTTTCCCCTGTACCCGAACCTTTAAGGGACAATATTAAATACCTAGATAGCGTTACAAGTAGACGAGATTTATGTACATCGATTTTGGGTCATTTTTTTACATTTTTTTACGCACGAACTATATCTTGTTCTTTACTGACATATAAGTTCATTTTGCTAATGTATTGCCAAGACGTGAAGACGTGTACTGTTACGTACATAAATATTGTCTATATCTTGAAAAAAAAACTAATCGTTTTAAGGAATTGCAATATAAATTTTGATGCAAAAAATATATATATGAAAAGCAAATGATGCAAGATTTTTAAATGCCACTAAATATCGTTTTTTAAGGTGCCAAAGCGAATGCGTCATAGATGTAGTTTTTCCGTCTCTACGCGAAATCTGATGAAAATATTTTGCCAGTTTCAATTTGACCGACATTCTAAATGCGCAAAAATCTTAGCAGCATTGCAAAGGTCCAAAAAAACATTAAACTCTAGGTACATTTTCCGCATGGCTAGTCACCTGAGTCCAGGAGGTTGGACGCGTCAGGGTCCCAAACAATGAGAAGCGTCAGAGACCGCTCGCCGGAAGGCATTCGACACCGGAAGTATCCGCAGGGGGGCTCGTGACACACGACTCATATTTCGAGTGTTATTGCCATGATTATTCTGTCATACCGTCATCGCTTGGTGCGTTGCAGTCAATGATGCAAACCTTATGAAATTAATTATGTACATATTAATGAAATGATGATCGCATTCATAGATAAGAATTGTTTTCGTATTTGCTCACTCATAAACAGTTTTTTTTTTTAATAGCTATTTGTTACTACTTACTATCATTTAGCTATTTGATTTTATGCTTAATTAATATTTTTATCATAGTATGTTACTTGTTGTTAAGAAGGTGGCCTATGTTCAGTAGTGGACGTCTACTGGCTGATGATGATGATGATGATGTTACGCATGGGACTGTGATAAGTTTAGTAAAGTTATTGTAGTGTGAAATCGACTAATAGCGCCATCTGTCATTTACTGTAAGAAACTTGTAAGTTCCATAGATCCTCAATAGATGTCTCTATACGCTTCTGTTTTCGTAGCGGATATTTCATTCTACTTTCGACAGTTAAAAATATTCCTAAGAACATGACAGTTTTTTGGCACGACATCTTTCTAAAATGAGCCTATATTGTTGCACTACAGAATACTAAAATAAGAATGAGTGAGCAAGATTTAAGAATGAAATGCCTATGCCAATTTTACAAGAGATGAAATCGCTTGAGGTTTATAAATGAATTTACTAATTGAAATTACGCTCGGTATTCTGTTTTGTTATTTGCACAATGCAATGAATCGAAATGTAAAATTAAACATGGGCGCTTGAACATCTTTAAAAATTATGTCGGTCAAGTACCTTCTCGCGGTAATAAATAAAATAGTTTTATTTGCACATAGTTTATTTAGTATGAATCTTGATATTCATTACCTTCTCTATTTGTTGCTGTGTATGATCCAGTCGAAGCCTGCATGACGTATCTACGGCAGACAACCGATCTTTAAAAGAATCACAATCAGCAATAATTTCCTCTCATTAATAATAAAATAATCTCATTATCCATTATCATATGTCATTTTATATCATAATAGATGGTGCATATTCGAAAGTTTCAAGTCTGCCCTTTTTTTTTAAAATATGTGGGACATGTGGGACATTATTGCACACACGGTCACCTGACCCCAAACTAAGCAAAGCTTGTAATATGGCTGCCAGAGACTGATATACGTACATAGATATTTTTAAATACATACTTATATAGATATTAACACCCAGACATAGAACAAACACAAATATTCATCACATAAATGTTTGTCCTAGATGGGAATCGAACCCACGCCCCCAAACACAGAAGGTAAGTTCACTACCAACTGAGCCACCGGGGCAGTCATACTTTACGATAGTACAATAATTTCTCGTGGGTATTTAAGTTACTAATATTTACTATTACTACTACTACTAATATTTTCCCAGAATTGTTCTAGTACATAACCACTCCACAATGGCCGACCTCAGCAATCCTGAACACTGTACTCGGGACACATCAGCTTTGCTTCCTTAATAAGCATAGATGTGGCATAGATAAAACAGACAAGGTGTTACTGAAAGGTGTGACAATATTGAAACGTTTGTATGTATGTACGTCGTTTCATCATCATGAACCTAGAAATAGCGAAAAAAAAGTTTGCTGTTCTATTGAAAAATGTCAATGACCCTCGACAAAATTTATGGAACGGCCGTATTTATTTGGCGGTTTCCATTCTGGGACCCTATTCGGAGATATGTCATTTTATCTCGGTCACTCTCACTCCCATTAAATTCTAAATTAGAGAGACAGTGACCGAGATAAAATGTCATTTCTCCGAATAGGGGCCCTGGTCCCTTAGTAAAGTTTGTCATAATGATGAGTACATACTAATTTCATACCTTTCAATATTGTAGCACCCTGTTTATTTTTTCTAATACAAGACACTTAAACCTGTCAAAGCAAACATTGGATTTGAAACCTTGGCTTCTTGTTTTTTAACCGACTTCAAAAAAATATGGAGGACTCTTAATTTTTTATTTTTGTTACCTCAGAACTCCGTTATTTATAAACCGATTTGGAAATCCTTTCTTTATTTGAAAGGATACACATCCAGATTGGTCCCGTTTTTACTAAAATCCAGTTATGATAATGGGAAAACAAAATGACACTGAAACTAAAAATAAGTGTCACTCACAAAATGATTGGCTTTGTACCATCTCTAGCACTTGTAGTAGGTAAACTGCGTTGAATGTAAATTACGTCTCACTGCACGGCACACATCCTCCATAGCTCGGTTTATGAACCTCGTCATACACTGCTAATGAAACTTTGTTTACTCGACGAAATTTCAGACGAAAGTCTCCTCTATACGGAAATCACTCTACGCTAGCTCCTTATCGTAGCTTAAGTTCCCGTTCAACTCTGGAACGGCTGAACGGATTTGGATGAAATTTGGTATGAAGATAGCTTAGACCCTGGATTAAAACGTAGGTTACAGTACAGTAACGGTTCCTGTAGGATAGCGGGTGAAAACGCGGGGCGCAGTTGGTTAGGAATAAAAACGTCTGCAAAAATAAAATAAGGAGAATTTTGTGGCAAAAACATAAGACCAATGTTCCCATTCGACTCATCGTCGACTATGAGCGGTTACCTCAAATGTAATCCATTCGCTTCATTAATTACGAATCACGTCGCGTCATAGCTCTTCGAAACTGGCTGAATAACTTCAATTATTTCATTAAGCATTTGCACAGTCGCCGACGTAAGTCAAAACTGAATTGGTCTCAAATGCTACATCTGCGCGATTCCCGGCCGCGGCCGTGGGAAAGTCCGCATCGGGCAAGATTAATTAGTGTTGTGGTTAAATTAATAACGGGTAGCACGCACCCCTGGACGTCCGCCTCGAGGCTTACCCGGACAAAACAATACCTCGAGATGATCAAATCGTATTAACGCTTTGAATGCGCTCAGGGATTAGGGTCCTCTGCTTTCGAGAATACTCCAATCTCTGTTGTCCCACGTTTAAATATCGAGACTCTAAGTAACTATTTGTAGTTACGGCAAAACTATTTGTAGTTTTGTGTTTAGTTAGGACTGTTATTCTTATCTTTTAATTTAATTCATCAAATTCACGTTCATCAAACCGCCTCTAATCAACGTGCTTGAGTTCAGAAGTCTTTTGATGTAGAAATCTGAGTGGCTGTCTGAGGCGCCACTCAATCTACATTTTAATTTTGAGGTTTGTGTTAATAAATAATTTAATAATATACTACAATGTACTTAACACTTAATATACAATGGATACAATACTTATATTATGAAGAAAATTCCATACCTTGTAATGCATGCTATTAAATAATTAAATTAGGGGCACAAATGGTATAATAATGAGAGCCATTTAAGATAACTGAGATTAAAGAGCAGATTTTAATGAAATGACCTTTGCCGAACTTGTTAAGGGCCGTGTAGTCATGATAAAGCTATCTCAGTCACGCATAAGCAAGTTTTTGCAGATAGAGTGTGAGTTTTCGAGAATAGTAAGTTGAATCTAGCTACATTTACGCTTACATTGACGCAAGGGATCGAAAAAGATATATTTTTTTAGCTTAATATTTCATAAACTCGGTTTTAGTACACAAAGCCTAAATATTTTTCTGTGGATTTTTTTTTCAGACAACCTTTTCTAAAATCCAATATTGGTACTGTAAGCTGATCATAATGAGTCCAAACTCCATCAATCTACTGTTAGTTATTAAGGAGTTCCGTTTTCCACCTTCCGTATCCATTATCAGATCGACTCGCTGTCATAATATTGTATTGTATTGTCATCGGAACTTGACAGGCATGCAAAATTTCAACTCAACTGGCCTAAAATTGAGTTACATGATTTGACCTTAACATACATATATACAACCATTGCTAATTAAATAAATGTTGTAAAAATAAAGAAACGTATGTCATAGGATTTTTCGAAAATCGACCCCTGTAGAGGGTAAGGCTAAGGGCGAGGTAAGAGTGAAACCGTGTGGGCAAGCTAGTCTCATAATAAACAGATACAATACATAATCTTTAATAGGCTAAAACACTGTTTGGAAATCCATACCCAGCGATTTTATATTTTCTATCTATAATGTGAAAATGAGCGAGCGAGACAACTGCTGCTGGTTTAAGAGCTACAATAGTAAATTAAATGTGGTCTTTGTATGTATTGTTTTGTTTGTGTCTAGTGATATAATAATAACAAATAAGAGAGGTAAGAGGTAGTGACCTCTGGCGACGTGGTAGCGCATTGGGATGCAAATTACATTAGTCATACTGTCTAAAGTTTTGAATGAGTTCATACGCTGACAGCGCTGACAACTGTTTGGGATCCAAGGTTGACACGATTGGTGAAATTTTTGAATGTTATTTTTTTTTTTTTTTTATAAAACTGCAGGCAAGGCTTTTATAGCTTTATGCAACGTTTACCGTGATCTAAAACTGTCAAAAAAACAGATAACAGCAAAAAAACAAATCTGAGGAATATCTAAGTATTAAAAATAAAAGCAAGTAATTATACTTTGTTTTAATAAAACGGGAATACTCACGATAAATTGAGTCGGTTATTCTGACTATAGTTTCGATAACATTCGGTGACCTTTATCAAGGAATGCTAAGCGAGCCACACTCGCGACCTCGTCTTGCCTTGCACCGACTCAGTTTAACGTGAGTATTCCCGTTTTATTAAAACAAAATGTATCAAAACCACGTCAGTTTTCATATTAAAGTAATTAAATGTTATAATCAGAAGTACCTACAGAATTGTTGACTAGTCTCGAAAAGCAAACGCCCAAATGAATAATGCAGCTCATTAAGCGACCGTTCCATGGAAATGCAATGCCAGATGTCACGGGACATCGATATTGGATAAGCTAATTTGGAGCCCGGCCCCGATATTATAATAGGCCAATTAGTTTAACCCCAATGACCTTTCTAATGTACGCGTTGGTGTACATCAAAAACGGTATTATATCGTCCATTCGTCGTGGTTTGTTGTAGTCTTCTATTTCATCATCATCATCAGCCTATAATAGTCCACTGCTGGACATAAGCCTCTCCCAGGGCGCGCCACTCAACCCGATCTTCGGCTTTTTTCTTCCACCCACCGCCAGCTGTCCTACGCACATCGTCACTCCATCTAGTTTCAGGGCGCCCTACGCTACGTTTGCCGATTTGCGGTCTTCACTCTCGAACACGTCTACCCCAACGGTTATCGGCTCTACGACTGATATGGCCGGCCCACGGTTAATACAGTTTGTTAATACGCTGAGCTATGTCGGTGACTTTGGTTCTCTAGCGAATTACTTCGTTCCGGATACGATCCCTCAGAGAAACACCAAGCATAGCTCTTTCCATAGCTCGCTGAGCGACTTAGCTTTTTAAAGTCTTATTTAGAAGATTTTATTATTCGTTTCTATAAAGCTTCGCAATCAAGAGGTAGGTAAAGCAAATTTTCTCACGCCTGTTTTATAGTAAAAATTTTATCTAGGAAATTCTTAACATTTCGGTATATAGCAATACTTTGTTAGTTTACTTGGTTGTGGCACTCTTTTTTTTTAATAAAACAATACACCTTTCAAAATGAGCAGGTTAGCCGACTATTATAGTTGTATCCGACACCGATGTTACTCTAACTATGGTCGGAATAACCGTGTCATTCCAGTTTTATTATAATAAAATTTGTTATATTATGTTTTTATGAAACGAAAACGAAGCATAGGCAGGACTCCTACTAGGTGGACCGACGACATTGTGAAAGTCGTGGGCAACCGGCGGATGCTAGTGGCGCATTGTCGGTCGGTGTGGCGGCCTAAGGGGGGGACCTATGTTCAGCAGTGGACGTCTTCTGCCTGATAATGTAATGTAATGTTTATATGATCATTCCCACACAAATCTTTACAGGCTGCACTGATTTAAATACAATTGTACAGGTAGGTTTTGCACTCTGGATTTATACGTAACTACCTATGATTTATCCCGCAAAACGACGGTTCCTCTGAGAAAGCTGCAATTGCGGGGTGCAGTCCTATATTCTTCTTTTCAGCTCTAAGACGTCCTCTACTAGACGAAGTCTCCTCCCTATTCGGGGATGTTTGCCAATATCCCCACGCTTGGCAGGTAGCTCGGAAATAGCACCATGTTCACCGTTCACTAAGAAGATGTTGCTGCCCGTTCTCCGGTTGCTCGGGTCGCAGTTTTAGGTATTATACCTAAAACTAATCTTATAAAACCACCCTTATGTACCAAGCAGCACAAAAACAACTCAGACTTAAAATCCAACGCCGTATTCGGATGAAACTCAGTATTTGCACAGGAAACCAATTTAACCTACAATCCGCAAATAGATGGATTCTCGCCGATAGGTACGTAGACGACGCAGATTGGTTTGTATACAGCGCTGATGAAGACGGTTCGGGTTACGAATTCAAACTGGACGAGTGATGCTGCTTCGGTGCGGAGCTTAGATTATTTCGTTTGTTAATTGCGTTCTATCGATTTATACACTAGAAAAGGAAATTGATATTGATACGATCTTAGTATTCTTACATATAAGTACATTCTAAATAATATTATATTATTCTTTGTCACGGCTAAACGACTGAACGGAATTTAATAAAACTTGATAAGAAGTTACTGTATATTATACAGACTGACATGGGATACTTTGTTATGTCCACGTGAACGAATTCACCGGTAACAACACACACACACATGACACACACTCACGGACACACACACGCACTCACCCCCACAAATACACACACACACACACACACACACACACACACACAAATACACGCGCACGGCCAAAGTGTTTAAGTATATATATATATATTTTTTTTCTATATTTTTCTATTTTTCTTTTTTTGGCTATGACATCTGGTTTATTATTATTATTATATAAATTCAAAATTGTGTTATTTTCTTTATTGGGCATAATTTTAAATAACATTGTGTTCTTTTACTAGGAGAGGCCATCGGCTCCTAAAATACAGTTTCTAACTAGTTTAGGAGCCTTTGGAGTCATATACTTTCTGTACTAGTTTAAATTATGCAAAAATAAATGATTTATTATTATTATTACTTAATAATTTACAATTTTAAAATACCATTTTGGAAATCCGAACGTTGTCCTCCGTAACTAGCGCTACGCAGTCTCTGTTGTGCCCCTGCCTACAAAGTAAATAGCAGTCATTGCATAGATTATGTTACTCTGATTGATTGGGTAATTAGCATGACTAATGAAGTTATTGTTAGTAATAATGCACATAAATCATAGACGGGTAACAACGTTCACAGCGTTCTGTTTTTACCTATTTTCTCTTTTTAATTGTGATGACTGTATAAACCGAACTTTGGCAAATTAGTCAAGGTTAATATGTATTTTATTAAAGTTGAACTAATTAATGATGTGTCAAATAGAAGAAGACGCGTTACCGTTTATTCGCAAAATGAAAAAGCGCAAAATGACAAACGGTCTAAAAAAACATTTGTCGAGTCTACACCTCATATTTGTAAATTTACGTCGCTTCGGCAAAATCCAAATTCTAACAGACTTTTTCTGTATTGAAGTTAGGTTATAAAGTCCGCCATATTAGATTAAGTGTGACGTCATATATCCTACGACTTTGGTTTGTGTTAATTTAAAATATCTTAAATATTTTTATACAATCCACTTAATTGGATTTAGTATAATTGCATATAGCCGCGGAGTGTAAAGATGCATCGATAGAAACCACAGAAGAGAGAGAAGTAAAGGTAAACATTTTTCCTCTTCTGTGATAGAAACTATCTTGTCAAAATCTGATAAGCGGTTTTGGAGATGAAACATACGAACATACATACATACATAGACTTTTAAACTCATAACCCTCAATTTTCGTAGTCGTGTAACAAGTAGGCACATCTTCGAGCAGTGATAGTTTCAAATTAAAAGTAACGAGAACGGTTCGGGTTATTCACAGATATTCTTTGTCCCAGTTTATTTCGGGCCCTTCCTGTCGCGTCGAACGACGTGCGAATTTAAGGCGCCTCTAAAATACGAATACTCTGCGACTCTATATGCGTTCTTCTCCCCATTCCTTTTGTTTTGTTTACCCTCGTCGGTCGACTGTCAAGGGAAATTCATTAATATACGTACCAACTATACAAATAATCCAAGTAAATACTATATTTGTTCCAATATTGTTTCCATGATCTCAAGAGGCACCTATCGAATGACGTGAGTTTATAAGTTGGCAATATTCATTGGCTTTGTTACGCAACACACACATCACAGCATTATTTTTTTTTAAGTTAGGTACTTAGCGCTCACAAGAAAATAAATTAATAAAATTTATGTAGTACATAATACCAGTAGCATGATGCAAATTTTTTGCTTATCCCCTATGTTTTTATTGTGGGTTACACACAAACGTAAACCTGATGAGCTTTCAGCTCTCATTTTTGGGGTTCCGTAGCAATATTAATAAATAGGAACGTTTATGGTGAGATCCCGATGTCAGCAAACTAATGCATGCTAACTATAATGTTTTCTGACGTACATCGTTTTTTTTGTAAGATGCAGTGTAATCACCTAAGTTTACGGGCGAAAAAAATAAAAAAAACAAATTATTTATAAATATATATTATATATTTATAATATTTATAAACGTAAATATAGCATAGAGCAAAGTTTACGAAGGAAAAAGTTTTGTTTTTTTTGGGAAATTTTACCAAAATGAAAATGTTTTTATCTCGTACCGGACCCTCAACGAGGGAGTTTGCTCGAGTTTTGGCGAATTTATTCTTATCTCTGACTGAACAAACGAAAACAAACGAATCAGTCCTGTCTACCGACGCAATGAAAAGTAAGCGTCGTCGTAGCAACACCTCCTCAATTACCTGTAAATCAAACCCCGTATCATCTCATTACCGTTATCTCTTGAAAATAACCATAACACGTCGCGTTTCCATTGTTTTCCATTTTCCCGGCGGCGGCGGTATCGCGTCGCGGCGTTATCACCGGCAGTCCGCCGCCGGTCGCGCTGCCCGCCGCACGCCCGCGCTCGCCCGCCGTGTTTCCCTTCACGCACGTTTCCACGACATTTTCCCGCTCGCGCATCTGTCACGCTCGCCAGTGCCCGCAACGTGCCGCGCCGGGAAATGTCACGCTGATACACCACAACACGGTGTGTACAACACAGTAGTGTTTCCTCTTTAGCCATAACTTAATGTGTAGGTTCGATAGTGAGCTGCGCGTGATCGGATCGCAAACGTAAGGGATAATATTGTTTTCTCTGACGTAAGTAAGTTAGGGTGCTCATGAATCAAACGAGAGCGATCGCTGTCCAGTTGGTTAAAATAAGGACTTCTGGTATTGCCGAAGGTCGCACTGATTGCAATGTTTATCATTCTTATCATTTCTGTTTTTGTAACTTTATCTTTCTTCTCAGATTTTTCAGAACAATTTATTACATTTAAATATTTCGTGCCACAGAGTAACTTAGTGCTCGTTGCAGCATAGTTTACATCTATATGCCGATGACATTAGCGTAAGATGTCGCTATCAATGTTATTATGCATTCTACAGCTAGTTAACTGACTATTAGTCTATTACGCTGATGACATGTGGTTTGAGGATGATTACTATTGCTTAATTTATCCGCACAAATACTATGAATGAATGAAATGTTCGACACAGATTAGAAGATTTTCTATCATCTAACACGAGATTACCTTTATAATTTTTGAACGACATGCCATCAGCGCTCATGGCTCACAAATTATCATAAAACGCTATGGAAGCATTTTTGTGTTGCGTGAACATTCAAATCATGTTTATGTTCACGCCTCCCCTGCATATTATCTTTACGCCTCACGATACTATCTCCCACCCTTCTCAACCCCATGACCTAATATGTATGCATTATATTTGAATATCCTTTATTTCACATCGCGTTTTCTACTCGTGCGATATTTATTTAGATGTTTTGTTTGAGTTTTTTTTTACTTGGTTTGCCTTGCAATAGAAAACCTGTTACTGCATTTTAAGAGATAAAATAATTATTGTCTGGTCGTAGCAAGTATGGCGACATTCACCCACTTTACAAAAGCCGTTGATAATTTGGTTTTCATTTCAAGGTGGCATTTACATCTGTGTAAATACAGTATTTTCCTTTAAACTGACTAGCTTTGGCTTGCGATTTTCTTCGCATGAATTTGCGGCTTTCTCTTGATTTGCAGAAAGTTTTCTTTACAATTATACAACTTTTGTTGAATAAATTAAATAAGTTATTTATTTCATGTACCTTTTCGTTTTCGCAAAACCACTGGCCCGAGAAAAATTGTTTTAACTTCAAACTACACTAACGGTACATAGAACTATACACATATTACATAGAATTCAACAATGGGGTCTAATCTTAATACTATACTTGGGTGTATGCACACAAACAGCGAGAGGCAATGGCTCAGAAACGTAATTATAACTTCGAAAGCGACGAAACACTAGCTGATATACCAATTTTGTAACAATGTTGAAATTGTCGCATACGGGCTACCTAATACAGCCAAGATTAGATTTGTTGAAAACTTTGAGAAGAATATTACATTTACATTACATTCAAGTTCACGTTTTGTTTAATAGAGCAAAACTAATTTCACCTCTCCTACCCACCTTCGTCATTTTTTCATTTCTACTTTTGTCATTATGTGGTCATGCACTATTTTCTTGTCATGTGGGCGCGATGATCAGTTGCAGTAATAGAGCCAAAGAGCTCGGGTCAAGGCTTAACCGCTTTATAATTGAGCAGTTATGTATAAATGTGCACAATCTGTGTGCACTGGAAAACTGGGCAAATATTGTCGCTGGTTCTTTAATACGGTATAGAACGTGACCTTCTCCTTGTTTACTCGAACTTAATTGGCAAAGCTGTATTTACCTCATTGAAAAGCAATATTAGGCGATCAGAATGCACGACGTCAATTCTGTGACTAATGGCTCTCTCTTCTCTCCGTTAACGCGAATTGCCGTTGTTTGTTACGTTGGCCTTAATACATTTGCATAAACGTATGTAAAGTTATTTGCAATATTTTCAATCAAAACAGCAAATGCACGGTGGTCAAATATTGGTTAATTAGTACAAACGGCCAATCGAACAAATAATAGAAATTCTGGTGTGTTGTTCGACTGTTTCCATTTGGGAAATTAATGTTCATTAGCAGGCAGCGCAACAGCCGTGTTTCCATTCCGGGGGTCAGAGGTGAATATTTAAATTAGATACAAGGCGTTACAGCCGACAAATTAGGGGAGCTGTCGGCATCATTCTCGTTTATAAATCAAAATAGATCAGAAAATCCTTTCAAAGTTAATTACGGAATAGAATTTATATTCCATTTAATTTTACTTACCGTGTTGCGTTTTGAATTTTAAGCAGTTGAATTTCGTCTACTTGGATATTCCGAGCATTGTGTCTAGAAGCACTGAGTTAGTTCTTTGTAGTCTAATCCAATTAAAGTTAAGCTAGTTGTTTCTTCTCACTTCTTTTATGTTCCTAGTGTTCTAAGAGTTTACCAACAGCACTTTTGAGATCTAGTTTTAACTTGGCTGGATTCATTTTCCGGTTTTAATGGCACCTCCGACAAACTCCTTTAAAGGACTTTATGATCGGTTAAGTTAGATTTTCGCTCTTTTTGATTTTGACATTATTTTAGAAATGATATTTTTAGAAAAAGGAAACTTCGTTAAGTGATTTGTTACTTTGTATATCATATAGTTGGAAGACACAACGGGCAATGGTATAGTGAGTCCCATTTAGGTCAGGGACTAAGTCTCGGGCTACGCCCTGCGGTGGGCTATTATATTAGACGATAATCCCCGCTACACTTAATCAGTACTGAGTACAGTATTATGTTCCGTGATTAATTGGATATCGACTATTGACAATATTAATCTAGATCCAATATTGTAGTGCGATTTCTTGTTCAATACATTTGCAATCATTTACGCTTATTAAAACATCAAGACCTATTACGAAAACACACTTCAATATTATATACTACTAGTCGTTACCAGCGACTTCGTTCGCGTGAACATAAAAAAGTATCCTATGTCCGTCTTTGTGATATCTTATTAAATTTTATCGAGATCCGTTCAGCTGTTTAGCCGTGATAACGCGACAAACATCCAGACGGAGAGACACAGTTACTTTCTATAGTTTGCTAGATGACGTAGATCCATTTTTTTTTACATTTCTTGACGTTTTTTATGGACTGACAGACTGACTAATGTAGGGAGTTTTGAATCGCGTAAGCGAAGTTTTATTTCGAGACGAACGTATTCATTTTCATACCTCGAAGCTATATTGGTCCCGATACGACCGCGGCTATGTTCCTCTGAATTATAATATTAGTTAGGATTTGTTAGGATAACTTTTATTTACTAATATAATTATATGTATTATTTACAAATTCGTACCTCAGTAGCTATAAACTATTAGCAGTTATATATTTTTCACGTATCCTGTATTTTTATGGCTACACTTGGAATCAGCTTTCAGGTTACTTTCAGGTCAGACCTTCGACATGGTCATGATCCACTCTGTAGAGTACCGTACCGGTAAAAAGAACGCTTGGTGGCGAGACTTCGGTGTCTGTCTTCGTGTCACGGCCGATATCTATAGAACTATAAAAGATAGCGACTTGAAATGTGGTACAGACTAACACGTTTGACCATACGTTATAGTGCAAAAAAATGCTGTCTTTTTGTCTTATACTGGAAATATGGCTGGGGGTGCTCTGTTCGAATCCCGCTTGATAAACGTGATTTTACATGTTGTTTTGTTGATCTTGTTCTTAACTTTAGGGTTCCGAGTTTCATTAAAATTTTTATTATATATATTATAATTAATTTTTGGCAGATTTTTTTGAGATTGGAAAGAAACGGGAAGAATCGGGAAGCGGAAACGAAGTTGATATTTTAAAAAAAACAGGTCCACGTTTTAATAAACGGGGTTTCCAATTTATCATGTCATGAAACATGTTATTTGTAGATCGGTCGATGTTACTATCTTGGAACTTCATTACGTGTAATAATAAGTAGTAATTTTAGCAATGACTCCATTAAAATCATTAGTTTGCCTTTAGAATAGTAGTTAGTTAGATGTTTCAGGTATATACAATTTATGTATTTCATTAGAACTATTTTTACATTTTTTAATAACTATTTTACGTTTCATTACAACTATTTTTATATTTTAAAATATAATTCAGGTTGATCATATTTCTTACCTTTGATATACCGAGACGTATAAAGGGCAACCATAATGTAAGGGTCATAAAAATGTTTGAACTATCAAAAGACTTTCTTTCACGCCAATAAATTCTATTAACCCTACAAACGCCCGTAGTGGGGGTCACTGTGACCCGACACCGTGAACACTGGAAATCAATTTTCACGCTTACTTGGCAGTCATAAATCGACGCACACGGGCCTTTGAGACACCATCTTTGGCAGCATTGTGAAACTAGTCTCTAGTCTCATATACTACTAATATATGCTACTCCATTCATGATAAGTGATTGTAGGTGGCTCAGTTATTATTTATTTATCTATATCCTTGACTAGGTATAGTATGAGAATTATTCTTGTGGAAGAGTTAAAATAAACATGCGAAATTATTTTACTTATATCTACTTGTAAATTATAACAATGTAAACAAACCAAAATCGTAGCGACACGCTGGCACAAAACTAGGTTTCTCTGTATCGTCGATGCCACCCAAAAACTTACTCAATTTACACCCAGACCCAGAGAGCCACACAGCAATTTTGGCAACATGTTCATATGTACTACTATGTTACTGTGTAAGGTTTCTAAAATATGTAAATATCTCTCCGTCTTGTATTTTACCTTTTATTGATAATAATGTGAAAGACGAAAAATACTTTTATACTGTTTTGAAACGAATAATTTTAAAACGGCTGCTAAAAAATTGAAATGCGGCCCGAGACTAACAAAATAATTCATTTGATAAATACTAAATACGTCGGTGGGGCACCACTAAATTATGCGAATACGAATGGTAAGCTTCACCCACTCTGAAGCGAACTTTTGATTCAAAAGTTGAGAGTCAACTTAATTTTACGTCGGATCCTGCTTGTACCTTGTAGAGTTGTAAGTTGTATCTGTTGTTGTTTGTTGTGTGAGAAGATACTTATTTTAATTTAAGGTTATTCGTTTACGAGTATATAAAGCGAAAAGTTCGCTTCGCCCATTTACATAAGAGTTTTCATATTATATATAACCTAGAGGATTATGAGTGCTGCACGGATAATTGCACGTACGTAATTTCATTCATTGGCAAAATCAGGGAAAATATATCAGTTATCATTCGAGTTATTATTATTCGATACAAAGATAAGCAACAACTGTTTAGGCACTGTTAATCTTTCCATCTTGAAAATGCAATAATATCTCTGTTTAACGTAACATTCCATATGGGTTCCTATGGCTAATGTCATTAGAGTGAGTGTTTACTCTCAAAATGAGCCCAGCTAGCGGTGTGTAAGGTTGCCAACTTTGGAACATCACGTTTATTCAATTACATATTTCTATGTCTGTTTTCCGGGAAAAAGTGAAAGGAGCGTTGGAACTGCATTTTTGGTGTTCTTCTTGAATAATGATGCTCATTTGAGATTTTATAGACAGAATTTGTCCGTAAGCATAAATGCCTAATTCTATACAGGGCTATAAGGAAAGGGTATTCTAAGCCAAAAAGGGTTCATAGTACTGATCATTACGAACAGCTTTTACTATGAGACCAAATCTGGAAGCGAGAGCAAGTAGAAATAATTTCAAAGTAAATAGAAGTAACTATCAAAAGAGTACACAATAATAATTCCTCCCGACTTACCTGAGCAGTAGACACATATAAGTAGCGCGGGAAACTTCAATCTACCAATGGTAAAGTAAAGAACTACGCGCGCTAAAATCTTGCGCTGTTATTGGTTGATCGATTTCGCGCAAAATCGCGACCGGCTGGCCGCCCGTTCGCCACCTTGGTCCGACAGTTTAAGAATTATGTAAGTGGGACAGAGCTAAGTATGCATAGCAAGCACTACTCTGCCATTTACGCTTGCAAATAAAGTTCATTATGTGTAAATAAACATTCACACGTCCGGCTACTGTCGGAATCCGGTAGGCATGTGCTTTTCTGTGCAAACGAAAACTGCCGATCGGAATTATTAGTTGTGTGAAACCATAGAAAAATAATACGATAAGAATGACCACCTCCTACAAAAAAGTGTACCCCCGATAATAAAACAGTATAAAACTAGATGGCGCTTATATATTTAGTCAGTTAGCTGACTGTTCAAACCGCTTTAAAAATGTCATTAAAATATGGTTAAATTAGTTCAAATTACATTGCAATATACGACGTTAAAAATATGTTTATTAAGCTGGTTTTTTTGATTATCTTGAGAGTTTGTAGAATCAAGAGATAGGTAAACATGCGGTTTCTTAAGAAATGGTCTGTGGTGCCCTAGGCTTTATAACAAACTTTGTTTCATTAAAATCGGTTCACAGAAACTGGAGATATTACGCAATATTTAAGAATGTTGAGTACCTTTGGAAATCAAATTTACATCGAGTAGCCAATAGATGGCGACACAAGTCTTCTTAATCGCGGTGTCGAACTTAGATGATGATTATTTAGATATCGTCTCGGAGATATATCTGTGTTCTACTCAATAGTTTATATTTGTAAGAAGATAAAATCGAATAACTGATTAGGATAATTATCGCAATCATCCCGACCGATCAAGAAGCGTGAAAAGCACAGGAGTTCCTTTTAAAATTTAGTGAAAATGAGCACTAACTTTAATAAGAATTTCAGCTATTATGCATACAGGTGAAAGTGTGGAAGTTCGTCATTTTAACTTTGTATTTGAAAGCACTAAGTCCGAGTCTCAGTTCTGAGTCCTAAACCCGCCTACGAAGTCGAGGTTATCAGCTAGTAAAATATAAAATTCATAATTTAGCATAACAGTGCTTTTTCTCCGTACCATTACGAATTAGCTTGGGTTTCTATTTCAAGTCAAGCTGAAATTGTGACGATCATTCCGCAGATTGAAGCTCTAGTGACGTCTTTCGTCCTTGTCGGTATTACCGAGTTATGCATCTTTCTATGGATATTAGCACTCTTCTTTACATAATTTCTCTATGGTAAAACTGAACCAAAATCCCAGGCTTAAAAGTCATTCCATTAACATTAGCTGTCTAAATTATAAGCAGTTAAAATTTAATGGCGGAGATACTGAGCAACCTGGCAGTTTAAGGGCTCACTGGAGAATTACCAGTAATTCCTTTGCACCGTGTCTGATAACTGTTTCCCTAAGCCCACACCCAGTTGTTCTAATGACTCAATCATTCATTTAGTCTTAAACTGCACTAACTTCAGTGCTCTATTAACTATGACTTCAACTAGCATCATTTCATCAGTATCTAAGATCTATTAAGGATCAGTCAACCAAGACTCAAATAAATGTGATATGCAATAAATACGAGTACAGCAAAGAAATCCTCGGTTTTAATAAATAGACGGGTCATTAAGCTCTGAATACTTGCTGTAAACCGATTGATCGTTTTTTTTTTCGCTATCTTGCACTGATATTAAAGAGCCAGTCCACAGAATCGATGAAATATTTGTGAAATATTATAAAATTGGTATGTATCTTTGCAGGATATAAAAGATATTTAGCTCTCTTGTATGGATTACGGTGAATCGCTTCCACTGATTTGTGTCTTTTTTACGTGCATGGATCCGGAACACAGGTACTGGCATTGTTCGAAACGGGCTGTTACGTTAGTGCTGGTAAAATTGCTTTCCTCGGATTTCGAATAGTTCGTCCGCGCTCCCGTGTATCCTTTTGCCTTTTGTATTAGGTGCGCCAAAGGACTTTGTTTGGAAAATATCAAAGAGGCCAATTCCATCTCAAACAGTAGATGTATGAGGTATTAAGTTTGTATAATACCTTAGATTTTCTTGTGTATTTATTGTGACTGAATATTTTGTGGAAAATACAAATGGGAAATTATAATACAGTTCCCATTTGAACGGATATCTCCAGCTATACTTGAAATTTTATCCCAGTAGAAGATAATATAGAAATTGTGTTTTATCTAAAAAAGTGTAAGAGGAAAAGTGTAAGTGTAAGAGTGTAGTGTAAAAGTGTAAGTGTAAGTGCCATCCTCGAATACATCTAGAGTTTAGAACGAAATTTGCTTTTGTAATTGCTTACTATTACTGTCCTAAATACATCTTAAATTAAAAACGAATTAACGATTCTGTATTTACTGATAAAACAAACATTGAGTCAAACACGGAAAAACAATCGTTCGCAGATATACGTGAAATAGACCATAAAGTCATTGACTTCGTTTTCACACGGTATGTTGAGTGGAGCGATAGTCTTCTATTAAAGGGCGATCGAAGAGCATAATGGCAGCAGACAGTCAGATAGTTTGATTGTGCGATGTCGGGCGCGGCGGGTTCACACAGTGTACAGGATCTGGGCTCTATTTGCGCCCGCGCCAGTCATGTGTGGCGAGTGAGGTCCGCCCTAACAGTGATATACGACTCTATTAAAACGCGACAATAGACTCTGATGATGAGGAGATAAGAGATGTAACTTTACGTACCGTAAAGTCCAATGTCGCACCGGTTTCAAAACTTGGCATACGTTATTCGTTTTAGATAGTTATGAAGTCATAAAATGAGATATAGATCGCTCTAACTCGATTCTCAGTCACAGCACAATGACGTAACATTTATTAGTTCAGTAATAAAAAGATAATGTGATCACAGATTTTATGGAAAAAATGACAATAGTATTCGTAGTATATCACCAAAACGTGTCTAATTTTTTTTCCCGCGATGAGTAAATAATTTTAAATCATAGTTACTTGAGTTGTAAGAAATTTATATAGTGACCTGTGTGAAGGCATTCGTGATAGTTTCAATCCGTATTCGTTCTGCTTGTGAGTTTGGATTTTCCGAACACATTCATAGCTGATTCATTGGCTCACCTGCATTTATACACCTTTCCACCATTCCACTGAACACGATGTTATATACCTACTTATTTTCGTCTCTGACTGTGAGCCAATTCGATTTCACGGACCAAACGCTGCCAATGGCAACACTGGCAAGCTTTACCTTTCATATTCGACTCTAGCTCGGATCTACGACTGTTAGTCCAAAAGATTAGGTACAGTGGCCGTGCGTGCCAGTCCCCTTTGGAACGTTAAATTCTAGCTAAGCTTTGTGACACAGATTCCTTACTACAGTGTTGGAAGTTAAAATCCACACATAATGAGAGAGCCGAGAGTGTTAGCTAAATTTAGTAGGCTCTTAACTTTTGCTGTCTCAGAAGAAGATGCCTGTCACGACGCGGGACACCATATAGACGTTCAGGGGTGACTAGAGGTTTTTTAATTTGTTTGCTTCAAAGTGCCCTTTACGTGTCTCCTGAAACGAATGGAGGCTTTACTGCTGGCAATAAAATAAAGGTCGTCGACTTGACTACGAAAGTTTTTCAGGTGGGGCTTAACGGACCGTTCTGGAGCCATAACTCATTTAGAAAAATGATGGACGATATTTCTTAACTCGTCCTTTATTTTTATGCGAAGTGTCTTTCCATTAAATTTTCTTAAGTGATGAATTATTATTTCTCAAAAAAGAACCTCCAACTGGATTTACTTTGCTTCTCTGCTTCTTTAGTGGTACAATTTTGTGAATAGACCTGTGAAATTCATTGTTAAACACACTGACCTACTAGAATATTCCCGATTCGGTAGCGTCTAATAAATAACAAATAGCGCCAATACACATGCTAGTGGCATAAAGCTTTCTCCACAATTATTCTGTACACGTTAATTCAATATTGGTTTAGCGCGGTTCGTATGACGCCCGCGCCGGCGTGACCCACATCCTTCACCTTAACCCCGATAGTTTACGTTACGTTATCGTTTTCACCCATAAACGTTTTCAAGAGTAATGAGGCAAAGATACACAGCTGGCGTATAGGAGGGACGGTGCCGCCGGGACCTCGTCGCGACTTTAGTATGTAGTGAGGATCACACAGCGTGAACAGGACGGCGATGTGAGCTCTGACGTCCTGCCGCGCCTACCCTGCCCGCTGTACGTCGCTTATCCTACACTTCTGAACACTACATAGTATTTATTATACTTCAGTACTTCTCTCGTCGCGCTGGAGTCCTGTCGACGCGCCGTCCCGCCCAATTGTGCTGTGTGTCTTGACCATTAGTTTTCAAGAGTTATTGTTATAGGTCGTGGATAACGCTTATTTATTTTTCGTAGTGATAGCGCCAATTAAACTTTTGATAACGTTTGACATTGAAACTAGGTATGAAATTTAATTTATCTTAGTCATTTACGTACTTTACTCGTAAATTGTTTTGAATATTGTTTTAAAATGTTAACGATAAGTGGCTCATGCTAATAGACTTAGATACTATGTATATTGTGTACACAGAATAAATAATAGGAGGAACAACTACAGAAGAGTCTTCTGTCTAATAATTACAGACTCTCGCTATATGGCAAAAAAGTTAAATTTTGCATTTATAACGAAGCCCTACTACCTGAAGGTGCCTAACGCGTGCGAAAAGGCGAGAGTGATCGCTGTCCCTTCGCACTCGTTAAGTTAGATGTAAAAGCAGCCCAGCTCGGCGGTTTCAAGGCTAAACGCTTCGCGCTTCGATTGAGATAAGCCTGCTAAGTAGTACTGTATTTATCTTTAGGTTTTATCGATAATAGAAGCGTAGTATTTTAATCTTTTTTTATTACTTACTGGGGTCCATACTGTTATCATACGATTGACGAAACTCTCCATAGCTTATTAAACTTTACTACATAGATTTATTTATTTATTTATTTATTTCATTAGTACGGTATTAAACCAATTACACTAACTACATTACAATTATGATACAAAAAGCGTTAAGAATTAAACATTAAGTATTAATAATAATATAAAAATCCATGTCAAAATGTTTATAGGTATCGTATCTACATCATCATCATAATCAGCCAGAAGCAACCATTGCTGAACAAAAGCCTTATTTCTATTGTATATTTTTCTAGTTCTAATTCAATTAACGCAATATAATTAGCTCCATGAGTAACACAGAATTGTTTACGTTGCCAATTGGCGGGTGCCGAAAGAACGGAACGTAATTTTAGTTCAAAACGTGTTGTAACATCCGTCTTTACTCTCATTTAACTCATCATTACGAATATTTATAGCTGAAGCTCTCAAGTCTAATTACAATGACAGTACTGAAATATATCTTAATTCTTGACTGAACTTCATAATGTTACACACTGTTTCAGTCAAATTTTCGCACCAGTTCAGTGACATTTTCAATAATAAAATATCACGTACCGTCTTGTCTTTATTTGTAGACTTGGTTATGGACACAGTTATTGGGATTCAAATAGAGATTTTCAGCTTTTTATGTTTGACAGGCGTTTGACCACAGTTCACCTGATGTCAGTGTCGCTTCCCTGATCTGAATGAAAGCTGGCTATTCGATTTAATGACGAAAACATTCTAAAATATGATTGTGCTCATCTTTTTCCCGAAGTACTGTATTTATACTGACTTTAATTTATTCTAAAGCAAGCACACTCTTGTTTTACCACATTTATCTAATTGACAGAATAATAATAATAGATAGTAATGTAGTAAACAACCATGAAAGTCTAAAACAGTGTTTGACAGAATGGTCATAGCTGCTAAACAATATTTTTGCTGTTTGGATCACAGACAGGCAAAAGTAATGAATAATAGATACATTCTAGTGGGTGGATATGAGTAGGAGATAAATAAAGTAATGGATCTGACAATATTTCACGATAAACAGATTCGGATCGATTTACACTAACGTAAAGTTGATTATAGAAAAGATGAAATTGGTACGAAACTAGAGATGACGAGGAGAGTATTTTGGTAGAGCCTGTTGAAATCGTCAGATCCCAGCGAGCTATTATTGTTTTTTTAAATAAATATCGTAAACATCTTTCCACGTTTGGCTCTACCTAAACTCTACCAAGTACCAAGCAGAAGTTTATGCTTAACCATACATGGATAGACACTAAAGACAGATTTACAGTGCTTATCATGAAATTAGTTACCGGATTGTTGAATACTTAGTTATAAATTGTACATTATACAGGTAATTTTATTCTGATTGTGGTTTCCAGAGACCGTCATGATCACGCCGACGTTCAAGGCGCGCTCGACCTCACCAGGTATCTGTGTGCCCCTGTTGTCATACGTTTGATTTGATGCTGTGAAATTCTGCATTAAAATTTGAACGTCATTTAATCAATTCTTATGCCTTGTGAATCTATAAAACTGTATAAAATACATGAACGTACAAGTAGTTAGTCAACACTAATTGTGTAAATGATTTTGATTTATTTTGTCACAGCTTACACTTAACTGTGATAAAGTTTTTTTTTATTTGTTGACTTAACATGTACTAATCGCCATATTTTAGTTGTACAACATCATATCATTAATACACGTTAGCTTAATGCCACTGACAATAACGGACCAAAAACCAACCAGAGAAATATTTATCTCTCTTTCACTCTCGTTTGTTAGAAAGTTATTTGCGCCTCAATCGAAGTATTATGTGTGTTAGCACAGTAAGCTGGATTATAAAGAAACCATTTAAGGTACGATGTACACATGATGTTTTATAAATCCAAAAGGTATTTCTAGTTACAGGGCATAAGAATTTTCAATAAATTAAAAGTTTATTATCGCGTAAAATACAACAACAAACATTAATAATTATTAACATAAGTATGGTATGAGTCAGCCACAGGCTTGCTACCCACCGTGCTTATGTAAATTGGAAAAAGAAAACAGCTGAAACGTTTCATTTCGAGTCCTGTATTGCTCAGTGTTGTATGGAATGAATTTAACAATATGAATCGTTGTTTGTTTCTTTCGGTTTGATTTGTTCCTGTATCGAGTTTCCACTAACTTTTACCTACTAATTGGTTGTGAAATGTTTGCGGTTCTAACTAAACCAACATTTGTGTTCCGGTGTTAATCCTAATCTAAGTAAGCGTTATTTCATTAAGGCTTCATTACGTCACGACGGGCCGTAATATCGTAAAATAAAATCCACAATACAAATTCTGGAATAATGTCGTAAATGCTGAGTTATACGGCTACGTATAAGACAACTCCTTTTACGAGTGTCGACAATCATATCCGAAATATCCATAAAAAGGGCAAAGTCATAAAACGAGCATTAGTCCCTTCATGTTACCGCTGACACGGCGGAAATTCTTGGTAATACAGGCACGAATAGAAAACGGTAAAGTATCCCTTTGGCCGATGTGATACGGTGTATATCGGCATATGCGTGATACGAGCCGGCATTCTGGGATATTGTAACATTATTCAGGCGGTTAACCGCGGTCTTAATTTTATTTGGGGAATAATTGTCACGCCCTTTATTCACAAACTTGTAACCGTCGTTACTTTTTCGCCATACATATTTGACGAAATAAATAAACACGGAATTTATGTCACTTGAAAAACTTTATGACGTTACTAAATTGACCACAGTATAAATGTTAGCATTTATTGTTACATTCTCGTAATATTTTAGTACTACATTTGGGAACTTGGCTTACACCTACGTACGAGGTAACTACGTATCAGTATTTTCATAGCTGCATCCTTTCTCGTAATACGTCTGTTATGACATCATCTCATTTCTCAAATATTGTAACCACGAAAGAAACTCTGTCTCCTGTCTGTTACTTTTTCCCAAACGAGGTCTGAACAGACTTTGATGAATTTTGGCATGAAAATAGTGAGCAATATTAGACGAAATTCAAATAATTTTACTCCGTATATTATAAATACGAAAGCAATCTTTTTCCCTGTCGTCCTGTCTTCCGTCGTCTTTTACCTTTTGGCAAACGATTGAACAGATCATGATGTTATTATTTATTTACTATTGAGCATCATTAGAACGAAACTAAAATTTCGAAAACCGTGAAAAATCGTGGATCGTTACTATTTACCTGAAATCGGCTTAACAACTGAACAGTTTAGAGTGAATTCAGTCTCAGGTGCTTACATAAATAATTCAAGGAAAACGCAGAAAATTCCACTTTTGAAAAATTACTTTGTGCTTTAGTCCTGCGTGTAAAACTGCGCGTTCAGGTAGTCCCAGCACAAATCAGAGCATGTGTATGTAATATATACACATTACCGCGGTGAGGGGCCTTGGAGACCACGTGGTTCCAGTAAACATTACGTCATGTGTGATAACGATAAAACCCTGCACTTCCTGCTCGAAATACCCATATTACTTTGGATAATAACTAAATTCTTTATCTCAATTCAGTAACAATGTCGATTTTTCTGTCTGAAATGTATGTACAATTTGAAGTGTAAATTATGAGAAGGAGGCGTTTAGCGTATGGTAGACATTTTTTTTTCTATATTACACCCGGCGAAGCTGGGGCGGGTCGCCAGTAAAAAATAATTTAAAAAAAGAACAGACTCGTCTTAAATTTAAATTAAGTTTTAACATTAGACAAACCTAAATCCAATGAATCTGATGAAATCTTAAACCTGATTTATTTACTGAAAAAATTATTGCCCTTACTTCAAAAGTTCGTTTGAACGTAGAGCTTAACTAGTTCTAACCAATGATATTTTACGTACTGAGTAAAATATCTTTGGTTCTAAATATAATTGTCTAAAATTATAATAGAATCTGTATTTACTCTAAAGTCCTTTAAGGTCTCTTTCGGCTATAGATGACAATATTTTTGCGGTCAAAAAAAAAAACACCTGTGTCATAAGATCTAATCTAATCTCAACTGTTTCATAATTTCCCCAGTGGGTGGTGATAGTTTGTCACCGTGTCGGATGTGTCGTAAACCCACAATCAGGGTTAGCCTCGGTCCGTCTCCAAGGCTACGCCGCCGTGTCATAAAATCGCTCCAATGTGGTCGGCATCTCTCTAATGACGCCACTGATGACCCCATTATAATTTTAAAACTAACAAAGAAACAAACAGTTAAAATAACACATATTGGACAAATAATCGCGTTAGGCGATAAGACTGCCGGATATTTAATTATTGCTTATAGCTAAAGGTTCACTGTGTTTTAGATATGAAAAAATGTGATATTGAATTGTATAGCATAATACGCAAGATCATGTACTTAACGATACTCGTATGTTTTCGTGCTTGAGTTATGACACTCAAGTCAAGTCGGAGTCTAGAATAGATATTTTGAGAATTACGAGTAGGTAGATGTTTTGCTCGTTGAACGTTTTGCTGATTAGATGTTTCGAAAGTTTATCGTTTTTGTAATTTGTCGATTCACTTGGTAGATTTTTTGCTGCGAGGTATTGACCGTAACATTTGATCTGTACGAATAAGTAATTCTTTTTAATAAAAAATGTTGTCATGAATTGTTTAACTATAAAACGTCGCGATAAGTTTTTATTGTTATGCCTATTAAGTATCTTTAACTTGATGTCATTAGAACATCCATCCTAATGGTTGGCACATACGTAAGCCAAGCTTGGGATATTTTGCAGACTCCACGCCTTATGACGCACCTATCTTATTCTGTAAAATGTATTATTAAATTTGCATATATGTCTTTTTCTCGTCTTTTTTTTTTTCTAATAGCAACTCGAGAGCCACATTCTGTCTATCAACGTTATTTGTGTAAACATGATTATTTCTGAGATTGATTTAAGTACGAAATAAACTTAACCGACTGTTGAAAGTATATTACTTTGAAAGTATATTACTTTCAACAGTCGCCAGTCGGTTTTATTTTCATATCTGTGAAAGTTGCGGAAACATAGAAATGAAATAAACACCCACGAGGCTTTAACCAGGCTGTACCTACTGATAAGCAATTCGCAACACATTTTCACACATAAAATCACGGTTTTATGATGATGAAATGAAACTTTTGCCGCACATACACTGTCATAAGAACATACCATAGCACGTAATGATATAAAGACGACAAAATTATAAGCTACGCCGCCGGGAGCGTTGGCAACATTCATTGAACTTTTATAGAGTTGCCGACGTCGGCGACTCGTCAGAATATTAATGGCACATAATACGTTCTGAATACTTGTTACAACTTTTCCCATTATGCTGTTCAGATTTACACCAGGGAAAAATGTCTCTGGCACAGAAAAGCGCTCGGAACGAACTCAATGAAAGTTCGCTGTGATGTGAGCGTTACTACTGTACCGTCTGTCGCGTACTAGAAGGTACACACCAATATTTTTACTGCGACGTTATCATGCTCTCTGCAGATTTATTGCTCTTGGAAATTTCGCTATTTTTAAAAGAATTCGTTTGTTAGAGACAAAGTGATGCGCCACATAGACGGTCGGTCTGGTAAATACGTCAGTTGGCTTTATGATGAAGCACAGCATGTGAATGTTTATATCAAAAGTTTGTTTATATTATTTTCTGAAAATTTTCGCGTATAGTAACTTTAAAAAAAACCGAATAGCCTCTTTTCCGAAAAGAATTGTACTAAAGAATTGTTTGTAATACATTGTGTTTAACGATTTATAACGATGTACCTTTCTAATAAAGATATTGAAAAGGAATAAATAAAAAATAAAAAATATTACTGATCGGCTTCTAAGCAATTGTTTCAATAGTGTTAAGCACTTTATGGAATTTTCTAATGGGTAAAATTATTTTTTAAATGAAGTCAATAATTAAGCAATTGGAACATTTGAACGTCTGCTTACTGCGTTTCAGCAGAAATAATAGAGTAAGACTTTTATTTACTTATGCTAAGTTGTATTCTGCTTTTGCTTGCTTTTACAATTGTCTAACCCAGTTTTGAAAACAAAATGTATACCTATCACTTATATAAACACATCGAGCAACTCGGTCCTCGACCCAGAGGACGCTTGTGTTGCTCTAAGCTTATACATTTCGCGTAGGCAGACAGTAAAATTTTCTATATTTGGTAGTCAATTATCCTCTTAAAGAAAACCGTCCCTTCCTCAGACAGACAAAGGCCGCAGTCTAGCTAAAAGCCCCATTGTATTCACTATTATTGTTTGCTTCAAGTTCACAAAAACCGAGGCAATCGAGAGCTTTTACTGCTGTTTGAAACTATGAAAAATTGGTACATCTAATAATACTTTGGACAGCGATTTATCGTAGCTTTTACGCGTAAGCGTTTGGACAGAAGATAATTAAATATCGATTTATTCTGCACAGTCCACAGTACTTGGTTAGTAAGCGATGTCACTGGGAAAAGGCGATTCAAAAATGTTTAGATTGTGTGAAAGAGATGTCGGCTGAAATGGGGAAATAAAGGGCGGTAGAAAACACGGAAAATTCACATCCGCGCGGCGCGGCGCACTTTGTTCTGAATCCCGCGCCTTATGGTGCTATTTTGCTACAAGAATTGATGAGATTCGGATCTCTAAACTAAGCTTTTGCTTCAGAGATACGTGTTGTGATGACCAGAAAAGAGAAAAAATAAATATACTGTAGCTAGCAATATGTATTAAAATGGTATTTACTTGTAGACTAATATTATAAACGCAAATAATCTTTTAAATCTAAATTATGAAAAAAAAAAAAAATAGAAATCTCCGACATTGAAAATTATTAGTTATTATTTAGCTTATATATGTATAAACTTAGAAACCGCAACCATGTCAAGCTACACCCAGCTATGCCTCGGAATGAAGCCAATTATCCAGTAAATCACGTGTACGAGTAGATTGTATGATCACGATTCTACTCACGCGTATACGTTGCATAATGGCCTAGCTCATTGGCAAGCTAGATACCTGCAAGATGCATCCCCGGGCAGGAATATCTCCTCGTTCATTTGAATACATAGCTTGTGTCTACTTTCACGTTGAAGGATATTGCTTCACGTGTCTACGTAATTATTAGGTCTGAGGATACGTTCTGATAGGTTTCTATACAATTGTAAAATTATTATTTCTAAGGAATTAATAACTACAAAATACAAATACAAATACGAAATTCCTTATTTTGGAACAAAAACTTAGTGAATAATTCAAATAGAACGATGCTACCCGCAGTAGTTAAATAACTGTGTCGCGGGTAGCAACGCCCACCTCCGAAACACCCATTAAGCGGGAGCTCCAAAATTAAGAGAGTAAGTAGTTACTTACTTTAATTATTACAATTAAAAGATATTAAAGTTTTAAGTTATACTAAAAAGACTCGGGGTGTAACTCGAAGAAGGTGATGTGTTACTTCTCATCTTGCTGTGTGTACATGGAAAGCTCAGCCTTGTTATAACTATTGCTATGAAAAAAAATAATATGTAAAAATAATTTACCATCCGACAAGCGAGTTGTGTCTCGTCACTTACTAGGGTTTTTAACAAATTATTTGCTGTATAAGCACATAGCATAAGCAACTAGCTTGTTTTTTTACAAATGCGGAACCTAATTGTGGCTACTGTTTCATGAAAACTTTTTTCCCCAAAAGGTCCCTCAGCCTGAAACAATTTTACCGCTCGCAGGTTTTCATATTGACAGAAACAATCGGAGTTAATGACTGTGCGTTTCCAATCCATTATTTTTTTCGCTTTAGCGGCGGCGCAGACTATTCAGTTAGCGATATCAGCTCTTGAATGGTCGCGATAAAAATAGCAAACACGTGTGCGTTCACCGCCAGATGCCCTGCGACCTTACGCTCTATTCGTTTTATAACATTACCATAGGCTATAAACATCAGCGTTTTACTCGGTTCCCGACACGTTACCGCTTATCGAAAAACAATGTGTTCTTTGTGGTCGCCCCAAACAGCGGCCTTGAGGAATCGTCACTATTCCACCCGCATGAAATCATCATTGGCAGCTCTACCCAACGACGGACAAAGCTTCCCTTCTACTCTATTCACCAATTTGCTGCGTCAGTTTTGTGAAGGTCTTTTCACCGACCTCTTCGATATTATGATGTAGGTATATATATGTCTACTAAATAAAAAGCATTTAGCCACCTTTTCGCCTTCTAAGCGTTTTTTTTTTTGTATTTAGTGTTCCTATTTTAACTCTAAACATATTTAATGTATTTATGGCCAATATATTTCTGATTTTATTGATGATTTCTTAGCTAAATATTTGTGAATTAATTACATTTGCAAAACACACCGCTTATTGTACACTCCATCCTGCGTACATAAAATATAAAATGAAATTATTAACCCTTAATTATGTCTCATATTAAAGTCAAACAATGTGATCGACAGCGCCGACTGCTGGTAATACTAATCCTCGCGGGCATAATCGAATTGATTGCAATTCGAATTCTGTGCCCATATTCCATTCAACGTCACTAGGAAATAGTGTCGTACTTATGGTTTGCTTATAGTTGTATCGATTGAGTTCGTCAGTTAATAACTCAAGCTGACTATAAAATATTTTCAGTAGGTAGGTAAAGCTCCACTAAAGTGCAGAAAAAAAGCATTAAAATAATGTATTACTAATTTCATAACTAGTAGTTCGCGCCGAACCGAGACCTCGCGACCCTTATATCTTCACAACCCCTGGACCGATTCAGCTCATATTCGAACTTAAAAATTATATTGAAATGAGCTACTTGCCTACAAAAATTCATGAAGATCGGATCAACGGTTCGCAAGTTATCATCGGACAAATATACACACAAACATACATACAAATGCCGATTTGTCCCAGTAAACTATGAAAAAAAATCCGTCATTTTAGAACGTATTTACCTGTACTAGAAATTTATGAGTCATTATACTAGCGTATAGTGCCTCTATGTATGGAGCAGTAAAGAGGCGAGTATCTTAGACTTAAACCAACTTTATCTTTAAGATTAAAATCTTGGCAACAGACTCGTAGATTTATTTATACGTTCATTCATCACAGTTTTCATCCCATCCGACTCTGGTGAGGATGTTTACATCTTCCCAACTCCAAGCAATTTTCATATTTCCTGCTTTAACAATAAAATTCACTTCCCTATAAATCTAATTTACATACGATTTGTATAAGAATTGATTTATAAAATAATTTGTTTCATATTACGTTTATATACGCTCGGCGGGCTGATGTATTAAGTCAGATTGTTGTTGAATTCTTAAGGAATTTCTCCAATCTTGTATAGAAAATTATTGACATTTACATGCAATTTAGAACACAGTCTATATTGGGTACATTCGTAAGAATACATTTCTTTTAGAAAAATATATGATAATACCGGAAGGCAACTTCCCCAACCCGATATCGATACGTCCATCATATCACTACAAGAACCAATGTTCTTTTAAATTGCTTTCAAATTACGCAATAATGAGCTAAATATAATTTTCCTATGAATAACGTGTCGAGTCATTAAGCGAGCCGACTCAGCCCGAAATAGCGGATACTATTCGGGCGGCCCAGATGTGTGTCAACCGACGCCGAAATCATTTCAACTGCCCATAATATTCTATCAAAAATAAAGGGGCAAGTTTTTCGGCCAGGCAATTTTTAATTTGATAAATCAACTTTTTCAAAAAATTCTCACTAATAAAACAAGTAATATTATTATAAGAAAAACAAAACACGACTGAAAAATGTAGGCTATGTCACTCCGGACGTAAAGATGAATCCAACGACACCTCACTCGTCAAAATCGGTCAAGCCGTTTATGCTACAGGAGGTACTATAGGAACACACAAATATATATACTTACATACTCACATATTTACATACCACCCAAAAATATTACCCTCCTTCATAGGCAGTCGGGTAAAAAAGAGTATGAGTATGAGTGAATGAGTGTGCTTGTTTCCACTAGACTCACCCCCGAAGACTGAAACGCTTGTTAACTTTGACAACAGATTAATTCTAATGCTGCCTTTGTCTGGCACTAAGCAAATGACAAAGGCAGCAACAGGCTTAATCAGTATAATCAGATCAGTAATAGCGAAGCATATTTAATCAAAACTATGAAGGTTGACATTTTGAAGGTCGCGGGTAACCGGTGGATGCAAGTTGCAAATTATCGTTCAGTGTGGCGGTCTAAGGGGAGGCCTTTGTTCAGCAGTGAACGTCTTCAGGCTGTTGATGATGATGGAGATTGAATAATTTTGTCACTTACCTAAATACACGGGTTATTATACATTTGTATTGTTACTTTGCGTTTGCTATTAGTTATCTAGAACGTGAAAACGTATAAAATAAATATTAAGTAATCTTGAATTTTAATGCTTTACAATCGACCGTGATCGAAGCAATCTGACACCTAGAAGTTACTAAGGTCTGCTTATTATGAATGGAATCTGAAGGTTTTCTATTTATAATATAAAAATATTCATGTGAAGGTTATTAAGTGTGGGGGGCTCTAAACTAGGTAAAGTATATTATATGCCCTTAATTTAAATAAATATAAGGCTAATGAGTGCTACGCAACTCATAAAACCACAATCGCAGAGTCAATTGATCTGTCCTTAAATAAGTATTTACCGATTATTGGCTAAGTGATTTAACCTATACCAAACAGTTGGAGTATGCATCACAAAACTATTACGTTGTACCACGAAACTTAGACAAATAAAATGTATACATACTTATACATATACGAAAGAGAAACGCATATTTGAATATTCCCAATTCGGCGAGTGCTTTTATTCTTGTTCAATATCTCGATACCAAACATTGCCCAATATAATATTTACCAAATGTTGGCCCATGTATTCAATGTTTTGTAGCGCGACCCTTTACCGCATCTGCTTTCGTAAATACGGGTCGAATGCGGCCGCATATTGAACCACGCTCGCATTTACCTGGTAATTCGCATCTGATGTCGATACTCTTCAATACATATTATCCGACCTCACGTAATCAAGCAAAGTTTAATTTAATTGTCTAAAACGTTGAGTTTAGCAGAAGTTCCAACCTAAGGCGCAACGTTTCGCTCAGCGCTCCAAATTCAAATTTTCTTGCGTTTTTTGTCAATTACAGCTTAATTACTCATCGTGGTCTTATTGAAACAAATTTTGCAACAATAAATAGGTTGTGTCAAGAAATTACGACTAAAATTATCACATAGATAATATTGGTTTAGCTAGGAATCTCAATAACCTGATTTTCATCTTGGTTTTTGGTTTAGTGAGCAGCGTACTTCTATTAGCTTTTACCTTGATATTTTTGGTTGGTGTAATTTCTTGATACAATCTATTTATTGATTAATTGACAAAAAACGCAAGATAATTTGAATTTGGCGCGCTAGGCGAAACATTACACCTTAATAGTTTATTTTTCTCGCGCAAATGAGCGTCTACTTTCAACGAAAAAACAGATTGTCGATTTCAGTTTCGGTTCCCCTTCTATTTTGTTCATTTATTCTCTCCTAATTCTGGACGTCACTCTAATGGCACTGCCGTCATTAATGACGCAGACTGGTCTGGCCAGTGTATAGCTAATCCAGCGTCTATTTTGTGTTTAGCCCTTAAAAACCAATAAAGCCTACTTGCTTATTGACTACATGTAGTTTATCTTGGCTTCGTAAAAATCTTGTTTCATAAAAAACGGGTAGGGATACAGACACAGACGCATTTCAGCACCAGACGAGGCCGGCTGGCAGCCATGGTCTAATTGCTTCATTAGTTGAGTGGTTCATCCCTCCAGTGATGCAACTAGCAGTACAAATGAGTCACCCATGGTGTCAACAAATGAGCGTCACGGAGGTCACGGTACACCTGAGCGCCGCTAACGCTTGGCATCATGTCAAATTGCATAACCAACGACGCCGACGCGAAAACAGGAAACACGACTATTTGAGTAACCATAATAAACTGACAAATAACAAATCTTTCTCCTTGCTCCGGATACATCGGTTTTACGAGGGTTTTGGCCACTAAATTCGACAAAATAAACGGTAATTCATCGATCAGTTATAGAACTATTCGGACCCATTATGTGTAATATCATCAAATGCCTGCCACTCGATGTTGGTTAAGCATCATAAATACTCACTCACTGATTAACGTAACACTGAATCGTGACTTAATGACGTTGCCTGAATCATGTCTGATGAGTCTTATGCGTGGATGGAAAATACCGCTTATGTGTTTTCCATTATGTTTTGTATTGTACTTTCTTTTAACTTACGTCAGATGTAAATACTTATCTATGTTGTTAAGTATGTGCAATAACAGGGATATTCATTTATATTTTGCTCTTTGTTCCAGGTAAGTTGACGCAACGATGTCGACTAGCATATGGTGTGAAGGTGTTTTGAAGTAAAATCAATGTCGAGTTCAAGGATGGAATGTTTAAATTACGTTACTCGGCCGTAGCCGTAGCGAGATTTTTTTAAGTTACAAGGGTATTTTTAAATTTAAAAAATTCTCGACACGACTTGTCTCTTATGACCTTCAAACGGCTGAACAGTTTATCTTGAATCATAGCTAAGAACGCTCCCAAACAAAATCACTAAATCAAAATCGGTTCATTCGTTTGGGAGCTACGATGATAAACTTATAACACTTTTTTGCTTGCGTCGGGGGATTAAAACAGTTATTGTTAAATAAAAACTTACTACTACTACTATATCAGCCTTTAAACATCCCACTGCTGGGATATCAGCCTACCCTCGAAGGGTGATTAGGCCATATCCACCACGCTGTCCCAATGCGGGTTGGAGGATTCACCTACGACATCGAATTTCTTCTCCGGAAATATGCAGGTTTCCTCACGATGTTTTCCTTCACCGTAAAGCCAGTGGTATATCCGTACGTAAGTTTCAAAGAACTCATTGGTACGGGCCCGCCCGGGTTCGAACCCGCTACCTCACGAATGTGAGGCGAGCGTCCTCCCACTGAGCTACCATGACATTTGAAACTTAAACTTTAACTTTTCCTTTTAGACTTTTTAAATAAAAACGAGCTTACCTTTAATATATGTGAACTAAACCAATTGAAAAATACTTAGCTCTATAGTTTTTAAACGAATACTGGCGTCGATTCCTGCTATACCAAACTTAGTGCTATCGCTGTCTTTTACTAATAGAAACACAAGAAATAGATAGCATGCATTTTCTGTCAAATAAGTTTATCGATTAAAACCGCGAAGAAAAACGTACACTAGCGACACTTAAAGCTTGTTTTAAATCGGCACCCGCTACGGTCTCGTCTAAGTTTGTATGGAGAACTTAGATCTGACTAATTTGACAGCTCTATAATTCATGCTATCTCTATCTTGTGTTTCTATTTAGTAGAAGACAGCGATAGCTGAATTGCGTTTAGTGAATGCACGGTGGAATTGCGGCCAATATCGCATCGTATTTGATGTAGATATAAACTTCGCAAATATTATTTAGAACTCCTCGTGTGGATATTCTTTCTGTACTTTTTGTGATAAAATTTCAACGTGACATAAAAATCAAGCTTCCTAACGGTCGAGTGCGGTGGAAAAAATATGAATGTGAAAAGCTTTACCTCAGTTTTTATTCATGCGGTGAAATTATGCGATTCGAGGCAGTAATTTCGCGTGAACTCGAAATTCTGGTGGCAGTTAGAGTTTTTTTTTTTATGGTACTGAATAACGAGATGAATATGTCGCTCACCTGATGTTAAGCTTCACGATTACACATAACAGTTCAGTGCCACCCAAAAATGTTGAACTTCCCCCTGCGCGGCAAAGCAATGCGCTCGTCACCTTGAGATATTAGATGTTAAATCTCTATGCGCCCAGTAATTTCGTTGGAACCATTGCTCTTCAATGCGGTTGGAAGGTGTAGTACTCTGCAAGAATCTTATATATATCACTACAGCCTACCAAGATTTATATTGTATGCGTTTGACTAGGAAAGTTTATACAGGGTTATTGGTAACTAGCTAACAAACTCTAGCAGGCAGCTTTCTTAGATTCTCCTTAACAATTTTTGTGCCATGTTTTTTTACAAAACTTAATAAAAAAGGTTTGGAAAAAAGATTCTTATAATTTTTTGTTGCAAATTCCAGCACATAAGCTTCAGCCGGCCCCTATGTCCTTTTCATTTGAAACCGCGTAATGTTATTGTCATTTAAAACCCTAAATTCAATATTTATGTTTTTACTAGTTGTTACCCGCGACTTCGTTCGCATGGACATAAAAAAGTATCATATATCTGTCTTTGTAATATACCGTAACTCCTTATCATATTTTATCACGATCAATTCAGCCGTTTAGCCGTGATAACGCGGCAAATATCCGGACAGAGAGACAAAATTATTCCCTATAGTTCGCTAGATAGCTTTGTTCAATTTTTGTGCATTTTTTGACGTTTTGTAATCACTGACAGTTGTAATGTAGGGAATTCTGAATCGCACAAGCAAAGTTTTTACCTCGAGACGAACGTATAGATTTTCATACCTCGAAGCTATATTGGTCCTGATACGACTACGGCTATATTCCTCTGAATTATAATATTAGTTAGGATTCTGGGTAAAAAAAAAAGAATTATTGTGAAACTCATGGAAGAAAAGTGGTAATATTTGATTTAGGGAAGCTCTCTGCGACAGGTAGTTAGCTAATTACTTATAACCCTTTATAATTTTAGCGCATAACATAAAACCGTTTAAAAGAGCTAAGTAAAAATGTACTGTAGCTGATTTGAAAACGGGCTAAATACTTCAAGTAAAAACTACTCGTAAGTAAGGCAGCTCCGAAGTAAAATTGCAATTCTCGGAGACAATTTCAAGCGGATTAAGTTTAAAATGTTAACAAAAAACGTGGTTACCTAAGTGCTGGGCGCCAGCGCCCGTCGCTGAAGATCCAGGCATTGTCTGAATGTTAAACACTCGCCTTTGTTTCTTCAAATCTTTACAAAGAGATTTAGCTAATTACAGAAAAATGATGGTTTTGATATAGAGAAATGGTCTGATGTCGGTGTAATTGTTATGAATTTTTTATGCCAGCTGATTCTGGCGAACTTGTACGCTGTGCTGCACGGCTTTCTGCCCTAATGACATAAAAAAATTACAATGACAAATTCCATACACACTTTCATCCCTTAAAAAAATAAAATACAAAAAATCCATATCAAATACTTCAAATCCTTATTTTGTGCTTACCTAACAGGAGGTGAGCGACTTGCTCGTCTCGACAAACAGTAAAATAAAAAAAAAAATGATAAAACTCTTGCGCAAAATTTCATGCTTCGGCTGCATCCATCAGTTTAGGCTGTGCGTTGTCTGTGATTCAGTTGTTAGATTTTTATGTGAGACTTATAACTCACATACTCTGTATAGATATGTATATCTCTGAGTGAAGAACTCTTAAGTAACAATAATTAATAGTTCTTTCAATTTTATAATACTATAATAATAACTATAATAATAACATGTGCTACAGTTTATCCGATTTTTTCCAGATTTGTCACACTATTCCACGATGAAAAAATACTGTGTCCGCTCTTGGTGACGCACACTATTTCCTAGCCTAATTTCAACACGAATTTCAGAACACGCTAAGACGTAAAAATATCACAAACTGACATAATACTAGTAGTTCTGCGAACAGTAGACCGCGCGAGCACCAATCAAAAATCGCCGACGACATCAAAAATCTGTAAAATTGTAGAAGTTTCGTCAAGATTGGTTTAAAAAATACGACCTGTACGCGAGTACCATACGGATAATAACTTACGGATGATATTTACTACGGTTTTTCTTATAGATGAAAGCAAATTTTGACAGCTATAACAGAGACTTTCGTTGGCTTCGTTCACTCGGTCAATTATGTGTAGAAACAGAGATAGAAAGGAGACCGAGTCATTTTACTTTACCATTCGTGTGATTTTTGTGGAGTGTACCACCATTCGTAGCGTCGTGTCGAAAAAGTGTCGAAGGAATTGGCATTTTTGGAACTGGTGAATAGGGTGGTGCTGAGGAGCACCTTTGTTTAATATATATAATAAATTATGTATAATATATATTATATATCATTAATATGAAAAATAAATCAAGGAAGAATTATCATAAGAAATGTATTGAATACCCGCGACCGCGACTACCCTACCTTTTTTTCCTCTTATGTTTTGGCTCCACACGTTGTGTATTTAGCCAGTGTCAAGTACTGTAATATTTCAAGTGAAGTCAAATATTTCACAATTAAAATAAGTCTCAGTCATAGTCTAAGTCAAGCAAAGTAAGTCACAGTCATGCTCCAGTAAAGTGGTGGAGACTTTACTAGAGGTTTCTTTGGAGTTTTAGAAACAACACGAAGAGTCACGTTTCACAAAATTATACAATTCACCAACACTTGTGCACGTTCACGAACACTTAATGGAAAAACCATAATTTTTACATATTATCACTCGAAATAAAATTTTGGAAAATAATACAATGACGCGACATGACGTCTTCACGTTCCCACCAAAACTCCTCAAGATTCGATCTACCGATTAGCCGTAATAACGCGACAGACAACCAGACAGAGAGACAAAGTTAGTTCCTATAGTTTGCTAGGTGGCGTCGATCAATTTTTGTGAATATATTGACGTTATGTATGGACTGACAGTTACTTGTAATGTAGGATGTTCTGAATCGCGCAAGCGAAGTTTTTTCCTCGAGACGAACGTATTCATTATTACATTTCGAAACTATATTGGGCCCTTATTCTCTATTGCCATAACTAGCTTGTTACGCGCCATGTTAAGTTCACTCTGTGTTAGTCGCATGAAACGGTATTCTCTGAGTTTCTTAAACGCGCGTTTCTTCACGTCGTGCCACGATTAGGAGCCGCGTTTAAGTTTACAGCATGTTATGACGTCACGCGTTTTTGGCAAGTTATCTCATGTGCGATAGAGAATAAGGGCCTTGATTTTGATACGACTGCGGCTATATTGTTCTGAGTTATAATATCAGTTAGGATATCAGATGTATTAGACCTTGAGCCATCGCAAAAAGAGGGATAATTTAGTTGCTAAAGTAAAGTACTCCAAGTTTTGGCTTGAATAATTTTCTACGAATTTTCCGGTACCCTGTCGTATTAACACTTGGTTGGAAGCTCGAAACTAGATTAAAGAATGACCTTTTAATAAAATTATCTTACGTACGAGAGCGGTATACCATGAACAAATTGGGATCAAAATTATTACGGCCCCCGTCTCTAAGCACTCTTCAAGAACCCTTTTGAAAAATAAAGTAGCAGAAATTCTTCACAACAATACCTCGTTGGACTGTTGAATGCCTGCTCAGTCGAATAATTATTCAGTGGGTAGAATAGATCTGGTCCTTATGAAAAATTAATGATAATTAATCATGATTCTTGTTTTTTAATTAAAAACATTGTGATATTATTGTTAAACCAACCTTCCGCCCGCGCGGGTTCATTCATCACATAACCGTTTAAAGATTGATGTGTACCTACTCAGGTTTTTGGTTTAATTTCGATATGGAGCAGGATCCAAAAGCGTTATATAACGGTTATAATACAGGGTTATAAAGAAAGGGTATGCTAAGCCGAAAAGGACTCGTAGTACGTATCATTATGAGTAACTTTTACTATGGGACCAACCCTGAAATCGAGAAAAAATACAGCTGTTCCATAGAAAAATGTCAATGACACTCGACAGTATGTAAGGAACAGCTGATATTTTTTTCTCGATTTCAGGGTTAGTCCCGTAGTAAAAGATGTTCACAATTATGAGTACTACGAGCCCCTTTCGGCTCAGCATACCTTTTCCTTATAACCCTGTATAATAGCAAGCAACACCTATGATATTTTATCATGCTAGATTTTAACATTCACTTCCGAGACTAACTGAATCTCTGATTGACATTCGACGTCATGGTATCAAATTGTCTGTGAGATAACGAATGTGTTATTGGTAATACGAGTAGGAACAGGTTTATTGAGCTCATTAAATCTCATTTATTTTTGTTATACAGGTCGTATACTAAGAGATGGTTCAGTAGAAGCTTGGTTATTCCTCAAGCAAGCATGAGGAATAACCAAGCTTCATAAAGATTTGACACCAACCCAAAAACCCCAAATATATAATAATCTAACCCCCGAATACTGAAACGTTTGTTAACTTTGAGGACAGATTAAGTCTATTCCTGCCTTTGTCATTTGCTTAGTGCCAGACAAAGGCAGTACTAAATTTAATCTCTTGTCAAAGTTAACAAACGTTTCAGTATTCGGGGGTAAATAGGTCACTACTTAATAAAAATCTAACAGCCGACTGACACAACTAACAACCTAAACCAGTGGGTTTAGAAGCATGAAATTCTGCACAGGAGTAACTTATATAACGTACCAGCTGTTACACGCTACTTCGTTCGCGTGGACCTACAAAAAAAAAGTAGCGTATGTCCGTTTCCGACCCTTAAGCTATATCTATGCAAAAAATCAGCTTTATCCGTTCAGCTGTTTAGCCGTGATAACGCGACAAACACCCAGACAAAGAGACAGATAAACAGAGAGACAGTTACATTCGAATTTATAATTTAATTAGGATGTTAGCACTAAGAAACGATTTTCGAAAATACTTCTCCTAAAGGAGTTTAATAAGGGATGAGAGTTCGTAATTTTTTTACTTTGCATTTGCGGCCGAACGAAATCGCGGGCTTCAGACAGTTTTATAGAAAATATAATAGTTATTGACGTACGACAATATATATAAAATAGTCAACTGTTTTTCGTAATTTACGATGTCATGTAAGTAAATTGACCTTGCGTCGAAACTTATTGACATAGTTAAATCGGCTGTATTGAGGTCCTCTTAACAATTATGCTTCTTTAAAATTATTAACTAAATCAATAATTACTCACTTTTTTTACTGGCTTCCAAAAAAAGGTTTTCAACTCGACTGTTTTTATTTTTTTTGGGAAAAAACACCCGTCATTTATGATCCGATTTGGAAAATTATTGTTTAGTTTGAAGAGAGTTACTTCCAGATTGGTCCCATTTTTATCAAAATACAGTTCTGATAATGGGATCCATGAGGAATCGAGGGAACTCCTAAAATATTATAGGCATACATGAAGCGATTTTGGTATTTTCATCACCAAGTCACGCATTTGCATTCAGAAAGTGTCATTTGGTGAAGCGGAACTGATTAAGAAGACCACAGATGGCCACCGGACTCCTCACCTCCTTCAATACGTATTTCCCGGGTGGCGCCAAGATAATCTCGATTATGATACTTAAGCGACTATAACGAAACAAATTTAAATCAATGGTTCTGTTGAAGTCAGTTTTTTTATTTAAAATTATAGTGTCATTGTTTCTACGTTATAAGTTGTGTACGGTTATAATTGGAATTTAGGTTTACATTGTTATTATTACTATGTTGATATAGTGTACTTTTTATAGCCTAAAATTAACCTGTTTCAATACAATTAAATCTCTCAGTTTCACCCAGTAAGAATACTCACAAGTACACTCCAAAATATATATTTTGTTCCTTTAACGAAGTTGGCCATTCAAATCGCATGGTAATACGGACTTTGCCATCCCCTTCTTTTTAACTAATAGTCCTATTAGCATCTTCCAGACAATAATTTAATATTTTTCTACCCCTCTTCGTGACACGGTTTGCAAATGCTGACAATATTTTTTCGTTTGTCCACAGCTTTCAGCTTAAAGTTTCACTTCATTTTGTGAAATTTTACTTATTCTTGTTGCTTACCAGTCTAGTGTTTTCTGTAAAGCATTCTTTTAATTCCTAATATAATTATACATGGTAAACCATTACCATTTTTTTTCTAAACATGCTAACAATCGGGATGTTTTACTGAATGTCGACATTACACCGAATGCAGATTCTATACCCACAATAATAAACTGATGATAACAAAAATCCCCAACCGAATTTAACTATGCGAGGTTTGTATACTCATGAAGCATACAAAATTGGATTTTAATATCGTGGCGAGTTCGTCGATAACTAGATTGCTATCATGCTGCTGGTAAAATGAGAAGGCTCGGCATCGGACGGGTGAAAAACATGCTGGCGAACCCAGCCGCTTTAATATCACGTATCGTTAAATTCCGATAATGTTATTACGATACCGTGCGGACCGTAAAAATGTTGCATAGCGCCATTCCACCCCTAAATTACTCGCTTACTTGCCACTTGTTACTTAAACATTTGTAAAAAACGATTGAAGGTAAAAAACAGTACGATCACTGACCCCTCTAGATTTTTGGGTTCTCGATAGATACAAGATTGATAGGTACGAGACGTTCTGCTAACATTTCAGTTTCGCAGTTATCTCAATAAATCTTATACCTTATTATTTTCTTGTAACGTTGGGAAAGTGATGTAATGATACCCGGCTATCGAACTACCTCAGCCGGGTAATATAAGTTAGTTTACTATCTTAGAGGTAGGCACCTTAATTAAATAACCTCGGTGGTCTGCTCTGTGTCTGACGGAGGGCACAAAGACATTTCTAGGACCGATACCCACCTCCTGATATAGCGCGTTGCCTGAGGTAATACTCCAAGGAAGTGATAGAAACATTAATCCCCTTCTAAAACGGCCAGACCAAACCGTTGTCTTCGGAAGATCAAATCTAGCCACATACAAGGTTTAAGGTCTCCTTTAAAGCTGCTCACGACAAGCTAGTAATACCGAAATTCCAAAGCCGAATTTTTTTCATAATGTAATACATAATTTCAGTGTCATTTACAATTTGAATTATAATTTCATTTTACGATTAAGCACTTAATTTTTTTTTTTAGATGCTTTTCTTTCTCTACAATGTTCTTCTTTTAAATGCTTTTGTTTGCTTTTTTGTATCTCGTACAATAGTTTTGCTAAAATTAAAACGACACACTTAACCAAAGACCCAAAGAAACTACCTAAGTTTGTAAATATATCACCTAATTTGTTGTACAAAAGATATATCCCACAAACATTAAGTTTGACCTATTTATCAAACGACAAAGAAATGCATCATTATTATGGTTCGAACATATGAATTTTCGAACATTGTGAAAATCCATAGTGACGAATATGGTGCTTGGTGTATTAATTGTACTGAATGAACTGTACATAATTTGATTGCCCTTTATATACCCGATACCGTTACCGCGAAGGAATCTGTATAAATAATTGCAATAGTCAAATTTCAAATATATTTATTGGTACAAAACTATATCTAAATTAACAACCAACGCAAAAGTACTTGGTAACAAGTAAGACGGACTCCTAGGTACTAGAAAGTCATTTGTTTGTAATTGACCGAGCAAAGCAAAGATCTTGGGATTTACTAGTTTAGAGTTTTAAGCAGAGTTTAATGGACTTATTGTTAGGTATTGTTACTTATCCGACATATTCTATTGTCTACTTCACTTAATTATTGTGATAATTCGACATTTAGACATTCGTTGAAACGGTAAAAACTGTGACCGTTTGATATAATATCCTTAGGTAGCGCCCGATCTAGCGCAGTCGTAAAATGTTGATGATAAAAATGTGGTTTTTCTATTCCATGCCCCTCATTAGTTATGTGGATTAGAGGTCTTATGTGGAAATATATGTGTATTGGAACTGTCGTCTACTATAGCTAAGAGAAAAAAAGCGATTCCATAACATTTCCTCGAATTAAAAAAATCTAGGTATTTCAATACCTCGATTTCCACACATTTTTCTCTAGATATCCGAACTTCTAGTGTATATTCAATTGATTATTACTCTATTAGTGAGGTAATCATAATGTATAGGATGGCACAGCACAGAATTTTCACTGATTTCCTGGTTTAGTAGCTTATCTGATACTAGCGCGCGATGATAAAGCCATCTCTTTTTAACAGCGCGCGAAAGTGTATATTGCTATCTTTTTCTTATATTTCCAAAACTATTAGTGCCGGCCGAGTAAAATACATAAATGGCCAAGATACAAAACATGGCGCTACCGCGTCCCGCCGATGTCACGCTCACTGTGAGACATGTCGCAAACTTAGGTAACAGTAACTTGCACATGAAATTCCAAACGGTATTTTTTACTCCACGGCAGTGCTTCATAGCTCCATAGTCTTGCTAGTGACATTTACTTTTTTGCTTTGAACAAAGAAAATGCCATGCCCTTTGTGAACGTGCCCCATGGAGGTCGTTAAACCGTAAATTACAAACTTTCGTTTCCGCGTTTAAATCCCTACCTTTGCAGCGGAATACACGTATATAAACACCTGTATGTTGATACTTAACTATATTAAGTAAGTTCGAAGAATAACGAAGAAAGGAGACTAAATGATAACATATAAATATGATATCTTGCCAAGTCGTATAAAAATAAAATTTCAAAAAAAAACGAGACTTTTACAAGAACTAGTTAGGTGACTTAGAACAGTATGTTATAGCTTTGAAAAATTATAGTTACAAAGTGATTATAAAATCTACAATGATATAAACTACTTAGCAAAACTTTTTAATAAACCGTTCTAATGTAAAATTACCTAATAATTTATTTCCGAAAAAACTTGCTGTCGTAAATACCGAACTAGTTGGAAACTACTGATCCAGTAAACAAAGTCTTTCGAACGAGAAAACTTGGCGAGCAGGAAGCTGGATGAAATAATCGTCTCTACCCAGTTTCGCTGCACTTTTAAATAATATTCATATCGTTGCAGTTGGGAGAAACATGAGACCTACGCAGATACATGTGTAATTCCCTTATAATCAAAACAACCTATTATATAATATCATACCATCTGTTTCTAATTAATGCCAATGGAACGATATAATGAATGAATAAGGTCGTTAATAACTCTTGAGTAAGCTAAGCAGAACTTAGTTCGCTTCAAATTATTTCATGTCCAAATATAACATAGAAAAACATCACATTTTGCTACTTATGCCGGCTATACACATTGAGTTATTAAGCACTACGTACGGAAGGTGACACCGCATTTCCTTTGCTTAATTTCACTCAGTCATTGCAAAGTACATAACACAAGTTTTGACAAAAGTTTTTCAAAAAATTGCATAATGTATTTTCAGAAAGTTGAAGTTGAACGTATTGGTTTACATAGCCACGAGCGCAGGCAGGTTTCTTAATTCGATCGCTATTTAAATCATCTCATTATTGATGATGATGAAGTTGAACAGGTCAAAACTGAAGGAGCAAAACAAAACAAAAAAATGCCGAAAAACGTTCTAGGAGAAAACACGGCCAATGTGTAGGCGTGACATTAAGTACCAGCAGAAGCGTAAAGTTTCGTAATTACATTCTAGATAGAAGCACTAAGTTAGCCGGCGGCGCGTGTGTCTGGCGAGCCTGTGATTTGAATGCCGAATCGGCATTATCGGTAACTCGATAGAAGTATTGAAAGTACTAAAAAAAACTACGAAAGTGAAAGTATTGGGCATATTATCTGGAATAGGTACCTGCTACTTAGTTTTAATTGGGACCGAACAGATCGACTTTTAATGTAGATACGGTTATTCTATGAATGGCTTGCTCGTCAACGTATCCTATACAGACATAAAGTGTTCTGGGATTCTAACTACAAAATTATAGAACTTGTTTACCAAGTTTCGTCAAGATTGGCTGAAAAATACGACCTGTACGCGAGTACCAACATACGGACAGATGAAAGAAAATTTGCCAGTTTAATCAGAGACTTTCGTTTGCTTCGCTCACTCGGGCAAAAATAGTCAAAAATTGTGCTATGTACTTTGCAATGACTGAGTGAAATTGAGCAAAGCAAATGTGGTGTCACCTTACGAACGTAGTGCATAATAACTCAATGTGTGTAGCCGGCATAGGCAGCAAAATGTAGATGTTTTTGTTGATCTTATATTTGGACATAAAGGACTCACTTCGTCAAAAAGCTTTTCTGGAAAAATAAAATTTACCACAAAAACTTATTTATGTACATAAGCCGAGTCTCATTGGCTTAGCATGCAAAAAGATTTTATTGCCATACAAACTTTGGGATCCATTTTACCCCTTTAGATATGTTATTTCCCAAAACCCGTTCTTATTGTTCACCTAGGCTCTGATATTTTTTTCAGGGTTGGTCCCATTGTAAAAGTTGTTCGTAATGATGAGTACTATGTGCCTTTTTCGGCTTAGCATACCTCTTCCTTATAACCCTGTATACTGCTTCCAAAACTACACTCCAGCAATCCGTTTCGTGACGAAAAAGTCAGCTTCCAGACTGCTTTAGATTGCATTCGAGACTTCGAAACCCTTCCATTTTCAGTCAGAACAAAATGTTTTGCCCGCTATGTTAGTCCTTAAATCCCTCCTACACAAGGTACACTGACACAATGGACAGGCTCAACACATACAGTCTATATACGTGGATTATTCTCTGTTAGGCTTTAATTGAATTCGCTTTTAGGTCACTTTTAATTTATTTGCGTTCGCTTTTCCACTTTGATGTCGGCGCACTCTCTCAGGGCTTTTTAGATAAATAACCAATTATCTCGATACGATTTTAATCCACTGCGACGCTGGCATGTGGTCTGGAATTCAGAATGTAGGTATGTTGCGAACTCTTACCGAATCTAATTATAGCCTGGGAATGTGAAGCGCTATTATAAAAGGTCAATCTTCTCTAAAAAAATGTTTGATGATATATACGAAGGTTTAGTAAACAAATGAAGGATTAGTAGACAAATATCGCTGAATGCGAGGCACAAACGTTTCCGCGTTCAATTTTGATTAAACGTGCTTGTGTGCAGATCCATCATTGCGCGAGTGAAGGTAAATATGCGAAGATTCACATTGGGCTGCGATCACGTCACAATCCTAATAGGCTAAGCGATTACGTCGGCAGGGCGCAGGGCGACGCGGTATGCGGCAGGGCGCGCCACCGACGCGGCGCTAACTCAATTTGTGCAAAACGACGACACAGTAAACACACGTCGATTCTACGCTCCGTCGAGATTTATAGCGACGTCGTAAAATGCAGGACTCGTGGAAATGTCCAAATTGAATAGAGTGCGTGTTACTCGCGATAAAATTATAAATCTTATTTCTGCCGTGTTTGCAATGCAAGTAAGCTATGAACGTAGTAAACTAAAGTATTTATGAGTAAACTACACAGCAAATCTTAGCTTATTATAATTCAGATAAATATAGCCGCAGTCGTATCACCAATAAATCTTCGAGGTATAAAAATGAATACGTTCGTCTCGAGAAGAAAACTTCACTTGCACGATTCAGAACTCCCTAAATTACAACTGTCAGTCCATAAAAAACGTCAAAAAATACACAAAAATTGATCAACACCATCTAGCGAACTATAGTCAGTAACTATGTCTCTCTCTGTCTGGATTTGTCGCGTTATCACGGCTAAATGGCTGAACGGATCTTGATAAGGAGTTACTGTATATCAGAAAGGGGGACATAAGAAACCTTTTTCATGTCCAAAAATACTTTTTTCATGCATGTCCACGCGAACGAAGTCGAGGGTAACAACTATATAGTCTATCATAAATAGATATGAAACTCTCAAAAATCATCTTGTTAATTATATTGGAAGTTTGGTTAGACGACGGACATATTGTTGAATGACATTGTACTCATCATTATGAACAACTTTTAATATGGCACCAACGCCTAAATCGCGGGAAAAACAGCTGTTTCATACATTTCATCGAGAATGAATGACATTTTTCTATGGTACAGCTGATTATTTTTCTCGATTTCAGGGTTGGTCCCATAGTTGTTTGAGTTGTAACATGCGGGCTTATCCTCTACCTTTGAAACGTTCTTGATTCTGATTGCGAGAGCATGCCATCCCGCTCGTACCAACTTAGTCGCACTATGCGCGGTCCCGCTCGCGTACTATCAGAGTTACGGGATAAGCCCGATGCTTTCTTCAACTAAACTACAAGTTTGAGAAAGGCTGGCCGACACGCCTGTGTTTGCCGTGCTCGTATTGTTTAAACGCCTTATTGACCAATTATTAATATTGCTAGCCCCGAAAGTTTGCGAGGCCAAATGAGTCGTATTAATTTTATGAGCAAATGTTACTACCACTTGGATTTATATTACTAGCCATCTATTGCTAGCTTTCTTGTTCTTAATAAATATGATCCTGACCTAGACTATGTCCAGTGCACCACTGGCTTACTAGGGAAACCTCCTATTTTAAAAACCAAATTTTAAAAAAAATAGGACAGTTTTTTTAATGTTTGCTATCTCATAAATCCGTCATATATGAACCGATTTAGAAAATTATTTTTATATTTGAAAGGACTTCTAGATACTTCTATACCATTTTACATTTTTAGATTGATACCATTTTTATCAGTTCTGATAATGGGATTCATGAGAAATTGAGGGAACTTCTCATATATTATAGGCGTACATATTATAGCGTTTTTGGTATTCTCATAACCAAGTCAAGCATTTGCATTCAGAAAGTAACATTTGGTAGAGTGAAACTAAAGTTTAGCATATCACGTGTGGCACCAAGAACATTTAAGCTAGGATTAGCCTACATTTACTCGGTACCTATAAAAGATATTTGCTGGTCACTAAATAAAAAACCTGTAACAGCACGATGATGTTTCTGTTGAGGTACCGAGATACTTTGAAAGCGGCTGCAGAAGCTTTTGTGTATTTTAACAGTCACATCCCGCTGATATTGTAAATGCGAACGAAACTCTCTACCTGTTTCTTCTGGTTTCATATATTAAACGTTTGAAACGAAACTGTTGAAACTCGGCATTATTTATTTCTTGGAAATAGTCTATATATCTATATATATAAAAAAAAAACAAGCATTTTTTAGGAATCACCGCACAGACCAAATCGCTTGTGATGAATTAATTGAAGAAACGTGAACTTTGAAACCAATACTCCTAAAATGGACTGAACGGGTTTTGTAAAGTTCCACATCTAATGGGGTAAATTCACCCCCAAAGTTTGTTTGGAAATAAAATATTTTATCGTGCTAGGTCAATGAAATTCGGTTTGTGTCATAAGCATTTAAAAAAGTCAGTCGACTTGAGAACCTCCTCATTTTTTTTCAGAAGTTGGTTAAAGATAAAGAAAATCATGACAAAATATTTTTCAGAAAATCAACCCCTTAAGAGGTGAAATTGCGTGTTTCATTTACTGATGTAGCCTAGGTGAGCAAAGCAGTGTGGACAAGCTAGTACTTTATATCACGGAACAATGTGGGGAAACTAGAAAATTACAGTTTTACCGGTTGTCAGTATAAAGTGTAGATAATATCATCATTCATAGTAAACACTTCTTTCTTGCGAATATCATTGATATCTGATTAACCGTTTAGGCAATAAGCAGACGGCCAAACAGATTTAGTTTTGCATATATAATTTGCAGTGTGAATATGAATCATGGAAGTGACCCTGGATGAACTATTTGTTCCAGCCGTGTGGAGGCCGGGAGGTGGACCTCTGCCGGCGCCGGCCGCGCCCGCCAGCCCCGGCGCGCCGCCGCCGCCCCCGCCGCCGGTGTGGACGCCCGGCACCTCGCCGCTGGCCGGCAGGAAAGCCTACAGGCCCGTGCGCTTCGAAGACACGCCGCCCACTCGCCGGAAGTTTGGAGTGAGTTCCATAGAATTAGAATAACCTTGTATTTGTATTCATTCTTTATCTATTCTAGCATTTTACCATACCACTTTCGTACAAGTCGAGAAGGACCTGTGCGAACTCCAGGCTGTTCCGTGGCGAGAGACTGCACAGATAGGAAAAAGGAGCGTCTGTTATGGTATCGGATGCTCACGTTGTGTCGTTGTGTCAACCTAGTTACGTTTTTTAAAAAGTCGTTTCACAAAATCAACTGCTACAAACACAATTAACACGGAAGCTGAATGCTGAAAATAATTCATTGTAAACTAGCCCAAGGGCGGAAATCCTTCAAAACTGTGTGGAGGTATTTGAATAAATGGAAACCAACCGCCTACTCGTAAACTCTGGTGCGGAGCCAAGCTGAAGTACTAAGTTTCATAGCGTTTCGTTTGTTTTTTTTTTTTTAAATTTCTTCTGAAATGTAAGGCAATTTCAAATTTTCAACCCAGGATTCCCGCCGTAACTCTTGGTGTCAACTTTTTGGTGATCTTGATCACTTAGGACAAGCCTAATTGGAGCGACGATACAAGCATGAACAATAAAAAATAGCACGATTAATTATGGCATTTAAATGTGATAGTAAAAGATAAATGAATTTGACCAGAAAGTTTTATATGAAACTTCAATCTCATCATCAGTAAAGTATTGCAGATTGTAAACTCGTGATATTTGAATAAGTTTCGTGTACAAAGACTACTTGTTATTGTAAGTAGATACATGAACTGATCTAATAAATCAATATCGAGGTAGTAGAAATAGATATAATAAGTACTTTATGTTATTATCATCGAATATTTTACAGCCTCTCTTATTGTCAATGTCAATTTCTCCCTTTCGAAGATTTCTCGGTTTCGAAGTACGAAACCTTATCATTTATTTAGAGGCTTCCAATTGAAAAACTTGGCAATAATCGCGTTTTTGCGAGTAGTCTCGGAATTGATTTAGGGAGTTAGCATTTGGGGTACACTTTTGATAATAAAAGACGTCAAAGCTTGAAGTGTCATAGCTTCTTCGAGGTTGGCTGTAGGTACTTTATTTACTTGTTCAGCATTCAAAAGATCTTTATCTATATCCATAAAAAGCTTTGTCCTGACCGACAACGTGCAAACCAAACCGCTAGATTTAGAAACATGGGGTGTTAAAGTTGGTATGAAACTTTTTATTCTCTGCTTTGGTTGATACAAAAATTTGTATGCATACTCTACTGTAAAAATAAAAAGATATGTGTATCACACAGTTTTTCAAATTTAGCTCCCGTTAGGGTTAAAAAAAGGGTTTCAAATTTACATGCTAGTACTAATGCTAGTAGTAATTTAAAAAAACTGATAAATTCAGAAAAGAGCTCAAAACGGCTGAACAGTTTTTTTCATCAAACATAGTTAAGAGCTACGGCAATTAAACCTTTTAAATTAAAAGAAAAAGAAACCGCTTTCACGGCGATATCCCTCTTAATATCACTGCATAATGATAGAAAAACCTGAAAATTGGAAAAACTTTTACCTTAAATTATAAATAGGTGTTCCGTGCATCGAAGCATATACGACCAATTTGACATGAATCCGTCTAAGAATAAGCTCTGGTCCTTTCAGAATTCTGAGCAAAACGGCTGCACGAGTGGTTCCGAAAGCGAGGGTCGAGGATTGAGGACGTCGCAGAGCGCTCCGGTCACCGGCCTGAACACTCTGGGCTCCAACAGCCGGCTGCCGAGAGCACAGAATCCGACAGTCACTCTACTACAGAAAGCTAGAGGTAACATAATTCAATTGAGATACTACTACCCAAGGTACCAAAAGTGAGGGTTGAGGTAACGGGAATCCTAGAAGCGGTTCAGCCGCATCGGCATTTTTTTTCATTCGGACGACATCTTTTGTCTAGAACTAAAAGTTTATGCATTGATCATTTGCTAATAATAAACCGAGATAACACAGCAAGAGAAAAGCCTATTCCCAGCAGTGGGATAAATGCATGCTAAATAAATGCAGGCTAAGTATGATGATGATGAACCCGAGATTGCTATTGCGCTAAATGACAGCTACAGTTATATATTGTAAACTGTAATCTTATATATACTTATATAAATCTCTTGTAAAACTCTATTTTTCAGCATCATTAACTTAAATTGATTGGTTACGCTTTATGAATCTATCCAATTAATTTAATGGTCGTGGCGACCTCATTTTAATGACATATCGACTAATACACTTGAAGCAAAAGCATGGCCCCTTATAATCCCTATTTTGATAACTTTGGTGAAGATCACAAATAAGTAATGGTAACTACAGTACGGCATCTTGTAACACGAGGGGTTTTTTTTTTTTTATGTCGGACTAGGCATTCGTTTGACCACAATCTCACCTGATGGAAAACGACGATGTCGAAGATGTAGCACGCTTGCCTAGGAAGTACCTATTCACTCTTAGATTGATGGATTTGACTCACGTAATATGTTTCTATGGTTGTTATTGATGATTGGTTTGAGTTTATAACTGTTTTCCTTTTCTACACTTGAGCAATTACTTTTACTTCCTATTAAAAGGACAGTTAATGATGATAGTCTCAATTCTGCTGTTCCTCTCACTATACTAATCTGACAGGACTAAAATTGTCTGCGTCTCTTTCCGTTTCAATATGGAAGATAATGACGGGAACAATTGTAGAGTTGTCAAATTTAGTTTAGTCTAGAAATGGCACAACAGAATCAACACCATTTAAAAAAAAGGCCTATACGTATTAATTTATCGCGTAGCATGATTACCGTTGAATGTCGCGTTGTCTCGTAGCAATCGTAGCGAAAAGTTACGAGTTCATATTTTTTTACACGGCCTGAATTTCCAACTGTCCTCATAATCGTCAGTAGCCAGAAAAGCTCCACTGCAGAAGAAACGCCACCCCCTTATATTTGTCATAATCCCCACGCTTGGCAGACGACTTGGGGATTGCAGAACGCTGACCGTTAACTAAGAGGACGCCGCTGCCTGTTCTCCGGTTGCTTCCAACCGTAACAACATGCAACGTGGGTTACTGACTATACATTACTTCTCAATCCAAGGGCTTAGTGTAAATATTAGAGCGCGTATTTCGGGCCCATTAATTGACAAGGTCGTAGGTTACCTGCGCGTTTTCATTATTATCTGCGGTTAGGGCGATGGATGTTTCCATTACAGTGTAATTTCATTAGACATTCGTTAGCATTAGTAAAATAAACAGGTCTTACATCGGGTAAATTGTTTCGGGTGTAGCTACCGCGCGGGTCCAAATCTTCCATTATACTTGGGTTAATTGAATTCACACATAGGCCTCTGAGTCACACAGCGGGCAATGGAGAGAACTATGCTCGGAGTTTCCTTTGCACGATAAAATGCGGAATGAGGATATTCGCCGAAGAAACAAAGTCACCGACACAGCTTTCAGGGCTTGTAAGCTGAAATGGCAATGGGCAGGCAACATCGCTCGAAAAACCAATAGCTGATGGGGGAAGAAAGGTTCTTGAGTTGCGACCACGAACCGGAAGAAAGTGTAGTTAGCATAGGCCTCCAAAAGTCACTGGGAATCGGTGGATGCAAATAAAAAATTGCGTATGATACCTCACTCATCAAGTACTTCTTGCAGCCAAAATAATATAGGAACAAACAAACATACCTACAAACACCTCAAAAACATTACTATCTTTCTTGGGGATGCCCTCCTTCTATGGTCCTACCAATAACCTAGCGGTTATACGGACCGAAACTGCGAACAGCGCCAGACAGTTCTACATATACCTTCTAGGGCAGTTGGATAAAATTTCATAAATTTCATATACAAATGATTTGTTCTCCACCGCCGAACGGGGCGATACAATTTATTCTTGAACTGGCCAAATTGGACCGGTGGGGGACAGCGCCTGGGCTTTAATCCGATTTTAACATGAAAAGAAAATTATTGCAATTATTTATGTCTAGACGTTTCAGAAGGGAATCATTACGAAAAATATGGGTCACCTCGTTTGAGATTATTACAAGACAATTGCTCATTTTTATGTTGTTGTATATAGACAACTAGATAGACAGACTCGGCTCAGTGATCAATACGAACAATAATATCATTTCAACTAAACAGCGTGAAAGCATTGAGTAGTAAATATTCGAAGTTACCTGCCAATAAGTGTCGGTGTCGGGTCGGAACTCCTACAGGATATTAGTGAAAGGTGCATCTATAACTTTTACTATGGGACCAACCATGAAATCGCGAAAAAATAATCAGCTATTGCATACATTTTGTAGTGTCATTGACATTTTTCTATGGAACAGCAAATTTTTTTTCGCGGTTTCAATGTTGGTCCCATAGTAAAAGTAGTTCATAATGATTAGTAGATACATACCTTTCAATATTGTTGCACCTTTCAGTAACACCTTGTAAATGAAAAAGCCTTTTACAAAAAGGGCTCCTAATGTATTCAATCCGCGCACTCAATGATGGCTAATTGGTGCCAAACTTAGTTAATTGGCGGCCGTCTTCCGAGCAACCCTTCGTTAGAAATCATTGGAAGTATGATAATTACTCGCATTGTTTCGATCGTTAAGCCACTCTTGGCCGAATGCCCACGCGGAATTTGTGCGTAGTAATTCAACGACTTGACTAAAATTATTGGTAGGGCTGGCATTGATACCTATCTATCAATACCATTCCCAACTCACTGCAAGCGCGAAGCGTTTAGCCTTGAAACCCGTAATCATGGTCGGTTTTAGGTCTGAGTCTGACCCAACGAGTGAGACAGTGACAAAGCGATCACTCGCCTGCTCTTGCCTTTAGGCACTTATAGCGTGTGGTATCGCTTAAACGTACGTGCTAAAATGAACTTTATAGCGACGTAGCAAGACTCTATTTATATAATCTCGGTGTGACTCTCTTGTATTTTTCTTATTATTTTTTCTGTGTCAATGTTTTAAGCCTGCCTAAGTTTCGCATCGCCACCTATGAAAATTTCAAAATTAGTCCCAATATTTGTAATGCAGTGAAATCAAAATAATAATAAATGTATATTCACTAACAAGATTTTATCCCGAAAAAATATTCGTTAGTTCTAGGAGTGCGGGTAAAACCGAGGAATGATGCTAGTTGATATAATTGTCTAATAAGAAGCTATATACTCGTATATACAGGCCGGTTTTCTTTTAACCGGGACAGTAGGAAGATATCCGAAACCATAGGAGATACAAGGAAACTGTCTTATGAACCATTAGTTTTTTTTTTGTAAAAAAACATTTTAGCATAATAACTTTTTTTGTAAATCGTGAGTTCCCCAAATAAAGTTATATTAATATTTTTTTTAGTGCGGTTTGCCTCAGTTTAACGTAAAGATAGTTTCATTGTATCACAAGAGAAAAATCGGATCAGTAGAAGTAGTTATAGTTAAACTGGCATTAGTTAGTAGTTTATTTAATTATATTAACTTCTGCTGCTCCGTTGCTTTTCTTCCAATACAATGAAACGATCCTTAAATGAAACTGATTCGATCCGCATTAAAAAAAATAGGCATTACACTCATATTTATGGAGAACTCACGCTTGACCAAAAAAATAACTACGCCAAAATCGTTTTCATACAAAATGAGTAAATGTTTCCTAAGACAGTTTTCCCGTATCTCGTAAGGATTCGGATATGCCCGTACTGTCCCAGTTAAAGAATCAACCTGTATAGCTATAAACTATAGTACGTAACACATTAGCATTCCTGTCACTTCTGCGCATCACATTCCAATGTAAATGTATCAAATAAATGTGTCAAGAGGCCTCACATTTAAACAGCCTCCAAAATAACTGTTACATTTTATGGACTTTAATAAATTTTACTAGTTGTTACCCGTGACTTCGTTCGCGTAGACATAAAAAGTATCGTATGTCAGTCTTTGTGATATACATAACTCCTTATCAAATTCTGTCAAGATCCGTTCAGCCATTTAGCCGTGATAACGCGACAAACATGACAGACAAAGTTACTTCCTATAGTTCTAGATGGCGTTGATCCATTTTTGATTTGTAATGAAGGTTGTAATGATTGAGTTCTGAATCGCGCAAGCGAAATTTTTTCATCGAGAGGAACGTATTCATTTTTATACCTCGAAGAATTTATTGGTCCTGATATGACTGCGGCTACATTCCTCTGAATTATAATATTAGTTGGATGTATTTCATCATTTAAAGTGCTACTTCAATTAAGACCGCAAAAAGCATATCTATCGCAGACTTCATTAGTGCCCATAGTTTTACGACACCGTTACTGTGCGTAAATAAAGAAATATCATATTGACATTTTGTTCATTTGACAAATTTAATCATTATCATCGTGGTTGTTATCTTTTATTATGTTTACGACTTTATTCCATTAAAAATAAAGGTATGAATCCGATGGCATCGTCGATGTCTGCGGTCACGGTCCGAAAAGAACCTTCAACTGACGAGGGTCGCATTATTGAAACTCTTGTATCTACAAAGACCAATGACATAGGAAGGGTCGGGTATAGAGGTGAAAATCTCTTGGGTGTTTGTGATTACATGCAAAAGCTACTTAGGTATTATCTTAAAATCCGGCTCTGACAAAAAGTAGATTTATGATTTTATTTTTACTTATTTGTGGTGTTGTATGCTTGCATGTCACGTGTAATATTTTGGTACATCACGTCACACTAAATTCAAAATGGAGTTTATAATCAAATTCACAACCCAGAAACTTGTTTAGCGCAAAAGAAAGGGTATAATGAGAGCTTACAAGTTACATTACATTCCAAACTCACGACCCTCCTGGGTTAATTGGTAGCGCGTGCTTTATTCTATTAAACGCATTATCATCTGAGTCGTGGGGTCATAAATCATTCTATCTGTCTATCTCGCTCGCACTTAGATGTCTTATGGAGTGATATATCTGTGTACCTTGTTCGCACTTACAGGTCTTATGGAGTGACGTTTATTGCTCGACGACTCGGAGGATAGTGCGTTTACTATAGCGGGTTCGATTTCTGGTCGGACAGATGTTCGAATAATTTATTTGAATTTGTTTCTGTGCCTGTGTAATGATAGTTATCCGTGCCTTTGAGTCATTGTTCCCTTTGAAAACTAGTGGTGTGATTGTTTTTATTTTATTTTATTTCTTTAACAAAATCCACACCCCTTAGAAAAAACAATACTTACAAGCTTAATTAACAGCCAATTACGGATTTACTTTTATTACTAAACTACTAAAGTAAAACGTTATTTATGTATTTAAATTTAACTTTACACACTCATAATGTATTTACGTATGTATTTAAATTTTAAATTCATACTTACAATTTGCCTGAGTTTATATTATTAAGAAAACTGTTTTACAATCAAAAGTGAAACTGAGCATTACTCGTATTAACAATAACGGTGTAAAGTTTGTGGTAAAGTTTTAGATTTCCAAGCAGGATCTTGTGAAAAATATTTTTCATTTATTTTCCAAGTCTATCAAGACTCAATGCAACTAATTTAATTTCCAGAAGGGCAGATCCCGCGTGGTTCCAGCTACATACAAGAAGAGGCTCGTTTGCCGCGAGACAGGCCCTCACCACCTAGAGGCGATCCAGGTAACTAGAGAAAACATCTGTTTTTATTGAGGACGAGGCGATCCAGGTAACCTCATAACTATAGAGATAATGTCTATTATCGTCGTACTCAGTTTTTGCTTTACGACGTACTGGGGCTGTAAGATAGAATTTACAAGTTACTATCCACGCTGTCTTGCATTGCCATTATGTAACCCATATGTTTCTATTTATGCTCCCATAATAAGTCAACGTGCATATGCATAGTCTAACTACTCAAACTAGTTAGCTTAGTGTTATATCAAACCAGGTGAACTAAGCTGAAAAAAAGCTCACTGTACTCACCATTGTGAACAACTTTTATGGGACTAACCCTGAAATCAGCTAAAATTCAACACTTAATAATGTTATTGACAATGACCCGTCTGCAATAGGTAGCGTATGTCACTCCGGTCATAAGGAGAAGTCCATCGACACCACACTCGTGAAAATCTGTCAAGCCGTTTAGGCTACAGGAGGTAATATAAGAATACACAAATATATATACTCTCGTACACCCAAAAACATGACCCTCCTTCTTGGGCAGTTAGGTAAAAATGTCATCGATAATCAATAAAATATCTGGAACTTCAAGTTTTCCCCCCTCACCATTTCGAGGTAAAAGGTCACATAGTAAAATTTGTTCATAACGACGAGGACAATGAACTCCTTCCTTAGAATCTTCGTTCCACGTAACTCAGTTTAATCCAAATCTAGCAACTAGCAACTCCCAGTTAGCAGCGTATCGTGCATCCTCGTTGCATCTACCGCTAAATGGCATTACGCTAAGACAGATGACCAGAATTTGTATCACTCTTCGCGTCGAGCAAGCGCTCTGGTCACAGACATCCATGGCTCTGATAAACTCAAATTGTGTTTTGATAATTCCAGTTCATGCGCTCCGTAGAGAGTACGCGAGCGAGACTGAAGCAGATCGGAGCGAGCACGAACGCTCGCGGAAGATGGCCGATGCGCCGAAGAAGGTCGAAGGAATAGGACCCATCACTAAAGAAGGCATGCCGGTTTCACTCAGATCCGTAAGTAGGCGAGAATCTAAATATTCCATCCTCAAGTTGATAACTGTCTTAAAGTACTTAACAATGTGTTTCCGCAGCCTATCTTGACAGCAAGAAGGCATTCCAAGCTAAGTTTGATTACCACCATCGACCACACTGTTACTTAACATCAAGTGAGTTGTGGTTAAATGCTTAAAAGCTTATCTTGTTAAACAATTAAATATAATGTTAACACAAAAAAATCTGACTTCATCAAAATACTGTGAAAAAAATGCAGTATCGAGATGCCACCCCTGAAATACTTATTATTGAAAAGTTCCTGTAGCCATCAGTTTCATCAGTTTCACTTCACCATATCATACTTTCTGAATGCAAATGCTTGACTTGTCGATGAAAATGCTAATTCTCTGTAATATTTGTGCCTATAATATTTGAGGAGTTCCCTCAAATCCTCATGGATTCCACTATCGGAACTAGATTTTGATAAAAATGTGACTGACCTGGAAGTGTATTCTCTATAGTCGCAGAATGACAGAGACAGAGACCGTAGATTTCGAATGGAATCCTTTTCGAATTGCTTGTGAATATGGGGGCCGGTCGAACTATCTTATCGGGCAGCATTCCCTAGTTCTCTTCCTTTCGCTTTAGCTTTCGGGTTATATGGCTGATACGAAGAATTGCAGCACTGAAGCTGATTAGAGGATACTTCTTAAAAGTCTTTGTGATTTCCGTGGTTATATATAGATCCAGAAGAGCCGTCGACGGATTGAGAGTTAGTTCTAGAGGTTATCGAATGGTGAAGTTATTTGGTGGGTCAAGCAAAGAAGTTCAACAATCTAGCTAAAATAATAAAATCTAGCGCTAACTTGAGCCTTATTAACTTGATAATAACGTCCTTTCTTTTCAATTACAGGAAGTCAAGGACCCATCAAGATGGTACAAGAAAATGTACGACACCATTCACAAAAACAAATATGACGGTAAGCACAGAATTGTTAGTTTTATTTATCTTCTTCTGTGATTAATATGGGTCAATGGTGCCGTTTCTTTTGTACCATTCTTTAAACAAAACTGAATTTGACTAGGCTTAGTGTTCAGGTTCAAACGACAGAGTTTTTTTTGAGTTTTGGCGGGAATGCGAAGAAGTCATGTTGCGTCATTGTATTATTTTCCAAAATTTCGAGTTTTAATGTGTAAAAAAGTTGGGTTTTTATTCAAGTGGTCGCCAACGTGCACGACCGTGAACACGGCGCATGCAACTGTGCCGAAATATCGGGAACTCAACAAAAATAATAACCGTGAAAAGTGAACCGTGTAAATATCCCGCGAGTACTAATAGTAATGTAGTAAACCACCGCGAAAGCCTAAAATAGTATAATACCGTGAAAAGTGAATCTTCGTGTTGTATCCTAAACTCCATAGAAACCCCAGTAGTGTCTCCACTACTTTACTGGGGCATGACTTGGACTTGACTATGACTTACTTTGTTTGACTTAAACTATGACTGAGACTTGTTTCAAATATTTGTGAAATATTTTACTTCACTTCAAATATTACCAAACTTGACACTGGCTAAATACACAAAGTGTGAAATCAAAGTTTATGAGAAAAAAAAAATTGTACCTGACAAATTTAGTTTCATCTAGAAAATAGTACATCTGAATCTATATAATTTTGATCTATTTTTGTATTCGATCCCCAATTATGAATTTTCTTTTTCAGACGATTATGTGACCATACGGTACAAAAGTCGCCGAGGTGATTATCTGTGTTTTTGAAAATTATTATCAATATTGGTGGTTGTATTAAGCTGGGCCCATATTACACTGGCTAGACGATTACGCTCCACGTCAAAGCGCAGTCGCGATTCAATCGATTGAAAATCGATTTGGATAGCTATCATATTTTACTTAAGAATGAGATATACACTATCAGATATTAGGGCTGGCCACTCAGCCGATATGAACTGACTGACTGAGGTAAATCGGTTGGCCGAAAGTACGTGCACATAATCGCACTATATATCTATCACTAACTATCTATTTCAATTTAAAATTAATGAAGTCGATATTCGATTGGGCCGGTTTCCAATCAATAGCATTGTGATTTTAAAGCGTAATCGCCTGCCCGGTGAAATGTGTTCCAAGTTTTACTCCATACGAAACGCATTTTCATAACAGCTATGTGCTTTAATGATAACCTTATTGTACCATTGTAAATACGTTCGCTTGAAATTAATATGTGATATCACTTGAACTGTGATTGTCGCACACATCGCATTAAAAATAACGCCTCGCGCTTGCGGTTTATCTTTATAATAAAATATAATACATTTATAATATTCTGGTCGCTTAAACATTAAACCAAATCCATAAACTAGTACACTGAAATAATTTGAGAACGCTACATAATGTGTCGTAAGGGTTTAAGGTGCAACGTTTCGCTCATCGCGCGAAATTCAAATTTTCTTGCGTTTTTTGTTAATTACAGCTTAATTACTCATCGTGGATTTATTGCAGCCAATTTTGCGCCAATAAATAAGTTGTTTTAAGAAATTACGGGTAAAATGATTACCTAGATAACATTGGTTTTGCTACAAATCTCAATAAACTGATTTTCATCTTGGTTTTTAGTTTACTGAGAAATATACTTATACTAGCTTTCAACTTGAATTTTTGGTTGGTGTAATTTCTTGAAACAGTCTATTTATTATCGCAAAATTAGTTTTCATGAACCTACGATGAGTAATGAAGCTGTTATTGACAAAAAACGCAAGACAATTTGAATTTCGCGCTCTGTGCGAAACGTTGCACCTTAACGCAAATGACTAGCAGTTTTTCTGTTAACTTCCTTTTTTTCAATCCGTGACTCTATAAGGTTGTGTTTTCGACCTCCGATACTGGAGGAGCCTGGAGCATCAGTGACGATGACTTTACTTGTATCAGAGCGCTTTTTTCGACCAGGCGTCGTTGAGCACGGCTTCTTAAAAATAATTACCCCAATCATCACCTTACTTGAGCGTACATCCAAACTGTCGCGATTTAAAGTAAAGTGTATAATCTGATAAGGACATAAAATACATACAACGACACCAGCAATATTCTAAACTATGAACTGAAATCATTCATTTACCATCTACCGAGTTCGCCTTCATAGACATATCTACCTGTTTTATTTTGGTTTTTGGCTTCATGCTATTTGTACATTTAGCTCTAATTAAGTTTATTCTTTCAGGCCAACCACCGGAGAGGGTGTCAAGCAACAAATCTCAGTACGCATACTTCGACCCGCGGTCCGGGTATCTCAGCGAACCGGAAGGCGGACTTAATAGGCTAACTACCGGCACGTGGAGCGACGCGTACGACAGTGACGTCACTACCGGCCCCAGGAGACGGACAGCTTCAGTGCAAGAAGACAGGCGGATGAACGAAACTACCACCACGTACATGCAAAACAACAAGTCAGTATATTGTAGTATCCTCAGACAACTGAACACCACTAGGACGCCTGTAACACTAGTACGCTGTGCATGCAGGCAATGCCATTTAAGTGGCATATATTTTATTGTATCGATTTGAAGGGCCTTTACCAGTGTATCTGGTACTAAAATTTTACATAATGTAAACTGACTTGCTTTTGACACATTTTGTTTTAATAAAACGGGAATACTTACGTTAAATTGAGTCGGTTATTCCGACTGTAGTTTCGATCACAGTCGGCGGTATGAAATCGTATGAAAGTCATCTTCGGTTCTCAGGTTCTCATGATTAATAGTTAGTGTACCCGGAGGTACACTAACTATTAAAACTGCAAAAAGTGAACGCCTGATATGCTAAGTGAACCTGTATTTTTGTTCCTTTACCTTTTCAATTCTATATTTTTACTTTTGCCTGTAAAAATAGGGAGAAAAATGCCCGTTCACTTAGCTCATCACCTCACTTGCGCATTCACTCAGCTTCTAGAATCGTCCAGCAGCTCTTAGAGTGAGTCACTGGTCTTCCCATGTTTGGAATCGTCATACAAATGTCTTTGTATTGCGGCTCCTGTCCTGCGCAGTTTATTAGACTGTTCATTGCTCGAATATCGTTTATATTTCCCAGATACAGCACGTTAGCTTCAGCGCGAGCGAGCCAAGAAGTGAACAGAAGTCAACCCGGCCGGATAGAGAACTACATGCCCGGCCGGTCCTCTGTAGTCGACAAAGAAGCGAAACAGGTACCTTCACTGAACTAGCCGGGCGCGTCTTGGGTTTGAAGTCATCATTCATACATCATCAATACCAATCCAATACAACTACAATAGCCGACAAATATAATATGTATATTGAAATATTACTTCTTCTGCGGAACTGACGATTTTTGTGTCTTTAAAAGTTGCGTGGTGAGATTTCGACGTATGCGAATATGAGTCAATTTTTCCTTCCTTACGCCGCTTTTCGCTCAAGATTTTTGCCGGCTATTATACTTGTACACCCTTATTTAATAGCGTGAAATCTTGATATATTTACTGCGTCTTTCGTCTTTTTCGAATGAGTTCAAAATTTTAAAGATAGAAAAGGACAAAAGTCTTGACGACTATTGCAACTATGCGTTTATTATTAAGGGGATAAGGAGACGTGTTCGAAACTGGTTGCCGACTTGAGTTAAGCGCGCATTATTTATTTATTCCCATCTGGCCCCATGGCAACGTCCTCTCAAAATGGCACAATATACATTATACATTGCACATAATATGAGATCTTATAAATGGGATTAATCCATGAAAGATTAATCGACAACCAATTTCAAACGTGTCGCACCTTGTTTGGAGGGCATAATAATTATGGTGCTATACTACATAGATTTAAAGATAATTTCATTGATTGCATATCTCTTAACATCCGGGGACATACCACAATCTTTAACTTCTTAGTGTTCTTTTTTCTGCCCTACTTGGCATTTCTCTCGCTCTAACTACTTGTAGTAAAGGGAGCTAGAGAAAGTTTACTGTAAGTTTGTACTACAGAGCGACCAACGTTTTCATGAAGATGAAAAAATGAGGAAAAAAATATGTTTTCATCATAGAATATCGCCTCTTTTTTTAATTTATTCTTACTCATTTGCTGGTTCATCTATAAAATTACTTAAGAGTTACTTAGTTCATTAAGAGGAAAAACAAGATATGTTTTTTTCTTTTCTAGTGGTGGGACGAGGTCATGGACATTTTTGATGGGGTACGAAACATTTTTACTATTTTATCTTGTGTTATCGTGATAACCAATAACATGTACATATCTATTCCAAATTTTCATGTTCTTTGCTGATGTCTTTAATAAATGTTTTATTTTTGTCTCATTACGTCGTCTTAAACTGTACATTTTTTCAATTGTTATTAAACACGGATTAAAATAGTAAAATAGCATCTAATACAGCGCCTTTGTGAATTAATACGTTTTTGGTTCACATTGGTACTTATTAGGTTTGTACATTTTGTTAAAAAACTTGTATTCGAATAAAGGTATTTCGAACATTAATCAACTTACTGTACCTACTGTACTGTTCTGAGTTCTTTCAAACTGTACAAACAAGCTATACAACACAGACGGCGGACAACTGGTGGCTGATATATGATTTATTTAGATAACATATTTGAGGCAAGTGACCTAATAATAGCATATCTTAAATCAGTAGGTTTTGTAACGTCTGGGTAGAGTGTGACTATGAAAAGTATAGTTTTCAATTACGCCCGATGGGGGCGCTGTTCCATCGAATACGCATTTTTTTTTCGATAATTGTTTTGCTAAGGGTACAGATAATAGAACTCACTATGGTGAATTGATGAGATTTCTGGATTCGTCCAAATTTGACACACCCACCAAAAATGTTTACCTTGATAACGTTAGGGCGTAAGTTTCTAGGGCCTCATAATCATTTCAGCCATCGGTTGACGTTTTCTTTGTTCACCACTATTATAAACGCATAATATGAGACATTTGCAATGCGTCCGACTCTTGTATTTCATGAACGTTAGTTCTCTCTAGCGGCCGCCAGTGGCGGTAGTGTCGCCTGAAATAAACCGCCTGTGAATCAAAGAGATGGACGCATCGCTGGTGTATATTATCAATTCCCAATCCTCATGCATTAGTTTGTGACTGACCCACTAACGGTATGTTCACATCGGTGCGGCTGGTGTCGGCTAACAGTGGTTAGACGAGAACTCCCCCCTGCCTCCTTACACCACACTGCTCGCTCGCGCCATCCAAAAGAGTGTAAGGGCCTTAACATGTCCGCATTGTGCGCTTGGTGTGTGTTTGTGTGCGCTGCTGTTTGTTGGCTGATCCGCATTTGAAACTGAAGAAACAGTATAATGACTAGCGCTAAAGTATGCTAGCTGGCTTATTTCAAAAGACCTATGAGAACCTTTTATGAAGCATGAAATCGATTTTCGTTCTCTTTCTCTCGCACATTCAATATTTTTAATGTTATTAAACTACTGCGGTTGTTATAGAAATATGTTTTTGCATCATTTTCCGTGTCATGGATATTTTAAACTTAATCTCCTGTTGATCCAGACAAGTATGTTTTTTCTGTTACTCAGTTGTTCTAATCACACTAATATTATAAATACGAAAGTTTGTGTATAATTGTGTAATGTAATTACTTGTGTTATGTAAGTGTGTTTGTTCCCGTTCAACTCTGTAACGGCTGAACGGATTTAAATGAAATGGTATGGAGGAAGTTTATACAATAGATTAACACATAGGCTTTTTATCCCGAATAGTTTAACGGTTCCTGTAGGATAGCGGGTGCAACCGCGGAGTGCAGCTCGTATACGCTTAATTGAAATGATAAAAAAAAAATCACAACTTAATTTAAAATAAATAAAAATATTGATTGTGCAAGCCAGTGAGTGCTTATTGTATCAAATTGGGCTTAAGTATTTTTATTTCAATAAACATTAACTCGCTCTCTTTACTGAAGAGGAAACGAGATAAAGATAAGATTGAAATAAAAATGCTGCAAGATGTTCTGCCATGCCTCTACTTGCCTTGCTTCAGTACCAGCAAGTAGTATATGCTAGTATGATAAAACCTTTAAAACATGGCAAGTACATCGAGATTATTTCGTAAGACGTATTTCGCCATTCGCTATCATGACATCCCGGTCGCGCACGTGGTTCTAGTATGATGCCTCGAGCGGGATGACACCCTGTGATGTCAGCGAGTGATACTCGTATCTTACGAGATAACCTCGCTTGTCATAACGTGGTACAAAATCGAAGACAGCTTCAATTCAATTACTGATGTAGCACCAGGGCTAAATTGGGCGCAAAGACAAAATTTTGTTGTGCAAAATCAAGATCAGACAACGAAACTATAAAGGTTCGTTTTCACCAGTGATATGCGAGCTGGCTAAGCAGAGCGCGGGGAAAAAAATAGCAATCCAATTATAATGCCTAATCCATATTGGTGGATTTCTTCATCGCTCACCGCTTAGCTTCCTCGCACATATCTATTGGAAATGTACCGTAAATCTATCCCATATTCGCATAACAAGCCTTCAAAATTTTGCTATGTCGTGGCTTAACTCTGCAGAAATGTTGAAGCTACTTTACTAGGATTTTCATATTTTCATATCTCGCGATATTACGCGATAAGGTCAATTATTTGCTACATTGCTGTTTCCTAACTACTCATATGTTTTGTCGCTTTTAGACGATTCTAGACTTAACCTTGCGTATAGATACAAAAATTATCATATATTAATTGTGTCAATGAAATATTTTTCGAAGTAAGTATCGCGATATCCGGAAGCTACGTGATTTATCGTTCACAACCTGGCGCGAGCACTTTTATTGGTCAAAACATGCGGCGTATGTAATAACATAAAATAAAATAAAATAAATAAAAAAATAAAACCAATGCAAAGACGGTTTACTCAGTAAGTTTAATTGGGGCCAGTATTAAAACACAGAGGAATAACCTAGCCTTTGTTAACAGTCAAGTAGCGCGGCAAATATAGATCAGTGGTTGGTGCGTTCGGATCTTACGTCGCTGTGTGTGGGTTCAAATCGGAGTACATATTTAGAAACATGAGAACCGGCGAGGAATCGATAGCATGGTGATAGGATGCTCTAGTACTGGGCTGGCTTTTTTTTAATAGTCTGGCTGTGGGTGGCCCTCAACTAGTCACCTAGTCACATAGTGTCCTACCACGATGTTTACCGGTAGCCTCACTTGCGAATCGGATCCCATTTTCATCTTCGACCAATTAGCAATCAGGTTCATCTTCGACCAATCAGGTTAGCTGTGGTCAATCGTCTAGCCTGTCCACCATAACTCACCATAACCATAAGGTGATAATTTAGAATCGTCTCTTGGTCTTGCTACTGCGCTTGGTCCTGTGATCGTTTATGTTTAGAGTTTTATTATGTACTCGGTCTTATAATGCTGGGATAGAGACCAACCAGCAATTTAATGAATTTCTTAAAATGTGACTAAGTAGTACCAGATTTTTTAAGTATTGTGTGTTCGAAATACGTATCTAACAATACCCGAATTAGATCGTATTGCTTCACTTTTAAGGTACATAATTATGTACTTTTTATTCAATTATTTTAAAAGGCGCACCATTTGGCGGCCTGCGCTGCCGATTCAGTTGCGCGTTCTTATGGAGAGCTCAAACTGCGAGTTTTCGAAATTGATAAGAATGCTAAGATTAAGAGCCGGCTCTGATTCAGCTATCTCGCTCGTACTTTTTCAACATTTTTCTTAAACAAAGATTAAAGAGAGGCAATTTAAGCCGGGGGAGGAGCCGGGCCTTAACCTCTAAACCTTACCAGTTTCGAACAAGGCGAGCTTCGAGCTCTGCATAAATAATGTGCTACTTCTTGAAACGGCGGATTAGATCGCCAACTGGTTCCCGCTTGAAGCATGACGTAACTTTTAATAAACCTTCACTTATACCTATTTCTTTAAGAAATCGGCAAGTTATGGCTGATGTAGTGATAAATGCTTTGAAGCATGATTATGTGTAAAATAGTAATTATCTCACAATTTACACGTGAGACCCAAATTTCGTTGCAATTGCTAAGTTTTCTTAGTTATCGGGTTTGTTTTCTTGCAGCAAAACATATCGAGCACGACGTCACTTCCGCAAGCGTCCCCGAAAGAAAGGAAGGACATCACTTCTGCGATATTGTCCAAGTCTAACATGGCAAGGTTTGTGTTTATCGTACTATCGACCTTATTCACAAATTTTATAAGAGTTATTCTATACTATAAAATGATGTACCTAACATCTCGCTGACGAAATGTATCACGAGAATATTTCTAATTAGCTCAATCAGGGTTACTGAATCTTTATGAATACGACCGTAATAATATTTTACACAAGTTTGTACAATTTCTTTCATTGTAAACAAATATAGCGTTTTACGACCAATGACAGCTCTGAATTTCCTCGCTAGTGATCATCATTGCAAATGATGATTCAATTCCAATGCCAATGATTCATTGGTTGCTTTTCCGCCAAGATTGGTTCACATAGTTGGATATTTGTTAAAAAACAGTACAATTATGTAAACTGTAACTATATATCTAACGTACATCTGTCCAATGCTATATGTCTCTGCCAGCCCATGCCATTAGGATTTTAATCGAGGGAAAGTCTTTCCTACACCCTCACTATCTCTCCCCCTCTCTCTTTCGCTTTAGCACCTTTATGCCTATGGGTATTTCTCACTTTGGCAGTTCCTACGTGCCTTCCATCTTTCCGTTTCGCAATAAGAAGTCTAAGAAAAGCCATGTGTACATGTTAACAGAGTAGCATATTTTCAGAGCGCTGAAAGAGTCCGGCTACGAGTCCGACTCGACGCTAGTGTTCCGTCGGCGCGACGACGCGGAGGGGCCTCTGTCTCCGGCCGAGCGGCGTGCCGCCTACCGCGACCTGCAGGCCGGCGGCGAGCCTCCGCTCAGGGGCTTCCGCTCTCCAGCACCGCACAGACAAGGTAATACATACCTCGACTCGTGGGAATCTGGTTCACTGTTTGTGATAAAGACAAAGTAATATGCTTTATACCTTTTACCTTATGTACAAGTTTTATGGTTCTAGTTTAAAATAGTAAAATAGGGCGAAAACATGATGGTAGGCCGAATAGAAATTTATTTTTTAGGTCCAAAGTTGTTTTGAGAGGCATGGCGGATGCGTCGAAGTTGTGTTTGAAACTTTACATATACCTACCCAATTTTTTAACACAAAAACAAAAGATAAACCAGTAGAATGTCAGCGAATCGAAACTAACATTCGAAATTTGTAATTTGAAATTTGGCTGTAAGTAACACAAGTTGAAATTCATATTAAATGCATTCTCCGCCTCCGCCACTCCTCCGTCACGTCTCTTTATAATAAGCGGAGCGCATTCTGACTTGATTTTTTTAACGAGTATTTTATCGTCAAAATGTTTGCACTTCAGCACTATATCTGTTGGTGTATAAACCTACCGTCCACGTCCACGTCCGCCTTACGTGGACCTTTTCGGTAGTCATACGGGGGCTAATTATAATTTTACATTCAATGAGATTTTGACAGCTCAAAGGGACTCTTTAAAAAAACAATATACTGTAAAAGTATTAACGAATCGAGAAATCTGAAAACAAGTTTCTGCTTTAATAACGTGCAGCTAATAATGAGCAATATTACTCGCCTTGAATACCTATTTTTAAATATCGCATGGTTTTAAATCTTATGTGGTGTCGGTGCTAATACGTGAAGGCTTTCTACTACTTTATTAAAGATTTACTTAATATGTTTTTGTACAAACTAAAAAGATATCTACGGATTAAACAAAATACTATAGAAATTTATTAAGGTCAGTGCATTACATCAGAGCACACCTATGCTCCCAATCACATGGTACCTAACTATGGTTGGATGTGTCACCTCAAGGCCATTTGTAATGACACTGACCACAGCGACCACGCTTTTCAATCGAGTGCACATTACTTCACTGTAATACACAGTCGCTACACCCGAGGTAAGTCGATTTTTACCAGTATTTTATCAGTTCGCATGCCACTATCATACTCTGCAACAATGGTGCTGGGGACTACGAACAGGTAAATGCATGCAATAGTATACTCCAAAATTAAACTAGCACAGTATACCCACGAGAAGTTTGAACGACACACCCGTAGTATCACAATTAGTGAGCCAGCAACGCTTTCAAGAGCCACTATTTATTCCAGGAGCACAACACGTTTTTCTCACATCTAACGCAATCAAAGAAGAGTTGACAGTAATATGGTTGAAATTCTACAGACGAATCGGAAATCGAGTATATTCCGATTTCTCCAACACTGACGAAGATAAGAGTCCACAAGAAAACGCCTCAATACCACGAAGTGATCTGCTACCCCGTAACGAGGATTGAGACGGATAGCGTCAAGTTCAGAAAACAAGCGCCATCTTTTTACAATCCAGATCCAAGTATTGTCGTGGAATATCCACCGGCACCACCGAGACGAATTTCATCGAGAAACAGCAGAACTCTTAAATTAGTAACGTCGACTAGACCTGTGTCAACGTCACCTAAGCGATCGTCAACAGTTTCTCAATCAAATGTCGATTTTCTAAAAGACAAAATAAGTCATAAATTGCAGAGGCAAAACACTCACATTATCTCAAAATCTCCAGTAGACATTCAAAAATCTAAGAGTAGAATTATGTCAGCTTCAGCACCGCCCGCTGTCAATAGGAAAAACACAGGAACAATTGTTCCAAAAATGACAAAAGTAATTCGTAGTGACAAAGTACCCGGATGTACAAGCAGTTTTGGCTCATCCAGGAGAACTCTCTTACCAACTGAATACTCCAATTCATCTCACAGCAACTATGGAGATAACAAATCTTCTGTGGTTATAGAAGGTGGGGCTGGCAGAAGAACCCCTATCTCTAACATTCTAGACAAAGTTACACCTTTGGATAAACTTTGGAGTGCAGAAAAACGTAACGAACGAATCGATTTGAGCAAAACTAGATCCTTGAGCAAGAGTACTCACAGTTTACCAAATAAAGTTAATACTTTGAAGCCAAATATATACTCCTCAAAATCATCAATACCAAGTGCAACTCACAAAAGCAGAGATATGGTACGAACTGCCGAAAAAGTACAGAAGCTCAAAGTTTCAAATCTTCACACCAAATCAAATCCATGTTTAGTGAGTAAAAACGATCAAAAAGGAACAAAACCAAGTGTTCTTCAAACGTCTTCAAGCATTTCGAAATCGATTTCAAATATTTCTTCGCCTGTAGCTAAAAAGCAAAATCAAATAAAAACTGCAACGGTCACAAACCTTAAAAAGAAAAAGTCATTAGAAAGCCTAGTGATAAGACCACGAAGTGTTCCTTGTCATGAATCTTGCAGTAAGAAGTCTAAAGAAAATAATAGAGTAGTGAAAAAATCAATAAAGCCTAAATCAGGCAAGAAACCAACGTCTACCAGGTCTAGTAATGATTCCGAGTGTGAAAGTCAATTCGGATATACTTCAAACGATGCATCTAACTTTGGTTCATGTGAAAATTTAAACGGGAAAAGGATTAGTGCCAAAGAGATAAAACGATCACACGGTGCAGTCGTATCTGATTCGTTTTTTCAACATTTATTTTTAGGGAAATCATTTGCTCCTACTGTTGTGACGTTTCCAGTACACGAAGAAAACTCCACCGTATTGCAAAAAGCGAAAATGTTTCAGTCAATCCCTCAGGAGAGTAACATGCCGAAGTCTCTAAATTCATATTTAATTCACAGAAAACCTGTCTCCCTTTCTCGTTTTAAAGTGTGGGACCGTCATGCAAGCCCGGCATCTCCCCAAAGCCCTAGGTCTGTATCATGGCCAGGTAGAATGCATGGAGAAATACGTAAGTTTGACAGCCTTTCTAAATCAGATGAATTTGGCTCAACTTCTTCATTGGCCACGGTTCGAAGCAGAAGTGAACCTCCAGATAATAAGATGTTCTTCTCGCAAACAACGCGGCCAAAATCTCCCGTTGTAATATTTCACAAAAAAGAACATTCCATAGAATCCCCTGATCGCAGTTCAGTTTCGCCATCAAGATTATATTTTACTCAGACTTCTAGACCGGTATCACCAAAAGTAATACGAAAAATAGATAGAATCGGGAGCCAAATTAAGAATCAGTCTCTATCCCCGCCAAAAATTATACTTACAGAGACAGTTAGACCAGTTTCGCCCACAGTCATTAAACGAAAAGTGCGACAAGAAATAGTAAGCCCAAAAAATGAACCTGAAAATCATCCTTCGACTTTATTTTTCTCACAAACATCGAGGCCCGTATCGCCTAAAGTAACAAGAAAGACAACGAGCCACAGCAGAAGTCAATCAACGTCACCTGTTTCTATAAGATCACCGTCGTATCGTCGCATTCATAATGTACGTTTACAGAGCAGTAAAAATGATACTTCGTCTAAATCAGTATTACGAACACGAAGCGCTGGTGACGCTGAAAAAAAAGAAGTCGCGAATAACATGCATCATAAAACTAAAAGCGATTCTAATTTGCATTTTGATCCTGAATATGATGAGTATATTCGCGATATGCAAAACAACAGAGCCCGGTCTGAGCGGTTTCGGGAATTAAATAGATACTATGCTTATTTAGAACGAGTCGGCGAATTAGAAAAAGCAACTTCAACGTGTGATTTACGGCATAGACGAAAAGATGAAGAAATTATAGATTTTGAGCGTTGGAAGAAGATAAGATCCATAGAAAGAGCTGAAGACGAACTAAATAACCTTTACCGAAAGCTCAAAGTAGCTCAAACAGAGAAAGATGTGCTTTTTTACCCTCGGGACGTTAAAGATTTTAGGTGGAATTATGATACGGACCGGGGTCTTCGTATCAAAGAAAAGTCTGTTGAAGATCTCAAAGATCACTTTCAGCAAATATCTCACTATGATTCATTAGAATTTGAACCTCCGATTTCTAAAGACACATATAAACCTCTATGGCGTGGAACTAGCGTAGCAGAAACAGCATTTTATATAAATAGAAAGAGTGACAGTGAGCCAAACGATCGTCCGATCGTAAAACCTACTGTTGCATTGCAACAAGAGGCATCACTTAGTGAACTTCGCAGAAAAATCGGTCTAGGTAGCCGGCTTTGGAGTAGTTTATCTATGGAACAAGTCAATGCGTTAAAAAATCAGCTAAATGCTATCTACAGCAAAGAATTGGATTCAAAATCAAATAACGATAGTGATAAATATACTATTGATGTAAGTGACACTATGGAAAAACCTAACTTACAAGTAAGATGTAACTCTTTAATAACGTCTGACTATACGAATGATAAGGATAACTTTATAAAATTGAGTAAATCTGACTCGATCGCTGCTATACCATGCCCAATGGCGTCTGTCAAAGATTTAAAAAATAATGTTAACAAGATACAAATGACCCTCACTGAAAACGAAAAAAGGAAAATTTCGCAAACACTAAGTAAAGAATTATTAGACAGAATCAGTAAATTTGATAACTCCGTACCGATTTCATTAAAACAAGAGATGGAAATGAGCCTAGAGAAAGAAAATACTTCTTTACAAAGTATTGATAACAGTTCTATAGAAATTAAAGCTCTCAGTAGCAAAGAACAACACAATTCTTCTAAAACAAAAGTCACATCCGAAGACGTCCACACAAACATGGTTAGTCTAAGAGAAAAAACTGAAGCTCAGTTTCAATCGTCGGCTAGTGAAACAGAAACTGCTAGCTCGGACCACTCAAATAAAACAGTAATATATCGAGGCCCTAGCAAAGAAGTTCAAAAGAAAGTAAAATACTTTGAGTCTGTGAAAAAGTTAACGGATCAAGCTAAAACGGTTTACCACGCCAGAGAAAGTTCAGACGACAAAGACAAACAAGAAAAATCAATATCTCTAATAACACATTCATTTCCTATCGAGGTAATGGAACCCGAACCTCCAAAGCATCCAATAGTGCAATCGCAGTCGTGCACTAATTTCAAAGAACTTTTCGGGGAAAGTGAAAAAAATAAATTTTTGTCACTTCCATCGCAACCGGAACAACGTTCTAGATCAGGGTCACCCCATTCGGAAGTGTACATAGCGGATCGTCGAACGCCCGACACGCTACGTTCTAGTGACGAAACCATCTGGCGCAGTCGGAGCCCGTCGCCCGACCCGGAGCGGTACTGGCGCGCCTACCTCAACCTGGCGCGAGCGGGAGAGGTGCGCCGCCTCGCGCGCCGCTTCGACTCGCCTACCGCAGCCGGAGCCGTGCTGCGGCGTCACCGCAGCGACCCAGAGATTGCCCGCAACGTTCTTAAAAGAAACTGGTCCGCGTTCGAAAAACTGTCGAATCGGGACAGGAGTCGCGGGATGCTACCAGTAGCACGTATCCCGCTCCGCCCGGCCAATCGTTACATGCCCCACATCGACGTCATATCGAAACTAGCGGCTCTACGCAGACGTACCGCACCCAGGTCCCGGTCGGCTGAAGAGGCCCAAGAATGTCGTCAAGGCGAGGTAGATCGCATTCGGCGTCGATTCGAAACGATGTCTCTCCTGGGGCAGATTTACGCGTCGGCTCCCGATGTGAGCGAGCTTCACGACATGGCGCCATATCTCGCTGGGTCGTGGGTAGCGCACCGCTATCCCAGGCGCAGTGACAACAATAGATCCCTAAAAGATCCCTCGAATCTAGTCCGTGGACGGACGTCACCGATCAAAAGAGAGTTGAAAAAGGAAGTGCCGAAAGAGCCTATCAAGTTGAGTTCTATCTTGAAGGGAGATACGTTTGAGAAGCAGGAATTTGACCCTTCCTTGCACCGTGTGGTCCGACGCTACGAGCCGCCGCGCACACCGCCGCGGCCACCTCCCGCCGCCTGGCCCTACAGGCTGGCGCCTCACGTCACGCCATCACGACACACGGTCACATTTCAAGGTTAATTTAAACATCTTATTTAAGTCAATTTCTATAGTCACAGCGGTTGAATTCCATAGTCTGAGTTTAATTTTGGAGTGACTTATTTGTACATAATGCTTCCTATAAAGAGTTATTGATTCTCGTTACGCTTGTCCGCATCGTTCCGTGCGTGTCTGCGTTGCGTGATTACCTCCACTCGTTGTTGTCTTTGACTTTATTTATGTTTGCTATCGTGAATGTATTCGTATGAATGAATTGGAGCTACTATGATACTTGTAATAACTTTGCTGATTGATTGTGCTTGACTAATGTACCTTTACTGTACGAGTTCTAGAAAATTATTGTAGTTCTGTAAACAAAAATCAATAATTCTAATTATAGGTAGCATTTGATTTAGTTTTGCATTTGTTTTTGTGTAAATGCCTCATCATCTCATTTTGTTATGCACTGGTAGAGAACGACTCAGCCCCGGAGCCTCCACGCAGAACGTCTCACGGGAGCTATTCAGACACAGGCAAGTATACTTTCCACTAAGATTATTTAACTTACAAGACTTCTAACGTAATTGCCCAAATGAAACAAAATAATAGTAACCCACTTTTACAATACGATTAGGTAACTTTTCTTTGCTGTTCAGCTTCCGAACCACGCGGTCCAAGTTTCGTGAGAGCAAACAAGCACAATTATATCTATCTATATTATCTGTGCGAATAAAAAAGAAACAATGGCCTTTGTTTCAAACAATCCACGCCTTAACTTATTCTTTGACCGTCGTCGTCATCATACGTGGTGTAGAGTCCATTAATTTTCGAAATTCGATATTAGTAACGTCTGTGAATGTATTTAAAATCGCATCAAATAATGATTATGTCATTGTTGCGCGAAAAACCTGCGGAATTCAGTGGTGATGTGAAAAGGCCATTCATGTGCATGTCTTGAGATTAGCCGTCCGCGATTTACGTCATTCACTGCGATAGGAACGGCAAAACCGGTCGGTACAGTTTTTCGATTGTAAATAGTTCTTGTAACCTTACGTTCGAATGCGGTATGCTTCGTCTAGCGTGAAGTAATAAATAAGTGTCTTGGTGAACCGTAACGATAACTTATTCTATTAACTCCGTTATATCGACGAGTACTATCTCGTATTATTCACTGATAAAACCTTTATCTGTGTTATCGTGACTTCAGTTTGACTCGGTCCACCTTGCTGTTGTGTGAAGTGCTAACATGGTGAAATAATTACGCGTTTACGCAGTGCCAAAATGAACGTAAATCGAACGTACAATAAAAATCTACACAAGGACAGAGACTCTACTAATACTGATCTAGCGTACGAGGATGACGGATTTTTTAGTGATGTCCCTATATCTGGCTCACTATCCAGATCACAACTTGCGCTAAATCAATTTTTGAAAAAGAATTTGCTTTACGAAGAAAACGAATACGAAAATGATGGGGCGTACTTTTCCAAGGAAAGTACACCAAACGAATCGGTGATTAAATATGACTCTGATAGTACCAAAAGCAGTGAATCTACCGAAAGAAAAAATGCCGTCAAATCTGTAAGAACAAATGAAACTTATAATCGAGTCGAATCGTACTTAACCGTGCCCACAACTGAACACATACGAGAATTCAATCCAACAGCAACAGAGACACATATCGAACATAATTCTAACCACGCTGCGACCACTCGAGATACTTCAAGTGAAGTCCCAGATGCCACTGAACTAACAGACGATTTTAAATACAAGCAATTACGTGTTAATTTAAACAATAATTCTCTCAAAAAGTCAGTAGTACGGATAGACTATATCGATATTCGTAAAGAACCGACGGGCTTGCAGGCGAATCATCGATCTACTTCTTTAGACGATTTGACGACTGATTTTGGTACTGATATAGACAATGAAGACAATAGTCATTCAGAAAGCATTGTAATGCGAGAAAAGCCGCGTGATGTGAAAAGGGAAGAAAATCGTCACACGATTCACGATGTTTCTGACTGGGTCAATAGAACAAACGTTTATCCGGATGTGTACGCGCCCCTACCGTATAGTAAGTTACTTACTATAATATCATCGTTTAGGCGGCGATTCATATATTTTCTTGTCTTGTTCATAGCACCGACAATTTTGAGGTGATTTTTTATGTACCTACACTGTTCGTACTACAATAAGTAGGTTGATTGTTGTATTCAAACTTCATGCATGTAATAATAATAATAAAGCCTTTTTATTTTCCTTAATATAAAATAACAAAAAAAAAACTTAATCTAAAAATATTAATTATTATGCATTATTAAGGCACTCTCAAAGAGTGAAGGTCTAACAAAAAAAAAAAAAAAAAATACTTCATGCATGTATCCACTGACATTATCAGGAGTCAACTTTACCTCTGTTCGGCTCTCAATCACACTATGATAAAAAGAGATCGATCCGATAAATATCACTTTATTTTACAGAATAACTGACACAGGTTTTCAAACCAAACAATTTTTCAAACAAAGGTTTATTTTTTAATGGTAAAAACACGAAAAGTGCCTTACTAAATGTATTCTGTATTTTTTGTTTGTTTTCTATTTTGGTTGCATTATTCACCACCTGTAAGCACGTGCCACAAACAAATAACAAACAAACACTACTAGTAGAAATTGTCAAACGGCCACGTGCGGTCAAGCGGCGAAAGTTAACGGCCGGGGATTGGGCGGGAGATGCAGTTGTACAAACTTACTTGTATCGAAAGTATAGTACAAGTGTTCGGTGATCTATCGAGCCCGACGGCCGGCGACAGAGCGGTCTGACGGACCACAACTACGGAGCACCCGCAGTGTCAGTGGCTCTTTACCCCATTGTCGTATCTGTAGTGTAATATGGGCATTCTAAAGCAGTTCAAGAAGATGGCCGTTCATGGTTCGTTAATTTCAATTACGAGATAAAATTAACATTTATGTCAGTGAGTTTAATCGCCATTCACTGCAATAGACTTATTAACTCAATCTGACTACTGTTTTGATGTTTCTTCAGTTTGTTTTGCACGTATAATAAAAACAGTAATTGTGTCAACAAAGTTTATTTTGATTAAAATACATTTACGGTTTTTAAATCTGACAAAATTTTAAGACTATTCTAACAGGTGACATTGGGTTCTTTAAGTTAAGGCTATAATTGTGAAACTGTGCAGTTTTTGTAGTTGTTGTGAACGTCGAAAAATTAAGTTTGCCTCGTTGGAGATATTTTCTATCATTTACCACGCTATGCTCTGTTGGTGTTACAAAACGAGGCGGTGTAACTAAATACTTGGTTTGCTTAGTTTGGAAATTAATGCGCCGCCGATTCGACACACTTGTTGGTATTTTACTCGATGATCAGTTTCATAATTTTTTACGTTAATTAGAACTAATAGTTACGATTGGGTCCATGTGTCTATGTCTTTGTCGCAAATCTTTGATAAATACAGTACTGTTTTATTTTATTACCAATTTACCAATAATTACGTAACTTTCTCTTTCTCGTTTCTCATATAAGCTTTAACCCTTTTTTATTGCATTTTTATATAATACGATTATCTGACAATAAAATTCTTTATTTCTTTCTTAAAAACCTATATAAATTACTACAGCCATACAGATACCTTGGTAGTATGAAAATGTTTTCAGTTCGTTTGTAGAGTTCAAAAAACTACGTATATATTTAAGAATATTCTTTCTCATATATCCGGTCCGAATTTCCAAGCGAAGTAATCATTCTACCGAAGCTTATTGCGTAAAATAATATTCTGCTCTATCTACACAATCACATATACTGCAATCACATTAAACACTAATGGTATACCATTTGTTCATGGTCCATTAACTTATTCATTGCTCTACAATTTGCCTTATTTATTTTTTCTGCGCAGTTTTTCAGTTAAAACTATCATTAACCCGAGCAATCATGTAATTATGTCTTTAGGTGAAGATACGAATCGGTAACAATTTGGAACTTAATTTTAGACTGGTCTTGAAACAAAACGAACCGGAGTAAAATCTACTGTGACTAACAAACTACACATGTCATTTGAAACTTATGTTTAGATAATGCTTGATATAAGATAAGTAAAGTACTGTGTATAACATATTTTCTTTCCTGTGGAATTAAAGCGTACAGTGAAAGCAGTTGCAATAGCTCCATCATAGCAGCTTTCCACGCCTGTACTGCGCAATCATTTCTTATAATTGCTAACAGCTTAACTAAGAAAGTTGTTTGCCAAGAACCACCTACGGATACAGATACCATCGAATACCTACCAAAACATGCACTAAGTTGAAAACGTAAAGTATGAATACAAGAAACTCCACCAAAACCTAGCAAAATGATTGAACAAATGAAATTCCTATGTGTACTTGTATATTTTAAAACAAACTACAAATTATACAAAAGGTACCATAATTCTGCCAGACTTAAAGCGTGGAATCGTGTATTAATGCCATACAGGATTGTAATGTTATCATTGTACACCCGTCGCTAGCACGTGTTTCGAATGACTATGTTAAGAAAGTATGCGACAAATCCTCTTGCGCATTCTCTAGAGCTTTCGATTACAGTTGGGCACTTGTCCGATTGCCATTTTTCTATAAGTACCCAAGAATGATAAAATTTTCCTTAAATTACACAGGATTTTGGTCAAAAGTTATTTTCAGAGTTTTTTTTTAAATAAAAGCCATAATTACTAATAAAATCGACGTGTTAATGATGTTAATAAGTAAACACGCCAAATAAATTAATCTCATCCGCATTTAGCCCACTCCTCAAATTTAAATTTGTTATCTTATCATACCTATTTATATTCTGACGCATGTCTTTTGTCACCTACATAGTCCTAAAACCTACATTATGACTTTGTTTACATATTTGAGCTAAAAGCATAGCCGACTGATAGTTCCTTTCTAGTTTATCTCAAAATTTAGCGCTTTTATTTTGATCACCGTCTTTACCTACTTTCGATGATATAACATCGATAAATCAATGACCGGTTTTCCATTCACGAGATATTACGTGTGTCATCGCATAATCGGATGTGGAATATCTTGATAGCTTTTAAATGTGTCGATTATCGATTCGAGCTGTTACAGCATCGTTGATGGTGGACGTGGAACAAACGCCATGACCACGACTCGCTTTCACTTTCACGGTGGAAAACAGAATTTTTAAAGTTTAATTGGCCGTGCGGTTGACGGGTTTTGAATCGGCGAGTCGGTGTTGTTTAATCTAGATATTTTTTTTTTTTAAACAACTGTTCACATAATCTTGTTTCTGTTTCACAGGTGTGATATGAAAGTACAAAAACAAACATAATATGTGAAACATATAGGTTTAAGAAAGCGTACGTATTACGAAGAGACTAAGCCAGAGTTCCGGTAGTTCGCACACTAATTAAGTAATTCCTTAATCGCTACTAAACAAATCTCGTAGGAAATAAAGTAATTTGAAAACGAGAAAGTGAAGATAATCACTGTGATAGTCTTGTTACGTGATAATACAGAAAAACGCACAACTATTTAGTACCAATGCTACATAGAATATACAGGGTTATAAGGAAAGGGTATGCTAAGCCGAAAAAGGCTCATAGTACTCATGATCGCGAACAACTTTTACTATGGGACCAACCCTGAAATCGAGAAAGAAAAAACAGCTGTTCCATACATTTTGTCGAGTGTTATTGACATTTTTCTATGGAACAGCTGATATTATTTTCTCGATTTCATTGGTCCCATAGTAAAAGTTGTTCATAATTATGAGTACTATAAGCCTTTTTCGGCTTAGCATAACCTTTACTTATAACCCTGTATATAAGCATAAGTATAAGTTATGTACTTACACACGTTCGTTTTAAGCAAATTAAAGGGGAGAATTCTGTGGTTTTAATTTATCGTACTGTAACTGAAGGATCAGAAACTACGGATGAACAAAACAACCAAGCTTAGTACCTAAGTATACTCTTATATGCTACCACCACTACCGAAGCTGACATGCTGTAATTGTACCACAGTCATACAACCACGCAACGAATCAAACAACCACAACCTAGAGTACAGCTGTAATTCATCAATTTGGGAGAGTAAAATGGGGGCGTAAACCCGAATCATTTCATTTTCGATTCCTATCAGCCGCCGAAATTTTTTATTCACCTTTACGTCCACCTTAGCACTCAAATAAATCTAATTATGGAAACTCTCAGAATAATGAGTTCTAGGCAATGAACAGTCGTGTTATATTGTAGAATCCCCCCGGCGCTACGTGGAGAGCGATGTGAACATCCACTACCGGTGCCCGGTGCGGCACGACCCATTGCCGCTGGTTCCTGAAAAGGAACTGGCGCGGCAGCAGGCCGAGCACATGAAGAGGCTCTACAGAGAGCAGAGAAGAAACAAATATCTGCAGGTGAGAACTGCATTCTTCTGTTTACTTTAAATCTTTGCGCTCGTCGATGGAGACGATGAAGTGGCTTCCAACCTTTTCAATCGTGTCCCAGCATTTTGGCTTCTTTGTTCGATATGACGCCAACATATTTACTAAACTACATGATTTTCACTATATTCTTTATTTAATCTTTGTATTTGTCTTTCTCCTTTTTTTTTTTAATGTTTGCTTCCTTAACCTTCACGAGAAGAAACATAAGTGGCTTCTTCAGCTTCCAGCTTCTCGTTTTCCCTAAAGAACCCCGTCTCCGTGAGAAAGCTCGTCCTTATGTTGTAGATATGTGGAAATCTCATACAGTTCGATTTTGCCGATCTCTCCTTCCCCGTACATGCAATTTGTGGAATGCATTACCTCAGAAGGTCTTTCCGCGAAGCTATAGCTTGGGTCGTTTCAAGAAAAATATTAACAGAATCCTTAGCCTGAAGAGTAGGCACCGGCAATGCTGCTAATTTTGCAGTTGAGTATAGGCGGCGGTGACCATTTACAACCAGGAAGCCCGCTTTCCTGTTTGTCACTCTATTTTATAATAAGAAAAAAAAAGGGAAATATATATTTTTTTGTTTGGGAACAAAAACTGTTTCGGGAAATAAACATTTTCACACTCTATCGTTTTCCTTTATTGGCAATACGTTATGTATTTATTTTTTTAAGTTATTGGTGGGGTACATTTCAAACTATACCTACTCATGGTGGATCGAAGAAATACTCGTCGAATTGGAAATAGTTTACAAATTCTTTTAACTATTAGATCACACCCAAGTACTCGTACAAACGCATCGATTTGTTATGAAAAACTATAGTGCAGTCTTTATATAAGGTTTTACAAAAAAAGTTCGATACTAATGGAAACTTTCAGCATGACTTCGAAGCTTTCCTCGTTGGATACAAAAATTTCTCCTACCCCGTGTCGCACACATTTTGCTCCGTTCACTTCCTCACCTGACGCAAATAGAATATAACGCTATGACGTGACGTGCCTTGCGTTCTTGGCGTGATGCATTACTTCTACCCAAGGATTATCTACTATAGCGGGCCACAGAGTATTGGCTACGCACGTCACTTGGGACCGCCTTGCGGCACGTTGGTCATGTTTTGTATCCCAGCCAAGCTAGTACGTTAGCTGTCAAAAACTGTCAAATGTGTGAAAGGGGTAAAGTTGACGCCATATTGTGTAGATAGATAGATAACTCTTTATTGTTCACACCAGAAATTACATGCATAATACAAAAATCTACTTAAAAACTAGTGTAACAATTGGCGGCCTTATCGCTTAAAGCGATCTCTTCCAGGCAACCTTATGTGTATTCAAAGTCCCGCAAATGACGTGACTTGTAACAGGTCCACTTTCTTGTTTCGTCATTGCTCATACCTCTCGGTATGTCAATAAACGAGTTCCCATGCCTGCTAGCGATAACTATGGGCCTATCTCTTCCTGCTTCATCTTTGGATTGCGTGATCATTTTTCTCTCGGTATTGGGGTCAAAGGTAATTTTACTTTATGCTAGAGTGATACAACAATTTTAATGTAGTTTTAGGATTAAGCTGCTTATAATAGAAAAACTTTGTCGTCTTTCATTGATGTCGATTCTACTGTCACTAAACTAAATCAATCCAACAGAGTAAAATTATTTACATATCCTTATACTTCAATAAGTGAGAAAAGTTGGCAACAATTTTTGCGTTGTTTACATTTAGTTTAGAAAATGGTAGAAGAGAATTGACTTAATTTTTACATAGATTTTAAAAGCAAAGTTGTTTTCTGTAGAAAATTCCACATATATAAATACAAAATTACACGAGGTACACTTCTAGGTGAATAAAAAAAAAAATATCGCCAAATCAGATGATCGATCAAAACCGACCGACCGATCAGATCCCAAAAGCTTATCTATTCCATCCCAACACAATAATAGTTTAAAATTGAATCTGAATGCGATGACGGCTTGGACGAAACATCATTCCATGGATGACGGTGTAAGTCAATGCTCCATTCGCGAAATGCTTAATCCAGTTATCGTTGCGGAGCACGCAATTGCAGTTTGATCGATATCATAGATTGACAGGACACCGCAGCTATCGGATCGATATTGAACTCTTGAAACTTGAGTTAACAGGGCGATAATGGCATATTACCTAAGCAAATCTATTTGCAGATTATTATTTGGTATTTACTTATGTACAAGAAAATACAAGAATATTAGCGTCGTGGAAACTAAACTAACTCTTTAGCCGACTGCCCAAGAAGGAGCTGCCCTGCCGTTTCATCCGCTATACCACAGGAATACTATATTTTTCTGTGATAAAAAAAGTAGCCTTAGTGCTAATCTAGGGTATAAGCTACCTCCATACCAAATTTCATCCAAATACGTTTACCGTTAAGGAGTTGACTGGGAGCAAGCACACTCACGCACAAACTTTCGCATTTATAATATTAGTGTGATAAATACGTCCCCTTCCTGTAATAAAATCATGAATACAGAGTTCAGTATGAAACCAAATCTTTTTTAAAGTAAGCTTTATTCCAAACAAATAAGTGCCACATTTCGTAAAGGGCTTTCCGGGGTCACAGTGCATGCGATAGCCGAAGGTTTTCTATAGAGCCACCGGGTAACATAATCTACTTGCGGTTTCAATGACCGCCTGACTATTGTTCACGCTCATTTCCATTCGAGTTTTCGTAATAGAAAGAACTCATCATTTCATTCACGCGGGAAATTAAGCTGTAAGTCACAATATTTTACGCTATGGTGTGTTTTGCTTTTCGTGTTTCGAACTGCGTTGTAATAAGTTTCGCAAGACGGTTGCTTGCCAGCGAAATTCTAGTTTAATTTTAATCGTTGCTCGCACACAGGATATCATCAATCTTGATTGCGAGTTCAGATTTAGATGGTATTTATGCTTGGTTATTAGCATCTTGATTAAGATTCTCATACGCCATATTAGACAATACTGTAGTGTGTACTAGACTCAGCTAATAAAAAATCTTGCTTCTAGCAACAGTAGAGTCTGTGCGAGAAGAAATCAGATTTGACCAATAAGTTCATGATGTGGTGATATGGTGTCCTCAAATTTATGGAACGATCTTTTTTTGCATAGACTTTACTGATTTAAAGTTAGGAGACATATTGACATGTAGAATAAAAGCAGTAAGCTATGTTAAGGGAATGATTTCAAATAAAAAAAATAAGGCACGCGGCGCAGTCGATAGGGCGCGCTCTCCACCGGATGAAAGAAACACGGAGATCATTGGAGTCGAATCATTTTCACTGCAGAGTTCATTAAATTACACGCTTTTGCATTCAATCCACGTTTATCAAACAGATCTTTTGTGCGAGATGGTAAATTTCACCGCGGTTCCACTGGTCGCACGTAGTGAAAACGTTCACGCTTACCTACTTATAAACAGACAAACACGTATCACTCTCATGGTTATTTACTACTGCACCCACGCTTGGAAAGATACCTGATACCTGATGGACACCATATTATGTCACATATTATCATACTAGACGTAGACAGGCCACTTTTACCAACTTTTTCTACCATCACTTTTGTTTTCGTTACTAACTTCGTTATCTACTTACAAAAACTTTCTGAAGATTTCTCTTCATGTAATAATCAGTAGACTGTTCGCAGTTCCTAATTCTGCATAATTGTAGATTTGCATATTTTTACAGAGCTCAAAGTCTATGAAAGTGTGACAAAATAAAGATTAAGTAGGTAAGCATGCAGAAATGTCTCACACAATATGGGTGTAAACGTAGGTATTTTAAGAGTTTCCGTGATTTGATTAAACAGGTTTTATTCTACGTAGTATTTTTGATTACTAGGTCTATTATTGCGATATTAAAAATCAATCAAAATCCGGTCTCTAGTGACCTTGTATTTCGCATGTCTTACCTACCAGCCTAAAATCCGTTGACCAAATTACCATATCGTTCGCAACGCTTGAAACGATCATCATTAGCACCTTTTACCCCATTAACAACCTTATTTCTTCTAGAGTAAGGTGTACGGTTTGGCCATAAAATGTAAATAGCACAGTTTCGGAGATATTATTTATACTTTTATTCATGTATTGTTGGGATAAACGAACTCTGGTTTATCACTTTTGTTGCTCCAGTACAGACGCGGCGCGATCGCGAGACGACCGCGATGTTCGTGTACTTGCGTATACTTAATTAATTTAATACGCGTATAATTGCATCGGAGTTCAGTGAAAATTGCAACAAAACGTAGAAAGTAGTCGTAATTGTTATTATTGTTGTTCAATGACATATTGCAAACGCGTCAAAAATGCTGGACAAGCTAGTGATATCTGTTTGTATAGTTTTCATCAATATTTTATTTCTTGATATTTTTTAATTGGTATTTACAGGAAAATGAAATCCACGCATTGGACATAGAAGCGTTTGATGCTTCCATGAAGGTGACGTTTGAAAGATCGAGTGACTGAAGTGCTCTAACTGGTGTTAAATGCCTTTCGACTTAATTATTATATCATCGTATCTTTAATCACCATACCATTCTGCGTAACAAGAGGCTAAATTACTAGTGATCGAATGCTTTGAGAGATGACCGATTAAATAATTAAAAAAAACGTTTTTTTAAAGCTACGCATGGTTTTCGGATAACGTATCATCGATCTATTTATATGCGTCATTAAACTAAGAGGAAGAAATATCTCGATTTTGCAGGAGCTGCAAGACATGCAGAATCGTCGACACCAGGACAACTTCACGCCTTCTCAAAAGAACATTTTGCCGTTGAATCGGTACGACGAAGCGGAAAGAGTGATCGCGAAGGCTCTGTACACATTCAACGGACAAACACCGAGGGAGCTCAGCTTTAGGAAAGGAGACGTCATCCACGTGAGAAGACAGATAGACTCGAATTGGTACGAGGGAGAAATACACGGCAGGATAGGACTGTTCCCATTCAATTATGTTGAGGTGAGTCCATAAAATCTCCTATAGATCATCCGATCGGTTATTTAGAAATCAGATTGCAGAGCTATATAATCAACCTGTTTTTTTCTTTACAACGTACGAAATGATGGTAACTACTCAAAAAACTGAGGGGCCTCTAAAAGTATTTTGGGGGAAATCCTCAGCTCTTGCCGAAGTAACTGGGTAAATAAAAATATAGATGCCGTGTAAAAACTTTCAAATATCATAAGTCGAATTATTCGCCGCCAGCAAAAGTGAAGTAGGAAGTGTCGTGACCGGTTTGCGATGAATGAAATGTAAAAAAAACTAAATTCGATTCGGCGACAGTATCCTTAAGACTCGATTAATTCTTTAGAGTTACCAAGTTACTTGTTCAGTTGAACGGGAGAGCCACCACAGTACTTTACCGACAGCCATTTATAAGATTTTTTTGTTTCTTCATTTGGCCAATTCTATAGATAAGTTTGTCGTTCTTTAAGATTTCCTTAAAGCGATCCCACTCACTTATCTCAAAGCTGCTCGTGAATCAGAATGCTTTCTTTGTTCATCCTTTTGTAGATTAGATAGGTGGGTATTCGGAATGTTGTGTTGGTCATTGGGAACGTGCCTTACTCATCTGTCACCAAAGGAACTCTACGAGTATATTGCAATAACGGAGTTTTGGCGCCAACGTGAAAAAAATCATGTCGCAGCTTTGTATTATTTTCCAAAACTTGTGTCCTTTCGAATGTTAATGGTGTTAATGGTCATAATAGTGAATCATCAAATGTTCTGTAACATACACGAGAGTGGGCGAATCAAAGTAGCTAAGTCGTGCCTTTACGTGCTGTTTCCAAAACGTAGTAGAAGCTTCCAGTGAAGGATCGTCAATTTCACTGAAGCACGACTTGGACTGGATTGAGACTGTAATAATTGTCTAATGACTGAGACCTGTTTTGAATGTGTAACAACATGGAGCCAACATAGAAGAGAAAAAAAGGCGAAATATCTGTAGAATTGAGGTTTAGTGGGGAGCCACCATTTGTATCTGCCATAAAAACAGACATTCCCGTGAAAATGTTCAGTCCATCTTTAAGCAACTCTCTAACGATCGCTGTACTTGCAAATTGATTAGTTCAAAAACGGCCGTGTCCAGACTACACTTTTTATTTTGGTCTTCTTTCTTTAATAATAATATAAAAATAGATATAATTATGTAAATGTATGTATGATAAATGAGCGTTAAACCTTTGCAGATACAAAAGGGAGACACAGTTCAAGCGCCGAAGAAGCCTGCGGTGGTAGAGGGTCGTGCACGAGCCAAATTCGATTTCACCGCGCAGACAAACCTCGAGTTGCCCTTGAAGAAAGGCGAAGTAGTGGTGCTGACGAGGAGGATCGATCAGAACTGGTGGGAGGGCAGAAACGGAACCAAGACTGGCATCTTCCCGGACAGTTATGTGACCATTCTACAGGAACCTAGTCAAAATAAGCCTGGTGAGTGTTTAATGACCTTCGAGAAACTTTTAAAATTAATTTTTAAATTCAAAACATTTAATTCAGTCTGAATTATAAATAGAATACCAAAATATACGAGAAAAAATATTATATCTTACAAAACTAAAAAACTGTCGCTTTAATTCACGACCCTACTTGGTTGTGTAATGGTTAATTCAAGGTTCAAGTGGTTGTTTAACGGTTAGTTAGAAGTAAACGTCATACCGGACAAATTGACTGGCACTCTGAAAAAACATGAAACTGTGACTTTCCAGAAGCGCAACTAATATTGAAGTCCGAGAAGCCGGTAGCGTCGCCCGCGGCGCACGGCCTCATGAACGGCTCGGCCAAGCGCAGCATGGGAGCGCACAGCTACACGCCGCAACAGAACAGCCAGGCGCTCTCCAACGCACCGCCCGCCACGCAACCTCTACCAGGTATGTACACCGTACAATCCTGCCAAACATTTGCCTAGACACCTTACTCCCCCGATCTGGCTGCTCCCGGCAACAGGAAGTATACAGTATCTGGTATAGGCGCCGGTTACCAAAGGCACACAATCAAAGAATCCCAGGATCTGTCTGAAGATCGATTGGATTCTCTCCAAATAAACAAACAGATAATAATCAAATCACTAGGGCCCCAGGGCACACCTCTTCTGGGGTGACAGGGCAAAGCTGATGTACCTTTACCCGGTGACGGCCCAAGCCGAGGTTCGTATAAAGGTATAATGTACTCATAATTATGAGTACTATGGGATCAACCATGAAAAAAAAACGACTGTTCCATATATTTTGTCGTGTGTCATTGACATTTTTCTATGGAACAGGTATTTTTTTTCGCGATTTCATGTTTCTTGTTTTTCTGTTAATAATAATACTTGTTATGTTAAGGGTACACGAGTAGACAAGCGCCGCCGAACGTGACTCCGTCGGAGCGCGGCTACGGGCCTCCGACCGGGCTCGGCGTCGACCTCAACAACTCGGAGCCATTGTACGTCGACACTAACGCAGAGGCAGTGCCGTAAGTACCTGCTTCTTGGCGCCTGAGCCTCCTACTTGATAATATCTTTGATAAGATTTAGGGGTCGATAATAGTTTTCCCCCGAAACGTAAATTCTAGGTAAATTATCTCTCTCTCTCTCTCTCTCTCTCTCTCTCTCTCTCTCTCTCTCTCTCTCTCTCTCTCTCTCTCTCTCTCTCTCTCTCTCGCACGCACGGGGAACAGCAATACAATTTTCAAATACTGCACCTTCCCTCAGCCCTCTTTAAACAATTACGTGCAGATGAAAAACGATGGCCGAGCGAAGGGGTTCCGAGCGCCACCGAAAAAGTGTGTAAATAAAAAGTCTTTTCAAAGATTTTTTTTATCGAGTAAATGTCATGTAAATAAATATCTGGGACATTTTTGCGCACACGGTCATCTGACCCCAAACTAAGCAAAGCTTGTAATATGGCTGCCAGAGACTGATATATATATATATATATATATATTTTATATTATCGCCAGGTACCGCGCCATGTACAAGTACCGTCCGCAGAACCCGGACGAGCTGGAGCTGTGCGAGGGCGACACGGTGTACGTCCTGGAGAAGTGCGACGACGGCTGGTACGTGGGCTCCAGCCAGCGCACCGGCCGCTTCGGCACCTTCCCCGGTACGTACCTGTCCTGTCTGCCCCAGAGTGTACACCCGCCATTACAAATACGCATAATCTTATTATAGCCCAAGAATATTCATAAAATCAGGTAAAATGATTCGTGTAGTTTTGTAAATTGGTACAGTTACCCCCGAATACTGAAACGCTTGTTAACTTTGACGAAAGATTAAGTCTATCGCTATCTTTGTCATATGCTTAGTGCCAGACAAAGGCAGCATTAGAATTAATCTGTTGTCAAAGTTAACAAACGTTTCAGTATTCGGGGGCTACCTTTAGGTGTCCAGATAAAAATTCTAAAAGTCCGCAAGGGTGGGGGCTGAGGAAGTTGAGGGACTTTAAATGTCCTTTTTCCAGGTTTTTGCTCATATCTTGAATATCTGTATGAATATGATCATAATTACTTCTGACAAAAGTTACTACATATAATTTCCTACAAATTCGGTCCTGTTCATTTTTAATCTACGATCAATACTTATGACTTAGCTAATAATACAGCTACTTATGTATGTTTTACGTGTTTTATCGCACCCCCAAACAGAAAAACCTAGTGGGGAGTTTGTGTAATTTTTTAAATATTTTTTTATATTTCTGTTTAGTGGTTTTTTTTTTATGGAACTGCTGTTTCCGTAATTTCCTTGTTAGTCAAAAGTAACAGTTGTACAAAAACTATACTAATACTATTACTACTTATACTTTGATCAAACAGAACAATGATTCAATATCGACACGCCAAAAATAGTTACAAAATGTAGTACTTTCAAAGGCTCAAGCACGCCATTGTCTATTCACATTTTCATTTACATTTTATTTATTTTTCATTTGAGAAATAAATAATGTAACTAATAACTAATAATAATAATATGATTGGGTTTTTATTAAAGGTCGTTTATTCAAAAATCAGACCATAATTTCAGTAAGTAGGTACTTATAGTTTTTTTTTTTTTGATCAGACAAAATAGACAAATGCAGCTCATCACACTAATATTATAAATGCGAAAGTTTGTGTGTAAGTGTGTAACTATGTCAGTGTGTTTGTTCACGTTCACCTCTGTAACGGCTGAACGGATTTGAATGAATGTTCAAGCAACCTTCAGATTAGCCCAGCGTGTGATCCTTTGAATCAGTGGAAGCCGGGGCGGGTCGCTTGTTTAGTAATAAAAAAATTGTATCGCGTGCAGGTAACTACGTGGAGCGCATCTGATAGCGTCGCTCGCTGCTGCGGCGCCTGCGCCGCGCCACGCTGTGCGCGCGACGCTGACACACACGCGCACGCGCACGCGCACGCACCCACACACGGACACTCGCGCCGACACATTACTTTGACACCTACTTACCTATAGAGTGATCTAATTAAAACTATCCACGGGAGGCAGGCGACAGCCTTATTAGCTAAAAATTAGCACGACTGGTCACGATACCGGTCGCTAAAAGTGATCGGTATTATGAAAACAGGTCGCTTAAAATTGCATTAACCACATATACTAGCGCCACTAGCAACCAGCGGCAGTAACCGTAAATAAAAGTAATCGCTATTCTGACAGCGATTAGTTGGCTAACAAACTTGCCATTCTGTTAAAAAATACGCTTGTGGCTCCCCCACCCATCTCTACAGATAAGTCGGTCGCGGTGTAAAGAAAGTGACAGTAATCGCGTCGTGAGTGATAGACGCGGACGATTGAGTTACCAAGCGGATATTCTACCTAAGTGCTTATTTTATATCCAATCATACCAAAATTTTACCATGACTTTTTATAACGTTTTGTACAAAAGCATGTTAACGTTTTCGGCTCGGTCGTCAACGGTCGTCGAGCCCTCGGTAAGGGCCGATCCATATCGAGATGGAGGCTTCGAAGATTCAGAATCAGTTCCGATGGAAGCTCGTATAACTAGCCCTTAAGTTTCCGACCGACCGACACACGGTTTTATATTTAACAGCGTTCTACTAACCGTAGTTTAGTATCATTACGATTTCATCGGTGTTCTATAGCCTCCGTCATCTCGTATTATAAAGTGTAACCTGAATAATGTCGGTGTAACCTATCCAAAGTTGTTTTACGCGTCCCAAAGACTATGTTTATCTGATAATTACGATGTTGTATAATTGTGTAAAAAAAAGGAATAAAAATACGTATATACCTGTAAAATTGTTTAGAGTAGTTATTTATTTACTTATAACATAGTGAGATTGTGGGCTCGTCTTTTAAAAGTGACATTTTAAAAGAAAGCAGCTAAATGGCACGCGGTTTACTAATTAATTGTACTCACCTACTAACATTACACAGAGTAGGATGGAGATGCTATAACGATATTTTAATTTACAGCAAAGCGTGACCATGACTGTGTGTAGGAACGTTTAAAGTGGTCCATCTATCTTCCAAAAATCCATCCATCCATCTTCCAAAAATCCATCTTTTTTATATTTAACACTCGAAATACCACAAGTTTTGGAAAATAATACAATGACGCGACATGACTTTTTCACCTTATTGCCAAAACTCTATTGTGATATTTTTTATTTTGGTTCCACATTTTGTGTACTTAGCCAGTGTGAAGTTTTGTAATATTTCAAGTGAAGTAAAATATTTCACAGTTAACACAAGTCTATGAGTAGCTGAAGTCACGGCGATAAGTCGGTTATGTCATCTCCGTCCCTAATCTGCATTATCACAACTGATTACCACATTACAAGTATCAGCAAATCTCATACTTTGTACTAACTTTGGTGGATACAACATTGCCGGCGCGGCTTTGACAAAGTTTAGACGTTTTGTAAAAGTACATGCGTTAAGTACATGTAAGTCTTTATAAATTACCCATATTTTTTTGTAAATATAACGGATTTGTTCTGTATCGTTATATGAAGAACGTTTGATTTGTCATACTCATAATTTCTTTAAGCATAAAACATTAATCGCTTTAGTTTTTCTATAGTTTTATGAAATACCAAAGCAAACGTTCTTTAGGTATTGTGACAGAACTCATTTCAGTTACCTTGTAAAAGAGTAACCAATATATAAAATACAATACTCAAATATATGCAATAATAATACGACTAGGGCGAGTGTTTTGGCAACGGTTGACAATACATTATATTATGCTTAATTTTAAATTAGGTGTATCGAAAATACGAGTGCTATTTTAGTCTAATCTCTAAATATTTATACTGAATTGAAAAAGCCTAACTTGCTAATTTGGTTGCATTATGGTTTCGATTCTGTTGTATCACTCCCTAAAGTATTCTGACAGGACCAAAAGTATCTGCGTCTCTATCCTTTTAAATCTGTAAGAAAATTATGGTACCAATTTTAGAATTGTCAAATGTAGTTGTCAACTGTCAAATTTTAAAAGTGATACAACAGAATAATAATTAATACCATTTCTGTTGTAGTTATATACAATCTAGTCATGATCAGATTCTGTATTTTTTTTTATTTGCTTTGTCCCATATTATTATTTCAAAATATGATATAGTTACTATTTCAATGTATATGTATGTAATATGTATATTTTTTTTTCTGAAATGTACTTTTGCTACTATATACATTATGACCTATACTTTAAGTAATTTCAAATCATTTTACTTAAAACTATACCTATATATCTCGCCCTAAGTAAACATTTAATTTGCGAAATAGGAACTTTATAATTTTTAAACTTTTGAACCTATATAATGTATTGTTGTATTTACTTTTGTTAATTTATTTTTAGTAAGCACAAATGTTTTATTTTGTTGTTGACACCTCGACATACAATTTGTATCATTAACTTCTACTACATATTGTTCGACATCATCACATCTAATAAAGTAATCTTTATAATATTGATTCGTTTTATTTTTATAATCAGTATAACCAAAGAAATTATCTATGGTATAATATAAAATGAAACGAAAATATAAAAGTTTTTCAAATAAAATTATTATACTTTTATATATTATTACTTATTATACTAAGAAGATATTTTATTAACAAAAATAATATACATATTTACAATAAAAAATAACCTACCTACTACTACTAACCTACTTAAAATTAAAACAAATTATGAACAAAAATAAATAAATACAAAAAACCTAATCTACAAGCCCCTTGGTGGACGGGAGTGTGGCCAGAATGCTGACAGCATTGCCACGCTGGATGGCAATGCTGAGTATTACCTATACTTAAAAGTGAACACTATACTAATGATAAAAATAATAATTTGGAAATTTTCTAACTCTGAACAAGACGAATTAAGTTCTTTAAAAAAACTGTAACTTGCGGAATAATCATAATCCTAACTTATATTATAAATTCTAAAACAGCTCTGTCTCTCTATCTATCATTCTCTATGTATGGGTGTTTGTCGCGACATAAATATAAAATATCTTAAATTAACAGAATTCGTCAATCAGTTGTTGCAGATAGATCACACAAATAGCTTACGATATCCGCCGACCTGCACTGGGCCAGCGTGGTGGATATGGCCCAATCAGCCTGCGAGGGTAGGCCGATATCCCAGCGGTGGGATGATGTAGTTGCTAAAGATCCCAATGATGGCTCAGCGGTTAGCGCGTTAAGATCGCACGCCGCAGTGCGTGCCCAAACCCCAACAATGAGCTTGAGCTACCGGTGAAGGTAAAAACATCGTGAGGTTGTGCACAACATAGCATGGTTGTGGGGTACGTTGTAGTACTCGGATGACTCGGATGACTCGGATGACCTTCAAGTTGAAAATCTGTCGCCAAGCATATCGGTGTACCGACAACCTCACCTGAGAGCCAGTTCCCAATCCAGGCTAGGTGTACACTGTACACACCATCTTCGATCACATCGTCACTTAACATCATCTGGTGAGTTGTGGTCAAACGCCCGGCAACAATTTTAAAAAATTAGCTGAGTATTACAGTAGACTGATGTTGAGTTTTGACTCATTTTGATCAGCTTACAGTACCGATAACAGATTTTATAAAAGCATGCCTGGAAAAATATATTTTTCCAAAAAATTACTTTCAATTTGATATCTTTAGTGGCGCCCCAATTAATTTCTACTCCATTTTGCTAAGCGCGGCTGTTACGCGTGAATGAACCACATCGTGAACCCTGCATTATTCTTCGACCAAAGTAAAATTTGGACGCGGTTGCCTAGCAACGCAAGTCCTAATCACAACAACTTCGACATTTTGTGAGTCATTTTGCCACGATTTGTCAGTTTCTGCCAAGTACCCCGTGAAAAACTTGAATTTGTGGTTAATTTTACTTTATTGAATCAAACACGATGGTAGAGACAGACTGGAGGGAGATACTGAGTTTCTCTCAGCGCGAATTAGGAGAAACTGATAAAGAGAAGCTGTGTGAAAGTATATCATGGATGGAATCCGACGATATCGAACTAAATTTTTCAGACTTAAAAACACTATTCAGGGTTGCTCAGGATTTAATAAAATACAAAAGTGAACAGGTCAGTACAAAATTACTGTTTTAGCGTTATTTAGAAAAATATAAATGTTAATTCTATTATAATAAATTATGCACCTTGGTACCTATTTAAACTTACTTCAACCATCCTATTGTCCTTGTAGTGATTGTATAATGCCTATCTTATGTTCTATACACAGAATTCTCCCTATTATTTATATAAAAGAACAAGAAATTTTCTAAGAATCACGAACAGACCAAAACCGCTCATGTTAGAGACGTGAAATTTGAGCCCAATTCTGTACCAGTCACATGGTTTAAGTAGACAATTAAGGTGCAACGTTTCGCTCAGCGCGCGAAATTCAAATATTCTTGCGTTTTTTGTCAATTACAGCTTAATTACTCATCGTAGGTTCATGAAAACTAATTTTGCGACAATAAATAGATTGTTTCAAGAAATTACACCAACCAAAAATTCAAGTTGAAAGCTAGTATAAGTACATTTCCCACTAAACCAAAAACCAAGATGAAAATCAGCTTATTGAAATTTGTAGCTAAACCAATGTTATCTAGGTCATCATTTTACCCGTAATTTCTTAAAACAACTTATTTATTGGCGCAAAATTGGTTTCAATAAATCCACGACGAGTAATTAAGCTGTAATTGACAAAAGAAACGCAAGAAAATTTGACTTTCGCGCGATGAGCGTAACGATGCACCTTAAGAACGGATTTTGCGAAATTACACCTCTAAAGGGTCGAAATGGATGCCCCCAAAGTTTGTATGTTTTTTTTTTCGTACTTGCTACTGAGACTCAAGGTTTTAAATAATACTTATTTTTACCGTTTTTAATACCTCAATGCTTTCAATGCTGATCTTTGTCATGTTAATAATATTTCAGAATATGCTAGGACAAGAAAAAATTTGTGATATGTTTGTATAGTTTTTCATTTATTACAAGTTACTGCCAGTTTATTTTGACATCACCGTCAAAGAAGAATTATGTGATCACCGCAAATATAGGTTTTACCACAGAATTCTTCTTATAACTTTGGTTTTTATCTTCAAAATAACGCTTTGAATTCGGCTGCGCTGCAGTCTGTTTACAGTTCATTGTAACCTAGCTACCAAACTTCGACAAGATAAGAAGATGCCAAAGTTAAGAGAGTAAAAGAGATAGCTAAAATGAAATCTGTCTTTAAAGACAGATTTTTTCGGGTCCATATTTAGGGCGCTAAAATCGTAACTCTTGCATCACCGGATAATATTTTAAGTTCAAAACAGGTATTCAGATTAGTTTTAGGTTATTTTGTAACGTAACGTCTACGCGAGCGTAGCCGTGAGCACAAGCTAATAACTTATATTGTTATTTGTTCTACGGAAATAGGGAAATTTTTTCGGTATCTTCCTTGGGTGTTGTACAGATTAGTATGATGAATCTAGTACTCATTCTTTTTTTTAAAGGTTAGCACCTTATTGGGAAAATTGGAAAGTGCTAACAGAAAAACTAAGAAAGGTAAAGCAAGAACGGCTCACACAGGTAAGTTTTATGACATAGAGTTAGTATTTCCTTATTTTATGCTACTTTTCTGCTGGAATTTATTTCCTTTAACATCCTACTGCTGGGATATCTGCCTACCCTCGAAGGGTGATTGGGCCATATCCACCACGCGGGCCCAGTGCGGATTGGTGATTCTCCTTCTTTTGGAATTCGATGGCGAAATTCCTCACGATGTTTTCCGTCATCGAAAAGCCAGTGGTATATAAGTACGTAAGTGGTACGTAAGTTACAAAGAAATCATTATTAATGGCCTGCCCGGGTTCGAACCCGAGACCGCGCGAATATGGATGCTTACGCTCCCACTGAGATCATCAGCATCATCAACAGCCTGAAGATGTCCACTGCTGAACAAAGACTACCCATTAGACCGCCATAATGAACGATAATTTGCAACTTGCTCCCACCGGCTACCCGCAACGACAAAAAAAAGTCGTTAGTCCCCCCAATGGGAGGCTTACGAAGACGCAGCGTATGTAGAATGAGATACCACGACTTAATTTATTTATTATAGGTACTCATATAATCTTACAGAGTCCCCAGCTAGCACCGAAAGTGTGATAGAAGCTATAGCACAACAGGAAGAAGTAATAAAAGCAAACAAAGAAATGCTTGAACAGCTATACGCAGATATAGCTGAACTAGAAGGAAAGAAGAATAAGTTGGTGAAGGACAGAAGTAATGTAGAAAGAGATAGTGATTCTAGTAGAGATGCTCTATCAGAAATGGATGCAGTGGTACAACTCGAAAATGAAGTCGCTATGAAAAATCGACACATCAGAAAACTTCTTAGCGATGTCAACGTGAGACACTGTCCATTTTTATGAAATAACTTAGCTTTTACCCGCGACTGCGGCCGCGCAAAACCCTTTTCTCGAAAAAAAGCAGGCTACGTGATTCCAACAGATTACCTATTTGAATTTTCATCAAAATCTGTGGGGCCGTTTAGTCGTTCAAAGGTAGGTAACAAACGTCACAACGTTTGACAAAAAAAAACTTAAGAAAATGCACAAAAACGGATAATTTTGTTGCTCTGTAAATTTTAGGACGCTTTGTATGGCCTGGCAGTTCTGGCTTTGTAGGGGCAGGGAGTTCTGAATTGCGCAAACGAAGTTTTTTTTTCTCTAGACGAACGTCATTTTAAACCTGTGAGTTTCGGTTGGTCTTGTTACGACTGCGGTTATATTCCTCTGAATTATAACATTGGTAGATATGGATGAGATCCTTTAACGGAAATCAAAAACTTTCGAGGAATAGTTTCAACACACCATACTAATCTATTGTGGATTCGAGACTCAAGCACTTCACAACTTTATTAAACTTTTCACGTAGAGCTAATAACTAAAATATTTATGTTCAAGGTATTAGAAGATGAAAATTCAAAGTTGAAAGAAAAAGTTCCTATTCTCAATGACAAGCTTATAGAAGCAACGCAACTTATAGATAATTTAACAGAACAACTGCTTAGTGTTAATAATGACTGCAGTCAATTAAAAGGTATGAGAAACTGTACATGTAGGTATATTAAATACGCATAATTTTAACACTTCTCACGCTTCTCGGTGGAAGTTAGTTACCTACGAATAGATCAAATATCAAATCAAATAGATTCGACCTTTAATGCAGAATTACGTTCTTATAATCTTATTGCAGAATTACTTGGCAAATCAGAAGAGGCAAAAGTAGAGCTTTCTTGCCAAATAGAGTCACTACGCAAGGAGCTCTTTCAAAAAGATTCCAGTACAGAAAATATTTACGATGAAATTAAATCTAAGGTGCAGCATTGGAAGGTATTCGAGAACCATATTATAATTACTAGATTGAATTTATCAGCTAGCGCAAATAACACTATTTAATCTTTCTTTCTAGAACATAGCAAAAGCAAAGAAAGCTGAGTTAGAAGCTGTATCGACGGAAAACGAAAATTTGAAAGAAAATCTTTTTCATATTTCTCAACAACTAGCTGCGTCTCCAAAAGTAAGTGTAAGTTTTGAACACAGAAATAAGTAATACAAGTAATTATTTTAAATGATGATGTTAGTTAGATAGAGTTGTTATACAATTTTGAATAAATTGTACAATATTTTTAGAGAAACAGATCTCAAAAAGAAGAACAAAAAATCACAGAACTTCAAGAAAAGCTAATTGAAGCTTCTAACGAAATGGAACAATCGGCTAACCTAATTAACTTGTTGAGGGCTGAGAACAGACAATTGAAAGGCATTATAGAAGACACTCCAGAAAGTATCACAATAGATAGTAGAAATGAAAGTGATGATGGTAAACAAAGAATACTGATAAATAGATTAAAACGTAAAGTAAAAACCTTAACTGTGTCTCTCCAAGGAGCTGAAGAAATGGTATCTGTTCGCGAAAGAGAGGTAAGCAAAGCAATCACAATTTACTATCATTTATATAACATGCAGTTATTTTATTCTTCAATTCTTAAACCCATTACTCAAACCCATTTAGCTAGCTGAAATAGCATCTGAATTACAACTGCTTCAGTCAGATGAAGGAATTAACAGCCTTTTGCAAGGGCTAAAGCATAAAAAGCAGGAGTTGAAAGTTAAGGATGACGGAATTAAATCATTGGTGCAAGAAGTAAATAGCATGAGTCAACTAGTTAGTGATTTGCAACTTGAAAATGAAACTTTGAGGTAAATGTGCCATACAATTTTATTTTTTGTCTAAATTAATACACCTTTTTTAATGATACTTTATGATTATATGATTTAATAATAATTTACATAATATAAATAATGATTACATACATACAGGCAAAAATATAATGTTCCTGCGAATGAACCAGTATCGACAGATAAAATAGTTAAGAAATACCGAGAACTCGAACGAAACAATGGCAATTTGTGTAAAGAATTACAACAGTTGGAAAATAAGCTAGTCTGTGTCGAGATGGCGAATCGTAGTTTGAATGTTAAAATGGTAAAAATTACGAAATTTTTAACTTTATTGGGTCATAGTCAAGCAAAAATAGAGGAACTGGTACATGATAGCGATACTGATGATAAAATTATGCCTGCAGGTGGTGGAGGAGAGTCCTCAACGTAAGATAATAATAATTGCAATAATTAAATATCGTGTTTAATCATTATTTTCAAATATTTCACAAAAAAAGCTTACTGAAATGTATTTTCTAATTTTAAGGGTTTTGTCACACCATGCCAAAGAAAGTAAGAATAAATATCAAAAAGAATTAATTGCAGCCGAAACAGAAATAAAAAAACTAGCAGATGAAAATGAAGGACTTAGGAAAGGTCTTCAAGAAATTCTCGACTTTTTAAAAGATAACAGTGAGTGTAAAAATATTTACGTGTCTATAACACCTTTATAAAACCCGGCTTATGGCACACTGTTGATAAAATTATTTTTGTAGGTACTACTTCATCAGGAATATTAGCATTGCAATGCCCAAGTTTAGAAGCACTGCTGAGATCTATGGAAGCACGACATGCGGCTGGTTGGTTTGCTCCGCATATGGCAACGATAATGGAACTAAGAGCAGCCATGGGAGGAAAAGATGCTTTGTTCACCGCCTTGCACGAAGCAAGGTAACTAAAAGCTTGCCTAATTATGTACATTATAATACCTGTTCTATTATCTGTTCCTGTTTCTGCTAGGCAATAAAACTATGATACATTATTTGCAGGAAAGAAACTTTTGAAATAATGACTCAGCTTTCTAAAGAAACAAAGAAATCTTCAGAACTAGAACATAAATTACAGGAAATCGAAAAGAAAAACAAACAAACTAACGATGAGACAGCAACTCAAAATTTTCTTGAATTTGGTTTATGGATGTCAGAGAAAGACACAACTAACGTTGATATTAATAATAGAACTGAAGTAGAAAATATGATTGAGAAAGGAAACTCTATTTACGAAAATCAATTAAAGAAAGGCCTCGAATATTTTCATGAAAAATTTAAAACACTTTACGATAAAATTTCTTCAACCGCCATTCAGGCAGCTGATGATAATAATAAGTGGCAAATACTAGAGGAGCAATACAAAGCTCAAATAGAAAGCTTAAAAGGGCAAATTCAGCAACAAGAAGAAGAAGAAGATATCAGTGAACATTCCCCAGGATTGATTAGCGTTCCTAGTGCTATTAATCTACAGCGAAGATGTTCTTACTTAGAGGATTCATACAAATATATTAGAACTCTAAATGAAAATATTAAAAATGAAAACATGGACGCTAAAAGGCATACGATGACGATGTCTTCCGAATATGAAACTGAAATTCAACGTCTTATACTTACAGTTGTTAATTTAACTGACAAATTACGAAATACTATACCAATAGATTTGTTTTGGAAACAATATTTTGGTTACAACGAAATTACTTTGAAATACCGTAAAATTACTGAAAATATTGTTCAAAATAAAACAGAATCGGTAGATCTGCAAAAACGTTTAGAAAATGAAAAATTGGAAATAATTAATATTTTTCAAAAGCAAATAAGTTTGAATGGTGCGGCGTTGCTTGGTCTAGCAGAAGTGATTATAACCGTAACACATAACAAATTAACTATTTTGTTTCATTACAGCTAAAAATGACCAGAAAAATACAGATAGCATGTTATCAAATATTGAAGAGTCTGTTCTGAAAAAGCAACTGGAAGTCTTATGCAAAGAAATTGATGAAAAGGATAAAAGAATCGAGTATCTCGAAAAAAGGAATACTGAGATACAGGAAGCTCAATCTAAATTGATGTATATATTTATTATGTGCAATAGTATCAATAAAAAATCAAACAAAAAAATAATAGAAAAAAGTAAATTAATTACTTTCAAACGTCCTGATACTTAAATTAATTGTTCTGACTCTTTGTTAATTTCCAGTGATAGCTCATTGGCGTCAATAACAACGGATGAAATAAATCTAATAAATAATCGGTTACAAAATGTAACTCAAGAGAATAGGATTTTAAAAGAACAATGTCAACACACCGGAACCCAATTAGATATAGCATTAATACAGGTGATTTTCATTTTACTCCTAAATTACTAATTATTACTTAATGATGTATAAACACTAGTAAAACTTATTTTATTTAAAGTTGCGAGAAAATCAGCAGCGGCAGATGAGTAATGATATTGAAGTTAATTTGTTGAGGCATCAAGTGCTAGATTTGCAATCAAATAGTGACAACAAAGCCATAGTTGCCAGGTAAGGAAATCCAAAAGATATTCCACATGACGTGACGACAGAGATGCTCGAAGTAGTACGATAGTAACCATATAGCAATTACGTATAGTAATTACAATACTATTCGTAAATTTTATTTCAGATTAAGTGGTGAAGTACTTGTAGCTCATTTACAAGCTTCTGAGTGTAACAAACAGATGGAACATCTAAATTCCGCTTTAAATAAAGAAAAAGAACTAAGGATTCAAGCTGAAGAAATGCTTAGAGCTCGTCAAAAGATTTTTGATGTGTATTCACTCAGATATGAATCAAAATTTAGGTAAATTAAATAAATAGCGTTATTATTGCTATTTGATCATTATTACCTATCTACAACCATCTAGAATATTTTCACTTGATTAAATGATCTATTACAGATATATGTTTGAAGTTATGCATACTGTGAGGCAACAATATCAAGGCAGTATACCACTAACATCTGTAGAACACTATCTTAATGACATTGAAGACATGTCTCGCGAGACTCGTGTTCTATACGAAAAATTACAAGACATCGAAGATCTACGTTCAAACCTTATGGCCAAACACAGTGTGTTTGACCAAATCCTAGATATTTCAAGAAATAAATGTTTAACAGATAACGATAGCTGCTCTCATAAACTTAATACAATTACGATGGTATTTACTTTTTTACAATACTTTACACAATTCTTATTATAAAATTTATTGGCAGGTATTCAGAAAAATATTTTTTTTTAGGAGTCCATGCATTTCCGAGAGCTCGACCACATTACTAAAAAAATAAAGACCTTAGAACAGTCTCGTGAAAAACTCGTTAAGCATTGCAATTATTTGGAGAAAACTTTAGTACTCGTCAATCAAGGATTCGAGAAATCTTCCAAGAATTTTGCAGAACGTAAAAATTCTGACGGAGAAATAAATGTGTCACTAGAATTAGAAGACATTCAATCTGATGATGATACTAGCAGTCGTAGTAAGTATTGCTGAAATTGGATGGTATTATAAATTGAATTAATTCATGAACCTACCTAGGTATCTTCTCATTAATTAAATCTATTTGTTTAATCATCTACGATTTTCCGTTCAAATGTTTACAGAAAGTCAAACTATCACTTTACCTAAGCCTCAGGTTTTGAAACCATTTAAAACCAAAACTACTGAAGAAAAAAATACCGAAGACAAATGTGGTTCCAAGGAACCAAAAGAAGCTATCAATTTGCCAGTAACACAAAAAAGTACAATCCAAACAGAAAGTAAACGAAACAATATGTCTGTACAAATCCAAACGTCTTTTGAAAAACAAATAAAGAGTACTACAACGCAGACAGCCAGTGACAATGAAATCGAACTATTGAAGCAAAATCTATCTTTACTTCAAAAAGATTACGGAATGAAACGCAAAGAATTAGATGAAGCTTTTTTGGTAGTACAACAAAGAAATAAAGATAATCTTATTCTCAATTCTGAAAAGATCAATTTAGAAGCAAGTATTCAACGCTTGCAGTCTAACTGTAAACAGAAAGACAAATTAATTGAGACGTTACGATTTGATATCGATGATTTGAGGACCGAATTGGATAACTTTAGAACTGTGCAAATAGCGGAAATGAGTAAAAAGAAAGATGTAAAGACGGAAGAAAACAAATCTTTTCTTTTGGCTCTTCAGCAATTAGAAAACGATAAAAATATCATAACCAATGAATACAAAGAGCTATTAAATAACGAAAGAGAAGAGTACTCTAACACGATTAGAGAGTTGAACCTTACAGTCATGGAGCTACAATCAAAATTAGACAGGTAATACATAACTAGGAAATACGAGGATACGCTCACAACCGGTTGTCAGTAATTGCGTTTTTAGATTGTGCAATCCATCATTTTTGAACAGCTTGTAAATAAAATACCATCCTATCTACTGATAGATAATTTACGTAAGTTAAATTGTTTTACTCATTGCAGGAAGGGAAGCGACTCGAACAGCACAAATGGCGAAGCCTTGAAGGAGATTGTTAATAAATATACAATTAAAGTGGTGGAGTTAGAAGATAAGTCATTCAAATTGCAGAGTGAATTGGATGAATGCAGAGCTGAAGTGTTAGTTATAACACAATTTAAACTGTTTATGATAAATTATAGATTTACAGTGTTGCATAATAAAACCTGGTGGTTTTCAGAACAACATACCAAAGTGAAGTTGATCGTTGGAAAGACTTAGCTACTGAGAGGCTGGCGAAAATGGAACAGCTAAACTCTCAACTGGAGGAGAGGCATTGTCATGAGGTAATTTTCGTGTTGATAAATAAAAATGTAAAGCCTTTTAAGTATAATATATATATATAATACTTTCTATTATTTAGTTATTTTTATGGCTACAAAGTCTATGTCATCGGACAATTTACTTTTTCAGGTAGAATCTTACAAACAGGAGAACCAACATTGGCTATCGCAGCTGAACGACACTCAACGTGAGCATATGGAGCTGCGTTCCCGACTCACAGAACAAAAGGCGTTATTCGTAAAACAGCTTGCAGAGAAAGACGGACAGATGGAACAGATGAGATCCGTTATAAATAACTTGAAGGTAAGATCTTGGTAATGATTACTTCCGCAAAGAAAACGATAAGTGGAAGTGAAAGTAGTGGAGACAAGTGGGTATTTACTAAGCATTATCGTGACGGAACACCATCTTATTCTTATGGCGCAATCCTGTTTTACGTACATAATATTAGCGTAGAGTAGCTGCAGACGTCTTACTTATTTTTTACATAAGAGCTTAGTCAATATATTCCAATCTAATTACTCGGATCTTGCTACATATTTTCAGACGCAAATCATGAACATGCAAACTATGATATCAGTTCACGACCCCAGCTTTGACCTCTCCGCCATCGTCGAGGTAGAGGAGGCGAGTGACGTCATGTCGCACCCAGGTTCTGACAGATTGGAGATCAAGTTCGATTCTAGTGGAGAATTGAACGAAATGTACGATGACTTTGGAAGAATCGGCAGTAGCTCCACCACTATTTGGTATGTGTTATTCAACGGACGAACTAATAAAAAAAACAAAACTTGGCCTAATTTGCCAACCATCTGCCCGTCATGGGAACAGTGCCGCATGTACTGCTTCCCTACGAAAATTGGCTTTGCAAAGTGTTAGCCGACGGCCCAGGCGGGAATGTTGTGGAACGCCTGAGGCTTCCTTGGCAGCACCTTGTCTCAAAAGGTTCTAAGTACATCGTAAGGAATGGAAATAGTATCGAGAGGCATCATCGTAATTAATTATCAAATAATACGAAGTATATAAGCCAGTACTTTGCCAATTTGTCTTCCTTTCAGGCAAGAACCGGTGATAGAACGTCTAAGGCGTGATAAGCAATTGGCTGGCAAACAGAACGCCATACTTCGTCGGCAGATCAAAGCGCTGGCAGCGAGGGAAAGGAGGTCCAGACTAGACGCGCAGAACCTTAAGAACCAGGTTTTTAGAATGTAAGTCTTCTTTTCAATATCATATTTTTTTGACCTGAATTATTCGAATGTAACTGAAATTAATGGCTGCCTGGAAGAGATCGCTTTTAGCGATAAGGCCGCCTATAACATAGTTCTGTACGTGTGTTATTATTATTTTGGTGTACACAATAAAGAGTTTCTATCTATCTATCTAATAATAGTTTTTTTTCATTTTCTACCTTGTTTTATAGCTCTGCTTACATACCCAAAAAATATGTTAAGGAGATCTAATGTAAAGTTTTATTGTGTTGATTTTCGTTTTCACGAATCAACGGATAGACCGCTCTTGGTAAATATGGCAAAGAAACAGTTATTATTTCGAGAACATTCGGTAATAGGTACCTATCTTCGGTCTTTTCAAATGGAGAAATAGACAAAACGGAAATATCACGAAATACAGTTAGTTAACAAGAATCGTTTGTCCACTACTACACGTAGGCCAAACATGATGTGGACAAATATAGGTTAGTGATGATGTGCTTACGGAGTACAATTTGTGAATTAGAAGCAGTTCCGGCACCCGCGTGGCGACCGCGGAATCAGCTGCTCTCCACAACAAGATCGCGACGCTACAAGCGCAGCTGACCAGCGCGAGGCGTGACACTCATTCCACCATTGCTCTCTGGGACAAATGGAAGCGGTAAGAAACATGAAATTTCAGAAATCTGGATTTGGAATATCAATGGTTATAATTATTTATTTCGTTGGGCCGTTTCAGCTGCCGCATAAATTATGGTCGCTACGTTAAAAAAATCTATATCCTAACTGGCATTATAAATGCGAAAGTAACTCTGTCAAGGTGTTTGTCGCGTTATCTCGGCTAAACGGATGAACGGACCGACCTGAATTTTTTCATAGATATACTTAGCCTAAGGGTCGGAGACGGACTTAAGCTACTTTTTTTTGTAGTTTTCAAACGAAATCGCGGGAAACAACTAGTAATAATATTTAAAAAAGTCGGGCTATTTATACCAAGAACAACAAGAACGGCTGGGCCGATTTTTATGATATTTGATTTGTTCGATTTGTCTCCGCCCCGAATAGCAAAATAAATAAATTAATTAAAACACTAGGAAAATTAACAAGTTTTGCATGAAGGAGGATGATATTTAGTAAGCGCGCGAGTGTCTATGGATGGAAGGGTGAGAAAAAACAAAAATAGTTTGCGTAAGGAAAAACACAAAAAGGGAAATAATTTGGCTATAGGGATGAATGGAAAAAGCATACATTCGTGAATATCATAACATAAAACACTGATTAAAAAAACTCAAGAGACTGATTTGAGTAAAACTCTGATCATCAATAAAAAACCTAACGATAAAATTAAATATAAATTAATATACCGCAGAGCGCAGCAATCGGCGGACCGCTGGCAGTCGCGCTTCGAAGACAAATGCCAAGAAGTTAATAAGTTTGAAGCAAGCCTCCAGCTAACCAAGTCAGCTGTATCAAGGTTGGAGAAAGAGAAACGCGCCCTGATATCTCGAATATCTGAACTAAAAGGCAAGTAAGGCAGACTGGATACAGATTTGTTATGAGACTTGATTACAGCGATTTATTTGTACCTAACATATAACGTATAAGCGATTCTCTACCTAAATTTAAGAAATCCATTGATCTCATTAATAATGTAAGTATTTAGTAACTTATTTACATAGATCTCATAAGTAACATTCCCTCTTTTTTTTCTCAAAATTTCGTTGGTTGGCTAATATTTGCCAAATTTAAAAATAATTATTTTGATGTTTTCTAGTTTTGAGTCGCTTCATATATTGTTACATTTTCTCATTGTATAATTAAGACTCACAAGTAAACGTTTCCATTTCCAATGTAAACCTAAAGTTAATTTAAACTATTTTGTACTCTATAGGCAGCAAACAATATTTTTATTTTAGTTTAGTCTAGTCGAACCTCCATGAGCACGACGTGGTCTCCTGTAATTGGGGGTGCACCCAGCTTAATGCCTATGTTTCATAATGTGAATGTAATGTGTAACTTCTGTTGGGGATCCATATTCTATAAAATAAAATAAAATAAAAATAAAATAACTCGTTAGATGAGGATCTTGATCGGTTAGATGGCGGTCATATTTAAGGACATTTCATAATGTACTGGAAATTACTTACCCTGAATTTGCGAAAAAAATGTTTTTTTGTTCCATTTAGTAAAAGTTGTACAGTGACGAGTCTAATAATATCTAACAATAAGATACGACATTATATAATATGTCGTGAATTATTTCTAATTGTATAACCGAACACGTAGTTGTAGGTAAACTCCAGGCTCCTGTACCCTGTACAAACAAGTGCAGCCAAATAAAATAACCTTTTTTTTTTAGAACCTTAGTATTTTCCACCTATTTTCCTACCAATAAAGTCGTTACAGGTATATGAAAAATGTAAAATCAAAATTTTCTTTAGGTGAAAATCGATTATCGATAGAGAAACAAGACAGCGAGTCTCCCGAAAAGTCTCAACGCTCTACAGAGTGCGCCACCTGCGCAGAGGCACCCGCAATCACCAACCACGCGCTGCTGGAGAGAGTGCAGGCGCAGCAGAGGCGGATCGTCGCACTCACGCTAGCTGAAAAAGTATGTTTCTATCACTGTTATTTACTGTATAAACGGAGAGATGGCAAATATTTCCCGATAGTCAACAGTGTGAACAAAAGAGTGTTACCGAGCGTACCCGAGACCCGAGTCACGCTGGAGCGAGTGCACGTACAGCAGAGTGTGATCGTACGCTGAAAAGGTATCTATAGTATGCTTCTGTCTCTGTTGTTAACTGTGTAAACACACGAGACAACAAGTTCATTCTCAGCGGGCAATGGCAGTGATAGAGGCAGCATGGCGATCAGCCGATTATCCAACACGCAGCTGCTATTTGCAGTTTTGATAAGCTCGAAGTTTCTTTGCGCGATAAAATCCTGAACGAGGATATTCGCCGAGGAACCGATGTCACTGACATAGCTTTCAGAGTTTGCAGCTGAAGTGGCAATGGGCAGGCCACATCGCTCGAAATACGAGAAACAGATAGGGCAAGAAATGTTCTTGAGTGGTGATCACGAACCGGAAGACGCATCGTAGGCAAGCCTCCCACTAGGTGTACCGACGACATTGTGAAATTCGCGGTCAACCAGTGGATGCAAATGGCAGGTTGTCGTTCGGTGTGGCGCTCTAAGGGGAAGGCCTATGTGCAGCGGTGGACGTCTTCCGGCGGATGATGATGATTCATTTGTACGGGACTGTTATCAAAGGCCCGCTAAAGCTGAAAACGCTGCCTAGGCTATCGTTTATTTTTTTAGATAATGTTAACATGCTTGTTGTACAGGGAAACGAGCACCTCGTGTCCGAGTACGAGAAAGCGCTCGCCGAGATAACGTCGCTCAAGGGGCAGGTGCTGAAGCTGGAGTCGGCATTGCTAGAGGCGCAGATATGGACACCGCTCAGCACTGCAGCGCCTGACCCAGAACCAGAGCTAAATTACTGGAAGAGGTATTTCGCATACCTCAGCACTATTTATATAAGTCCGAGTATTAACTAAGAAGTGAGCGTGCTACCACACGCTCACTTCACATTCGTGGGGTCGTGGCTTCGAACCCGGGCGAGCCCGTACCAATACGTTCTTTGGAACTTATGTATGGATATATATAATATGTATACAGCATACAACATACATACATATATATACAATATATATATGAGTGCAAGGCAAGACGAGGTCGCGCGCGTGTCTCCCTGAGCATTCCTTGATAAAGGTCACCGAATGTGATCGAAACTATAGTCGGAATAACCGACTCAATTTAACGTGAGTATTCCCGTTTTATTAAAACAAAATGTATCAAAACCACGTCAGTTTTCATAGTAAAATATATATACCACTGGCTTTTCGGTGAAGGAAAACATCGTGAGGAAACCTGCATAATTCCGGACAAGAAATTCGATGGCGTATGTGAATCCGCCACCGTGAAACCGTGATGTGGCTAGGCCAGCTTGGTGAATGTGGCCCTATTACCCTTCGAGGGTAGGCTGATATCTCAGCAGTGGGATGCTTAAAGGCTGAAGCAGAGAGATTGATTCTGGCGAATTTATTTTATTTTATTTTATTTTATAGAATATGGATCCCCAACAGAAGTTACACATTGCATTCACATTATGAAACATAGGCATCAAGCAGGGTGCACCCCCAATTACAGGAGACCACGTCGTGCTCATGGAGGTTCGACTAGACTAAACTAAAATGAATGGTTGTAGCCAATATAAAACAATACAGTTTAACAACATTCGCTCTTGATTTGTGGCTTTGTTGTGAAGATCCTCTAAAATTCCAACTATTGGTGAACATTTGACATCAAAGCAGTGCAATTCGGGCATTTATTTATTTCTTATGTTCGATTAGCTGACTTTCAAATGCTAACTTAAAACTTTATTCTCACACTTGGGTATCATCTTGACGACGGGCCTGTTAGTCCCTGTAAAAGGCCCTTAAAATGTGAGCTCTATATATTGTTTAGTTCTAGAAATTCTGCTTCACGTAATACGGTTTCGGATTCACTTTTCATATCTTTTTACCACCATCAGCGTCGCTCATAAAATTGTAGGTAGACAACAAAAAAAATGATCTGATTGTTGATTGAATTAGGCGTTACTTTGCGGAAGGCGGAAGTCCATCTTCAAACTGTATCTTCCACGAATATCTAGTGTTTTTTCGCTGCAGTATTGCCTCCATTACAATAGGAAAGAACTTGTAACCCTAGAGTACCGGATCGACACGTGTCTCACTCGGGGAGGCATCATCAGGACGTATTGTTATGGTGTCTATTTGTGTTTAGCTACTGCGAGATGCTAAAGGAAGAGAACGTGCAGCTGAACATGCGAGTGAGCGCCGCGGAGGCCGGCCCGGGCTCCGCGCCCTCGCACCAGCACCGGGTCAACGACCTCGAGCAGACCGTGCTGACGCTCAGAGGCAAGACAAACAGCTTCACATACCTAAGAGTCATTGGTATAAACTACCTGTGCCCTACAGCTTTACCCTCAGGGCGCAGTGCTAAGTATACATTTTCTAGTTTTGCCGCGTTTTCCATTTCCAAAATGTCCTATGTGCTCATGATGCACGCTACTACTGTGACAATATCGTTACAGGCGATTATTCGTGAAAGGAACATAGTTATACAAACAGAGATACACATGCATGCACGAGTTACTTTCGCAATGTTCTTCGTCCAGGGTCCGTACCGTGAAGTCCTTCTTGTGATGGTTGCTTAGGTTCTGCCAGGGCCATCTTCACCCGGGTATACAAGGGGCTCGTGCACTCGGGCTCAGGGTCCTAAGGGCGCAAGAAGATCGCCTTATACCCACCCACACATACCGTGCATCTGTTAGTTTTTTAAATTACTTTATATCAACATTGCTTTAAAAGGCTTTGATTATACATAAAATGACACAACTCCACTCGATGTATTAAATTTATGATGTAATTTTCGTTTTTCCTAAAGTTTCAACATCTTTTATATATTTAACACTTTGTACGACAGTAGCTGAAGACGAATTTTTTTTTTTGTTTGGTTTTGTGAGTGGGATGATTTTCGCACCCCGGCGGACGACCGCAGATACTGCACGACTACGTATCTTATCGCAGCGAGATAAGGTTCATAGTCGCGCAGCGTCTGAGCCTAAACCTAAAAATCATCGTAATAAACACGTCATGGTACTTTACTTCTTTATTTTGTTTGTTATTATCTAAACTAAACTAAAATTATTGAAATATATCTTATCTTATCATATCTTTAATTTATTTAAAAATACAAATAAACTTACTTTCCATAATAATATCAGGTCTGGTGAGCAAACTGCAGTCTGAACAAAAGTCCTCATCCTCGGTAGTTCACAAGAGAGTCGACTCCAGACCCAGCAGTGGACGAAGCGTCCCAGAGAAGGTAACTTCACGTTTTAAAGACCATTCAAAATTCTGGTACCAGTAGTTTTTGCATAGGAAAAAGAAAACTTCACTAAAACTATATTTATAAGTTATTCCTCATTCATTATTTGTCAATCTGAATCGAGATTATTTAAATTACCGTTTTAACCAAATTAAGTTATGATGTTTTTTATCAGGGCCCAACTCGATTAGAATCTCATCGTATAGAGATCGCCAACTTGAAGAGGAGCATTCAGGATAAGGATCTACTTCTAGAAAGGTCTAAAGAAATGCTGAAAATAGCTGCTGAAAGAGAAGATGAGCTACTACGAGAGGTAAGGACAAAAAAATATTCTTTACTCTCCGATGTATTTTCCTTGTTGTCTATTTTTTTTAATAACTAGTTCGAGGCTAATATAGTATATATAGCCCCGAGTACAGTGGGCTCTGAAATCCCGTAATTCTGAAAGCGATAGCGAGAGTTGCGCGAACGGGACCGCGCATAGTGCGACTAAGTTGGTAAGAGCGAGATGGCATGATCTCGCAATCAGAATCAAAGTTTCAAAGTTAGAGGATAAGCCCGCATATTGTTGGAAACTGGAAATTGTTGTCACATTAATTTCAACTCACCAGCAACTTTTCACTTTTTCTGTATTTTATCCACTTCCTTAGTTTATCTTAAATCAGACAGAGTTACTTTTGTTCCCATAATTTTTATAACCACGTTTGGATATACTATTCTTGTGGTAAATAATATTTTCGGGAAAAGTATATCTTTGACGCAACATTTGTGTTTAAAGTTACTTAATATAATTATATTCGCTCATTTAACGTCTTATTTGCTCGCAGCGAAACTAATGCAATACAATGTGTGATGAGTGTGTATGTTATGTACTTATATACATATAGCGATATGTTTCCTTTCAGAATGCATTCTTGCGACGCCAGTTGAATGATTCTATGAAATCAAAGGAAGGCTTTTTGTCTGCATAAATTGTCTTCGAAGTAAACATAATTTTTAAGTAAGCATCACGTAAATATGTCTAAATATATGGAAATAAACTTCATTAGTTAGTACAAAAATACGTTTTAATAAAGCCCATTCCTTAATTTTACAATAGCAGATATAAAATTTAAAACAACTTTTGGTAGGTTCAATAATGTGTTGTCATCGTTACAAGTTATAGACTCTACACGCACACCTGATCTGATTTGTGGAGAAGGAAAAGCTAGACTTGAATTTCGAGAAAGTAAAAGAAACAGACTAAAAATACAGTTTGTCCCTTTTGCCGCCATCAAATTCATATCTAGCTCTCTTTCGCATATTATCAGATCAGAGTCCGCACCGAAAGGTCGTTATTGCGAGGATATTGTTAGGTTCAGCCTCCGACGCTGCTCGACCACGAATCGTATCGCTGAGCGGCCGAACCTAAAAATCATCGCTATAAGCATGTCACGGTACGGACCCCGATCAAGTCATGCTTAAAAACGTTGAGACCACAACACGGCCAGTTTGGTATAGCCCTCACAGACCAGCTGCAGACCTTCGGTATTCGTGAACTGCTGTTGAACAAACGAGAGAGTGAGAGAAATTTTAGTTTTCTCTTACTATTTTTCTCGTCGATCGTTTCGGGCTAAATACCTAAACTAGTACAGTGGCGGGCGCGCTTACGATTGGTCGCTCAAAATTCATATGTCCATAAGCGATCCAATTGTAGAGTTTATGCAAATTTGCGCGTAATATTTTCGTGAAGGGAAAAAGCACGAGCTATGTTAACCAGGTATATATTGTGTTCTGTGGCGACGACCTTCACAAGTGTGTCTTATCAACTATCGTTATCACCAGAGCCACATCTAGTATCTGCCACGATGACGGAAGAATCCATCTGTAAAATATATAATATTGCAGTGAAATATTTTAAATGGTTTCAACACTTTATGCATAGACTCCAAAAAAATAGATAAATTAATTAATTAATTTAAAAAGAAATTGAAGTTATAAATAACTGAGTATTAATTTAAAAAAGTATTATAAGAAAAGTCTCATATAATAATTTAAAAAAACAATGATATAGTGAACAGGCGTCATGTTGTTTTTTGATGTTTTTCATTTAATTTTTTTTTTTTTGTCGATATGTCAAACGGGACACGGAACGCTGTGTGCGCCGTCTTTTAGTAAGATATAAATTAATATGCCTACAATAACTACATAATGATATTTATGATTTCAACTTGGCGATATATTATTTGAAGTACTCACATCGAAAACTAAGGTGATTGTAAGTTTTGTCTGTGTTGTAAGTGAATGCTTTCGGAGTTATGAAACAATATTTTAAGTACTTACTAAAACAAAAGGTAGAGGGTATAGTATGATGCCTTTAACCCCCTACTCTTTACTTTAATATCTATTGTCATACCGTATAACAATATATAACTATGTAGTCGTGTATACCTTGGTGGGTTTCTCCCCGTATTTGGCCCTCAGTCTCCTGGCGAGCGGGGGCGTGAAAAGCGCGGGGTCGGGGTGCGTCCTGCCTTCCTTCTGCCACGGCTGCTGCTGCCGCCACGCTAGCGATACTACAGACCCAACCACTAGCACCCACACTAGACCAATCTACGGAGTAAAATGGTGAATAAGTCATAAAGTTAGGCAAAGGTGTTAGGCCTTTTTTTGCCTGCCCAAAAAAGGCAAAAGTTAAGCCATAACAAAGACAAAATTGTGGCCTTAACATAAAGGTAAATGTGAGAAAATTAGAAAAGTAAAGTTTAGGAAAGTTAAGCAAAGGTTAGGCTTTAGCAAAAGTTGAATGTGTGGCCATAATATAACAGCAAAAGTTAGGACATAACATAAAAGCATAAGTTAGGCCATAACATTAAACACAGAGGAGAAAAATGGCAATTGAGTATTATACTCTTGTGCATAAGAACATTAATAATAATAGTAATAATAATAGTAGTTTAGTAATTGTTTCTTAATTATTTTAAGTAATATGTCTACAGCATTGAAAATATTATCATGCATAACAAGATGCCATGCACAAGCGACTTATAATTATGAAAATACGCAAAAGTAAGGTACTTACTGGACTGGTCCACAAATAAGAGATCCTGTATAGGTAAAAGTAATCACTGGACCCGGTGTCCCTCATCAGCCCTGAAACTGATACGTTGGCAGAGCACCCTTCCACACTGAGCGGTAGTTTCTCAGGCGCAGGACGAGGTTGCCCGAAGTTAATCCAGAGGGTCACGCCCATTCCGCTGAGAAGCCCAACTGAAACACCCTAAAAAAATAGTTATAAGACATGTTTATGTGGGTACTGCGGCAGCTATACCACATTTAGCTCGGACTACGGTACGAATCGCCCAAGTGCTCCAAATTAATTGGCTCTTTCGCACCACGGTATAGGTTTGGGAAAAGGTAATATTTGCTTCGTCATAGTCGCTTAACTATCATAATTGAGATTTTCGATTCATCATAATCGATCGACTTTTTTTCCAAATCAGTTTATAAATGACGGAGTTCTGAGGTAAAAACATAAAAAAATAAAATAAAAAGCAATCGAACTTTGTTTGGCAGTCGGTTTTTTAAAAGAGCCAAAGATAATTGAAGGTTAAACAAACTCACCTGTAGTGTAGTTTGACCGTAATTATACGAGTCACTGCATCCGAAGAGATTTTATATTCACCAGGTAGTCCACTCCTTGATGTATTGGGCACCGAACACTTTTTTAGAGATAGCAACCTTAAAAAAGACTAAATCTAGTAGTGTAGTGACTATCCGGTGGTGCGAGGCGCCCTCTGCCGCGCCACACCTTCCGTCAAGTCTTCATTCTTTTCAGAGTCAATATTATGATTTCACTAAAGATTTACTCGCCTTATATTAAGGGAAAGTTTTCCGCAGGAAACCTTAAGGGTGGGAGGGAACGAAAATCTCTTCGGATGCAGTGACTCGTATAATTACGGTCAAACTACACTACAGGTGAGTTTGTTTAACCTTCAATTATACATCGTCACTGCATCCTCGAGATTTTATATTCACCAGGTAGATGTTTAGAGCTTTAGGGAAATCACTAGCTAAAATAAGTATAAAAACAAACAAATCCAATACTACAAAAAAAAATAAGTTTCGTTGTCACTATTAAATTAATCAACTGTTCGATTATCCTCATACTCAAAAATCGCATTTGCCAATACAGAAACATTACTAGGAATGACAGGTCTGTTATAAAACTTTCCAAATACTAGAGAATTTCCTGACCATCCTGCTGCTTTCTTTATTGCCGTGGGTGTTGCTGCATGGCGAGAGCTATGAGCAGAGTATAGGCTTGTGTCTATTTCACTTTCTTGCAACACTTGTTTTATCCAGCGGCTAATCGTAGCTGCAGTTGCATTATGGTATGGTTTTTTAGTGGTAAAAATTAATATTTCTGTGTTAGCGCCACTTCTGAAGGATCTTCTTGTTTCTATGTAAGCTATCAAGGTATTTAATCTTTACATTGGACAGTGCAATAAGTGACAGCGTCTGTACACGTTGTGCAGTCGATAACGCAAGCAGAGCTATACCAATTTTTTTGTTATAGTTTTTATTGGTAATGACTCGTTAGGGTACCACTGACTAACAAAATCAAGTAAAACATTGGCGTCCCAAGTACCCTGGTATCTTGGAAAACATGGACGAGTCTTGTAAACACCCTCAAGTAATCTACTAACATTAGGGTCTGAACTAAACTTTTTACCTAATATACTCTTATACTTATTAAAGCGCTTAACGAAGTGTATTTACTGATGAATAAATAGCTTCTAATCTGAATTGTTTTGAAATAAAGTTTAAAGCTACTGGATTAGATTTCTAAATCAAGCAATCATCAATATTATTAATTTGACAGAATTCACACAATTTTTTTATTTTTTTTTATAAGCTGTATCGTATTGTTTTAGTTTACTATGAGATAGTGATGCAATTATTAATTTAATCGTCTTTATTGTCAGAGTTTGGCATGAAAACGCTTCCCTGATAAGCTGCCTGACACCAGGGAAAGGCTTTGCCACAGAGGATGTAAAGTTCTGGAAGGAGAATGTAAAAGATCATATCTGAAAGATGAATCAGTTCAGAAGATCAAAGTTCTAAAAATTATGGATACCACGCCTGACTCGGCCAGCGGGGAACAACAATAATTCCTGATGCCTGGTCAATTCCAATTTAGGGTAAAAGCATCAATTTTGAAGGCTTCAGGATCTCTTT